>CM035421.1:85450755-85795755 GCA_020310875.1 Ceratopteris richardii
TGTGTGTACATGTGTGTGTGTATGTATGCATGTGTAGATGTGTGTGTGTATGTATGCTCTATCTTCCTATCTCTATCTTCCTCTCTTTCATCTCTCTTTATCTCTCTCTCTCTCTTTCTCTCTCTCTCTTTCTCTCTCATCTCCCTCTCTCTCTCTCTCTTTCTCTCTCATCTCCCTCTCTCTCTCTCTTTCTGTCTCTCTTTCTCTCTCTATCAATAGAGAATAAAACAATCACTTACAGGTATGTCCCTCTTTTGGATTGTTGTTGTCAAAGTGTAATGTATGTTGTCTATCGTCGAATTCCAAAGAATCGATGCCAAAAATCTTCTGCAATATCAAATAGAAGAGAAATCATAAAACATAAAGCATAGAGAAAGACAAAGGTTAAGAGTATGTGCACCACTTACCAAGATGTGATATCTAAACAGAGAGAGAGAGAGAGTGTGTGTGTGTGTAGAGAGAGAGATCTCTGTGTGTGTGTGCACAAGACAATGTAGGTCACAATTTGGTTCGCATGTGCAAGTTCGACAGAAGAAAGCAGTACTCAGTGTAAAACACATGCAAAATGTTGAGTTTTGCTCTCGGGTTCCCAGTATGTTTAAAACACGGCCTCGGTATACCCATCGATATGGGCGTCGGTATGAGCGTCGATAATTCCAATAAATTACGGACGCTTATACCAACACTTATACCGATGCATATACCGATGCTTATACCGACGCTTATACCGACAATTGTGAGACATCCCAACGATCCGTTTTAAACGGTCATACTGACGGTCACTTGATTGTCGGTATGCTTAAGTGGACTTTTCCAACGTTTATACCGACGTCGGGAGTGACTGTCAATATAGGCAGCATCGGTATGCCCCTCCCCAAAAATGATCCTTATAGCTATTTTTATAGTTTTTTGACTAGCTTTGGCCTATTAGGCTCCTAAGACAATTTGGAGGCTCAAACAAGCTAATTTTTAACAAGTGTTTGGCCTAGTTAAAAATTAGGTTCCTAAGACAATTTGGAGGCTCAAACAAGCTCTGAAAAATATAGAATTTGATACATAGTTTGTTCTACTCGGGGACTCCTCAGCTTGAACAATGAAGTCTAGTGATGAAAATCATTGTTTCAAAGGAAATTTAATTTAGAGAATTGATAGGCCTAATTGTCAGATCTTCATTGAATTCCTTGTCTGCTTACTCCTCCTTGATCTTCTCTTTGTGATTCCTATCTTTGAATTCCTTACCTCATGATCCCTTGACGTGTTAATCTGCCTTGACCACTAAAAAAGAAGAAGAAGAAGAGCATTCCTCCTTGCCTCAATCTCTGTGTGCTCCTCTCTTTGTATGTGAGAGTGGTGAGAGATCTCTTATCTCCTTTCTCTTGACATGGTATAAGAGCTAGTGTGCTTGTAGAGTGCTCAAGGAGAAGGCCAATAGTGAAGAGTAAGTGAGAAGGCATAGAGAATGTGCGCTTCACAAACGATCTCAAATTGCTATGAAATTTTGTGTGAAGGTAGAGGGCATCAATATTTTTGCAAATTATCTCTTTAGGTCACTTGTTTTGCTCAGATTTCTATTTTGGATCCATTTCGACCTCTGGAAGGTGGGGGCCATAGAGAAAATAGGTCAGTTTGCAAAAGTGTGACTTGCTTTCCGTTCATCAACACTCAAATATTCGAGATCGAGAATTTCAAGCAATTCCATGTATTGTTGATACACGTAAATTGTGTTCTTTTGAGATCAAACTGTCACTTCATAGTGTGATAGTGTTCAAACAAGAGTATTGCTTCTAGTGTTTCTGTAGTGTTGTGAATTGCTACAGAAATGGCAAATGATGATGGAATGAGTCAACTTACGAGCGATAAGTTGGACAAGAACAACTTTCATGCTTGGAGATTCAGAATGAAGAATTTCTTGATAAGAAAAGGCTACTAGAAGTACACTGAAGGAGAGAATGAAAGAGCTTTGTAGTTACTAGAGAGGAATTAGACTATGGACCGGTTAAAAGCATATGAAAAGTGGAATCAAGGAGCAGGGAAGGTAATGTATTGACTATCTATTACATACAGGATAGCACGATTAGACATATACAAGATTCAAAAACTCTGAAAGAGGCTTGGAACAGTTTGGTCACATTGTATGAGACCAATACAAAGGCACAAAAATTGCAACTCAAGAAAGCTTCATACACTAGAGAAAAAGATTGTGTTGGTAAGTGATTACACCGTGAAAATCAAAAGCATATGTGCGTCGCTTGCATCTATTGCCATCAATGTAGATGATGATGATAAGGTGGAAGTGTGTCTTTGTGGTTTAGGAAAATCGGTTGTCCATGTTGATGATTGAAAAAATAATCTTGGTGAGGACTTGAACTTCCATGAAAAACCTATTTATGATCAGTTATTCTACTTTGGCAAAGGAAGAGGCAGAGATAGTGCCTTTGGAAGTGGAAGAGGAAACAATAACCAAGACCAAGTTCAACAATAGAATCATGCAAGAGGTAGAGGATAGTTTCGAGGGAGGGGGAGCCAAAGAGGCCACATAAATTTTCAAAGAAATGATTCAAGTAATGACAATAAAGGATGTTGGAATCGTGGTAAAACTAGTCACTTTGAACAGGATTGTAGGTTGAAGATCAAAATAACTAGAAGGTGACAAAACAACTACGCATCAACAAGTGCAAATGATTCAAAGAAGTTGTTAATGGTCCAACAATGCATTATGAATACAATGTCTATTGATGTTTCAAAATCAAATGGTAATGTTTGGTAAGTTAATTCAAGTGCTTCAAATCACATGACCAGTCATGCAGAATGGTTTAGTAGTTTGCAAAAATTGTCAGTTCTTGGATTTGTTGAAATAAGTGATGATACATCACATCCTATTGGGCATATAGGAAACATAGCACTATCCATGGAGGATGGGAAGGTAAAACGTCTTGTTGATGTACTGCAATTGGGCAAATGGTTGACCAAGGATTACAAGTCAGGTTGTTTTGAATATAACAAAGAATCTAGATTCTATTGGACAAGTGGTTGACCAAGGATTACAATTCTGGTTAATGTTGATGGTTTATATGTAGAAGAGTACAAACTAAGTGGAAGGTTGATTGCCAAAGGAAACAAAGTGGGTAGGTTTAGAAAACATAAAGTAGAAAGGTGTATTTTAAATCCTCTCTCCATCTCTCACATCCACAAGAAGATAAACCTCACTCAATCCCCATGTCCTATACAAGTTTACATGATGAATATACAAGTTATGGCAAGTCCTAAAATACATTCGATAATACGCACCATGAATAAAGTATACAAAGTTATACATGTCAAGAAATGATTGTAAATGAGCCTATTCAAACTACAAGTCTAACTCAAGATAAAACTACATGATTTGGCCCAAAAACTTACAATTTAAGGTCTTTGATGACTCCCAATAACTTCTCATGTCATAAAGTGTATTACCTGGAAAAAGACCATAGAATTAGAAGTACCTAAACATCTCCAAAAATAATGATTTTTGTATTCAAATATCCTCAAAGTTCTCCTTTTGATTTGATTGATGATTTAAACATCCTCAATTTTGAATATGATTTTATTTTTGATGCATATCCTTTAATGATTTTGTTTTCCTTTCATTCCCAAACATTAGTTAATTCATTCTTATCAATGCATATATTCATTCATTCTCTCATAATCAACCATTTATAAGGCTATGGGTATCGTCTAGCGTCTATAAACATATCTTTGAAGAGAAACTATTCATGAATCCATCATTGAATTTCCATGTGCAAATGAATGCCTAAACATTCATTTCTTTAATCTATAAATAAGTGCTTCCAATGAAAGAAATAAAAGAAAGAATTCAAAGTCTAATCTATGGTAATAGACTAGTAACTAATAACATCTTTTCCCTGTTTTCTTTTAATTCATTTTCTATGAAATTTTTATATATAATTTTCTCTTAATGAATATAAATCAAGTAAAACTTAAGGTAAATTATCTCATATGCAATGAACATCTCCATAAGCATCTATGAGAAGATAATAAAGCAACTCAAGTCTCAAGGATTTCTCACAATCCTAATCAGTCCACTTGCAACCTCTGTATAGGTAATCAATCTAACCAAAACCTATGCAATAAACCATTATTGAAAGATCTTGAAGCAAGCAACCCATAGGATTATAAATTTCTTGATTTGGACACTCCTAGCTCAAGTTATGGACTTTTTAGTGCACTTAGGTAGGTATTTGAGGGGCCAAATCAAAGGACATGCCTCTCTCTCTCTCTCTCTCTCTCTCTCTCTCTCTCTCCCATTCGACCTCCTCTTCTCTATGAGCATGCATGTGGTTGGGAATAGTTCCACATGTGGTGAATTTGCTCCTTTCAATGGCCTATATAAAGCACCTTGCATGCCATAACCTTCATGTCTCTTAGGAGAAGGAAGCACAAAGACTCTCCTTTCCTCCTCATGGATGATGTCCCTATTGTGGGTGGCGGCTATTCAATTTGCGTGAACTGAAGCACTATAAACATACTTCAGTGTGATGAACAACCAATTGACTATGAGAAATCCTTTTGTTCCTTCACGCTTGCACAGATCCTGAGGCTCAATAACTCCTTCACGCACACAAAACAAAGATGGAACACCTCCTTTCTTCTCTACAAATCCTCAATATGAGCTGATCAAAAGTTTCTTTCCCAAAACTCTCAAGGTGATGATGATTTGTCTTCTTCTCAATAACTTTCTTCTCTCTCACTTAAGCTCTTATACCAAATGAAAGATATCAATTCGTTACCTGCCACTCTCCTCCCTGCCTTAAATAGCCCTTGCCCTTGGCACATCTAGAGTCTTCTCTAAGTTCCAAACACTCCTCATATGGCCGTCTGAGGAGATGAAATAACCTCGAAGGCTCGTGCTAGAGCTTGGCTCCCCTGAGCTATTGACATTGACTTGGGTACGGTCCTTGACCAAATGCAGGTAGACCAATGGTAGACCATGGAGGTCTAAATAAATCTAACAGCATCCATGAGCGAGCCGGTGTGGGAATCGAACACATGACATCTAAACGAGAGGCGAGAGTGATATTTGTCCTACCATACCATTTGCTTCTCCAAACGTTGAGGAATTTTTCTTAATAGATTTACCCAGGTTGTAATCTTTGGTAGCAAAAACTAAAATGTGTCTTTATGGACATGTGACTATGTTGGGCAAGATTCAAACCAAAGATCTCAACATTAGGAGGTGGACAATCTATCCACATAGCTAATTGATCAACTATGAAGTATGTTGGGTCTCAAGCCTATATTTATTTTTTTGTACATGGACTATGAACAAAAGTAGTAGTTCTCCAAGCTTACTGGTAGGATTCAAACCCACTGCTTGCAATTATGGAGAGAAGCGTGTTGACCACTTCATCTATGAAACCCCGTGAATCAAATTTGAGGGAATTCAATTAATCAATATAGCTCCTTGGTGGTATTGTTTGGCCATCAAAAGCACTAAAGCAAAAATGTTTTTCAATCCCACATTGGATTTGAACTCGTGACGTCGGCTCTAGCCAGATGCCCATTTCGTTGAGCTAACAATGCCCTACATACTTAATCTAGAAGGAGACATTCTAGGTATTTATTTTAAAAGCTGAAGCCAACAACTAACTCGTTGAGAATATCTTTGAGCTGAATGGCAGAGTCTAGAACTTCCACCCAAATCCCCCGGATGATATCCGAACATCCTACCCAACTAGACTACAAAGGCAAATAACTTCCAAGAGAAGAGGCTAATTATGGAGGATATTATGGAAAAGCTTGAAGAAATGATTTAATTTCAAGAGGGACATGAAGGATTTAATTTCAAGCGGATGTGTACCAAAATCATGCAAGTGTAGGCCTCAAGGGGGAAAAATGGCTCTTCTCATGCACTAGTGGAAGGACATAGCTATCTAGCCAACCTAAGTATTTTCCAAGTTGATGTTCTCATTCCAATACTTGATTTTCTCTTTGCTTTCATTTAGATTACAACTATTTATCATTGAAGCATGGTATAAGTCTTCAGTTCAGATAATGTTTATGCACATTTTACAAACATTAAATGAAAGCTAAACAGGCAAGCATAGATGTATTGGAAAACACATCAAGCAATAAGCAACTTGGCATGCATCTAAAATCTCATGCATGGAAATGAATGACTATTTGTGCATGCAGAGCACAAACTTCCTTAATAGTTAGAAAAGTTTGTTGATACACTCAAGTAGGTGCACAAGTATGTTCATATCTTTAAAGGAAGAAAAGTTAATATGTTTGTGCATAGATGCATGATGTTCATGCATTGTAAGTATGAAAAAATAACATTCCAACACATATATGCAAGCATATGCATTTGTGTGCAATCACATGCATTTGCATATCTAAGAGTATAATTGTTTGCAAAGTAGACACTTTCATAGTAGTTAACTTACTTTTT
This sequence comes from Ceratopteris richardii, assembly GCA_020310875.1. Lineage (NCBI taxonomy): Eukaryota > Viridiplantae > Streptophyta > Polypodiopsida > Polypodiales > Pteridaceae > Ceratopteris > Ceratopteris richardii. The sequence goes on from CM035421.1 coordinate 85,457,207, forward strand.
AAAGCTCAATTTTGGCATTTGGGATGATAGAAAACTAGTTAATTGAAAAGTTATGCTAGCTACAACCTTGCAACTCAAGTAATACTTAGGTATCACATACTTAATGAAGATTTACATTACTTATGTTAGATGTCTTGCTTAGTAAAAGTAGGTACAAAAAGAAATCCAAGCACTAAGTTTTCTTGCCATTTTGGTTGGCAAAAATATGTAATTACTTGCAAACTTATAAGATTTATGATGACTTTAAGTCCAAGAGATATTTAGAGATTCATAAAGAAAAGTTGAAAGTGAGATTTTACACTTTTTGTGTATTTCTTGTGCGTTCAAGTAGGATGACAACTTAAGATAGCTTTAAAGCTCCATGACCACTTTGAAGTGAATGGTCTCACTTGATTCCATCCCAAGAAGTGATGTAAATCAAAGAAAATTGATTGAGCTTTAGCATCAATTGAGCTTGGACATTCAATAGATGGATGTTAGATTCCATTATTGTATCTATAATAATGATGCAAGTGCCAATAAAAACATGGAACTTTGAAAGAACTCTTCCTTTTAAAAGGGTTAGAGTTACGTTGTGGTTTCATTTAAGCTATTTATAGCTTCAAGAGGAAACATAAACAAGTGATCTTTAGAAAATGAAATATTTCCTAAAGAGAAGCACTTAAATGAAAGATTATAGATTCTATTGCATGAATCACACCATTGTTCTATCATATTCAAGGAGATCTATCTTTTGGGAGTACAAGAAGTTCCAAGAAATGGATCTCTATTGACCCATGAACTTTTCCCAAGACAAGAAAAATTTCATAAATATGTTAGGACAAGTACATGAAGATGTCATTTTAAAAGACATTCTAAAGATAAAAGTGATCACATGATGGAAGCTTGGATTTATTTTCAAGTATGTTTTCTAGAAAAAAGAACAAAATCATTAAGCATAAATGATAGTTGGGAAAGGAAAGGTAAACATCGTCAAGATATAGATGTTTAGCCAAGAAAGTTGTTTAGAAAATTACTTTTTGGCATGCTACAATCTAGAAAAATGGGATCCCTAAACTTGAAGGTGCTTGTAAACCACATAGATAACTAACACATGCCCAAGTTCCATTTATCCAAAGGAAAGTGTGAACAAAGTTAGTTGTTCCTAGTATGAAGTCTATCGTGATGATAGTAATTAAGTCTGTGGAAGCTAAGATGTAATGTTTGCCTATCCTTAAGGGGATTTATTAAAGGTGAAATCCAAAAGCATGAGTGGATGCTTAGACTTAAGCAGTAGAGAAATTCTTGTAAAGTCCTTGGGGTAGCTACTTAAAGCTTTAGTAAGAAAGGAATCTAAATACTAGAAGTGAAAAGCTCTTGTCGCTACAAATTGGTTGAGTAAAAACAATAGGACTTGAATTTGAGGAATTCAAGAACTTGAAATTATAATTGGTTTTCTTTTGAAAAACTTAGATGGATGTTCCATCAAAAGTTTTTCAAGTTTCCAAGATAAAGTGTAAGTCAAAGCATGAGATCACAAAATGTTCTTGTCAAGGAATCAAAACCTAAAATATCAAGTTAGAGGTAATGCCTTAAAACTTCAAAATTCTTTTAAATAATTTAAGTGAGAAGGTACTCTATAAAGATATGTTTGGACTTTAGGATAAGTGTCACTCACAAATCAATGTGAATATAAAATAGGGCGGTATGGGACACCATAATTTATACTTAGATTGATGTAGGAAAGATGGTGTGGGACATCAGACTGTGGGATGATAAGTATCTTTTAGTCCTATAATAAATTTTGAAGTAAGGATCCTCCTACAATAAATCTTGAAGTAAATATCATTTGTTATTCAAATATGGCCAAGCATTTTCTTATTTGGATTATGGAACACTTCAAGATAAAGTGTTTTTTATTCAAAAATATATGACAAATTTATGAAGAAATAGGACTTTGAAATGATCCTTTCAACTAAGGTTTGATAGACTAAGTTAAGCACCAAGTTCTTAGTGTAACTTGGAATGGTCAATCTCTTGACTCCCCATAATGCATAAGAATTGCATTTCAAGAAGGAAAGCCATAAAGAGATTGAATAAAGGAAGGATAAACTTAGTCCTAGTGAAGCATAAATGTTCTAAGCAAAGAAGACATATCATCATTTGAAATTGAGTGGGTCGACACACTGAAGTTGGATACCACACTAGTATCTTGTGGTTGGATGATGTTTAGCTTTACTCCATCAATCTTTTTGAGAATCCAGTTTAGTTCTCTTAAAGAGAGATAAATTGCTTCAGTACCTTGTTGAAACATATCTTTGAAAAGTTGAAGGCTTGAGTTACCTAGAATTTGACTCATAGCACATTCAAGTATCTTAGAAGTTTGAATTCGTTGCACAGAGTTTTAGTTCTTTCTTTTCGCTTTCCAAATATTTTGGATTTGACTCAGATAGAGTATTTGATTCTTTTCACAAAAGTCCAAGGTTAGCCAGTTGGAACCAGGTAACTAAATTAAACATCCCAAATAGATGTTCTGTACAAGAACCTGTTCAATCTTCAAAATATCTTAAGCCTAAGTTGATGCTTCAAGTTACATAGCATAATTCTAATGAATCATAGAGTTTAGTACACTCTTGAAAAGACAAGTTAGGAATCGCTCATAAGATTGACAACTCCTAAGAACTTAAGTTACTGATTTTGAGAAAAATGTCCTAAGTTGTACAATTTCCATTTTGGATTTGACTTCATCAAGATAAATAAAGGTTGACTTGTTGGAGTTAAACGTATGCGGAAGCAGAAGAACAACACAAGGAAGAAGAAGAAGCTTGGAGCACAACACACAATACTGACCATATTACTAGAGAAATTACAAAGATAAGTAGCCCATTAGGGCAATAGGCATATATACAAGCTGGGGGAAAAATACCTCCTAAAGAGGGAAAAAAGTGCCCCGACGGACCTAGAGTGTTCACACACATCACTACCTAAATATATCAACAAATCCCCCCTGAGAGTGATGCGGCGAGCAAGTAGCTGGCACTCATGTGTAAGGAAGTGCCAAGCTATGTGGAAATCACCCCACAAAAGGAAGTAAGCCCAAAGCTTTGCGAAAAGCTTCAAACTTCTCCCTAGAGAGAACCTTAGTGGAAAGGTCTGCAATGTTCTCCTGCATGGGCACATATGCCAAGCTGATCTCCCCAGCAGAGAACCTCTCCCTAACATAATGATAATGCACCTCAATGTGCTTAGTGCGAGCATGGAACACAAGGTTCCTCGCAACTGCCAGTGCGATCTGACTATCAGTGAAGATGGTGGTGGCAGAAGACTGACCAACACCCAAATCAGCCATAAGGCGTTTGAGCCACACACACTCAACAGTAGCTGTGAAAGATACCCTATACTCAACCTCACAACTGGAAGTGGCCACAGTAGGCTGCTTCTTGCTCAACCAAGATATACATGAGCTACCAAGCATGAAGCAAAAGCCAATAGTGGACACACGAGTGTCATAGCAACCAACCTAGTCTAAGTAAGAAAAAGCATGCAAATCTGGCGGTAGTGATCCCCCCTTGGGATAAAACAACCCAAGTAGTCGAGTACCACTCAAGTAGCGAAAGATGCGCTTAACCGCGTGCCAATGCTGGACACCTGGGCAATGCATAAACCTGCTCATCTATGAGACAACAAACTGAATAACTGGCCGAGTAATGCATAAGTAAATCAGGCATCCAACAGCCTATGGATAGAGGATAGCATCAAACGTATCTCTAGCATCATGAAGACTCAATCGTAAACCTGTCTCCATAGGAGTGGCAATAGGATTACACTCTTCAAGGCCAAAACGTTGCAATAATGTGTCAATATGTTTCGTTTGACAAAAAGCCATCCCACCATCAACTTGCATAAACTGAATGCCCAAATAGTGATGCAAATGCCCCAAAGCAGACATCTCAAATGAGGCATGCAAATCAGTCTTAAAACTAGCAATATGCTTCTCAATAGGACAAGTGAGCAACATGTCTTCAACATAGAGAACAATGATCAGAAACACATCATTAGCATGCTTAACATATAAGGTGCTTTCAGCTCGACTGTTCTCAAAACCATGAGCAATCAGATAGGCATGTATCTCCTCATACTAAGCACGTGGTTCTTGCTTTAAACCATCTAATGCCTTCTTTAACCTGCACACCTCGTTTTCATGCCCTTTTTGCACAAAGCCATGGGGCTGAAAAACATACACTTCTTCATGCAAGTCACCATTCAGAATGCAGATTTAATGTCCAACTGATGTACATTCCAACCATGATGGGCTGCAAGTGCACAGATGCTCCGAACAGTAGTCATACGTCATGTAGGTGCAAAGGTCTCATCAAAATCAATGCCTCTTTCCTATGCATAACCCTTAGCAACAAGCTTAGCCTTATACCTGTCAATTGTTTCATGAGGCTTACGCTTCAGCTTGTAAATCCACTTAGTGCCCATGGCCTTCTTGCCAAGAGGCAAGTCACATAAAGACCAAGTACCGTTCTTCATTATAGCATCATATTCAAATTGCATAGCAGCCATCCAATTTTTTGAATTTTGTGTTTCGTCAAATGAAATAGGCTCATTCTCATCACAGAGACTAGATGCAGCCATAGCATAGCAATTTGATGCAAAAGAGGCACTATGAGAGCTTGATCGAGTACGATATGATAGAGGTGCATTAATTTGTTGTCACGCAAAGTTTGCACCAGCCATTTTGGCATAGTTTTTGCCTCCTCAATGTCGGCTCTCTCATCAACAAGTGAATCATGTAAATCTACATAAAAAATGGAATGATTTGCATCATCACATGAAACCTGCAAAGGTTGAGAAGTTGCCTCATTAGGACACAGCACTAGACTGTCCACTTGTAAAAAGAGGAAGCAAAGTATCATACATGTCTTTGGAGCTAACAGATGTCTCCTTAGTACATGAAAGCAATGGCTGAATAACATCTTCCACAAAAACAACATCACCGCTAACCAGAATGCGTTTAGTCTGTGGATGATACAGACGATAGCCTTTACTTTCAGAACTATACCCAACAAAAATACATTTTACTGCTTTATCATCCAATTTTCTGCGATGTTGTTCAGGCACTAATGCATATGTCAAACAACCAAAAACACGCAAATGTGCAACAGATGGCTTGCGATCATGCCAAGCCTCATATGGAGTGATAGATTATAGCGCTTTAGTGGGACACCTATTACATATGCTGCACACATGACAACCTCAAGCCAAAAACTATGTGGTAAAGCCTGACTCTTGACCATACACCTCGCCATCTCCATGAGTGACTTGTTCTTTCGTTCCGCAACTCCATTCTGTTGAGGTGTATACGACACTATACACTGGTGTTTTATCCCACATTCAGCCAGAAATGCATTAAAATAAGAGGACAATATTCCCCCCCTCGATCAGAACGAAGGGTGCCCATTTTACATGCTGACAGATTTTCAGCCAAAACCAAAAACTGTTTGAAGCACATGAACACTTCGGACTTTGCCTTCAATGGATATACCCATGCATGCCTAGAAAAATCATCGATGAAATTCACGAAGTAAAGATAATTTCCAAAAGAAGGTGTCTGCATAGGACCACAGACATCACTATGTACAAGCTGCAAATTCTGAGTAGCCTGAACAGAACCATCAACCGAAGAGTAGAAGCAAAACTCTGATATGAATCAGGAAGACCATTCAGAACGGTCTGCACAAGTGAGCTATATGGTATAACCTCATCAACAGAAATTAATTGTTCCTTTAAGTCTTTTCATCTTTGTTAGAAAAATGTCCATAGAATCACCTTCATTCATGTGCTCACTCTCCAATTGCTTTCGGAGGTAAGCAACACGAGCCTCATTCCTGGCTTGGTACAATGTGGTAAGTGTATCCCAAGCATCCTTAGCTGTTCTGCAAGAGCGAATGTGAGGAATAATGGCACATTTGACAGACTAAGCTATCAATGCATGTGCCTTAGCATCTCTGCCATCCCAATGAATCTGCTCTCCAGTGTGTGGAGCAAAAACCACAGCACGAACAGGAATATGAAGAATATCATCATCTGGCACCTTCTGCATCAGCTTCAGTACGTGCAATTGTAACAGTTGCAGGTGTGATAGGACGTTTTTCAACACCTTGCACAATGTTCCACAGTCCTTTTGCAACCAATACATGTCGCATCGTATAAGCCCACAACGGGTAGTTGGTACCATCTAACTTATCCTTAGTAGCCAATATACGAAATACATCACTGCTTTCAGCCATGGCCGGTGACTAAAATACCTTGATGCAAAAAATTGACTATATCTAAAAAAAGTTAAACGGAACTACCCAGATGAGTTCTACTAAACCTGTAGCAGACTTTGAGACGCTTATACTGCCAAAACAAGTATATACCTTTGGCACATAAAGATGAAATAGCCTGCACAAGCGCCGCGATAGTGCATTCGAAGGCCGAAACGAGCTCAGATCGCGATTTCGGCACCACAAAGCGAAGCAATTTTGATCTCTGAAACACCCTGAGTATGCTCACCAAATTTCGTGCAAATCTGAGACTGCAACCGGAGAGGTGTAGACGATGCCCTAGATGAAGCAGCGACCTTCTCTGACAACAATTGTTGGAGTTAGACGTTTGCGGAAGCATAGGAACAACACAAGGAAGAAGAAGAAGCTTGGAGCACAACACACAATACTGACCGTATTACTAGAGAATGTGCAAAGATAAGTAGCACATTAGGGCAATAGGCGTATATTCAAGCCAGGAGAAAAAAAACCTCCTAATGAGGGAAAAAAGTGCCCCGATGGACCTAGAGTGTTCACACACATCACTACCTAAATATATCAACATGACCCAAACTAAATGGAAAATTTTCTCCTACATTTTACATAGGTTTTTGAAGCCCATTAGGACAAAGTAGTCCTCTAGTCGAGCACAAAAATGAAGTAAATGTTGGTTGGGAGTGAACCATAATAGAAACATCCAAGTTAGATGTTTGGGACAACTAGACTTTTGGTTTTTCCAAATTATATTTAAGTGAATCAAGAGTTATCAAAGTCTTGATAGGGATATCATTCCCACCTCAGTTACCAAGTCCATGCACCAGTGATGCCTAGAAATGGATTAGTAATTTGAATCCACCCATTTCACTTGTTAGTGCCCAAATAGCACATAGTGAAAACAATGCATTGGCCAATGATGTTTTTTTATCCACCCTTATTATTCATTCTCTACTTTTTACTCATATCATTTTATCAAGCGTGAAGATAGATGGGGTTTTGAATCATTTGGGCAGGGATGCCACCATAGAGATGAAATATGTTCTTCCAAATTATAACATGAGGCTCGGGGGTTGCCTATAGTTACTATATATAGCTTTATTTTCTAGGACAAAAATCTTTCCCAAGGGGGGAAGGATATAATAAAGTAAGTCTATGATATGAGTGTCCAATCGATTCAGATAGATATGAAATCAGACACCATTTGGTCACTCCTATGTATGATCAAAGATTCTCCAGAATAGACTTAACAATAATTTCATGTGCTCTCTTAAGCAAGTGATCCACTAAGCCTAGTGTTTAAGTATCAAGGTTGTGAAGGAGGAGGCCTTGGGTTCAACCCTCATGGGAAGCATGGGGAGAGAGTTTTACCCAAGGAGCCCTAGAACGTTCTAACTCAAGCTAACATGAGTTAACTTGAGTCCAATGAGACTTAACTCGATTGGAAAGTATGCCTATCATTAGTGGACTCTAGTGGGAGGTACTCAAGCAATGGTCGAGATCACTTCAACCACTAGTGGACTCCAATGGAAGATATTAAAGGAGAGGAGGAGATTGCACATGCACTTGTGGGTTCTAGTTACATTTACGGTCCTTGTTGATTCGAGTAGCTATATATATATATATATATATATATATATATATATATATATATATATATATATATAGGCATAAGGTTGGGAGGAGAGTCATCTCTTTGGCACGTGGTGGTCCTAATCTTTAGTTATTACACCCCCCCCAAGGGGAATATTGTTGCATGCACAAAAAAATCCCCATATGAGTTGGAACAGTTATCCTTACTATTACATATGATAGTACATTCACATTATCACATGCTCTATATGTGTTAATGATCAAGAGAGGTATGTTATCAATGATGGCATTACCCAAGATTGGTCGATATTGCTAATAGATGTAAATTTATTGATCTCTCTTATGATAGTAAAATAATTGCATTTATTATGTTATTACATGGGATGCGGTTTATGCAAGTTGATGGCTAAATAACTTCGTGTCGAACAAAAATATATTGACACATTATTGCAACATTTTGGCCTTGGAGACTACAAACTTGTTACCACTCATATGGAGACAGGTTTACGATTGAGTCTTCATGATGCTAGAGATGCATTTGATGTTGTTCTATATTAGCAAGTTGTTGGATGCTTGATTTACCTATGCATTACTCGGCCAGATATTTAGTTTGTTGTCTCATAGATGAGCAGGTTTATGCATTGCCCAAGTGTCAAGCATTGGCAAGCAATTAAGCACATCTTTCGCTATTGAGTGGTACCCGACTACTTGGATTGTTTTATCCCAAGGGGGGATCACTACCGCCAGATTTACATGCTTTTCTTGACTCTGACTAGGTTGGTTGCTATGACACTCATGTGTCCACTAGTGGTTTTTGCTTCGTCTTGGTAGCTCTTGCATATCTTGGTTGAGCAAGAAGTAGACTACTATGGCCACTTCTAGTTGTGCGGCTAAGTATAGGGAAGCTTTCACAACGACCGTTGAGTGTGTGTGGCATAGATGCCTTATGGTTGATTTGGGTGTTGGTCAATCTTCTGCCACCACCATCTTCATTGATAGTCAGAGTGCATTGGTAGTTGCAAGGAACCCTGTGTTCCATGCTCGCACTAAGCACATTGAGATGCACTATCATTATGTCAGGGAGAGGTTCTCTACGAAAGAGATAAATTGGCATATGTGCCCACATAGAACATTGGACACCTTTTCACAAAGGCTCTGTCTAGGGAGAAGTTTGAAGCTTTCCACAAAGCTTTGGGCTTACTTCCTTTTGTGGATTGATTCCACATAGCTTGGCACTTCCTTATACATGAGTGCAAGCTCCTTGTTCACCGCATCACTCCCAAGGGGGATTTGTTGATATATTTAGGTCGTGATGTGTGTGAACATACTAGGACCACTGGGGCACTTGTTTGCTATTTAGGAGGTTTTTCTCCCCTGGATTGTATATATGCCTATAACCCTAATGGGTCATATATCTTTGTACATTCTTGCATGAGAAATGCACTAACATTCTTTTGTAGATGCATGCTTATGCTTGAGAAGTGTTTCCATACTTTAATGCTCTCTTATTTTGCTTTCATTAACTTGCATACAATGCTTCCAAAATTCAAGATTTCTTTCCTACTTCAATGATAATAGCAATGCATTCTATATGAAAGCATAAAGCAAAACCAATATTTGAAATGAAAACATCAACTTCGAAAATACTTATCTCCCAATTAAGCTACGTCTTTCCCTTGATCCTCGGGAAGATCCATTCTGCATCTTTTGGTCCATGAGGAAAATTAGAACTCCTTCTTGAAGACCGTTGCTTTCTCTTGTCCTCTTCTTGGAAAAATGAAGCCTTTCTTGGACTATGCTTGTCTTAGTCTAACCGTTGACTTCGGATGATGTGTGCATGATGCTTCACTTGAATGGATCACGATGGTGAGGAGTTGAATCCCTGCATGGTGCAGGTTTAGAGAGTCCAATTGCTATTTTTTTTGAAATAATTCAAAGTCTTTCGCCATCCGTAGTATGCTGATAAATATTTATTGTTGATGATGATTTATGGATGCACATTTTCACTGTTTGGGGATGTTCCTTGGTCTTCTCATAATGCCATCCAATTCCAAATTGAGGTTCTTAGTTACCAAAGTCCAAAAGAAACTTCATTGGTCAACTACTTGGGTCTTTCAAAGGAAACACTCCAATTTTTACCTATGAAGTTACCTACACAAGCATGCATAAATACATGTATGCATGCATTTATACATGCAAGAGTTCATTTATTTATGCATGCATGCATTCACTCATCGGTGCATCCATGAGTGCATTTATATATACATACATGAGTTCATATATTAGTACAAGCATGCATTCATTGGTACATACATGGGTGCATCCATGAGTGCATTTATATATACATACATGAGTTCATATATTAGTACAAGCATGCATTCATTGGTACATACATAAGTGCAGTGCATGTATTTGTACATTTTATTCATACTTGCTACAAGTATATATGCATGCATGCAAATGTGACATACATGCATGCATGTAAATCCATGCATTCATGCACATGTAAATTCATATATGCATGCATGCTGAAACACATGAATGTGTGCAAAAACACATGCACACATGTTGACATATGCATGTGTATGAGCAAAGACACGTGTATGTGTGGAGATGCATGCATGCATGTAGAGACATGCATTAAAGCACACAGAGACCTGTGTGCACATAGAGACATGTGTGCATAGACAAATGTTTACATGTCAAGACACATGCATGTGTGGAGACACACAATCATGCATGCCTACATATGTACATGTTCATGTATGTATATATGCATGTATGTGGTACGCATGCAAGAATGTATGTATGTACATGTATGCATGCATGCATGTACATATGTATTTCTTTACATATATTTATACTTATGTAGATATGCATGCATCTAATCTATATGACATGCATTCATGCATGTACATGTATTCGGGAGTGTTGATTCCCTGTTACAAGTGTTTTAAATTTGGACCTCAAGGTGGTTAGACCATCGTTGAGCCCATAGAATAGATTGGTTTTGTATGTGTGAAGCTTGGTTGATCTGCAAATCACAATTAATGCTGAAGGGTAATGTTTAAAGATCATGATAAAAGATTTCATCATACTTTTAAATGAAGGATAATATTAAATATGTATCATATTAAAAATTTTGCATGATGAGCTTGTATGATGGTAAAAAATCAGCACTCTTCTAATCCTCGATCCTTGCTTTGTGAGATAAGATGAGTATCGCGAGTACTATGTCGGCCTTCACTTCTACTTTTAATTCATTCAAGTAAATGCAAATGCGGATAGATTAGGCCTCTCGACGAACTTCCTTTTGAAAAAAGTGAGTTCATGGTTTCCCTTGTTTGTGTCTGTATCTTCCAGCTGACTTTTAGCTAGGGTTCTCCATTCGTGATTATCGTCTCAGTCGTTCGAGTCAACCTGAGGTTTTTCTTCTCGGAGAGGAGATTTCGGTGGGCAGCCCGTGTCTACTCGACATGAAAGTTGTTGCAGCGTATTTGCTAGTATTGCTGGGGGGCAAAAGCTCTCCCACTGCGGCTGACATTAAGCATATTCTTGGCTCAGGTAACATGGAGTATTTTCATTAGCACTCAGGCCTTTCTAGAAATTTCATGTCTGGAAAGGTCGATCACCGTAGATGCTTGCGTGCAGATTTGCACTTTGTCTTTGAACTTCGATCACTCGAGGGCAGTGCCACGTGATATGTAGCTTGATTCTCCCAGGGTAAAGAAAGACGACCTGGCTAACGAACTTTGCATTATCAATGTTCTGCAGTGGGAGCCGAAGCAGATGAAGACAGAATAGACTTATTACTTAGTGAATTGAAGGGAAAAGACATCGTCGAAGTCATCGCCGCAGGGAAGGAAAAGCTTGCCTCTGTGCCTGCTGGGGGTGCCGGGGGTGTCGTTGTAAGTGCTGCACCCACTGGTGGGGCCGGTGCTGCTGCAGTTGAAGAAAAGAAAGTAGAAGAGGAGAAGAAGGAGCCTGAGGAAGAGTCAGATGAGGTGAGTGGCCCTTATTACGGTTTGATGCAGATGTTTACTAATCTAATAAGAGGTGAAATATGACGGTTTTCAAGTAATGCAAGAAAGTATTGATCGCATGGTTGAAAATATTAGGTTTAGATATGCACGTACTTTGATCCTTGCATGGGATACTGGAAAACTGCAGTTATAGCTCAATGAATCGTTTTACTTTTACGCATCTCCTATCCTAGTGGTGATTCGACACGCTTTCATGTGAGGGAAGCAGTTCTAGAAATCGATAGGCAGAAAATCTTGATTCACTACTACATTTCTATTCTATTTTATCTTGATTTGTTTGCTATCCAATTTCGGATCTATCTTTAACTGATCTTGTTGCTCACTTTTTTGCAGGATATGGGATTCAGCCTTTTTGATTAGAAGCTCACTATGAAATCGATTTTGTAGTTTGTTTTTAGGTATATCAAATTACAGCTATTTATCTTTCTTTGCATAATATATTGAAACAGGCTTGTATCATTGAGTTTTAACCTAATGTAGCAATTGAAAATCTTTTGTATTTTTTCATATCACAACGTTTTCAATCTTTTGACGTCTCCTATGTTCGCTATGTGGATTTGCCTATTGCTGCCTGTATACGAGGTTTTTGCAGGGTGTCGTTTTACAATATGCAGTGATGTTCTTGGATGACCTTCTCTATGTATACTATCTCAGGCATAGTTTTATTTTTTAAAGCTTGTACTGCACCAAAAGTAGATGTTCTTTGAGTTCTCGATTCAGAAATTTGGACTATGACCTGTCTTGAGCCATATAGCAGTCTTGGAAAAAATGTATGCTTGTTCTTGATAATGAAAGCCACTTAACTAGTTGTTCTACCTAGTTTGTGTTTGATGATGGTTAATGATGGTGAAAGCATTAATAATTATCCTCATCTGCTTGAGTAAGGTTTCTGTAGGCAAATCGGACCAAGAATCTTTCAAAGCAATTAGCTGGGTAGGATAAATTGTGATTTGCTGTTGTGCAGGGTGTCAGATTGTGATATGCCATACCTTCGAATGATCTGTAAACTTTAAGTTCAAACTCCAAGCTTGAACTGAACTGTCTATTCTTATGACAACATTCCTGTCTTTGTGAAGTTGCATACAGCTCAGGCATGTCACTATTGCAGTTCAAATCCCCATGTCATCCAAAGTCTTTACTGCCAGTGGGTGGTAGAGGGGATGTTCAGCAGGATAAACAGTAATTTGGTTCTGCCCTTTAAGCCATAGCTCCCTGTGCATGTAATAGTCACTGGTTCCTCATTTTGCCCACACACAACATGGCAGTTGTGAGGCATCAACTTGTACTGACAAGAAATCACAGTACACAAAGGATTTGTCTGAAGTAAATCTTCTGTGGATGGGACAATATCAACAACTTTTTTGAGTTTTTTTTCGTGCTCATATTATTCCCTCATCATGCTGTCATTTTATGCATTGTGCATTAGTGCTAGCCGATTGCATTTGTGGAGGGTGCCAGATTGTGACGGTTTATGCCATTGAATGTCAGAAGACTAATTTAAAAAATTTCAAGTTCTGAACTCAACATACCTCCTCCTCTTTGTCTTTATGAAGTTGCCTACATCTCAGTGCTTTATCACAATTGCAGTTTGTTTATGTCAGTGGAAGTCCTCACTGTCATTGTGTATTAGAGGGTTTTTCAGCAAAGTAAACAGCTTTTTATTTTTGCTCTATAGGTTGTAGGTCCATGCACATCATGTAGTCCCTCATTTTTCCAATGCACTTGATTAGGGTTGTGAGGCATTGTATTTGTAGGTATCGAACTTGTACTGACAAATGAAAATGTAGCATACAAAGGATCCATAGGAATCCAAGCTTTTATGGATGGAAAAAGATCAGTGATTATGTACATAGTTTTTTTTTGTGATCAAACCATTAGGTCATTATGCTGTCATATTGTGTGCCAAGGCAAAACCACTGAAGCACAGTGAAGCATATGAAAGGTGGGAAGCGACATGCATCATATCTAGTTTTTAAACCGAATATTTCCATCCCAGCAAAGTCATATTGCATGTGCTGAAGAATTGTGTTTTTTGATAAAAAAAAAAATACAGCTAATGTTGTTTTGGTCAAAGGAGAAGTTTTAGGGCAAAGTGTCCGGAAATGGCATATTTATCAATGAAGGTAAGTGCATAGGCATAAATAATAAATTTATTTATTTATTTATTTATTTTTAGAGTGCAATGAATTGGAAATACATACTCACACATCCAACCTTGTAAGGTAGAGGCACCCATCATGTGCATAGGCATAAATAATAAATTTATTTATTTATTTTTAGAGTATAATGAATTGGAAATACATACTCACACATCCAGCCTCGTAAGGTAGAGGCACCCATCATGAGAGACTCGTAGACATGTCCAGCCAAGACTTGAACTCAGGACTTCCTCCCACAACTTCAAGGCGTCATCCACTAGGCATTATAATAAAATTATGGAACATTGTGGTTACTATCATAGACTTGTCCACATGTACATTGTTGTGCTTGCACTTTTCATACATGCTCCAATCACTAAGTTCAAATGGATAGAAGAGTGCAATACAGCCTCTGAAGGGCTTAAACATTAACTAGTAATGCACCATTTCAAGATGTGTATAACTATACCATATGTTATATCTTAGCTCAATCTCCTTTTGAAGGAAAATTGGACTTTTTAATTTTGCTTATGTAAATGATAATCGAAGTGTAAAAAGAAATTACACAACTATAGAATGAGGTTTAGGTATGATCTATGTGGTCAAAAAATTTAGGCATTATTTGTTATGAATTAATTTAAATTCTTTTTTTGATGATCATGTACTTAACAACCCTTTGACATTGAAATATTAGCTTGATGGTTTCTTCTATTGATGGATTTTGACTTCAAAGTTGTAGTCATAAAAGGTATTGGACACTTTTGAGCATATCACCCAACAATTGATGAACCACCATAAGAGATTTCCTATGACATGCAAGATGCTTATTTGTTTTATGAAGTACTTCCCAAATGGATCGAGCCTTAAGCACTTGCATTGATCTATGGTTTATTGCAACGATTAGCTTCCAATAGAGAAACACATTGTAAGGGAATATGAAGAACTTTAGATCATAGTTGCAATAATCCTATCTTGTTGTATAGATGACAATGAGAAATGGTATTGAATACACAAGGCCACTTTTCAAGTTTTGGATTGCTTCCTCCCTAACTAAGATCTTGCAAAACCTCTATATCAGGTGATTAAAGTACAAAAATGGAGTAACGTTATAGTTAATTACCTTGATATATCTTGAAGATATTGTTACTCTAGCAAGTTAGTATTTATTTGAAGAATAATCTAGATACTATGTGGTTGAGATGCCTATTGATGGATCTACGCATGGAGATTGATGCACCTACTCATATTCTCACTGATAGACAAAGTGAATTGACGATTGCAAGAAATATGATGTTCCGTGTGTGCACAAATCACATTGAGTTTCATTATCATTATGTTAGAGAGTGCCTCCACGTTGAAGATGTTGATGGTATATGTGCCTGCACAAGATAATGTGGAAGAAATATTCACAAAAGCTCTTACACAAGAAAAGTTTCAAGATTTTCACAAAGCTTTATGCTTATAACCTTGTGGAGGTTGATCGATCACTCCCTATATGTGTTCACATCATTCACTCTAGGGGGTTTGCTACAATTATGTGTCCCTCCAGTAGCTTTGATGTGAAATGTTGCCATATACATGGGCATTTTTTACTAGAATGTTGGCTAGAGTTTTTTTCCCCATGTAGCCACATATACATATTATACTCTTGTGTGGTGGAAAATTGTATTTAGGGATTCACTCATAACTCTCACTTCACTCGTTCTCATACTTATTGATCATCTATTGATAGAGACCTCTTCCATACATCCTCTTTCTTGATGCATTGATCTCCTTCTTTGCTCTTGTGTGCACTTCTATTTGTGCTTTCTCCCTCTCTCACAAACCGAAGATTCTAAGCCAAATAGACGTGTAGAGATTCTAAGATCCTCTCACGCACCCAAATAGGCATGTGGAGAAACTTCAAAACAACCATGTATATACTCCAATGGTTCTCAACGTTCTCTCCAAATAAATTGAAGCATAGATCATCCCCTATTAAAAAAAATGGATATGAATTTTTCCACATCTTTTACCTCCAATGACATCCCCAAATTTGCACAAAAGTGGATTTGGGAAAGGAGTTACAAAAGTCTATAATCCACTATGTACTTTGGAGCATTCAGGAGAAATAGTCGATACAATACAGATAGCCTTGTACATTGACTAGCTCAAAAAACTTGCTCTCTTTGGATGAAACCATCAACTAGAAATGCTCATAGCAGCCAACATGATTACAATTGAAGAACATCCTTTTGGGGGAATGATAACCAGAGGCTTGAGTGCATAGAATGCAAAAGAGTATAAGTAATAACCAAAATATGCTTATGGAATGAATTGGACACTCAACAATGGTCCCTCTTATTTTTTAGGGCTGCACAGAGATAGTGTTGGAACATCAAGCTTACACTATGTTTGAGGTGGATTTGATCTACATCAAAGGCTAGCATGTCGAAAGAATATCCGTTCAAGAGTTCTTTTATTTATGCTCACTTATTGTACTTTTTTAAAAAATATTTTTCATGGATCTTTTATCATTGTAAAAGCCTTAAGCTTTACACATGTAAAGGTAGAAAGAATAGCCCAAATCCCACGAATTTGTGGTGGTTGAGTTACATTCAATCAAGCAATCAATCACCTGAAAGTAGATCAAACTAGATCTTCACTTTTTCTAGATTGTAGAAAAGTGAATTGATTCCCTCCAACAACCATTCCCACCTTCATTTGAATTCAAAGTCCACTTGTAGAAGTCGTGAAACACTTCTGGAGTCTATATAAAGACTTGAAATCACTTGTACAATACATGGAAGCAATATACATACACTTGTGACCATCATTGTCTTGCTCCTTCAATTTTTTTGCATCATCTTCTTCGCCAATAGGAATCTTGCAGAGGCTTCTGCTCTCTCTCCAAAGTTCCAAATTGAGTGCAAGATGGCTCATTGGAAAGGTATTAGTGTCTAAATTATGTATAAATTTTCATAGCATTTGGTTCAGTAGATTCAGAGAAATCTTAGTTTTTTGTATGGGGGTCAATCTCTGCGTACTTTTGAAAAATAGGAAGTACCACCGTTGAGTGTCTGATTCATTCCTATAGCATATTTTACCTATTCCTTATACTTTTGTAAATTATATACACTCAAACCTATGTTTATCACTCCCATAAAAGGATTTTTTCTAATTGTAATCACATTGGTCGCTATGAGCATTTGAAGTTCATTTTCTCTTCTATAGATAGTAAGTTTTTTGAGCTAGTCGACCCGCGAATCGATATGTTTTGTATCGACTCCTTCTCCTTGATGGTCCAAAGTACATAATGCATTTCTTTGCACTTATTGCATGCAAATAAGTTCTATTTGAGTCTCCATAAGCTCAAGGGCTGGTCTTGTGTCGGTTGGCTAGACCAAACTTCATCACTTCGAAACACACTTTTCTACCTCCTACAAGCTTCTCCAAGTTCTTTCAGATAGACCCCCAGATAAAAAAATTGAGATTTCCCCAATTTGCTGAACTCAATGCTTTGAAACTTGTATAAATAAACTGGACACTAATAAATTCAAGAAACATGGGTGCCACTAATCTTTAATGATGCTCTAATCAATTGATGGGTGAGCTTCAATTTTTTGAAGGGAGTGTCTATCACCAACGAGGGAAGTACAAAGGTCCCTAGAAGCTCCTTTGTGTCTAAGGATTGAAGTGTTGTGACCAGATAATAGCATCTACAAAAGTTTGATTTTGGTAGCGATGCCTCAAAATATTCTTTGAAGCCGGACTTCTCCCATCATAATTGCAATTGTGCTATGTTTTGTAATGCCTCAAAATCACATGAGAAAAATTGATATCATCCCCATGTACTACCACTGAAACTTATTCTTGCCTCATAGATATGTTCAACATTAGCAAAGGGTCCTGTTAGACCTCGGAATCAATGAGATTTAGCACAGATTCTCTCAGTTCTTCTTTTAGGTGGCCCTCATTTGGCATAGGACCTTCGAACCCTTGGAACTCCAGAGGTGGCAACAATGGATGGTCCTCAGTTGGAAGATATTGGAAGTCCAACATGTGGTAGCTAGGGCTTGCCCCTCATGATTCTCCTATTTGCATTATGGTCCTTGGTGCTTGTTGGGGGATTCTTGGACGAGAAGGAGTTTGAGGGTTTGTAGGAGAAAAAGGAAAGAATAAAGAAAGAAATGAGCTGGGAAACTTCACAGAGAAAATAACCTTGGAAGCTTCTGCAGAAGCACACCTTGGAATCTTGAGTTTGATTACAGTAAAACAATTACAATGTTTGAGCACAATCCGAGTCAATACTTCTGTGCGCACTACAGAGGGTGCTTAATTACAAAATACCAATTATCCCGAAGTCTTCTTGCAGTCGGCCTCCTCTGCACCAGTCCTCTACTTGCTTCAAGCTTATCCTTGTGCACACCTTGCACCAAGCTTCCACCAAGATGAGGAATGAGTATCTTCTGTCGGCATGCACACTGCACAGAGACCTTGAGGTCCTTGGGGTCTCGCTTTGCACTCTCTGCCTTCTTCCTTAGCCACTCTTCTTGCACTCTTCACTTCCCCTTCTCTGTGTCGTCGTACCCTGGTGTCTCTTACACTTCTCTCTCTCTCTCTTACTTCAAGTGTGTCCCAAGAATAGCCTTTGCCTTTCTTTGTTGAGTGCGCCGGTTCCGTGCACTCTAACTGAAATACAATCTTGGTACCCTTTCGATGTCCCAAGATTGCCTTTTAAGTGGCAGCCAACAACTCACTACTTTGTCCTGTAGTGACTTTAGACTTAAAGCAAAATTCTTGATTGGGCGGCCCTATTTCCACCTTTGCGTACACGGCCGCTTCCCATACCTTCACCTTTTTCTTTTAATTCTTTACTTTTGCACCTAAGATTTTAAAACACCCTTTGAACCTTAAGGGGATTAGAAAAATACTTCTGCAATACTTCCCCAATTTGACCCTGGAATTTTGATACTTTACTCTTGCCTATGCATAGCTGTGACCTTGACTTTGCTAGTTTCAACCGGTTAGGGCTCAACAGATGCCCACCACCTAAAGTGCTCTCCGTCCCGGAGAGACCACAATGACACAATGCAAGGAGGCTTCAATAACAGAGAGAAAACATCAGAAGAACCACAGAGGAACCGGAGGTAAGGAAATAGAGAAAGAATGCGATTATTGATGAAGCATAAAAAACAACAGATAAAGAGTGCTACTAGTATTTATTAACCCGGATCATGACAAAAGGAGAAGGATGATTAGATGTGTTGAATTTCTAGAATTGAAGCTGAAGCCCTAAATGCGAAGTGAAGTAATTTATTGTGAAGGGGGATTGAGATCTGCAGCCGAGGGTTGGGGAGAGGAGGGCAGCGGAGCAGAAGCTTGTTCAATCATGTGCTGGAGAGAACTAAGGCACTGCCTAAGGTGGTCCCTTTCGCGTTTGATACGACGGCAAGTAGCATTATCACATAACCCTAAGGAAGAGCGATTTTGAAGATCGGATAAGGCCTTTAATGCAGAGTCGGCCATATCTCGATATTTGTCTCGCTCGTCTTTGAGTAAGCGGGCCGTTTCATTGAGCGATTGCCATTGAGAATGAGCTATTCGATTGATGTTGTCTATGGTAGAAATGTATTGTTGATGAATAGAAGCTGCAACCGATACAGAATCCAAGGACACTTTGGAGGCATGAGCACTGCCAGAAGCAGCTGCACTGGTGTCGCGGAGTAAATGTAAAAAGGAAGGGGCGGAAGGGAGATCAATTGGAGGGGAGGGTGCAACAGGTGGATCTGGATGAGTGAGAGGAGACGCAGGCGGAGTGGGTCGCGTGAATGGAACCGCAGTGGTCGGAGTGGGGGCGGAAAGGGGAGGACGAGGTGGTGTACAGGTCGGGTTGTGGGTGTTGAGCTGCATTTGAACGAGCGGCCGGAAAGCTGGTGTGGAAGAAGGGCCATGTGCCAGAGCGGGATCAGGGGTAGGAATGGGCGCATTAGCCAGAGAGGCGGAAAAGATATTCAAAGAAGAGTGTGGAGGGAGGGAATTGAGATCAGGGGGAGCGGACAGCGGTGTGGAAGCGGAAGCCGAGTCGATGGAGATTATAGGGGAGGGGGAAGGAATTGAAGTGGAAGGTATACAGGGATGACTATTCCGTTGGCTAACAGGGCTGGTCTGCGACTGAAGTAGAGGGGAATTAGGGTCAGAGTTCGATGGTATGTGATAAAGCCAAGCTATGAAGGGACCAGAATATAAGGAGAATGTGTGAGAGCCCCGGTAGACAGCTTCACGAAGGCGACGAGAGCGCAAATTTAAGGAACCATAGATGAGGGCGGCGTAAGGGTATGGGCGGCTATTTAGGAAGCAAAAAAGCGGATCAGCAAGACGAATATCGGACCATGGGAGTGAAGATGTGGGACTACGAAGCAAAAAGAAGAAAATGAATGCATTAAGTATGGACGTCATGCGGATGGAAAATCGGGCATTAGTGTCGAAGCGATCTCTACAAAAGCTAATTGTGGCAGAGGCTGACAATCTAGAATATAAGAACAGAGGATTACGAAAATCGACAGGGCAGGACCCGAGGCTGGCAGGAAGAGCGGAAATGGAGAGAGGGCCTGTGCGAAAATTAGGAAAGAGGCGGATAGCTTCATAGACGTCACTATAATTGGAGGGATCATTCAGGAAAACGTTGGCCAAGCCCCAGAGACCCGCCTGTTGAAGATTGTCGACAGAGAAAAGGCGACGGAGTTCAATGGTTGGGAGAGATAAATGAATACGAATCTGCATATCTAAATCAGGCGAACGAAAAAGTCGCATATAATCTCCTGAGGGCGAATTTGGTTGCGAGGTATGAGAAGCTGAAGGAGAAGGAGAAGGAAGGCGAGGGAGTGGAGGTGGAGAATATATATCCGTGGAATCAGAACCGAATAAGTGGGAATATGTAGGATGGCAGGAGGAAGTGAGGAAGGCGATGCATCATGTTGTGGGTCAGTGGACACGGGCAACGTAGGGAACTGGGAGTGGAGGCCGGTGGTGGGTGTGGCAAACGCAAGAGGAGGGTAATTTGGATTGGTTGTATGCAGTGCTAGGATTGAGTTCCGAGATGTCTTCCGGTGCGGTGGGATTGGCCATAGAGTTCTGCGTAGAAAGGACCCGGTAGAGAGATGGCAAGGAGCTGCAGGCTGTTGAACTTTTTGCGTTGAAGGAGTCGTATCACATCTAGGAGATGATCGTGGGTGGCGTGGGAACGAGAACCAGTTCCGCGCAGGCTGCCAGTGTGAACGGCAGGCAGGGATGCAGATGAGATAGAGGAGGATGGAGGGGGAAAGGAGGGGAGTGTGGAGGGAAATGGGTGGAGGGGGGGCAGGGGAGGGTGGTTCGAGTGGGCGGGGAAGGTGGAGGGGGAGTGTTTGTGGCGGGTGGGCGGGGAGGTGGAGGGGAAGCGTGTATGGCGATTGGGGCGGGGAGGTGGGAGGGGGAGTGTGGTTGTTGTGCGGGTGTGGAGTTGGAGGGGGGTTGAGAGAGGCGTAGGGTGGAGGGGGAGGAGTGTGGGCGCTGTGGCGGGTGATCGTGGAGATAGAGGGGGTTGAGGGAGGTAGGTGGGCGTGTGGGCGGGTGGGAGGGGGTTTGGAGGGGAGGCGGGAGTGGAGTGGAGGGGGGTGGGCGGGTGGGCGGGGGTGGAGGGGAAGCAGTAGTGGAGTGGAGGGGGCTGTGGGGTGGAAGGGTGGGCGGGTGGGTGGGGTGGAAGGGTGGGCGGGTGGGTGGGGTGGAAGGGTGGGCGGGTGGTTTGGTGGGCGGGGGTGGAGGGTGGGATTGGTGGGCGGGGAGGCGGTTGGGAGGGGGTGTGGAGGGGAGGCGGGAGAGGAGTGGAGGGGGAGGCGTGGATCGAGAGTGAGGGTGGGCGGGTGGGAGGGGTGGAGGGTGGGTTTGTAGGCTGGTGGGTAGGTGGGAGGGGGTGTGGAGGGGAGGCGGGAGTGGAGTGGAGGGGGAGGCGTGGATCGAGGGGGGGGTGGGCGGGTGGGAGGGGTGGAGGGTGGGTTTGTTGGGCGGGTGGGAGAGGGTGTGGAGGGGGAGGCGAGGATCGAGGGGGGGTGGGCGGGTGGGAGGGGTGGAGGGTGGGTTTGGTGGGCGGGTGGGTGGGTGGGAGGGGGTGTGGAGGGGAGGCGGGAGTGGAGTGGAGGGGGAGGCGTGGATCGAGGGGGGGGGTTGGAGGGGTGGAGTTTGGGTTTGGTGGGCGGGTGGGTGGGTGGGAGGGGGTGTGGAGGGGGAGGCGTGGATCGAGGGGGGGGGCGGGTGGGAGGGGTGGAGGGTTTGTTTGGTGGGCGGGTGGGTGGGTGGGAGGGGGTGTGGAGGGGAGGCGGGAGTGGAGTGGAGGGGGAGGCGTGGATCGAGGGGGGGGGGGCGGGAGGGAGGGTGGGTGGGAGGGGGTGTGGAGGGGAGGCGGGAGTGGAGTGGAGGGGGAGGCGTGGATCGAGGGTGAGGGTGGGCGGGTGGGAGGGGTGGAGGGTGGGTTTATAGGCTGGTGGGTGGGTGGGAGGGGGTGCTAGAGGCGGGAGTGGATTCTTGGATGAGAAGGAGTTTGAGGGTTTGTAGGAGAAAAAGGAAAGAATAAAGAAAGAAATGAGCTGGGAAACTTCACAGAGAAAATAACCTTGGAAGCTTCTGCAGAAGCACACCTTGGAATCTTGAGTTTGATTACAGTAAAACAATTACAATGTTTGAGCACAATCCGAGTCAATACTTTTGTGCGCACTACAGAGGGTGCTTAATTACAAAATACCAATTATCCCGAAGTCTTCTTGCAGTCGGCCTCCTGTGCACCAGTCCTCTACTTGCTTCAAGCTTATCCTTGTGCACACCTTGCACCAAGCTTCCACCAAGATGAGGAATGAGTATCTTCTGTCGGCATGCACACTGCACAGAGACCTTGAGGTCCTTGGGGTCTCGCTTTGCACTCTCTGCCTTCTTCCTTAGCCACACTTCTTGCACTCTTCACTTCCCCTTCTCTGTGTCGTCGTACCCTGGTGTCTCTTACACTTCTCTCTCTCTCTCTTACTTCAAGTGTGTCCCAAGAATAGCCTTTGCCTTTCTTTGTTGAGTGTGCCGGTTCCGTGCACTCTAACTGAAATACAATCTTGGTACCCTTTCGATGTCCCAAGATTGCCTTTTAAGTGGCAGCCAACGACTCACTACTTTGTCCTGTAGTGACTTTAGACTTAAAGCAAAATTCTTGATTGGGCGGCCCTATTTCCACCTTTGCGTACACGGCCGCTTCCCATACCTTCACCTTTTTCTTTTAATTCTTTACTTTTGCACCTAAGACTTTAAAACACCCTTTGAACCTTAAGGGAATTAGAAAAATACTTCTGCAATACTTCCCCAATTTGACCCTGGAATTTTGATACTTTACTCTTGCCTATGCATAGCTGTGACCTTGACTTTGCTAGTTTCAACCGGTTAGGGCTCAACAGTGCTAGTACACATATTGCTACAAAAGGATAACAGATTAGCATGGAAACAAATCTTGATCCCAATATCAGGAGACCGCAATCCCTTTCGAATACTGATATGATTCCCAAGTAGCCTTGCGATGTGCAGTGACACTAATGATGTCTTGGTGCCTAATGCTAGCCACCAGACTTCCTACATGCATACTTTGGATAGTGCATATACTTATATGCATGGTTGGTGTCATCATCTTCTATTACAAGATATTATGGGATGATTGTTGCAAGGTTGGTTGGTTAGCATGGATGTTAGTGGGTACTTACAAAGACAAGGGGTTGGTGGCTTATTTATTACAGTAGAGGTTAGTGGAAGGATGTGGTCCTAGGGGCGTTTAGGCACCCATTTCCAAGAATTTTGTGAGAGTGTTTTACAAGGATTCATAGATACAATGGGTCAATGTGGAGGTGAGTGGTGAAAGGAGTAATGAGGCCTTAGGGAAACTGAGAGTACATGACTTGGTGTTTGAGCTACTAAGCAGCTTAGGCACCCAAATATTCAGTGTGGAAGCATTAGCCATCATTGACCACTTCAAGATCCAAATCTGTCAAACTTTAGCTTGCGGCCCTCATCTTGATTGTGATGGATGAAATGGTTGATTCCTTTTGGGCTTCAATCATGGTGCTTGAGGAGATGGAGGAGTCATTGGTTGGTCGCCCTTGGGTACCCAAATCTTCTTCTTACCTGAAGTGGCTGGAGACTTGTGTGGCATCCTAGGCATGGTAGGACTTGACCATCAACTTTGGTGCCTGAGCTATGATTGGCTCTTAGATGGTGGCAGGAGAGAGGCGGTTTGACACTCTGATTTGGAAAAGAAGGGAGATATAACATTTGGATGACTTGCCCATCAAGAAATGAGGCATCCTGTACAACAGATCTAGGCATGCATGCTCGAAGTGTGGAGAGGGAGATTGAGGGGTTACTTATCCCTAAGCGCACAAAGGAAGGATTGGGATCCTCCTGTGTTTATTGATGACTCAACTAATTGTCCTCCTTTGTTTGGTGGTGGTCCCTAGGTGCAGAGAGGAAGGATTGGGATTTCCATCTATAAAGTAGATTGGAATTTTCTTATACTATGGTGGCATGCTATAACGCTTTGTGTTGATTAGCTACCCGAAATTAGAGGAGGATTTTCCTAAGATTTAAGTCCATTGAGTGATCATAAATCCAATCTTGGCCTAGAATCAAGAGTTCTATAAGCTCTTCATCTCACAGACTCACATTTTTACTATCAATGTGACATCTTTTATGAGGATAGGAATTTCCACCTCCCCCATGTAAGGGGTTTCCATGCCTTCTAATCCTATGAGGAATGCCTCAATGGAATTCACTTTTAGATCCATGTCTTGATAGTATGATGAACTAATCACACCATTTGCTGCACCTCAATCAATTAGAACCTTGATCTGCGTGAGTGTAGTGCCTTGCCCTAAGTGTACAATAATAAGTGGTCATCTATCAATAATATTAGAAGCATTTTTCTTGATTTGACACATTTCCATGTGGTATCTAGGGGTCTTCATACATGAATTTTCATTAACTAGAAGGAGCTCCTCTACTTGGTTATTTCGGTCCAACACTAATCTGTGGCATCTTAATTTCATGCATTTGATGCACTTTAGGGCTTTAGCTTGAGCTTCCTCTCTAATTCTCTTTTCTTCCTCCTTGAACTTCTTGTCCAAGGTGAGTCGTCTAAGCATATCCTCCATCAAGGTTTCTTGATAAAGCTTGACTCTACGACCATTAATATAATTTGGCATTACCTCTCCTTCCAAAGTTGCTAATTGTACCACTCCACTCATTGAAATCTATTGATATTCATAGGTACATAACTATATTTCTCTAGCTTTTAAGCATGTTTCTTCAAAGTATAGACTAAGACCAAATTTCCAATTTTCAAGCCCTTATCTTTTACATGTGCATCGAAATAAGCCTTCTACCTCTTCTTGGATGCATAGATTCCTACTACTGCTCTTAGCCTAGTTTTTTCTAATCGTTCTGTTGATGCTCTTGTGCAACCTTGAGGGTGGGTATTAAAAATTCCAATGGAAGCACTACATTTTGACCAAAGACCATCTTAAAAGGAGTTGCATTGAGTATCATGTTGTATTCCACTTGATATGCCCAAACAACATGGTGTAAATGTTTTTCCTAGTTAGAGCATTTGGCATTTACAAGCTTATTCATGACATTGCACATGCTTTTGTTTTTATTGTCTGCTTGTCTATTGGTGTGCGGATGATATGTTGTTAATTTTTTGTGAATCATCATAAAATCTTGCAGCAAACATTCAATGAATTCATATAGAAAGTGATTCCTTCTATCACTCACCAACTCTATAGGCAACCCATATCTTTTAAAGACATTTTTGAATAAGAATTTTGTCATTGTCTGTGCATAATTCTTCTGGGCGGCCTTGAATTTTACCCATTTGGTCAGCTAATCCATAGCCACGATTTTGTATTCGACATGAGATTCTCTAGCAAGGGGATTAACCGCTCCCTCGAAATCTATACCCCACTTACAGAGAACATGTCCTCCCATCATGGGTCTGAGTGGCATCTCATCTCTATGCATTGGATAGTGTGTTTGCTGGCATGTGTCACATCTCTTCACATAGGTATGTGCATCCATATGAAGAGTGGATCACCATAGCCTTGAGAATAGTATGGCTTTGATCACATGATCTAGCCCAAAATGTCCTCTTGCAATGCCTTGGTGTGAAGTTCCTAGTATTCTCAAGTATTCCCTATCATGGATGCATTGCCAAAAGTATCATCTCTTCCATGTTTGTATGGATTATCTCCAATGAATTTCTAGTCATGAGACTCCTTCTCTAGACTTCGACATCTTGCTAATGTGATCTCTAGTGGAAAAGTTTTTGTTCACAAAAATTCCACTAAGGGACTACTCCAATCTAGTACTAAAGACAACTGATACAATGTGGCATGTTCCACTAGAGTTCTATTAATAGAACTTGGGCAATCCTTGCACATTCTATAGACCTATGCTTCCATAGTTGGCCAGTATACTCCTAATCTTTGCAGAGTTTGTAAGGTTCACTGTTTCAAATAGCGTTGCTCAAATGCACCTATATGTGCTAATTGCAATTATTTCTAATACTCTAGCCTTCCACACAACAAGCAAGAATTTCTTGATCACTATGTTTGTAAATAATTCCTGCCATTATTCAAAGATTTGACTACTTCCTATTCCCTAGTCTCGACTATGGGAGTTTTAGGTCCAAATATGAGGATGGGACCCAATCGTTTAGCCCAATCTGGAACTACTTCTAGATTCAATAAGTAGGCATTTGGAAATTCATTAGAAACTCATTGTCGGGCTTCTTCGATGGTTAGTCATGAAAGATGATCAACCCAAAGATAGATATTTCCTTTCCTAACTACTACTTCAAAATCATACTCCATAAGTAAGAGAAAACATCTTACTAATCTACTCATATTGCAAGGCTTGTTTACTAGATAGACCAATGTTTGGTGGTCTATAAACAACTTTGATTTATTTGCCAACAAATAAGGTCTAAATTCTCTAGCTGCATAGACCATTCCTAAGCCCTCTCTCTTAGTTTTCCCGATTTTCATCTTGTAGCTGTTGGTTCTCTTCTTTAATTGTTGCCTAAAGATGTTGAAGGAGACCCATATTTTGAGTGATCTTGGCATTTCATGCCATTTTATATCGAAGTTTATCCTTTGCATCAGTGATGACCTCTTTAGATTTCTGCTCTAAGTCTAGCTCCATGGTAGGATAATACTCTTTAATTCTTTGTATCGGGCATTGAGGGAAGCATTTTCTATGCTTATGGAATTGTAGACTCCCTCGTAGTAGGTTAATTGTTTTGCCTCAATTCTTGGTACTTCTGACCTAAGGAGGTGAACTCATTGCATACTTGATGCAGGCAAATAAACATTTGTTGAGATGCATTGTCGATAATTGAGGACAAGAATGCAGAAGGTGGATGCATGGTGGTATGATGATCAATGTGAGATGCATAGGGGAAGGGGAAGGATGGAGTGAATGCTGCACATACTGTGGTAGTGAGTGTTTGTGATGTGGAGGGTGCATAAGTGGAGGTGAGTGGTGGAAAGTGTGAGTGGTGGTGCAGTGGATAGTGATATTTCCAGATGTGATCAATGATGCTAAGTGCATACAATGGAGTGGTAGTGGGTTAATGTACTGGCGAGCAAAAAATAATTTACCGATACTAATGGTTGAATTGATCGAATGGACTCAAGTACACATATTTGAGAGAACAATGGTTGGTATGGAGGGTAGATGATAGGTTGGAGAAGGGATGGAAGATAGGTTGTGTTGAGAGGGGTGAGAGTCAGTACAATGGGTTAGATGTTAGGCGGAGGGGGGATAGAGGTGGAAATGGTGGGACAAAATGTGATGGGGTACGTGTTGGGAGGGTTGCTATAGTTGGTTGAATGGTTGATAGGTTCATCCTGGGACTGGAAGAGGTAATGGAGGGTGCAAAATTTAAAAGTACTGTAGCAGTGGATGGACTCGAAATGTGGGGTGGTGGGGGCGGATATTGATGAACTATGGAGGTGATTCCAAAACTGCTTGAAGACCTTGTGGGGGGGGTGAAGTCAGGAGGGAAGGGGAATTAGTGGGTTCTACAGAGGTGGTTGTGTTAATCGAAGGCCTAGGTGGTGTTTGTTCTTGACTAGTTAATCTACGAGAGGGAATGGGAGATACACAAACCTGAATAAATTGACCTACCCTGGGCAAGAGTCTAACACATTGGGGATCAAACTGTGGGAGTGGATTTTGTCTCAAGAAATTAAGAGCTTCAACTCTACTGATGGCCTCTATCAATATGTTAAATGCACTGATGAAGGATGCATCAAAGCCGCTATTCTCAAGCTCTCTTTGTAGTTATTCATGAGTCTATTGCTTTGTGAGTTGACTTCATGCCCATACTGCTTGCATCGTGGCATGGAGCCTTCAAACTCCCACTATGTAAGCTACATCATTTGAGATGTGTTCTTCTTTGGTGACTAGTACTCCTCCTTGTTCTTCTTGGTGTTGCTCCTTATGTTGCAGCTAAGTGCCTTGTCTGGTTTCTTGAGATGATGATTGTCATTGTCTTCCTCGTCATCTTTGGTTATCATGCATTCATCATCTTCTTTCTTTGTGGTTGCATGGCCTTCTTCATGATCTGTTTGTGAGCTAGGGTAGCTAGGGCATTTGTACTCTTGTGAGATAAACTGAGTTTTTGAGAGCTAAAAATTGCTTGAGAGTAGGTCTTGCATTTCCAAGCCAAAAGTAGCATTAAAATCATCAGTGCCCATGTCAAGCATAAGAGAAAAAAGTCCCACCATGCTAGTATCGGATTCTGTGATTGGTTCTTTGACTACTTCTTCTATGGTCCTTTGTTCACTGCTCATTGGGATTGTTGAAGTTGCACTTGTAGGTGGTACTGTGGTACACACTGTCTAACTCTCTGGTGTTGGTTTGCGTGAGAGGTGGAGATGAATGGGAGGGATAATGGGATGGGATCCTGGAGGTGAGAGCTGTGGTGATGGTTGTGGAGATGGTGAGGTTGCAATTTGTAAGCGTGGCATTAATCCACTCATGCATTTATGTGAGTGCAACTTGGACATGTAGGTGCTCTTGTATTGCTCCAATTGGGTGGTAGTGAGGGCACATTCCACAAGGATTTCATAAGCCAAACACATGTATATGATCAGAGTGATTGCGCAACATCCATGAATGACTCATTTACAAGCCAACCTTTGATTTTCCAAAAAGAGTTGTTCTTGCACCCAGTGAGCAAGATCAATTGTCCAAGATACATTGTTAGCCAAGTACAAACCGAACCAAATCTATTTGTGCAGATGTGTGAAGCGATCCTGAGCAGGGAATGTAAAATGTTGCATGGATATCTGTAAGGGTGTGGAGAGTTCTAGTATAATTGTTGAAATATCTACCCATTTGAGTACATCACCTGTCTTCATGGATTTGGGAACTAGAGTCTCTTTCTTAGAGGGAACATGGGTGCCACTAATCTTTAATGCTACTTTAATCAATTAATGGGTGAGCTTCAATTTTTTGAAGGGAGGATCTGTCATCAAGGAGGTAAGTACAAGGGTCCATGGAAGCTCCTTCCTTTCTGAGGGTTGAATCATCGTGACTAGATAATAGCATCTATAAAAGTCTAGTTTTGGATGCAATGGCTCAAAATATTCGTTGAAGTCATACTTCTCCCATAATAATTACAATTCCACTGAGCTCTATAATGCCTCAAAATCACGAGAGAAAAAATTTATATTGTCCCCTATAGCACCATCAAAACTTATCCTTGCGTCATTGATATGTTCGACATTAGCAAGGGGTCCTGCTAGACCTTGGAACCAATGAGATTTAGCATGAATTCTGTCAGTTCTTCCTTTCGGTGGGTCCTCATTAGGCATAAGAACTTCAAATGCTTGGAAATCTAGAGGTGGCAACAATGGATGGTCCTCCACTAGAAGATGTTGGAAGTCCATCATGTGGTAGCTAGGGCTTGCCCTTGATGATTCTCTTGTTTGCATTATGGTCCTAGGTGCTTGTACAGATATCTCGTACAAAATGATAACACATTAGCATGGAAACAAATCTTGATCCCAATATGGGTAGATCGCAATCCTTTCCAATATTGATATGCTTCCCAAGTAGCCTGGTGACAAGCATTTTGATTGGGACAAATAACTTCACCATGTTGTTTGGGCATATTGAGTGGGCTATAAAATGGTACTCAATGCCACCCCCTTTGAGGTGGTATTTGGCCAAAATGCTATGTTCCCCTTACAATTCTTGATACCCACACTTGAGGTTGCACAAGAGCATCAATGGGAAGACCATGAGCTGTCCTCAAGGATCTTTGACTTACAATGATTAGGTGAGACTAGATTGAGAGTAGCTGCATGCATATACATGGCAAAGAAAAGAAAAAAAGCATACTTTGATGCACATTTTAAAGACAAGGGAATCAAAGCTAAAAATTTAGTTTGGTATACACATTGAAACAACATGCACATAAACTAGAGAAGCATGGTTCCATGATTGTCAATAGGATATCAAAAAGTGGAGCACTCAAGTTAGCCAAGGAAATGTGTTGCCAAACTACATCAATGGATGTCGAGTCAAGCTCTATCAAGAGCCTTTGACTGAAGAGATGCTAAGCATACTCAATGTGGCTAAGAAATGAAAAGATGAAGAGAGAAGGATACGAGAAGAAGCGCAAGCAAAAGCCTTAGAAGATATCAAAAGAATGAAGTTAAAACGACAAGGCAAAATTCAACCTAGAAACAAAAATTATTCTTTTAAGTTCTTATTATGAACCATATCATTATCACAAGAACATGTGTGAGGCTAAGAGAAAATCCTCTCCTAGCATAATTGATAGATGACCCTTTATCTTAGATCCTCATAGACCGATAGTTTATCGAATCCTTATGGGTTTTACAAGAGACTTGTGGAATTGTCGATGCAATCGATCATATGTTAAAAAGACCCTAGGTATAATACAACAAGAGATGCATGCACACAAGGAAAAGGACTGAAAAAACTATCTAGATACTGATTACACAAGTTAAAGTGACTACATCGGCTCAAGAAGCAGTCATCACCACCATGACCCCAATCCCTACTTCCACCATTGACCTAACCACTAAAACTGCTGTACAGACCCCCCCCCCCCCCCCCCCCCCCCCCCAACTCACCACTTCCCCCTCCATCCCCGACTAGAACCCTTAGACACCAACCCACAAACCCTTCCAAAGTCATCACGGAACAAGAAGAACCAATCTTCCACACCTCACCTCTCTCATCCCCTAGGATAGAGGACATTGTATTTTTCACCAAAGTAACCACAACAAAACCCACCTTTACCTTCTGCACACCAATTTCCCACTCATAGATCTTTTCTAGGATTACGAACCCATTATACCACACATCCTCCACCATAAAATTATCTAAACTTGTAAGTGTTCATCCCACCCAAAACCTCATACGAGATCACCCAGCCACTTCCTCTACCATGATTGGATACCTTGCCCCAAAGTCCACCCAAGCTTTTGTCCAATTGATGCCCTATTCCTCCCCATTTCCATGTTTCCACCACATCCACATACAAATTCAATTCCTCCTATTCTACAACCCTTAGTTTCATTATTTTCTTTACCCTCCAATCCCAATCCCAACTTCCTTCTAAGTGGGCTAGCTCCTCGCAATGTCCACAACAAATATGTAACCTCACAACTTTTCACTAATACCAAAATCACATCACCTACCATCCTTGTATTTATGGTAGAACCTTCACGCACTTCCATGCCTAACCCCATGGACATATCACCACCCACTGCACCTCCATTACACCCAAAATTCCACATTCCCTGATCCCCCCTCCACCAACATCACCCCCACCCACCACATGATTGTGCACTACATTCACACTTCCCATTTCCCTTCCCTCTTGCTTTGCATTGACATCTGTATATAATGCATCCATCAATGTAGATATTGATATTAATTTAGTGACTAATTTAGCACATCAACTTACAAGATCAATACCATGCCTTGTAGCAATCACATAATGAGATTGAGTCCAAGCTTCAAGATGTGGACTAGGAGGATATACAACTCCACATAGCCATGGAATGCAATGCAAAGCTTCAAGGAAATATGGGGATATTACGAAGACATTTAGCAGTTGCAAGAAGAGAACATAAGGCTCTAGAAACAAAATCAGGAAAACTTGGAAGAAGCAATTGAAGACACCCATGGCATGTTGATCAACCCATCAAGGTTCGAAGCACTGCCGCTAGAGGATATCATCACTATACTCGAAGAGCATGCTAATCTCTTGGAGTCAAATGAAAAATTATAAGAGGAGGTAGATCAATTATGTAATTAGTAGACTATAATCCATGCTCCAATTTCAGAACCATCTCAAGTTATATTAGAAGAACATGAGTTGGCAGAGTTGTAGAAGGAGGCAGAAGATTTATAAACGAGATTACTGCAATATGACTGACCACTTTCACCACCAAAGGGGCAAGTACGTGAGGAGATAATGGAAATTCCAGTCTAAGAAACCTTTGAAGAACATTACAAACCAAAACCCATCCTTGGTGGCCTACTCACTAAATAAGGACAAGAGACCTATGAGGCACCAAGGCCATAGTGGGTGAAACAAGTCAATTTGCTATTGTAGCCATTGGTTCTCTTCCTTAGCTACTGCTAAATGATGTTGAAGGAGACTTGTATTTTGACTGAGTTGGGCATTGCATGCCATTTGCTATTGAAGTTTATCCTTTGCATCAGTGATGGCTTCTTTGGATTTTTGCTTTAACTCTAGCCCCATGGTATGATAAGACTCTTTGACTCTTTGTATCGGGAGTTGAGGGAAGCATTTTATATGCTTAATGAATTGAGACTCCCTTGTAGCTAGTTAGTTGTCTGTTTACTATAAACCAATTTTCTTAATAGTTGATACTAGTTTGATTGGCATTTGATGGGTAGTTGGACAAGAGGATGAAAAAGGAAACAAATATGCTATACGATTTAGGGCAAAAATCTTACAAGAACATCAATGTAATTACCCACAAATAAAAAGGGAACTTTGGGGAGTAGTTTCTGCTCTCAAGTGTGATCGAAACTATTTTATTGGTGCTAATGTAATTGTGGAAACTGATTGTTTACTCTTGCTTGGTATAATTGTGATCTGTTCAACTCTAGATATAGCTACAATGGATTGCATACATTAGATATATTTGGGGAGTAGTTTCTACTCTCAAGTGTGATCAAAACTATTTTATTGGTGCTAATGTAATTGTGGAAACTGATTGTTTACCCTTTCTTGGTATAATAGTGATCTGTTCAACTCTAGATATATGCTACGATGGATTGCATACATCAAAGGTATAAATCCAAAATTTCTTCATATTTCAAGTAAAACAAATGTTGTTGGAGATATGCTCTCTAGAGCATGATATGATGAAGATAAATTTGAACAAAATATTACAAATAAACATCTTGCTTATGAAGTCAAATCTTTTGTGCATGAACTCTTCAATGAAGCAAATTATGATTAACAATGGCTTGATATTGGATATTATCTTAGCAATAAGGTAGCAAGAATTTCTTGGAATTCAGGACACTTTAGAGATATATGAAAGTGTGCCTTTAATTTTTTCCTAAGTGATGGCCTAATATGGAGACATGCCCGAGGGAAGATAAAGTTTTCTCAACGTGTAGTCACGATGAAGGAGTTCCAAAGAAGTGCAATAAAAGACCTACTTGAATCTTTGTGGGCAGGCCATAGGGAGTTTGTCGGTACATATGAGAAAAATAAAGGGACGATATTGGTGGCCAAGAATGTATGTACATATTTTGTCTTATGTTGCATCATGTAACCAATGTCAAGTGCTCTCATCTCTAAAACATCGTGATGGATTACTACCTACCTTTGCACCTAGCATACACTATAAATGGGTTGTTGACTTAGTGACTATGCCATTAAGAGCTAACAACATGCATTATATTGTACTTGCTAGGGAGGATCTTGTTACACTTATGTGTTCCTTGAGTAGCTTTGATGTGAACCTTTGATATGGGAACTTTTTACTCTAGTGCTGGCTAGAGGTTTTTTCCCCATGTTACCACATACTTGATACTCTCATATGTGGTGGTACTTTGTACTCAGGGAAATAATTCAGCTCTTACTTCAATTCAGTTAATCGTCAATAGAGAGAGCTATTCCAGCCATCCGTCTCCTCCATGTGTCTTGCTGCATTTGTGCTCCTTGTGTGTGCTTCTTGCGTATCTCTCGCACTTCTACACACACCCATAAGTGGTATTAGAGCAGATTTAGCTCCTTGTCAAGTTTTAGTTTTTTGCATCATGGTGCCCACACACTTTTAATAGTGCAAATCGACTTCAGAGCTGCCACGACTGCCTTGGTTGTTCATACTTCTTCCATAGCTAAAATGGAGATTTGGCATGCTTGTTTTGGTCGTTTGAACTTCAATAGATTGCTTTACTTGCAAAAGAAGGAAATGGTTATTGGTTTTCCAACACTTGAGTCTATTGAAAAGCATGCATGTGAAGGTTGCATTCTTGGAAAAATGCATCGTGCTTCTTTTCCAAAAGATAGTCATAGACACACTACAAGAAAATTGTAGCTTGTTCATAGTGATGTATGTGGTTCCCTCAAGACGGCATCTTTTGGGAAGCATGTATATTTTGTTACCTTCATTGATGATGCTACTCTCCATACATGGGTGTATCCTATGAAAGCAAATAATGAGGTATTTCTTGCTTCAAAGAATTTTTAGCTATGGTTGAAAATTTTTCTTCACAAAAGCTTTTGACTCTACGCACGGATCATGGTGGTGAATACATGTCACATGAGTTTAATGCTTTTCTTTGCAAAAGAGGTATTTCAAACCAATGTACAGTGCCATATACACCTCAACAAAATGGTTTTGCCGAGTGTAAAAATAGAACTCTACTTGAAATGTCACGATGTATGGTTAAATGAAAGCACCTTCTTGATAAGTTTTGGATGGAAGCGGTCATGTGAGCAAACTATGTGTTGAATAACTACCCTACAAAAGCATTGAGAGTCATCAATCCTTATGAGGCTTTGAATGGACATAAGCCCATGGTTAGTCATATGCGCATGTTTGGTTGTTTGGCATATGCTCTTGTGCCATCACAACAACGTCACAAACTTGATGATAAGGCAAATAAATGTATATTTGTTGGTTCTAGTGCTGAAAGTAAGGGATATCATTTGTATCATCCATTGACGAACACAATTATTGTGAGTCAAGATGTGATATTTGTTGAAAATTCAGTTTTCCCTTTACTTGGATGCAAAAAACAACCAACAATTAGCTCACAAGATGTGTTCGATACACTCATGCGTTTGTTCCAAAATGGTGCACTTGACTATGGCCATGTAGACCAGCCAAGTGAGGCTCAAAGGGCTGAAAAATTATAGCAAAATAGAGCTGAAAATACATAGAATTTCTAGCTAAACATGATTGAAAGTTTTCAGTCAAAAATTATAAAAACTGGTGGAAATTTCTAGCCACATATGACTGAACATTTGCATCAAAATATGGCTGAAAATGAGCATGAAATTCAGCCCACACATGTTATACATGTTGATGATGTATTACATAATGAATGCATGTCTATCAAAAGTGCACAAACTATGCCAACATGGCTGAAACAAACTTTGCAGGACAACAAATTGAGTGCACCTTTACTTGGTAGAACAAGATCAAGCTCTCACCACATCAAGTAATTTTATGGATTATTCTCTTATTGCATCAACATGTAATGAAGAGCCACTTTCTTTTGAAGATGCATGTGATGATCCAAAATGGATGAGTGCTATGCAATCAAAAATGGATTCCATACATAGGAATGGTACTTGGGAGTTATGTGAATTTCCAAGAGGAAAGAATGCCATTGGTACAAAGCGGGTTTACAAGATTAAGAGAAAGTCTGATGGTAGCATTGATCGTTACAAAGCTAGATTGGTTGCCAAAGGATATGCGCAACAATATGGCATTGACTATGAGGAAACATTTGCACCTACATTGCGTATGACTTCCATTCGTACCGTGGTTGCATTGGCTGTCCATCGAGGTTGGAAAGTGCATCAATTGGACATAAAAACAGCCTTCTTGAATGGTGATTTGCAAGAAGAGGTTTATGTGAAGCAATCTCCTGGATTTGCCATGAAAGGGCAAGAGCATATGGTTTGTTGCTTGCATAAAGCCTTGTACAGTCTCAAGCAAGCTCCACGTGCATGGTATGACAAAATCCATAAACACTTCATTGCTCTTGGCTTCACATGTAGATCAATTGAAAGCACACTCTATGTACGCAAAGATGGGGCTAATCTTATAGTGCTGTCGATGACATACTCTTGACTGGGTCATGTGAAGCAAAACTTGACATTCTTATGGTTGATTTGTAGCATGCTTTTGATGTCACTTATCTTGGTCTTTTGAGCTACTATCTTGGCATCCAATTTGTATCCATTGAGGGGGGAATTGTTATGCATCAAGAAAAGTATGTTGAAAAACTACTTCGGTGTTTTGACTTTGAGGATTGCAAGCAAATTTCCACACCAGTTGAGATGGGATTTAGGTTCTCAACTGAGGATTCTAGTGATGCATTTGACACTTTGGGATGTCTTATATATGCATGCAACACAAGGCCAGATATACAGTATGCAGTTTCCCAGTTGATTTGATTTATGCATAGCCCTGGCACTAAGCATTGGAAAATAGTGCAACATGTGTTTAGATATCTCAGAGCCACTTTGAACTTATTGTTGATATATTTTGGTGGTGATGTGTGTGAACACTCTAGGACCGCCAGGGCACTTTTTTCCCTCTTTAGGAGGTTTTTTTCCCCCGGCTCGTATATACGCCTATTGCCCTAATGGGCTACTTATCTTTGTACATTCTCTAGTAATACAGTCAGTCTTGTGTGTTGTGCTCCAAGCTTCTTCTTCTTCCTTGTGCTGTTCGCGTGCTTCCGTAGACGTCTAACTCCAACAATTGGTATCAGAGCAGGTCGTCGCTTCTTCTAGGGCGTCGTCGACACTCCTCCGTTTGCAGTCTCAGATTCGCACGAAATTTGGTGAGCATACTCAGGGTGTTTCTGAGCTCGTTTCGGCCTCCGAACGCACTATCGCAGCGCTTGTGCAGGCTATTTCGTCCTTTTGTGCCAAAGGTATATACCAGTTTCTGTTCGCCAGTTTAAGCGTCTCGAAGTCTGCTACAGGTCTAGCAGAACTCGTCTGGGCAATTCCGAACAACTTTTTGAGATACAGTCAATTTTGTGCATCAAGGTATTTTAGTCATCAGCCATGGCTGAAAGCAGTGATGTATTCCGTATGTTGGCTGTTGAGGATAAGTTGGATGGTACCAACCACCCATTATGGGCTTATATGATGCGACATGTACTGGTTGCAAAAGGATTGTGGAACATTGTGCAGGGTGTTGAAAGACGTCCTGTTACACCTGTAACGACAGGTACTGCAAATACAGGTGTTGGAGTTGATGAAGATGGTGTCGAAGATGATATTCCGCAGATTCCTATTCGTGCTGCTGTTTCTGTTGCACCTACTGCAGAGCAGATTCGTTGGGATGGCAGAGATGCCCAGGCACATGCATTGATAGCTTTGTCTGTCAAACGTGCCATTATTCCTCACATTCGCTCTTGCAGAACAGTAAAGGATGCTTGGGATACACTTACCACTTTGTACCAGGCTAGGAATGAGGCTCGTGTTGCTTACCTCCGAAAACAGTTGGAGAGTGAGCACATGAATGAAGGTGATTCTATGGACAGTTTTCTTACAAAGATCAAAGGCCTGAAGGAACAATTGATTTCTGCAGATGAGGTTATACTAGATAGCTCACTTGTGCAGACCGTTCTGAATGGTCTTCCTGATTCATATCAGAGTTTTGCCTCTACTCTTCGGTTGATGATGAAAGGCAATCCGAATGCCTTGTCATTTGAGGAATTAGTCTCTGTTCTGTTGCAGGAAGATCAGTCCAGGCAGAACAGGTCCATTATGCGTGTTGCAGATCAAGCTTTCTTGGCTAGTCAGAAGGGCAAAGGAAAATGGAGCTCTTCTACTAGTAAGCAGAAATCTGCAAATGTTGCACAATCGAAGAACCAGGATAAAGATGAGAAGAAATCAGAAAAGCAGAAATTGTTCTGCAAGTACTGTAAAGGAAATGATCATATTATAAAGAACTGTCCAAAACTGGCTGCTAAAGAGGCAAAGAAGAAAGAGGGTGGAATGGTTGTTGCAGAGGCCTCTACACCAAAAACAGAGTCTGCAAATCTTGTGCAGGAAGAAGAATGGGCATTTACTACTGTCTGCAGTTTTGACCCATCTTCTCATGATCAGTGCATGTCTGCAGTAGACTCAGATGTTTGGTACTTTGACAGTGGGGCGACCAAACATATTACCTCGCAGCGCAGTTTCTTCTCTTCACTCGAGCCTGCCCCTACAGGGAATACTATCACATGCGCCAATAACTCCTCTTATCCTGTTATGGGAGTTGGTAAGATCATTCTGACTACTGCTGATGGTAGTTCTTTCACTTTGTCAGATGCTTTATTTGTGCCAGGGATCAAAAAGAACCTGTTATCAGTTTCTGCATTAGCCAAGATTGGCTTGGTTGTGAAATTCGTTGATGACAGGTGTACAGTCCATGATCTCTCAAATGGCAATGTGATTATTGCTTCTGGCATTTTATGTCATGGGCTATATAAGCTCATAGACTATGAAAGATCTGTGAATGATTCGGCATGTGCAGTTCATGATTCTCAGGCTATGTCAGATGCTAAGCTTTGGCATGCACGCTTTGGTCATCTGAATTTTGCTAGTTTGTTACGCCTGCAGAAATCTGAAATGGTGTCCTCTTTGCCCAAACTTGACATCAGTTGGACATTAAAACAACATTTCTGAATGGTGACTTGCATGAAGAAGTGTATGTTTTTCAGCCCCGTGGCTTTGTGCAGAAAGGGCATGAAAACCAGGTTTGCAGGTTAAAGAAGGCATTATATGGTTTAAAGCAAGCACGACGTGCTTGGTATGAGAAGATACATGCCTAGCTGATTGCACATGGTTTCGAGAGCAGTCCAACTGAAAGCACCTTATATGTTAAACGTGCTAATGATGTGCTTCTGATCATTGTTGTCTATGTTGATGACATGCTGCTCACTGGTCCTATTGAGACACATATTGCTGATTTTAAGGCTGATTTGCATGCCTCATTTGAGATGTCTGATTTGGGGCATTTGCATCACTATTTGGGCATTCAGTTTATGCATGTTGATGGTGGAATGGCTTTGTGTCAAACGAAATATATTGACACATTATTGCAGCATTTTGGCCTTGAAGACTGTAAGCCTATTGCCACTCCTATGGAGACAAGTTTACGATTGAGTCTTCATGATGCTAGAGATGCATTTGATGCTGTTCTCTATCAGCAGGCTGTTGGATGCTTGATTTACTTATGCATTACTCGGCCAGATATTCAGTTTGCTGTCTCACAGATGAGCAGGTTTATGCATTGCCCAGGAGTCACGCATTGGAAAGCGGTTAAGCGCATCTTTCGCTACTTGAGTGGTACTCGGCTACTTGGGTTGTTTTATCCCAAGAGGGGATCACTACCGCCATATTTGCATGCTTTTTCTGACTCAGATTGGGCTGGTTGCTATGACACTCGTGTGTCCACCAGTGGTTTTTGCTTCATGCTTGGTAGCTCATGTATATCTTGGTTGAGAAAGAAGCAGCCTACTGTAGCCACTTCCAGTTGTGAGGCTGAGTATAGGGCAGCTTTCACAACGACTGTTGAGTGTGTGTGGCTCAGACGCCTTATGGCTGATTTGGGTGTTGGTCAGTCTTCTGCCACCACCATCTTCACTGACAGTCAGAGCGCATTGGCAGTTGCGAGGAACCCTGTGTTCCATGCTCGCACTAAGCACATTGAGGTGCATTATCACTATGTCAGGGAGAGGTTCTCTGCTGGGGAGATCAGCTTGGCATATGTGCCCACGCAGGAGAACATTGCAGACCTTTTCACGAAGGCTCTGCCTAGGGAGAAGTTTGAAGCTTTCCGTAAAGCTTTGGGCTTACTTCCTTTTGTGGAGTGATTTCCACATAGCTTGGCACTTCCTTATACATGAGTGCCAGCTCCTTGTTCACCGCATCACTCCAAGGGGGGATTTGTTGATATATTTTTGTAGTGATGTGTGTGAACACTCTAGGACCGCCAGGGCACTTTTTTCCCTCTTTAGGAGGTTTTTTTCCCCCGGCTCGTATATGCGCCTATTGCCCTAATGGGCTACTTATCTTT
Source organism: Ceratopteris richardii (assembly GCA_020310875.1). Lineage (NCBI taxonomy): Eukaryota > Viridiplantae > Streptophyta > Polypodiopsida > Polypodiales > Pteridaceae > Ceratopteris > Ceratopteris richardii. The sequence continues at coordinate 85,497,661 of CM035421.1, forward strand.
GTACATTCTCTAGTAATACAGTCAGTCTTGTGTGTTGTGCTCCAAGCTTCTTCTTCTTCCTTGTGCTGTTCGCATGCTTCCGCAGACGTCTAACTCCAACACTTATGCCTCTTTTATGGCAGAGATATTCAGCCATGCTTGCATTCTTTTATAGATAGTGATTGGACTGGTTGTTATGATACTCGCATGTCCACTATTGGTAATTGCTTTTTCCTCGGAGATTCATGCTTATCTTGGTTGAGTAAGACGCAACCTACAGTGGTGACATCAAGTTGTGAAGCTGAGTACAGGGTAGTTTCCATAGCTACAGTGGAGTGTATATGGTTGAGATGCCTATTGATGGATCTTTGCATGGAGATTGATGCTGCTACACATATTCTCACTGATAGTCAGAGTGCATTGGATGTTGCACAAAACCTAGTGTTTCATGCACAAACCAAACATATTGAGGTGTGTTATCACTATGTGAGAGAGGGCCTTCATGCAAGAGATATTGATTCGGTATATGTGGCTACACAAGATAATGTGGCAGACATATTCACCAAAGCTCTTTCATGGGAAAATTTTGAAGCTTTTCGCAAAGACTTAGGCTTATTACCTTGGGGCTGATCGACCGTATGTGTTCAAATCATTCGCTCCAGGGGGTTTGTTACACTTATGTGTTCCTCGAGTAGCTTTGATGTGAACCTTTTCCTTATACATGGGCACTTTTTACTCTAGTGCTGGCTATATGTTTTTTTCCCCATGTTACCACGTACTTGATACTCTCATATGTGGTGGTACTTTGTACTTAGGGAAATAATTGAGCTCTTACTTCAGTTCAGTTAATCATCAATAGAGAGGGCTATTCCAGCCATCCCTCTTCTCCGTGTGTCTTGCTGCGTTTGTGCTCCTTGTGTATGCTTCTCATGTGTCTCTCGTACTTCTACACACACCCAAAAGATCTTACTAATCATGTTGAAACTAGAGTTTTATGAAAAAATCTACAAGAAATGTATGTAAATTCTTGCTAGAAGATGTTTTTTGTAGATTTGGTTATGCAGAGAAAGTTGTGGCCGATCGTGGAGAACTTGATGCACAAGAAGCTAGAGACTTTTTCCAAAAGCATGGAATCCAATAAGTATTGTACACAACATATAATCCCGAAGCGAATGGAAAACTAGAGAGAGGTCATTCAACAATAGTGAAAGCTTTAGCTAAGGATTGTGAAGGGAAAATTAATCAATGGCCGAAATATTTACCGTTTGCTTCATGGGCTGATCGCTTGACTTGTACACACACAACTAGATATATGCCTCTGGAACTAATTTATGCACAAAAACCCATATGTCCAATTGAAATAGATGTGTTATCATGGCTTTCTTTGTCTTGGACTACTAACATGTGGAGAGAGGAATTGTTATTTGTGAGATTACATCAATTGAAGAAAGGACAAGAGCAATTGGAGGACGCAAAATAAAAGCTAAAAGGATCAAGAATAAAGAACAATATCTACTTTGATAAACGATATCGACTACGGCCTAAGAAGATTCAAGAAGGCGATTGGGTTTTGGTTTATGATAGTTCATTTGAATCACAATATGAAGCAAGAAAGAAATAAATGAAAAGCTATTTTGGTCATTATGTTGTAATCAAAGTAAATGAAAATAACACATGTCTTAATGGAGTTAGATAACACTGTGTTCAAAGTACCTTTTGTAAGAAAATGAGTGAAAATCTAAAAAAAATGAGATGATGAAATGTATAGAAATCCAAAAATATTGATGGAAGCATCGACTAATGAAGAGAATGAGGATGAAGACGATATGATTGAAGGAGAACCAAACTAATCAGGTGGTTTTTCTTCTTTTCTATTTGTAAATATTTGCATTTTCATTGCAATAAACCTTTGCATTCATATTCATCAAACTTAAAATATTGGCTTATGATAGTTTCAAATTCCATGAGCAACAAGTTGACTCAAGTACGAATGCACTTGCTTGACCTTTGGTTTGAAGTTTTACAAAAATGCTTAAGATCGGATAGAACAAATCAAATTTTAAGCTCAAGTAGGATGACATATTTTTTTATATAAATCAGTGCATGTTTATGTATAAATACATATCAAAATGAAATCCTAGTAATTGCTTCTACATGCATCTAGATCCTCAGATCAGAATAAGGGGTTAAGCCTTTTCCCTTAAAACAAAAAATTTGCGAAGCTACATGGAAGTTTATACTTTTCTTTCACCCTAATGGTTTCACATCTCTAAAATTAGAGACGGTGTCAAATGCTATTGCATCTATAAATTTAGAGCTTAAGGACTATAAAAAGAGGAGTTTCCTTAAGTATTTGGAAGGGGAATTTATTGAGACTTCTGGATTAGTAGACATAAGCTCTCGTTATTCTGGGGCCTTCTCGCATACCTATTAGATGAAAGACTTGGACAACAATCAATTTTGATGATTACCACTCCGATGACTTCCAATGCTGATTACTATTATTCACATTTGCAATTGCTTCCATCTAACTATGGACTACGCATTTCACCACCACTCATTGATCCGCTCAACGATAAGCTCTAACCATGCCACAAGAGTATGATCTGCTATTTATCAATCTAGTTAGTTTTATTATTTCCCTTCCTTCAATTCAACTTTTAGAATTTATATCAATTTATATCTTTAACTTCGAAAATGTCTATGAAATTTTAAATCGTGCATTTGAAGCATTCCAACAGATTGGAATAAAAATGTTTTGGAATACGGGCACTACATGCTAAAACTTCTAAATAAGCTACTTTTTTCTGCAAGGGTTTTTTCCTACTCATTGAAAAAGGTTGAAGTTGATTTATTGCGTTCTATAAGTTTTTATCTTTGATTGATTGAAGTATTGGAAAAAGATGGATGTTCACATGGTTCCAATTGATAGTTCAAAATGCAAAGTCATTCCATTCAGCCTTGTGCATCCTGATTTGGCTATTCTTTTACCATGTGAAGTTGATGTAAATAAAGATTTTATTGCTAATGTTCTTCTTCCAAGTGCTATAGTATGTCTAGCCAAGCATAAAAGTGATTCACTTGACTTTCCTTGAAGCACTCTGCATGTGGCATCATTTGGAGCTCACAGTTGGAGTTGATCCACCCAATTGGGAGCCCTTCACGACATTGAACACGATGAAAAATCCACGGCATTGTGGTGACTCACGTTATCTCTTGTCTCATATTGCATATATATTCATATGATTTGTGAATGTAAGGTGGTAGCTCTTCGTCCTTGGATGCAAATGCTGTGCCAGAATCTTGCATATCTCTTTGGTGTTGAGGGCTAGTCGATTTGACTCGAGTGCCTCCACGGAGATTTTTAGTTGGCTAAACCTCCTCGCTTCACCCTTTCCATCGACAAAAAGAAGTAGCTACATTTGCACACACAACATACTCTTAAATTTTCTTGTATTTAGGCTTTTGACAAACTCCAAATTGTATCAATGATTACACGTGCACATACTTGGAGCTTCATAAGCAAATCAAGTCAGGTATACATACTTTAAGTTGATGTTTGTTTTCATTATGAATGCATAAAAGGAATTTTTTCATTTGATTTTACACACTTGCATATGTTTAAATTTCAACAACACAAAATGGATATCTCACAAGAAGACAAAATAGAAGGGCTTTTGAAAGAACTGCACTCTTATATTTCTCTTTCCTCAATTCTTTCTCAGTTAAATGGTATGACATCAAACTTTGAAGAACAACAAATCTAGAAGATTATTGATTTCATCAAAACAGATAGGGGGAATAAAATGGATTGAATGTGACCTTATATTGTCACTATTTTGATCAATTTGCAGACCAATCTGGGTTGCTTCTTGATAGCAAGAGAAATACATTCCTGCGAATTTCCAATAGCTTTACACGAGAATGTATTTTGTTAAGAGTAGCGGAAAATTTAACATGGTAAAATTTTAAAACACAACTCTTAATTGAATTTTCATATGAAGACTATAGTGAAAATAACAAGGCAACATTTTTAAAATGGATAGAATCTTCTAAAAGTGACATGCATATCACACAATGCTTGACTGAGTTTGAAGTTAAATTTAATCAATTACGTCAAATGGATAGGACGGCCTTATAACCTGACAAGTTACAAATCTTCTTAGATATGCTTGAGGAGTCCCAAAAAAAGGAGTTAGAACCATGACTTGAAGATGTACATATGGACAATCGGTTAACTATTGATAGGAAGATAGTAAAAGCGGAGGTTCATTGCCTAGCACAATGACAAGAAAGGCATTTGAACTGCATAAGTGCTACGGATGGATTGCCAAAGCAATAGTTGCCTAGGCCTAATGTGAATCATACAAATCAAATTAGGGATGATCCTAAAAGTTTTCAATTACAATATAAGGTAGATTTGCTTGCTAAAAACATTGAAAGTATGCTAACAAAAATTATGCTCTTAAAAGCTATGCAAGGACAAGAAGGAAAACCTAGAACTCAAGAACCACAAGAACCAATTAAAAATCCCTTTAACCAAGCAAGAAGATGTATATGGCATGACAAATTGGACCACCCTTATTAGACATGTACATCCCTCTGAGAGGCAAAATAGAGAAATTTAGTTTTGGAAATTGATAGACAACTTTATGACTTTACCACAAAACATCCTCTAGGAAGAAACCTCGGGAAAGGAGATTTGAAGAAGTTCTATGGATTTTCTCCAAGCCAAAATTCCTACTCTTATAAATTGGATATTGATAAAAATGATGATCAATTTTGGACAAATGTGTACGATGCTTCTTGCAAAGGAAAATGACTAAGCAAATGTTGAAGGAATGTAGTTCTAATATATGTGCAAAAACACATTGGAATGAACTTGTTGACCTTCTTTCAATGTATGTGCATGAAGCAAATATAGAAGAGAAACGTAAATGAGATGAAGAGAATGAGGAACATGATGCACGAGTGACTAGATCTAGGAAGGAAACTCAAGAGCAAATGCAAGTTGAACAAACTCAAGTGCCTAAAGAGAGCCTGAGTCAAGAGCCTAAAGAAAGTCCTAGGAAAGGCAAAGGGAGACCACCTAAAGGGAAAAATAAAAAACAAGAAATATCATCCCAACCATAATTAGGAGACATCCCAACCCAATGAATGTGACAGGCTTGGGTGCCTAAGCAATCTGTTGTAGTTCAATGAGGAAAGTACAAGATATGGGTACCAAAAAATATCTACATACATCAGATCTTGTAATATCTATAAGGAACAAAAGCTCATCAAAGAAGCCAAAGAAAAAGCAAGGTTAAGAGCAAAGGCAAGAAGTCAAAAGTGAATCACCTTAGTTCTCCTACAATAGCAAGAAACTCAAATGAATCAATGATGAAGTGGGTATGGAAGCCAAATACACTAGTTGATCCCATAGAATGAAAGAGCCTATCGTGATGGAAGCATTACCAAGAGATAAAGCACAAAAAATTGACCCATAAGAAGCAAAAAAGGTCAAAAATTGGATCCCTATGAAGAAGATTGATTAGCTCTCATTCGATCATCCAATGATCGAATCATTTTGAGATCGAGATCATAACTCAATATAGGTTTTACTTTTGTTTCTTCATATGATGTGATAGGAATAGATGTCTAAACATGCAAACAACTTGTGCTCGTCTCACAACCATTTCTTTTGCACCATTCAATGCATGCACTTCCAAAGTGTAATTAGAGGGCCAACTACACAGCCATGCATAGACAAAGTTGTGAATCCCATGCATATGAGAAAGCATTGTAAATATGTATTATACTTCATGTATACTAAACTCATTTCTTGTTATTATGGAAAAATGGGAAAAAAACTACCCAATGTTAATGTAGGTCTCCGTATGCTCGAAGTTTTGTATCACTAAAAAGCTTCAAGCTCAACTACAAACAAGAAAAGTAATCCAAAGAGAAGTAAGGCCAAATGCCCTTTGCTTCAACTTCTTCCTTGTGATGTTCACATGCTTCCGCAGACCTCAAACTCCAACAATTGGTACCAGAGCAAGTTGCAGCTTCATCTAGGGCATCTTCAACACACCTCTGATCATAGTCTCAGAATCACACGAAAATCCTTGAGCATACTCACGGAGATTAGGATTTCAAAATAGCTTAGATTTATGCCATCGAAATTTTGATCTGAGCTCGTTTCGACCTCCGAACATAGTATCATAGCACCTATCCAAGAAATGTTTTCCTTTTGTGCCAAACATATGTACAAGTTTTGGTTCACTAGTACAAGTGCATAGAAGTTTGCTACAGGTTTAACAAAGTTCGATAGAGTGGTTTTGTTAAAATTTTCAAGATCAATCATATTTCGACATCAAGGGATTTATTCAATGGTCATGGCTGAAAGCAATGATATTGTGGATTGGATCTCACTAACGCACATACACAAAGGATAGGACAAAAATGAAATCTCACAAAAGCATAAATAGAATAGAAAGAGACAAGAGAATTAACACCAGATTGGGTACAATCTCCCCCCAGATACTCTAATGGACGAGTCTATGAGAGCATGTGTATTTACATGTATTTTTCATTACGTCCTAAATAGAAGATACATGAGGGCAGTGCTTCAAAAAGCGTGCATTTACTAAAATCTGCTTTATTTACAAAATTGCCGCTTTTCAAGCGATCTACTATATTTACAAAAATGTTGCTTTCTAAAGGGATCTATTAATTTTATAAATAATAGATCCCTTTAGAAATATCTTCTAAATATCTTCAAAAATATATGAATAAGTCCATGCATGTTCACACCCTCATGAGTCTTCACTTGCTAAATCAAAACACAAATCAAATTTAAACCCTCAAGACATTAAAATCCATATAACATTCCATTATTCCATAAAGTATAACATGCCTCCCAGTTGACGAGCAATTGACCTCAGTTGATAAGAATAAAATAGACATGGATGACCAATCACATGTCCCATCACTAAACAATCATAAGCATGTTCCATGTAAATGCGCATGCATGGAATTTGAAAAACTGGAATTTAATGTTATTGTGAATGATATGCAAAAATCAAATGATAATGATGTGGAGTTAATGATGTCTTATGAATCCATTGAGATTCTTCAAGTGAGTGATTTTTATATTTAACTAAACATTTATGATATTGATTACCAGTGTGTGTAGTAGTAACCTTATAATCAAGTATTTTCTCTAGAATTAAAAGTTTAACATCCTCTTCAAGTAATGGAGGATCATCTAAAATAGGAGTGAGTGGTAAAGTTCATTTAAAAGATTTCAATAAACTAATATGAAAAGAATTATGTATATTCCACTTAGAAGGTATATCTAATCTAAAAGCATTCTCATTAATTTTTTTAATAATACAGAAAGGTCCATGATAACATGGTGCAAGTTTAACTTTAGGATGTTGTGAAATATTTTTCAAATGTCCTTTAATTATTCGTAAACATACCAATTCATTTTCATTTAACAGTTTAGCTACTCATTTCTCATTAACACTACACATGTAATGTTCTTGACTCTTCTCAATGTGCTCATGAACCTCATGAAGTGTAGAAATATGATCTTGTGCGAAAGAATCAGTGATAGGTATATCAGTTTGAGTTATAAAGGCAGTCTTATAAATGTTATTTTGTGTCATTCTTATCTGATGATACCTAAATTTAAGATCAATTTTGCTAAGGACACGTGCTCCATGAAGTCTATCTAACAAATCATTGATCCTAGGAACAGGTCATCATTTTAATTGTGATCGTATTGATCACTCTATAATCAATGCTCATCATATAAGTCTTGTTCTTCTTCTCCACTAAGAGAACAAGTGCGCCAAAGGTAGGAGAACTAGGCCTTATAAGTCCTTTGTGGAGTAGATCCAACTTGATTAGCTATTTCCTTTTTATGTAAAGGTCCATGCCTATAAGGTGCTTTTGGGGAGGAGAAATATCAGGAATTAAGCCTATTCTATGGTCAAGAGATCCCCTAGAAGGTGGCAGTTTAGAAGGAAAATCAGCCATAAAACAATCTTGATAAGAATCCATAAATGATTTATGTGCATTAGGAAGTGTATGTGTGTAATCAACTATGTTATTGACAAAAACAAAACATGAGTTGTAGCCTTTCCTAAATGCGTTTTTGACTTGAGTATGACTAATTAATGGACATGGTTGGAAGTCATGCATCGTAGACAAAGAAATATCTTGATTGTTAAAGTTAAAACTAATTGTGTGTGTATGATAATCAATGCATGTATTATAATGATGATGAAAAGGCATACCAATTATAACATCATATTAATGCAAAGGAGCAATTAAGAATCTGTGTTCATGTAGATATGAACCTATAAAGATCTAAACATTATGCACTTCACTTGTAACATTATATCTATTTCCTTGAAATGCAGCCTTAACTTTATGCATAGAAGGAAGTGGATGTAATTGAAGATCTTGCACTAGTGTATAAGAAATAAAATCATGTGAACTACCATCATCATGTAAAATATTAACAACTTTACCATTAATAGTACCTTGCATGCAAAGTGAAGAATGAATAGAAATTTCGTTATCTAAGGTACTTAGATCCTTTTCCAATGCTTCTTTCATCCAATCAGGTTGAATGTCTTCATGAATTGCCTCCATGTTGTGTATTTGAGCTCCAATAGGCTTCATGTTGTTAGTTCGCAACCTACATCTAGCTTTACTATGACCAAACTTATCACAGTGCTAGCAATTGATACGGGGCCTCTTTTGTTGAGCATCCATTGTTATAATTTGAAGGGTTGGAGGTTTGGTAGGGTGTAAGGGGGTTGTCTTGTGAACATGTGCGAAATTGGATTGAGGAGGGTGTTGAAAAGTAAGTGAGCATTGAAAAGTAGGGCAAGAGAAAGTAGTGAAAGGATGCTTGAGAGGAAAATTGGGCTTCATTGGCCATTGTCGTTGATGCATTTGTTGTAAGCGAATGGACTTGATGATGGATTGAAACTTCTTCTCAACATCATGTGCAAAAGAAATAGCTTCATAGAGAGTCATGGGATGGAGTGTGTTGAGCTTGGCATGGATTCACATCTCCAAACCATCTTCATACTTTCGTTGCAATGTATCTCCAGGAATCATTTCAAGCGAACGAATAAGTAGTAGTTGTTGCCAAAAGTATTCAATGTAGGTAGACACAATATCTCCATCTTTCCATCCAAAATTTGTCCATGATTGATGAGCATGTAAGTGGAACTAGGGAGGAAGGAAAGAATCCTTGATCTTTTCTTGAAATGTGGTCCATGTGGTGGGGCGATTGGTGCTATGCGGCAAAACATTCCACTTTAATTGGGCCTTACCCACCAAATAATTAGTAACAAATTTCACTTTCTCAATTTCAGAATATGATTCATTAGAATAAAAGTCGTCAAATTGAAAAATCCATGAAAGAACAAATTCGCCATCCGTTCGACCATCGAATCGCAAAAATTGAAACTTTTTCACACTAATCTTGGACTGCATGCCTTGTTCTTGAGTGGTGATAATGGCCTTTACCACCCTAACTAGGTTGTTTTCATCACTCTATATTTGTTGGAGTGCAACATCACGTTCTTTTATGTTGTCATGAGCATGTTGGAGTTCATGTCGCAAAAGCTCCAATTGTTGCTCAATTGGTACCCCAAGGGTGATGTACCAGGATCCTCGGTATTATGGGTAGGGTCCATGGCCTTATATAGAACCAAAACCCAGGACTAAGCATGTGAAAAGGAGTTTAACAATAGTGTATATATAATATTAACAATAATAATAATAATAAGTATATAAATAAAAGTATAAGTATAAGTATATAAGTATATACTTATATAAGTATATAAGTATATACTTATATAAGTATATAAGTATATAAATGAGAGTGTTTGCTAAATAATTAAATAAATAAATAAATAGATAAATAAATAAATAAATAAAGGGAAGAGAGTGTTAAATAAATATATTAATAAATAAATAACTAAATAAATAAGGTGAAGAGAGTGTTGAAAGTTATGTTAAATATTAATTAAAAGGAATGGGGTATGAATAAGTGAAAATAGGCTGGTGGATAAAGCTTATCTCTTGTAAGTGCGAGGTTGTGGGTTCAAATTCTACACATGCTAAATAAGGAACTAAATAAGCTAACTAGAGAAATAAGTAAGCTAACTAGGGAAATAACAAAGCGCTTATTGCCATCCATAAGTTAGAATTGGTTCACGCATAGCCAATTGGCTACCAATGGCATCAAAGGGAACCAAGAGAACCATGAGTGCCAGAGAATCCAAAGATGCCAAAGTTATGCTATAGTTCTATGCCTTAGTTGATGCCTTAGAGTAAGCCAAAGGAATAACCAAACTTGATAAGTGAATTGATAACCAAATTTGATAACCGAATTGAACTTGAACAGTGAACAATGGACAATGAGCATGGGGGGGTACATTGGGTACAATGAGCATAGTGAGCACAGGGAGCACATGGAGCACAGGGGGTACAGTGAGTACAATGAGATAGTGAGCACAATGCACAATGTGAGAGGAGCACAATTGTAGCTCAAGCGTAAGCACCACCTCCTTTACTTGTCAATCCGTGGAGACGTGAGGACCGGTATGAAGACCACGAGCAAGTGAAGGCACAAGTGCGTGAGTGAAAGCACACAAACATGCACACACATACACACACACGCGCACATAGTAAGATCAAGGAGAGGAACAATGGAAAGCTTAGATTGCAAAAGAGTTCTCTTACAAAAGTTCTATTCTCTAACAAGCTAACCTCAAAAATGAGCTCTCTAGCTCTTTTTATAGTTTTTTGACTAGTTTTGGCCCTGTCCAGACCTAGTGTCCGGCCTAGTTAAAAATTAGGTTCCAGGGCTTATTTGAGGGCTCAAACGAAGTCTAAAAATTATGAAAATTGGTTCGATGGTACTTCTAATACTCCTCAAGCTCAAGGACTCCTCGGCTTGAACAAAATGGAGTTACTAAAAATAGATAATGGTATTTACAATGGTTTCTAGTGATGAAAATCACTATTTTTGTAGGGGATTCTTCTGAAAATTTGACATACACTTCTTGGAGCTCCCTACTTGCTCCCTTTCCTCGTGTGTCCACCTTTTGATGTGCTTCCATGCTTTGTCCTTGACTTTGAGCTTCAACACTCCCCCCCCTCTCGAGTCTGTCGTCCCTGACAGACCCTTGTTGGAAGGGCTGTTCTGTGTAGTGCTTTGAGAGGTGATGTCCATCCGTTGTATGAGCTGGTTCCTAGGATTCCAGCAAGAATGTGTCGTTGTGAGCTTTCAAAACTGCAAGTTGCTCAGAAGAGGTTGTCAAGAGTGATTTGGAGCAACTACTGGCTTCAATTTGCTTCCGAGATATGGATGTTGTTCCCATGATGTCTGCTAGCTCTTTTAAAGATGATGTTGAGAGCATTCATGCCAACTACTCATAACCCATAATGAATGATGGGTAAGTGTGTTCGTGCCTGGGTTGAAAAAAGTATGTGCCTTGTGCACGGCCTTGTAATGTAGCCCTACGCATGCTTACTTGGAAAATGCATTGGAAGAAGTATGGTGCAAAAATTGCGGGTCTTGAGCTAAGTGCTCAAGGGTATGCTGACGAAGAGGTTTCCTAAACTATCATGGTTACGGTGTTTCCAGAGTAAAGATACTTACCATGGCGAAGGTTGATGGATGTTTGCCTCTTCGTGTTGTACACTCGGCCTTTGGGATGGAACCTTGTTGATGAATGTCCATGTTGATTGTCCACTGATGAGATCTTTTGAGTGGTGGATCCCCTCTCCTCTTTTCAAAGCAACATTTGTCACTAACAATGTGCATTTCTGAGCTTGGGCTCCTGCACGTTCACTTCCCTATATTGACACTCAGAGGAATATTGGACACGTGCCGGTTTCTAAGAGATTACCATGCTGATTGACATAGACCATTCACCAGTGCTACTGTTCCATACTGGTTCAGGAAATACTGAGAATTGAATTGCTTTATATTCCTTGGCAAGCAACATCGGGTAACTACACCAAGCTGAGTTTCACATATGCTCTTTAGCTCACCATATGCAGGAGTCTTCTCCTCCAAAACTACCTTTTGCAGATATCTCCTTGGATGCTCTGGTACATGAAGTAGTTAAGCATCACTCAAGTTGCGGACCTTCAAGCTCTTCATTCCTACCATGGCAAGAGAAAATCATAGTTGTAGATGCCATGTTCATGCCAAATGCTTGTCATCTACCAGATAAGGCAGCAATAATCCCACTGCTGGCCGAGACACACTGGGAACAAGCTCTCTTCCACTTCTTTTTTTTTTTTTTTTTTTTTTTTTTTTTGAGGAACAGGATATCACAAAACAAGAACACAAAAGTTAGTATCAATAGAAATGTTCGACATATGTCACTGTGCCCTTGTGCATGGGATTCTCAAGTGTGTCTATGCACGGCCGTGTAATGTGGCCCTATATTAATGCATACTTTGGAAATGCATGACCTAAATGGTGCAAAAGACAGGGTTGTGCAAGGAGCACATGGTTGTTGCTCGTTCGAGGCTTTCGATGTTATTTGTGGAGGTTGATGCCGACCTTGGTGGAGGTATCCATTGAGTCTCGAACTGATGTAATCCTCCTTATTGGAGTCCATTTTAGAACATCATTTGGCACTGTAGAGATCACTTCAGGCGTCTTCCTCTTTGGATGCGTTCTGAACGGTGGTATCCAGTGTGGTTGGCGCTTTGGTTCGATGGAGGCTGCTTGTACTTTTGGCTTCCAAACCCATATCCTTTTTGCACGTCTTCCTACTTTTCTTGAAGAGCTGATTTGATCTTCTTTCGGTCTCTGTACGTGGTTCTTACCCTCTTCTCTTTTTGGCTTCTTGGGTGAGACCTTTCGCATGTGGGAGAACATAGGTTGTTGTGGATGTAAGAGCTTCTTAGGTACCCACATCTGTAATTGCCCTTGTTGAGCTGCAGCTAACTTCTTAGGCACCCAAACTTGTTGGATACCTTGTGATTGAGCTTGTCTGAGCTGCTTCCTTCGTCTTCTGGCCTGGTTGGTGTGCATGGATGGGATTTGTGGGGGCAAGGCTGGTGGTTGCTCTCCTTTGCGTACCCATATCTGCTTCATGCTCGGAACTGCTTTTTTATCGAATGGTGTCTTTCTATTTGATGTAGCAGTTGTTGTGAACGGTTGTGTTTGCTTGTGTGGTGGACTCACTACTGTGGCTACTTGATTCTTTGGAGAAGAAGAAAGATCCACCCGCCTTCGAACCTGGTCTTCCACCATTGACTCCTTCTGCATCATAGAGCTTTTGACACATACAACATCTTCTTTCATATGATTAGTCTTGGAAGAACTAAGAGAGTGTGTGGTGCCATGATCTAGGAGCATGCAGTTCTCTAATTCTAATGTAATGCATTGTTCATGTACCCAAACTTGAAGAATTTGACTTCTTAGATTTAAGTTAACTGCATGGTCATAGATCCAATCTTGACCCAAGACAAGTGGTTCTGTAAGGTTCTCATCTTGACATACTAACGCTTTGACTTTCATTGGAACATCTTGAAGGTAGATGGGAAGTTCCACCTCGCCCAAACAAGGGGTTTCCACACCTCCCAAACCTATGAGATAAGCTTCTATGGGATTGATGTTCAACCCCAAGTCTTGGCAGTAGGAAAGTCTAACTGCACTACTTGCTGCACCTGAGTCAATCAATGCTTTCACCATCCTTGCACCCTTCCCTTGTCCTATCTCTATGGTCACAAAGGGTCTTCGGTCAATGACCTGAGAAGTCGCTATGTCTGACTTTTGACACATATCCATGTGATATTTTGGGGCTTTTGAGTTGACTTCTAGGCCTAATCGCCTTAACTTATTTCGCCTAATACGCTCTCTGGCCTCTACCTGTGCTTCTTCTCTCACTCTTAACTCTTCTTCTTTTCGCTTCTTCGCAGTGTTGAGTCTCATTAGCATATCCTCAGTAAGAGGTTCTTGATATAGCTTGACTCTACAGCCACTAATATAGTTTGGCAAGATATCTCCTTCTAGAGTGGCCAACTGAACTGCACCACTAGTGGAAATTCTATTAATGATCATGGGTCCATATCCTCTTTTTTCCAACTTACGGGCATGTTGTTTTAGTGTGTATACCAACACTAGATCTCCCTCTTTCAATCCCTTATCCTTGATGTGTGCATCAAAGTATGCCTTTTGCCTCTTCTTTGCAGCGTAGATGCCTGCTGCCGCTCGTAGCCTCGTTTCACCCAAGCGTTCGAGATCAAAGATCCTAGAGGACAATTCATGCCCATTCCACTCATACTCTTGTGCTACTTTTAAGGCAGGGATTAAGAAATCTAATGGTAGCATAGCGTTCTGTCCGAAGACCATCTGAAATGGGGTGGCGTTGAGTACCGTTTTGTAGGCAACTCGATAAGCCCAAACAGCATGATGAAGTTGTTTGTCCCAATCAGAGCGTTTATTATTTACCAATTTTGTCAATACGTTACAGAGGATCTTATTGGTACTCTCGGCTTGTCCGTTGGCTTGTGGATGATAGGGGGCGGATTTCTTATGTATCACCAAGAATTCTTGGAGAAGATTTTCAATGACTTCATTCAAGAAGTGTGTGCCTCTATCGCTCACCAACTCTATTGGTAGTCCATATCTCGTGAACACATTCTCGAATAAGAACTTAGCCGTAGTCTGAGCATCATTCTTTGTTGTGGCTTTGACTTCTACCCACTTGGTAAGGTAATCTGTGGCTACAATAATATACTCTGCATGGGAGTTTCTAGCAGGGGGATTAATAGGACCTATGAAGTCTATGCCCCACTTGGAAAATGCACGCCCTCCCATCATTGGCCTCAAGGGCATCTCGTCTTTTCTCACTGGATATTGTGCACGTTGGCATGTGTCACATTTCTTCACATAGGTATGTGCATCCATATGAAGAGTGGGCCACCAAAGTCCTGAGAATAGAATGGTCTTGATCACTCGGTCAGGACCAAAATGTCCACCTGCAACACCGCTGTGTGCAGTTTCTAAGACTTCCAAATAATCTGATTCGTGAACGCACAGTCTTAAGTAACCATCTTTGCCTCTTCGGTATAGGTTGTCTCCTACTAGGGCATAGCCTTGAGCCTCTTGCTCCATGCTTCTTCTTCTTGCTAGACTAGCCTCTTTGGGTAATTTTCCCGATCTCATAAACTCTACCAATGGAGCACTCCAATCTGGAATTAATGACACTTGATAAAGGGTCGCATGCTCCACTGGGGGTCTCTCTCTGCACCTTGGACAATTCTTAATCCACTCATGTATTTCTTTGTCCATGCTAGGCCAATACACTCCTAAACGCTTTAGATTCTGCAATGTTCGTTGTTTAGAATAGTGATTTCCTAGCAATCCTTCATGAGCTTGCTGCAACCAACTATTATGTTCATCATCCTTGACACAACAAGCTAATACGCCCTCCGTATCTTGTTTGTACATGCTTCCTGCTAATATGTGATATTTTTGTGATTTTACAATTTCTTCTTGTGATGTTTTCACATTCTTATTTGCAGGGCCAAAGGTTAGGACTGGTACCAATTTATTTGCCCATTTAGGAACAACTTCTAAATTGAACAGATAAGCATCGGGTAATTCGTCAGACACTCCTTGCGGTGAATCTCCTGAAGTGATGCGAGAAAGGTGATCTGCCCGAAGGTGGGTTCTACCTTTCCTGACAACAACTTCAAAGTCATATTCCATTAGTAAGAGGAACCATCTTACTAAGCGTCCAGTATTGCAAGGTTTATTGACCAAATATAACAAAGCTTGATGATCAGTGAAAAACTTGAACTTGTTGGCCAATAAATAGTGTCTAAACTTCTTCACAGCATATACCATGCCTAAGCCCTCTCGCTCAGTTGTGGTATAGTTCCGTTCAGCTGCAGTGAGCTGTCTACTAGCATATGCTATGGGCAAATCTAAGTTTCCTTCACTTGTGGGTTGTGCTAGCACACATCCTATGGCATGATTGGATGCATCCACATGGACATGGAATGGTTTATTCCAATCAGGAGTGGTGAGTATTGGTGCCGTGCACAAACGTTTCTTCAGTTCGTTGAAAGAATTCTCGCATTCGTCGTTCCACTCAAAATTAGACAACAAGGCATAAAGGGGTCTAGCTATGATCGCGTACATGTGGATAAACCTACGGTAGTATCCACAATGGCCCATAAAGGCTTGTACCTCTTTAATATTCCTTGGCCTTGGTAGCTCCGCTATGGCTCGTACCTTATCTTCATCTGTTGAGATTCCATTCTTAGAAACAATATGACCTAAGATTTTACCTTGACGCACCATAAACACACACTTTTCTGGGTTTAGACACACTCGATATTCTCTACACTTGTTGAAGATTTGTCTGAGCTCAGGGATGTGAACCCTTCTTTCTTGGGAATGAGCACATAAATCATCCACATACACTTCTAAGCTCTTTCGCAAGAACTCTTTGAAGACATGACACATGAGCCTTTGGAATGTTGCAGGTGCATTGGTGAGCCCAAATGGCATCACCCGAAATGCAAAGATTCCCCACTCTGTAGCAAAAGCTGTTTTGTGTTGATCTTCTAGGGCAATGGCTACTTGATTGTAACCTGAAAATCCATCAAGGAAGCTATAAACTTCCTTGCCTGCAACACGCTCCAAAAGGTGTTCTGTGATTGGAAGTGGATAACTATCTCTAATCGTAGCGGCATTAACTTTTTTAAGGTTAATACACACTCGCAACTTCCCGTTCTTCTTGGGTACCACAACAATGGGGGACACCCATT
Organism: Ceratopteris richardii; assembly: GCA_020310875.1. Lineage (NCBI taxonomy): Eukaryota > Viridiplantae > Streptophyta > Polypodiopsida > Polypodiales > Pteridaceae > Ceratopteris > Ceratopteris richardii. The sequence goes on from CM035421.1 coordinate 85,514,464, forward strand.
CGATATGCTCAATCTCATAGATGAATCCAGCCTCAATCAACCTATCAATTTCTTCTTTGATTTTGGCTGCATAGGTATCATTATATGTGTAGGGCTTCTGTTTGGTGGGCTTAGCATCAGCAGTCATGGGGATAGTATGAGAGCAAATTCTTGGATCTACCCCTTTCAAGTCTCTATAGTGCCATGAAAACACATCCCTATATTCCCTTAATAGAGCTATGAGCTCCATTTCTTCTCTTGCACTTAGGTCATCTCCTATATATGTGCATCTCTCTTCGTTCTCTTCAATGGTCACTACAATCTTCTTGGTCTTTTCTTTATTATCATATGATTCTCCTATGATGGCCTCTCTCTTAGGCATTCGTACCAAAATTTTGCGGTCGTCAACTTCATATTTCTTGAAGTTTTTTGGTACTTCAAACAATGATTCCTCCTTTTCTTGTTTCACTGCTTTTCTTTTCTTTTTCTTTTGACTACTCTCACTTCCATCCTTTGAGTTTACTGTTTTAATACTTGTGAGAGGTTCTTCTTCTTTCTGGGTGAACACTCCTATATCTTCTAGATAGTGCTGCTCTGAGTTAAAGCAACTATCCATCACAATAGACTCCAGATCATCGTCATTCTCTTCTTCTTCTATGACATCACTAGGGTCACATTCTTCTAGCAAGGGTTGACACATGAACACTGAGATATCATAACCCTCCTCATCACAATGAGGTGTCCACTGTTCCTCATTGACAGCAATGTCCATGGTGGCTAAGATTTCTGGCCAGCCATGAGGCTCAAACTCCTCATCTGGAAAGATCATCGGTGTGTAGGCTGGGTCCCTAACTGGTCTATCTCCTAGCGAAGTTCCTTCTTCTCTTGCCTTTAAACGTTTTTCCTCTTCCTTTGCGACCTTGCACATCCACAAATGAGTATCTTCATGCAGCCATGATGGATCAGGTGAACTTTCAGAATGCACAGAGATGGAATCTTCTTTCGCTTTGTGGATAGAATTCCACTGTAGGGGTGGTACATCTCTGAAGGTGTAATCCTTCAAATTGACCTTAGTGGTGACCCCTAAGTGCTGTAAGTACAAGGAGTTAGTTCCCCAATCCTGTACTATTTGCAATTGTCGTAGGAAGGGTCTTCCTAGGATCATCTCAAAGACATTATTTTTCTCAAAGTCACATATAGCAAATGTGTGCTCAAACTCTACACCACAAGTGGTTAGAGTGATCCCTTCTAGCAATCCTAGAGGTCTTTCAAAATGACCATCAGCCATTTGAAGCTTCATTCTAGTTGGTCTTAATGTGGGCTTGCCCCATTGCTTCCACAAGGAGGTGGTCGCAATAGCAACACCAGCACCTGAATCTATGATTGCTTTGGTTGTGTAACCTTGGTAGGTGATGGGAAGATAAGTATTACCTTCTTCACCCTCACACATGTCCCCTATTTTGTCTAGAGGTATCTCTGGTACCCTTTGCTTGGAGCCTGCTTTTGGCATGTTGGAATCAAGTTCTGGAACCTGATCCTTCACATGATTCCAGAGCTCAGGTTTTGCTTTGAGCAGCTCTTCTACAGTGAGATGACACTGAACCTTAGTGTTCTTCACGACATCCGTGTTCCTTGGAACCATTGAGTCTTCATTTCTTACTAGTATTGTGGGAGCTCTAATCTGGAGTGATTCAGATTCCCATGGGCCTAGAAATTGAGGTAGTTCTTCTAAGGTATTAGATTCAAAATCTAATCTTTCGTCTTCTTGTTCTGCTTCATCTTCGTAAATAGATGGGATGTCTTGGGGAAATTGATCATGAAGATCATCAATCTCAGGAATAGGAGGGGAATTACCCTTCTCCTTGGCCCATTTCTCTTCTTGTATTTCCCGCAAGAATTCTTGAGAGTACTGTTGAATTGAAGGAGGTATTCCTGGATCCGTGGAATTAGGAACATAAGCTCCCATTGGTGGTGAGCTTCCTCTTTCAATAACTGGTTGAGCCTGTGGAGGTAAAGAAACTTGTGGTTTGTTTACCAATTGCTCTAATCTTTCTAGTAAGCCCTGGAAATGCAAATCTGATTTGATAGAGTTTGTCTGATTGAACTTTTGACTAGTCTCAAGTATGGCTTGAGCTTGTTCTACCATTTTCATGCACATTTTCATCCGTTCAATCTCTAAATCTGCTCTGGGGTAACTCTTGTCTAGGTTTGCCGCTGTAGGCCCTTCTTGAAGTCGAGCCTGGTAGGCCTTGAACATCATGTCCAAGCCTTCTGGGGTTGGATCTGCAAGAACAGACCCTGGTTGCGGTCTATTTACAATGGGGGGTGGGGTGGGATGAGGTGGAGTGGATGGAGTTTCGGCATGCGAGGGGCTTTGAGATGCAATGTCTTCTATTTTTGTTTTCGCTTCTTTTAAGCTTTCTTCTAGTTCCGATAACTTTTTATTCCACTTACGATTGACCTTCTCTCTGGTATCCTTCCATGTTCTTGTTTTCCTCTTACTAGGCTCTCCCGATTCACTCGACTCTGATTGTTCTACTGGTTTATCCTGTTTTAAGGCTTGTGCTCTAGTGACAGCTTGTATAGGAGCCACATTGCTACTACTTGAACTTGGATCTGCCACTAAGCCTACCACATTAATGGGTGTAATCTTGGGTGCACTAGAGGGGTTTCTTGGACAATCTTTGGGGAGATGGTCTTTGCCACAATCAGGACAAAAAGCCTGTATTGTGATAGCCTGTCCTTGACTCGGAGATGGTGGGTGGGGACAGTCACGAATGAAATGGTCACCATGACATCTGAAACAAGATCCTCTAGGGGCTTGTGGTTTCATTTGTCTCAACTGGGGCCTAGGGTTAGGATTTGTGTACATGATATTGGAGTATTCTGGCTCCCAATTTTGCTCCATAGGTGGTACCTCATATTGATACGAGTAAATCTCACTATGTTCAGGTGACTCTGTGTAATAAGCATGTGGACTACCTTCATGGGAGTAGTCTGAACTATGAGCATGAGAGTCATTATCTGGTATCAATGGGGTTAGTGGCACCAATGCTCTATTTGGATTTTCCTCTCCCACAGCATATTTGACTGCAATCACGTTGGCTGGAGCTGGTGGTTGGTTTCCCAAGACAGGTTGTGGCCTATATGGTACCTGATATTGCTGTTGTGGTCTATAATATGGCTGTTGGTATTGATTCTGATACCTACCTTGTGGGTAAGGTTGCTGATAATTTTGTCTAACAGCCTGCCTATTGTAGGGACAATCTTGAGCCGTGTGGTTTGTGTATTTTCTCTCAATAGTGCAATATGGAGCATTCCTTTCTCTAATGTTTTGGTTTTGCATTGGGCATACGTTAGCCATGTGGTCACCTCCGCAAGTATAGCACCGATTCAATGAAGTGACTCTCTGTGTTTGTTTATTTTGGACTCCCAGCTTCTTGGCAACTTGCTCAGCTATCTCTTCTATTTCTGTGGAGATTTTTGAAGTATGACTAGTAGAACTATCCGAATCTTTGTAGAGGTTGGACAATCCTAACTCCTCACCCAAGTTATCTTCTATGTCTATGCACGTCCGCACACACTCTTCTATGGATCTAGGATCTTTCAAGTACACATATGATCTTAACTTGGTGCTCAGTAAGCCATCTAAGAACAAAGCCACTTGTTTAGCTGGTGTGGGTAACTCTGGAGTAGGGCATCTTTCTAGGTACTGTCTGAACCTTCTACCTGCTAGTCGCACTGTTTCTTGGGGTGTCTGCTTGAAACTATGGATCAGGGACGATGTGTTATGCCTGATACCACTCTTGGAAAATTCTACAATGAATTCGTCTAGCAGTTGACCTATATCGCGATAGCTGCTTCTACTCAATGGTTGAAACCAAGCTAAGGCAGTGCCTTTAAGGGTCAAACCAAATGCCTCGTACTGGGTGAACCAGTCCTCAATTTGTTCGGCTCTCAGCACTTGTTTGTACTCGGCCACATGATCATAAGGATCCCCTGTCCCATCGAAATAGTTCTTCATTGCCTTGATCACGTGAATGGGTCTAAGGGTTCTTGGGTACTCCCGGGGTCTAGGCAATGGAAAATCCTGTTCATCTCTTTGTTGCCTATGTGCTTGATGTCTCTCTCTTTCAGGTCTTTCATTTTCAAATCCTGCTCTATTCCTGCCCACGGTGTGTGCAAAACTTACCTCAGGTCTCTCTCTAGTTCTTCCTCTCTGGGCTTCATGAGCGTGGGATGATCCTACTCCTTGGAGGCCATGGGAAACATTGGATCTTGGTGGGGGGAAAATCAATTCATTCTTCCAAGTATATGCATGTCTATCATGTTCTGTTACCAAGAAAATTTTCTCTGATGTGTTATCCAGGTAGACAACCTTTCCTGGTATCTCTGGATCCTTGAACTCGTAGATGATGACTATGCCCAATTGGCTAGGTTGTTCTGGCTTGAATCTCCAAAAGGCTTCCTCTGTTTCTCTATTCAAAAATAGTTCTATGCTTTTGTTGTCTTGAGGGATCCAGTCTGGAGTGATCACTCGGGTCAAAACTGACTTGCCTCTAGGAGTCTGGGGTCCTTGTCCTATATTTCCTTGTTCTAGGTCTCCTATCTCATTCTCATGAATGATATTTCCAAACTCATCGGTCCTATCTGGTTGGTTGGTAACCACATACATGGTTCCTTCCTTATCAATGTATGAACCCTCTTTGAACTTCACCACCGGGTGTTCAAGTCCAAAGGATTGATCTGGATTTTTGAGTTGGACCACTGATCGCCTCAGACCATCCTCATAGATGCGAGCACCTAATTGGTTGGTCCGAATATATTCCAACTGTGTCTTATAGGGACCTTCCGGTGTTTGTAGATGGGCAGTCCCTGAGCCACCTGCAGGTTTTCCCATGCTAAAAGACATTTCTGAATCACTTGTGTCTGAACTTAGTAAAAGATCACCACTTAGTTGTTGTGTCCAAGACTTGGATGTATGGTTGACACTAGCCTCAGAAGATCTAATGCTTTGTTTATCCTTGCCTAAGTGTCTACCAGATCTCAGGTTCATAATCTTTAGTCAAGAGTCCAAATTTTCCCTTTGGTATGGTTCAAAATTCTTTGGAGCCCCCTTGGTTCCCTAGTCCCACCTGAGGGTCAACTTCAAATTATCCTATCTCAAAATCAACACGTTATTCTTGAAAAAAACAGTTGAGGTCGTGTAGGATTTGAAACGAGCTTTCCAACAAGCTATAGAGCTCAAAAAATGGACTTTGGATGAAAAAGTTATGCCAATTCAGGCTCCTGGGGGTCAAAACAGGCAAACAGGGCCTTTGGAGAGAATCGCGATTTTGTGAACTTTCAGATAATCGCGATTTTGTGAACTCAGAAAATCGCGATGTTGAGCACAAAATCGTGTTTTTGAAAATCGCGATTTTGAGCAGAAAATCGTGATTTGAAAATCGCGATGTTGATCATAAAATCGTGTTTTTGAAAATCGCGATTTTGAGCAGAAAATCGTGATTTGAAAATCGCGATGTTGATCACAAAATTGTGTTTTTGAAAATCGCGATGTTGATCACAAAATCGTGTTTTTGAAAATCGCGATTTTGAGCAGAAAATCGTGATTTGAAAATCGCGATGTTGATCACAAAATCGTGTTTTTGAAAATCGCGATTTTGACTCAGAGAATCGTGATTCACAAAATCGTGTTTTTGACTGAAAATCGTGTTTTCTCAGAATCGTATTTTTCACATGAAAATCGCGATGTTGAGCACAAAATCGTGTTTTTGAAAATCGCGATTTTGAGCAAAAATTCGTGTTTTCACAGAATCGCCTTTTTCACAAAATCGTGTTTTTGGCATGAAAATCGCGATTTTGTCATAGAGAATCGTGTTTTTCTCAAAATCGTATTTTTCGCTGAAAATCGTGATTTGTGAGAATCGCGATTTTGAGCAGAAAGCCGTGTTTTTCACAAAATCGTGTTTTTGCTGAAAATCGTGATTGGTGAGAATCGCGATTTTGAGCAGAGAATCGTGTTTTTTTGAAAATCGCGATTTTGAGCAGAGAATCGTGTTTTTTTGAGAAAAAACACAGAATCGCGATTCTTTTCAACCAACTTTTAGGCGGGAAAACTGAAAATCGTGATTTTTCAAAAAATTTTGAATTTTCACAGAATCGCGATTTTCATAACAGAATCGCGTTTTTTGGCGGGAAATTCAATTTTCTGAGCGCCGGCTATGGCGAGCTCCGTATGAGCAGAAAATCATGGAAAAAACACAGCGCTTGCTCTCCCTTGCTTCTCCTAACTCCTTCCCACACAATAATGCATGAAAAATGGTATGAAGATGGTGAAAATGCACTAAAAAACAAGAATTTTCTATGAAGAAGAAGATGGAAGAAGGTGGAGATGATGATGATGATGAAGATGAAGAGGAAAAAACAGAAAATGAACTGAAATGACAGTTTTTTTACCTTCCAACGTCGCAAATCTACGATCTTACCATCACAACGCTCGTCCTCGAAGCTCTCTCCCCGGCAACGGTGCCAAAATTTGGTGTGGCTCAAGCGTAAGCACCACCTCCTTTACTTGTCAATCCGTGGAGACGTGAGGACCGGTATGAAGACCACGAGCAAGTGAAGGCACAAGTGCGTGAGTGAAAGCATACAAACATGCACACACATACACACACACGCGCACATAGTAAGATCAAGGAGAGGAACAATGGAAAGCTTAGATTGCAAAAGAGTTCTCTTACAAAAGTTCTATTCTCTAACAAGCTAACCTCAAAAATGAGCTCTCTAGCTCTTTTTATAGTTTTTTGACTAGTTTTGGCCCTGTCCAGACCTAGTGTCCGACCTAGTTAAAAATTAGGTTCCAGGGCTTATTTGAGGGCTCAAACGAAGCCTAAAAATTATGAAAATTGGTACGATGGTACTTCTAATACTCCTCAAGCTCAAGGACTCCTCGGCTTGAACAAAATGGAGTTACTAAAAATAGATAATGGTATTTACAATGGTTTCTAGTGATGAAAATCACTATTTTTGTAGGGGATTCTTCTGAAAATTTGACATACACTTCTTGGAGCTCCCTACTTGCTCCCTTTCCTCGTGTGTCCACCTTTTGATGTGCTTCCATGCTTTGTCCTTGACTTTGAGCTTCAACAACAATGTATAATAAGTAATTTGAAAAAATTCAAAAAAATTCGAAAAAACACATTGTTGAACCAAAAACAAATAAACTTGATAAACGAAAACCTGGATCGGATGATCGAGACGGATGTCCAATTGCAAACAGAATGGACACCACGAATCAGAACGTAATGCCAAAAAACCACCTACATAGACATGCCTTGGCTCTGATACCACTATTGATCGGATCTCATAGACGCACATACAAAAACGAAATCTCACAAAAGCATAAACATAATACAAAGAGACAAGAGAATTAACACTAGATTGGGTACAATCTCCCCCCACATACTCTGATGGATGAGTCTATGAGGGCATGTGTATTTATAGGTATTTTTCATTACGTCTTGAATAGAAGATACATGAGGGTGATGCTTCAAAAAGCATGCATTTGTGAAAATTTGCTTTATTTACAAAATCATCGCTTTTCAAGTGATCTACTATTTTTACAAAAACATCACTTTATAAAGCGATCTATTATTTTTATAAAATATAACTAAAATACTATCTTCTAAATATTCTTCTAAATATCTTGAAAAATATCTGAATAAGTCCATGCACATTCATACCCTCATGAGTCTTCACTTGCTAAATCAAAACACAAGTCACATTAAGGCTCTCAAGAGATTAAAATCCATATAGTATTCCATTATTCCATAAAGTATAACAGATGTATTCCATATATTGGCTGTTGAGGAAAAATTGGATAGTACAAATTACCCATTATGGGCATGTATGATGCCCCATTTATTGTTAGGAAAAGGATTGTGGCATATTGTTTAGGGTATTGAAAAATGCTCTACGACAACATCGAATACATTTATTGAAGGTGATGCAGATGACATTGAAGATGATGATTTTTAGATTCCTATTCGTGCTAGAGTTCCTATTGGACCTACTACATAACAACTTTGTTGGGATGGCAGAGATGCTCATGCACATGCATTGATAACTTTGTATGTCAAGCATGCCATTATCTCTCATATTCACTCTTGCAAAACAACAAAGGATTCTTGGGATACACTTACCATTTTATACCAGGCAAGAAATAAGGCTTGTGTTGCTTACCTTCGAAAATAGTTGGAGAGTGAGCAAATGAATAAAAGAGATTCTATGGACATTTTTTGATAAAGATCAAAGATTTGAAGGAGCAATTGATTTCTACTGATGAAGTCTTGCCAGATAGTTCACTTGTGCATACCATTCTTAATGGTCTTCTAGATTCATATAAGATTTTTGATTTTATTCTTTGATTGATGATGAAGTGCAATCCAAATGCCTTAAAATTTAAGGAGTTAGCTTTTGCTTTGTTGCAGGAACATTAGTCCAAGCATAATGGTTCCATTATGTGTGTTGCTAATCAAGCTTTCTTAGCTAGTGAAAAGGGCAAAGGTAAATGGAGCTCATCTATTAGTAAACAGAAATATGCTAATGCTACACAGTCAAAGAAGGAAGTCAAAGATGATAAGAAAATAGGAAATCAAAAATAGTTTTGCAAATATTGTAAAGGAAATGATCATGTCATAAAGAGTTGTCCAAAATTGGGTGCAAAAGAGGCAAAGAAGAAAGGGGTTGTTGCAGAGGTCTCTATACCTAAAACCGATTTTGCTAATCTTGTGGAGAATGAATAATGGGCATTTACTATATTGTATGCAGCTATAACCCATCATAAAGAGTTGTCCAAAATTGGGTGCAAAAGAGGCAAAGAAGAAAGGGGTTGTTGCAGAGGTCTCTATACCTAAAACCGATTTTGCTAATCTTGTGGAGAATGAATAATGGGCATTTACTATTGTATGCAGCTATAACCCATCCTCTCATGAATAGTGTATGTCTGCAATAGACTCAAATGTTTGGTACTTTGATAGTGGGGCAACCAAACATATTACCTCATAGCACAACTTCTTGAGTTCACTTGAGCACATGTGCAAACAGATACTTACATCCTGTAATGGGAGTTGGTAAGATCATTTTGACTATTGCTGAGGGTAGTTCTTTCACATTGTTAGATGCATTGTATATGCTGGGGATCAAGAAAAATTTGTTGTTAGTTTCGGCATTACCCAAGATCAGCTTGGTTGAAAAATTTATTGATGATAGATTTACAGTTCATGATCTATCAAATGATGATATAATTATTGCTTCTGACATTTTATGTCATGGGTTATATAAGCTCATAAAATATGCAAATCTATCAATGATTCTGTATGTGTAGTTCAAGATTCTTAGGTTATCTTAGATGCAAAGCTTTGGCATGCATGCTTTGGTCATCTGAATTTTGCTACTTTGCTATTCTTGCAGAAATCGAAAATGGTGTCCTCTCTACCCAAACATGAGGCACCTTGCAAACATGTTTGTGAAGGCTGTATTTTGGGCAAAATGCAACATTCATCCTTTCCTAAAGATGGTTTGGTTTGACCTAGTAAAAAATTATAGCTTGTTCTTAATGATGTATGTGGTCCTATGCAGACACCTTCTTTTGGGAGCTACCTTTACTTCATGACTTTCATTGATGACCTATTGAAAGCTTAGAAATACATCAGTCTAATAAGAGGCACAAAATCAACACATACAAAGTTTGGTAGCAACAAATACATAAGTGCACTCAAATAGGACCAAATGACTCACAAGCTACCTTCACCACAATGATGGACAAGACAATCCCACCCTATCGCACTTGGCATTCAAATCAACTTTTTGACACATGCTAGGAGAGGGAACCACATGAGTCAAAGTAGTGGTAGAGGATTTTCATGCAATATAAATGAACCAACATGCCAATGACACAAAGATTTGGAGTGAAGACGTGATAAGATTACCTTCCAAAGAGTTCTTGTCAAGGAGAAAAAGAATGAGGAGGGGGGAGTGTTACATGGTCTAATAGTCACATAAATTTTTTTCAAGTTTTCTCGAGGCATTTTCAAAGAAAAAGAGAGTTGTACATAGTTGCAGAATAGATTTCTTGTAATCGGGAAGAATCTTCCCTTAGAAATTCGCAAGATAGGAGCTAATTTAGAGTGGGTTCTTTTATTTTTCAAAGACTTTTGAAATAGAAAAGGAATAGGCTTGAGGGAACTCCTATAGAAAGGTGAAGAAGGACTTCTGTTCAAGTAAAGTGTGAGCTCCGCAAGTGTAGGAAAATTTCTTGTAGGTTGTGAGCTTTATATAGGGCTTTAATCTACTTTTTTTTTGCATTCTTTCTTGTTGAAATTTGTAGCATTCGCCAAGAACCTTGAAATGAGCCATAACTCATGCAAAATGGATTAGTCATGATGAAGATACAAGGATTTTGATAATTCAACCCTATGACACCATCGTATAAGGTGGATTCACACCATTGGATAGTGTGGACATGAAACAATCAGATAGTGTGGACTTGAAACTATCAAAAAGTGTGGAACATGAAAATCAGATATAGTGTACTTGACATCATTGCATAGTGTGGACTTTACACCATCGAATAGTGTGGCCTTGAAAGCCTCAAGAAGTGTGGACTTGACACCTTCAAACGGTGTTAGCATGATGCCATTTGGAAGTGCTTTAATTGAAATTATCAGAGGTGATTGGGGATTGTGACCATCATGGAGGCAAGTGATCGACACCATCTTGGACAAGTTCTCATGTACTTGGGGAAAATCACGTTTATGATCATGTTCCAATCTACTTGACCATTTGGATTGCTGATGGAGGAGTGGATTTGTATAGTTAGTGACCTCCCTTGCATTTTTCCTTGAGTATCGATGCTCATCTCTCTTGGAAGGATCACAACGCTTAAGAATTGGCCTTGGGGCCTTGTGAACAAGAGTGCTTGTGGACTTTCACAGAGGCTATCATGACGATGTGCTTCAATTACTCAACTTGACACCTTTTCATCTCGCCTGCTTATGATGCCGACTGCAAATAAGTTGAGGTTGCCTCTTCATAGATTGATGATTAGAAGTATGTAAGTGCACCTTAGACTACAAGTAGATACCATCTCTTCACCATCTCTTCGATATAGAGCTTGTGCATGATCTGAAGTATTTTTAAGTTTTTTGTGAGGTTTTTTGTATACTTGCATGTCTCATCTCTTCACGTATCAATGAGATATTATCTTCATATACCATCATTAGATGCTAGAAGCTGAAAATATTATAGATTGTAGCATCCAAGCACAAGTCTATGTGAGATTGGGATAGGGATTGATGTAACCTATTCTGCTACTATTGTGATAGGGACTATGCTATCCATGCTCTTAGGTAGTAAGGGATATTTCTTTAGTTGAAAGAATATCCATCTCTTCATTTTATTCGAACCAAGAAAGTGTACCCTTTGTTACAAGATCATGCGCAAGAAACCAATTTTCCCATCTTCGAAATTAACTTATTCGAGCTACACTAATCGAATGCGTTGTTTATCTTCTTTGTTTATATAGAAATCTTCGCCATTTTCTACTTCATATTTTTTGTTTCAGTATTCCTTCACTGAGTTGCATAGGCTATATTCTATTTTACTCTATGATCTATACTTTGAGGTCATAGGAGCCTTGCATTCAAGAAAGAATAACATGAATGATTGTTGGTAATGAAATAATCCCACAAAAAGTATAGAATTCCGCAATTAAAAGAAAATTGCCCTAGTATGGGGAGAATTCGGTCCACACTTATTATTTGGGTTAATAACATTGAAACAAAAAACAAAAAGCATTGCAATTGGAACGCCAAAATTGGCTTATAACCATACATAAGCGAGGATGTAGAGCTTTGAGTGAATCATTGTATAATGTTAGTCTCAACATCCTTGTGTGACAAGACTTCCTTAAGCATGTATCGCAGTAATGAGATGGAAAGGTTGGATGAATATGAATTTATCTCACATGGATAGCAAAGGGTGCGTTGTACATCTATGATCTCCAATGGAGAGAGAGAGAGAGAGAGAGAGAGAGAGAGAGAGAGAGAGAGAGAGAGAGATAACAGGTAAGAAAGAAACTAATAGTGCATCGTGGGCCTAGTTCCTCTTAGCATCTCCTTCCATGAAATAAATAACTTCTTGGTCTATCGAGGCCCTACATTATTCATGCCTTTTCAAAAGATACAATGTTTTCGGTTCTTCTCGGATGTGATACATACCGTTCATGCCTTTTCAAAAGATACAATGTTTTCGTTTCTTCACTGATGTGATACATACCGTTTTTCTTTATGAGAGGATTTGGGTCTTAGTCTTAGCTCTAGTGTCACTAATCCATATCCCATAAACCAAGGGCATATAGCTAGCTAACTTGAAGGTCCTTACAAGTTAGGGTGGGTCAAAGGTCGACTAGGTACATGGGACAAAGACTCCTTGGAAAAGCCAACATATCTCGCCTATCACCATCATATGTGGCTTGAGGCCACGTACATTGCTATTCAAGTGAAACACGTCCATCACCTCTTAACCCTAAGTCATGAGGCCAAGTACATTACCATTGAAGGATGCCTACTATGTAGTAAGCATCATGATTTGATGCTCTTCTCCTAACACTTCTATAAACTATTGCAAGGTCCACTTACTTCGTCTCCTTATTTTGGAACACTCTTGGGAATTCTTGTCTCTACGTAATTTAAGGAAGCAATGTCTTTTCTTGCATGATGCGTCCATACTAGAAGATGTTTTCTGTTGATACGTTTCTCTCCCTCTCCTCCAATTATATTGTTCTTTTGTGACGTCAGTAGGACAATACTTCAAAGGTGCCCATTGACGCCTTTGAACCTTATCTCTTCTTTTGTTCTCCTCCATTCAACCTCTTGAGGCTTCATGGAAAATAAAAAATAAAGAAAATTGGTTTTGATTTTTCATGGGCAGTCAGTGGTCAGCCTTACCGATTTCCATCCGGTCAATTTTGATTGTTGCTGCCTCATGATTTAGAAAATATATGTACTGCACGTGATGTCAAGTGGCAAGATTGATTGATCATTGTAGATACTACACATGTATCATATATAATTTACGATGGGACTGCAGCAGCCTGGGCTATGGAGTTCTGTGCAGTGTGGCGGAGCTCGTGGAGGTGGGTACATTTGTCCTATAACCGACGAGCTTCTAAGCATTTAACACAGTAGGACCACATGAAGGTCTCCCGCGTCACGATTGGCCTTGTCAGCGAGGGAGTGAGCAGTGGATGGCCACCTCGTCAGGCTCTCTCGCGCCCCTCGATTTCTCTCTCTCTCTCTCTCTCTCTCTCTCTCTCTCTCTCTCTCAAACTGCAGTGTGTGTGCTCCATCGTAGTCATGTATCTACCCACGGATGCTCATTGCTTAATGCTTATACTGTACGCTCTTTCAGCTAACAACTTTCTAGTAATCCTGACTCCACGAACCAGGTACTGAGAAGAGCGAGAGCGAGAGCTGGTCGCGCAGCAACCATGGCTATGGCGATGCTTGCCCGTGCCTTGAGCCTGCGTCGAGCTAACGAAAGGGCGAAACAAGTAAATACTCGGCTGCAACTGGGCGACGCCGTCGTCGGCAGACAGTCCAACGCGGAGGCATCTCTGGAGGATCTGAACGACTACTCGATTCACTCAGCGCGTGTCTCACAAAGTATCGATGCCCTTTACGTGCTTTCCTGCCTCAGAGAGGGCCTCTCTCTCGTCGACACATTGACCTCCGACGACGTCGACTGTGCGTCGACGTCCTGTGAGGCCCGCTTGTCTGTGGAAGGAAAGAAACCTCGGTCGTCCGTCTCGCTCAACAGCGAGGTAGGCGCTGGCACCGTCTCGGAGAGTGCTTGGGACGGATTCTCTTCCTCGATGTGCAGCTCCCGCAGAGACAGCACAGATCATGATCTTTCAGTCATCTCCATACGTGAAGGTATGCCCATGCCAAGGTCGTCGAAAGGCCGGAGATCCAATGCAGAGAATTCCATGGACTTCTGTCTGGCCGTGACCAATGAGCAGATTGATTGCCCAGATTCGTCGGCATCTCCCCGCTCGGGTGTTATATCAGATTGCTGCAGCTTCTTGTTGGGCAGGAAAAGCAGCCATGGGGAGCATGACATTCGCGCTATCAGAAATAAAGACCAACCAAGCTTAAATGCAGTTAATGGCGTCTCTGGGTCGTGCCCTCAGAGAGAGGAAATATCGAAACAAAGATCCAACCACTCAAGTGCAGCTATCAAGTCTGCAAATCCTGATAATTCCCTCACATGTGACTGGCAGCTGAGGCAAGTTGCCGAGGAAACTAAAACTGACGGTGATGTGCAGAGATTGCTAAAAGAGGACGCCATTGAAGCTACAGAGAAGCAATCAAACAATCCGTATCTGGATTTGAGGGAAAGCATGCTAGAAATGATGGTGATGATAACCTCTTCTTACAGTACAACTCGAGGGTATTGTAGCGAGCAGGATGACGGAGGCGTTCTGAGCAGTCTTGCAGCTACTCCTGGTAAGGGTATGATAAGCATAGAGGACCTTCTGTATTGCTACCTGCGTCTCAACTCGATTGACCTCTATGAACTTATCGCCACAGCCTTCTTTGATACATTCTCTGATTTTGTAACAATATATCGGGACTGAGAAGTTGAAGTACTGTTTATGCAGGAAGTTTCAATCTGGCTTGAATTATTGAAAGAACACTGAAGGCAAAAACTTCTCAATTCTCATGAGTTCATTTACTGCTTGCTTGTGATAACGAGCTCCGTCTCATATTATATCTCTGATTTCTCGTTATCTTTCAATCTCTGTACCTGGTAGCATGCGTCGTATGAGCATCTGGCTCAGAATCAATAACAGACAAATATTAGTCTTCAATACACGACGTAAATATGCATGCGTGCATACATTTATAAGTACAGAAATATACATACGCACATACATGCCTATCTACATGCATATGCGTATATACATCTTTACGCACATACATGCATGCGTACATACACACGTGTAGTTAAGCAGGTAAAAAGGATAGATATATACACATAAACAGCTCGGTAGGCAAGAGGATACACACATGCATGCCTACGTATCTACACACATAGACACTTACATGTGCCTACGTAGCTACTTATCTACACACATGCCTACGTATCTGCACACACATACATAAGTAAATCTCTTTGTATACAATCACGCAACTATGAATGTGTGTCGATAGGAAAGAGGATGGAAATACACATGATACACCTAAACATACATATACATGCATGCATATATACGTGAATCTATTTCCATACACTCAAGCATCTATATATATATATATATATATATATATATATATATATATATATATATATGTGTGTGTGTGTGTGTGTGTGTCGTCAACACATACACATACATGCTCTCGCACTTGCACTCGAACACACTTGTAGGTACACAGTAATATGTATAAGAGGCGTACAAAAGGTTACATACATATGTACACACACATAATATAAGCATGCATACATTCATATATACATACATGGATTCATTTATGCATACACAAATATTTACATAATATGAGCATGCATACATATATATATATATATATATATATATATATGTGTGTGTATATATATATGTGTGTGTATATATGTGAGTGTGTCGTCAACACATACACATACATGCTCTCACACTTGCACTCGAACACACTTGTAGGTACACAGTAATATGTATAAGAGGCATACAAAAGGTTACATACATATGTACACACATGATAGAAGCATGCATACATTCATATATACATACATGGATTCATTTATACATACACAAATATTTACATGCATAGATATAGAAATGTACAAGTGTATATGTATTGCATGTATGCGTGCACCCATACATGCATATGCATAATTATGAACCAAGGTGGAATGGTTCATTGTGTTCAATGTGTATGGTATGTGGTTGGTTCAAGAACAAAATGAAATTTTGAGGAGGTTTTGCGTGTTGTTCGTTATAAAAGATGATTAAATGAATAATGCATGCATACTTACACATTTTTTTAACACGTAAGTGTATTTGTGAATCCTTAAAACTCATCAATGTATGAATTATGTACATATCATTCATATAGACTACATGCATTTATTCTTTCACATAATCCATCATTCTCAATCGACACATTCCTTACTTATGGTTCGTTTGTTGTGTTTGATGCATTTTGTAATTTTGGTATGTTCGGTACTAAATCACATGTGATCAATGCTAATGTCCATCCATGTGGAAGCGCATGACTATGGAGCTTCCATTGATACACATAGACACACATATGAAGAGCAGTAGGAGAGAGTTTGGATAATGTGTGTGTGCCTCACAGCAAGTGACACATATTCATTTTCATTCCAAAGGCTGTTTACATAGTTTTGTCATATCATCAAATCTCCCCCTTAAACTCAGATTGAGCTTGAATGCAAAATAAAATAAATACATGTCTATACAAGATTAAGTCAACATGAAATGAAATCTCAATACAAACTAAAGCCTCCTAACTCCTAAAGCTTCTTTGAAGTAGATGAACTTCTCTTTGGAAAGAGCTTTGGTGAAGATATCTGCCATTTTTTCTCCAGTGTTGATGTGAATCAGCTCTACTTCTCCTTCAATGAACTTCTCACGAACAAAGCGATAGTGAACTCCGATGTGCTTAAATCTCACATGATAGACTGGATACTTTGATAACATAATGCTGCTCACATTGACATAATAGATGATCACCTTTCTATCAATGTAGAATCCTATGTCTTCAAGTAGGTAGTTAATCCATGTTGCTTCACAAATGGCTTGAGTAATGCCTCTATATTCAGCTTGGTACTTGACAAAGCGAAAATTGGTTGCTTCTTACTACATGAAATGGTTGCACTTCCAAGTGAGAATGAGAATCCACTAGTTGACCTTCGATCCATGACATTTCTTGTCCAATTTGTGTTTGTGTACACTGTATGCATATATACATGGCTTAAATCTTCTCTCACAAAACAAGCCAAAAGTGCATGTTCCTTTCACATATTGCAATATGCATCTCATTGCTTCCAAGTGAACTTTACATGGTTTATGCATAAATTGACTCACCAACCTGACTGCAGAATGCAAATCTAGCCTTGTCTTTGTTACATAAATCAAAACTTCCAACCATCTTCCTATATACATTTGCATCATGCAAGTATTTCCCATCATCCATAAGCTTAGCATTAGCATTAAGTGGCATATCAATAGGTTTGCAAACACTCATACCAAATCTCTCAAGTGTTTCCAGCATATGCTTGCATTGTTTCATCCGAATTCCCTCTTGCATTGAAATTACTTAAATTCAAAAAGTTTTTTAGCTCTCCCAAATCGGACATCAAATATTTAGATTTTAGTTGCTTTTTCAAATTAGCAATCCTCTTTTCATTATGTCTAATAATGATCAGATCATCCACATAATCACTAATAGAATTGTTTTGCTTCCTTGATTCCATACAAATAATGAATAATCAGCCTTTGATTGCATAGATTCAAGATCCTAGCTTTTTAGTGAATCGTTCACCATGCTCTTTGTGCTTGTTTCAATCCATAAAGCACTTTCTTTAACTTGCATACATAGTCAAGATGCTTTGTATGCACATAACCTTCTGGTTGCTGCATATAAACTTCCTCATGCAATTTTCCATTTGAGAATGCATTCTTAACATCCATTTGAAACAATTCCCAATTTTTCATAGGAGCCCATGCAATCACGCTTCTCATTGTTCTTTCTCATTTTTAGCACTAGAATAAATGTTTCATCATAATCCAATCGATATACTTGTACATATCCTTTGGCAACTAAACATGCTTTATATCTCTCCACTGAACCATCACTTTTTCATTTCACTTTGTACACCTATTTGCATCCAGTAACTTTCTTACTTGATGGTAATTTCACTAGTTCCCATGTATCATTCTTCTTCAATGCATTCATCTCATCCTCCATTGCTTTGCACCAATCTTCATTTTGGGATGCTTCATGAAATTTCTTTGGTTTAACTTGTTTCATTCTCTCTATTGTATGCATAATGAAGCTTCACAGACTTACTGTATAGATTTAGTCTATCCACATAATGCATTAATCTCATAGATCATGTTAAAGGAGTTTCTTCATATGATCCTAAATGTGCTTCTCTTCTTGCGGATGGAGGATTTTTTTTTCTTATTTCAATATCCTAGAAGTAACTATCTCATCATTAATATCTGAATCAGATATGTGCTCTCTCATCTCCTCTTTCTCCTTTCTCTTTTCTCCTTTCTCCTTTCTCCTTTCTCCTTTCTCCTTTCTCCTTTCTCCTTTCTCCTTTCTCCTTTCTCCTTTCTCCTTTCTCCTTTCTCCTTTCTCCTTTCTCCTTTCTCCTTTCTCCTTTCTCCTTGCATAGTCTTTCACATTTTCACTCCATGATGTTTCAAGCATAGGAAACTCGTATGAAGCATAATCTTGGATTTCTTATGATCGACATGTCTATGACTTGTCTTCGTCTCATTCTGAACGTTATGAAAGCATTATTCAATTCATTCTCTATCAAAGCTGTGTCTTTGGATGCATATCACAAGGCATTCTCATCAAATATAGTGTCTCCACTCACTATACATTCTTTTGTTATGGGATTATATCATGTATATCCTTTCTTCTCCTTTGAGTATCTAACAAATATGCACTTTTTTAATTTAAGCTCAAAGTTTTGTCTCAATTGATTAGGCATAC
Source organism: Ceratopteris richardii (assembly GCA_020310875.1). Classification (NCBI taxonomy): domain Eukaryota; kingdom Viridiplantae; phylum Streptophyta; class Polypodiopsida; order Polypodiales; family Pteridaceae; genus Ceratopteris; species Ceratopteris richardii. Next base: position 85,533,255 of record CM035421.1, read on the forward strand.
ATGCATAACAAACACACCCAAACACTTATAGATAGCTCACATTTGGTTTATGCTTCCATAGTCTCTCATAAGGAGTCATATCATAAACCATTCTTGTTGGAGCTCTATTTATGACATGTGTAGCCATATGACAAGCTTCTACCCAAATTGTATATGACATATTCTTTTAATTTAACATGGCTCTAGCAACTTCACTAATCACACTATCTTGTGTTCTGCAACACCATTTTGTTGCGATGTATCTCTATTGGATTTTGAGGTCTGTGGAAGCACGCGAACAACATAAGGAAGAAGAAGAAGAAGCTTGGAGCACAACACACAATATTGAATGTATTACCAAAAGAATGTACAAAGATTAGTAACCTGTTAGGGCAATAGGTGTATATACAAGCTGAGGGAAAAAAACCTCCTAAGGAGGGAAAAAAATGCATCGGCAGTCCTAGTGTGTTCACACACACCACTACCTAAATATATCAACAAATCCCCCTTGAAAGTGATGCAGTGAACAAAGAGCTAGCACTCATGTATAAGAAAGTGCCAAGCTATGTGGAATCAATCCACAAAAGGAAGTAAGTCCAAAGCTTTGGAGAAAGCTTCAAACTTCTCCCTGGATAGAGCCCATTAGGGGAAAAATGAACCCTACATGGGCCTTTTAGATTAAGGGATGATTAGTGATGGACCAATGAGAGGAGGGTGGTGGCCACAGTCTAAAGCCTCAATCAACTGGGCTAGGCCTAGGTTTCCTTGGTTTTGGACTGGTCAAAACAACCAAAATGTGATGATAGAAGTGGTATTTCCTCATGTAGTGGTTTAAGATTCGAATTTGGCGATCCGAAATCGATATAGACCGTTGGATATGAAGGAAATCGAATGGTTAAGCTTAAAAGTTAGAGAGACCTGTGCCTTTGATTATGTACCATTGGATGAGGCTATCAATCCAAGGCTCAAGATTTCTCCTCAAGTGGATTGATCGGCATTGCTTGTGTGCCATTGGATCATTAACCAATCTAAAGGCTTCTATGAGCTCTAGCCCATGTGGAAACGTGCTTGGATATGGGACATACGATCGACAAAAATCCAATGGCCTCTATTATTTCACGTCCCAATGCAGTCTCTCTCTTATTTTTCCCATGTCCCATGACTTGAATGAAGCTTGTTTTGTCCTTTTCTGCCAGAACTATAGCTCCGATCGCGTTTGTCCATGGGTACAATCTAATGGCCCTCAATGCCCACGAATTTGGCCCTCTCTCTTCTTTATTCCCACCTCTCACAAATGATATGAATTCTCCATTTTGTCGTTTCTTTCCAGACATATCTTCACTCATCTTGTCCGTCCGTGGTGAATATCCAAGGGCTCCAATTAGCCACGAGCCCTTCCCAACTGAGAACACTATTTTGTCGTTTTTTGACAGGAAAGTTTGTCAATCATGGCTGTCCGTTTGAAGTATCTAATGGCTCTCAACAAGCACGAATCTATTCAAATTGAGGAATCAAATCTGGCTCTTAAGAAATAGTATTCTTAAATAAAATACCACTAGTGGTTTTCCAGGCTCCCTTTAACCCTAGCATGATTAATTTTAATCCCTAAAAATTAGGGATCCTTACAAGGCCCATGCAGGGTTCACTTTTTCCCCTAATGCTTCATGAAAAGGTCCGCAATGTTCTCCTGCATGGGCACATATGCTAAGCTGATCTCTCCAGCAAAGAACCTCTCCCTGACATAATGATAATGCACCTCAATGTGCTTAGTACGAGCATGGAACATAGGGTTCTTTGCAACTACCAATGTGCTCTGGCTGTTAGTGAAGATGGTGGTGGCAGAAGACTAACCAACACCCAAATCATCCATAAGGCATCTTAGCGACACACACTCAATAGTCACTGTGAAAGCTGCTCTATACTAAGCCTCACAACTGGAAGTGGCCACAGCAGGCTGCTTCCTGCTCAACCATGATAAAAATGAGCTACCATGCATGAAGCAAAAAACACTAGTGGATCATAGAAACCACCCCAATTAGAGTAAAAAAAAACATGTAAATCTAGTGGTAGTGATCCCCCCTTGGGAAGAAACAATCCAAGTAGCCGGGTACTACTCAAGTGGCGAAAGATGTGCTTAACTACCTGCCAATGGTTGACATGTGGGCAATGCATAAACCTGCTAATCTATGTGATAGCAAACTGAATATCTAGCCTAGTAATGCATAAGTAAATGAAGCATCCAACAACCTACTGATAGAGAACAACATCAAATGCATCTCCAACATCATGAAGACTCAATCATAAAAGCTGTCTCCATAGGAGTGGAAATAGGTTTGCTGTCTTCAAAGGCCAAAACGCTGCAATAATGTGTCAATATATTTCGTTTGACACAAAGCTATTTTTCCATCAACTTGCATAAACGGAATGCCCAAATAATGATGCAAATGCCCCAAATCAGACATCTCAAATGAGGCATGGAGGTCAGCCTTAAAATCAGCAATATGCTTCTCATGAGGAGTAATGAGTAACATGTCATCAATATACACAACAATGATCAGAAGCACATCATTAGCATGCTTAACATATAAGGTGCTCTCTGTTGGCTGTGGGAGCAGCCAACTTAAAAGGAGAGAGGAAAGAAAGAAGCATACATCGAATATTTTCTTGTTGGATGCCCTTCAACCTTGTTGGGCAAAGAAAATTTGATAAGCACTGTTGATTTTTGTCCATGACACATGCCTATAGGGAAGCCCATCATCAGCCTATAAGATGCAGAATTGAAGGGGTTGGATGGGAAAAGATGAAAGGAATGGGGTGGAGCTTGTGGGGAGGGCTGGACAACCCCTATATCTATTGGTTGCCCCCTCTTTGCACTCCAACTGAGCCTAATTTTTTTCTTAGCAGCACCTCTATATGAGTGCATAGTTGTACGTGGCTGTAATTCATCCATCAGTTGATGGAAAGAAGGTAGTCATCTTCCTTAAGCAGCAGAGCATCATTAGGGCAGCGGTAGTAGATGGGCAATGGTTTTTTTACCTTGCAGAGGTAATTAGTTGGGCTACATGCCAATTACTTGAGATGCAAGGCAATTACTTGAGCTGCAAGGCAATTACTTGGGCTGCAAGGCAATTACTTGGGTTGCAAGGCAATTAGTTGGGCTGCAAGGCAACTACTTGGGATGCAAGGCAATTACTTGGACAACAAAGAATCTTCCATTTGGGGTCTTTTTTGGTGGACCCACCTCATCAAATTGGGCACATGCATTCTCCTCCATACATTTCATATGCCTGGTATTATTTGGGTGATGTGTACAATTAGAAAGTTTTGAAAAATTTCTAATCGATTAGGGAAGTAGCTGGAAAAATAGTGGAGGTGGGAGATTTTAATGAATGAGCTTCTCCTCTCTTCATCTTGGCATAGCACACATTTACCAAAATTGCTCATAGAGAGAAGAATCCTTCACACCTTAGCCTCCATACTTGCACTTTCAACCACCCCACCTTCTCCTTCATCATGGAGATGTTTCCACAACCCATTAATTCTCAGCCATGAGCTTTAGCTAGTCCGGTTCAGCCAACAGAAGATATGATGACTTCCATACCCTACATACAAGCAGGGGCTACGTCCCAAAAGGGGTCTACTTCGCTAACACTTCCATAACATTGGGATTTATACCTAGATGCATAGATTAGGAGGTGGGTATATTCAGATTTTTAGCTCCATTAGATGACCGATGGCGGTTATTCATGGTCAAGTGGGGTTCTTTGCCCAGGATTTGAGCATACCCATGGTGTGCTCAAGATGAAGGGCATACACTCGCTTTCCTCTTTGATCAAGAAGTAGCAGGATGAGACCTTGGATGCCTATTCATGGGGATTCTGAGGATCTTGGGCACTGAACCGAATCCTTGAGGATCTATTGGATCCTATAGCTGCTCAGATGAAGTGGGGATGTCAAAAGGAGTACTTCTTTGAAGTGCTTTGCAGACCCATTGGGTGTGACTAGAGACATGAGAGGGATTGATGAGGGCACGACCCTGACTATCCAAAGAAGTCCTTAGGAAGGATTTTTCCTACCAAGGTTGAATTGTAGCTAGATAGTCAAGGAGACCTATGGCAAGGATCATACCTTGCAAGGCCTACAACCTTCGTGGAAGGGATTTCCAATTGATGCCTAGTGGTTGATAGAGGATCTTGGTCATCCTTGTGACCCTATGGATACATACCAACCGCTTCCATGATGATAGGCTTACTATGGGACGGAGGGAGACAGTCTTCTACGTCATGCCACATGGTGTGACTAAGAGTCACACGAGTGATTGGTATTCTATGAGGATCTTTTTTGAGATCCATGGCTATTGACCTATATGGTCTCATGTGGATGAGACCCGATCCTAGGTACATAGATGGGTCTTTCCAAACATGTACAATTTTCATACCCCTATGTGGCAGGTCGAGTTTCTCTCTTGTAGGTCGCTATTTGTGATTAGGGATACATGTTGAGGGATTGGTGGATGATTATTGATGTGGTATGATTACTAGTCTACATCCATAGGCATAACCTTCTAAGAGGATTTCCATACTGTGGATCATAGGCCGTATTTGTCGTGAGACCACCTAGAGTGGGACCTCTACACATGTTTTTGTTGTATATACCTTGTGGGAGGCATTAGAAGATGCTTACCATGAGAGAGAGAGGATATTGGGTGCCTCTGTGTCACCGTTGGAGATTGCCATGTGAGAGAGGATCTTCTTCCTCCATGACCACCAATGGGAGCTACCATGTGATGGAGGACTCATTCCTTGGGTTGATCCACCGATGACATCTACCTTGTGAGAAGGACTATGATCCTGAGTCACATAGGGGTACTTGTCAAGAGGTTGAGGAATTTATTTCTCAATAGACCACTGGGGAAAGATGCATCCACATGGCATGATTGGATTTGTGCATCATTTGCAGATCATGTTTGTTTGATTAGCATAACATTCATGGATTTTACTTTATCCTTCTTCTGCATTCTTTTTACTTATGAGTCTTTGTTTTAGCATGATGTGGATGCACTCTACCAGACAGTCTAGTGGGTAACCACTAGTAGGTGGACTCATGATAGTTATTGCAGACAAATCATGTGTTGATTATTCTCTATGTTAGGACATCCTCAAGGATGGAGGATTAACAAGAGCAGAGTGGTGCTATGGGATGACTATATCATTCACGTAGTAATGCACACCTTTAGGGTGAATCAAGTTTATGGCATGACCATCAGAGACCTTGTTTGGCTATTGGCACCTTCATTTTCTTGATGAAGGACACTGAGGTAGCAAACATGGTTCTAGTCCACATGTGGTGGGCATAAGAGTTCATCAATGTTTTTTTGACACTAGAGCGGCATGTGATCTATTTTCTATAGTGAGCCGTGAACTTTCTGTTGAGAGATGCCTTGGGCCATGCAAATATGTGTGTGGGATACTAGAATCTCATTGATTTTAGCTATTGCACAAGTATGGGAACTAGTTATTAGTTATTCGCATGTCGGTCTGGCCACCTTGGCAGAATTATGAGAGACCTTATAGAGGGTGCTACCTAAGGGTGACCATTACCCTTGGATTATGAAGTTGCTCTCTTTGTTTCCATAGAGATCGCGACTACGTCTGTCTTTCTCTCAGAGGGGACTGTTATATGATTTCCATGTTTGGATCAAGCAGTTAGTCCAAGTCACTTTTGTGACCCGATAGTCATGGTCCCGGGTACCTATATGATTGGTCACAGTGAGAGAAAGATGGTAGGAAGATATTCGAGTATTACTAGATTGCTTCTCGGATAGGGGGAAGGTAGGCATGGACTAGGATGGGGATATGCCGGTAGATATGTCCCATCATACTTGATGCACCTTGGCCCTAGTAGGCTAGTATTTGTTCATCAGTATAGGATGGGATACCTTCTATATGAAGTTTCCATTAGAATGCACATGGTATCAGGCTAGCATGGGCTAGGCACAAGGTACATGTGTATATGTGAGATACCCCGTATATGGTATTTGTAGGGATACATATATTTCCATGCGAGTATAGATTGAGCACGGGATACATGGATAGGATGGAGCCCTCCAACTTGAGGTATCCATCGGGATGCATGTGGTGCTATATCTATGATGGTTTATCACACAACACATGCATTGCCTTGTTTAGAGTCTTGACAGTGGATTGCTAGCACCACGATGAACTCTATCATGAGATAGTTTTTGACCTTGTATGGGTCAAGTTGCCATTGCGGTCGTAAGGAGATGAGTCCAGTTATGGAAAGGGTCCTAGTCATAGTTCCACTTTTTGAAGTAGTGGGCTTTGCTCACCTTCATGTGGAATTGTTATTTCCATTACATGATGTGCCTGAGAGGGAGTTGTTAGTGATCAGACAACTCCTGACACTCGGTTCCCATTGGTACACCTTAGTTATGCCTGAAGGGATTTGGGCTGTCTGCCCGAAAGAGTTGTGTTTCCTTCCCAAAATAGTATTTCAACGACTCCTGGCATCTGGTTTCCTTTGGAAGTACAGTTTATACTGATCCAAAGATCATTTAGATTGAAGGATTGACCCTAGACCATGGAGAATATGTTGGTGGTGTGATGATCATATGTCAGATGATGTCCCTTGATCATAAATGATATAGCCATCAAGGATACACATGTAGACATGACCATTATGGAGCCGAATATATTATAGAGGATGTTGCCCTTGATGGCAACCCTCTTAGCCCATTAGTTGTGATGGTAGCCCCTTGGGTTTTTTACCCAAGAGCCATTGCCCACAAAATGTATGCTCCATTATGATGTCTATAGATGGTATGGTTTTACCCAGCATATACCTCTCATTTATGGTCTGATTGGGTGATTCACTTTCCCCGCTTGTTGTATGCTCATGATAGTATTCAATATTGACTGATGTATAGCCCGTTGATGTTGATATTTCATGAGCTAATCTCTTTCTCAACCATGAGACCTAGAGGCATGGATCCTTAGTTTGTAGTAGAGACTCCTTCTCGAAGGAAGGAATTGTTACAGACGAAGGAGGAGAACATGACGAAGACAACCTTGCATTATGTTGTCTTCCTTGCACTTCATTGTTCTCCATTTTAGTGGGACACTTGTTAAGTACATATGTTGCACACATAACAACTTCGAGCCAGAAACTATGTGTAAAGCCTGACTCTTGACCATACACCTCACCATCTCCATGATTGATATGTTCTTTTGTTTAGCAACTTCATTCTATTGAGGTATATATGGCACTCTACACTCATATTTTAGCCCATAATCAACCAGAAATGCATTAAAATATAAAGACATATATTCCCCCCCTCGATCAAAATAGAGGGTGCCCATTTTACATGTTGATAGACTTTTAGCCAAAACCAAAAATTGTTTGAAGCACATAAACACTTTGGACTTTTCTTTGAGTGGATATACCCATGCATGCCTTGAAAAATCATCAATGAAAGTCATAAAGTAAAGATAGTTTCCAAAAGAATGTGTTTGCATAGGACCACAGACATCACCATGAACAAGCTGTAATTTTTGAGTAGCTCGAACTGAACCATCTTTTGGAAGTGAGGAACGCTCCATTTTGCCCAAAATATAGCCTTCACATTCATGTTTATTAGGTGCCTCAAGTTTGGGCAAAAAGGGCACCATTTCAGATTTTTGCAAGTGTAGCAAACTAGCAAAATTGAGATGACCAAAGCATGCATGCCAAAGCTTTGCATCTGACATAGTATGAGAATCATGCACTACACATGCTGAATCATTCATAGATTTTTCATAGTCTATGAGATTATACAACCCACAATATAAAATGCTAGAAGCAATAATCATGTCGCCATTTGATAGATCATGAACTATACATATGTCATCAACACATTTTACAACCAAGCCAATCTCGTCTAATGTAGAAATTGATAACAGATTTTTCTTGATCCTTAACACAAATAAAGCATCCGACAAAGTGAAAGAGCTACCATCAGTAGTAGTTAGAATGATCTTACCAACTCCCATGACAAGATAAGAGGAGTTGTTGGTGCATGTGATAGTATTCCCTGTAGGGTCAGGCTCAAGTGAAGTGAAAAAATTGCACTGCGAGGTAATATGTTTGGTTGCCCCATTATCAAAGTACCACATCTAATTCTATTGCATACATACAATGTTCAGGAGAAGATGGGTCAAAATTGCAAATAATAGTAAATGCCTATTCTTCATTTTGCACAAGATTAACAGACTCTATTTTTGGTGTAGAGGCCTCTACAACAACCATTCAAACCTCTTTTTTCTTTGCCTCTTTTGTAGCCAATTTTGGATAGTTCTTTATGACATGATTGTTTCCTTACAGTACTTGTAAACCAATTTTTGCATTTCTAATTTCTTCTCATCTTTGTCTTCCTTCTTCGAATGTGCAACATTTGTAGATTTCTGCTTACTAGTAGATAAGCTCCATTTTCCTTTGCCCCTCTGACTAGCTAGGAAAGCTTGATCTGCAACACACATAATGGACCAACTCTGCCTAGAGTAGAAGCAAAACTTTGATATGAATATGGAAGACCATTCAGAATGGTCTGCACAAGTGAGCTATCTGGTATAACTTCATCTACAGAAATCAACTATTCCTTCAAGTCTTTGATCTTTGTTAAAACATTGTCTATAGAATCACCTTCATTCATATGCTCACTCTCCAACTGTTTTGAGAGGTATGCAACACATGCCTCATTCCTAGCATGGTACAATGTGGTAAGTGTATCCCAAGCATTCTTAGCTATTCTGCAAGAGTGAATGTGAGGAACAATGGCACGTTTGACAGACAAGGCTATCAATGCATGTGCCTGAGCATCTCTGCCATCCCAACAAATTTGCTCTATAGTAGGCACAACATAAACTATAGTGCAAACAAGAATCTGAAGAATATTAGCATCTTCAATGCCATCTGCATCAGCTTCAAAACCTGTATTTGCAAGTGTAATAGAACATTTTTCAACACCCTACACAATGTTCCAGAGTCCTTTAGCAACCAATACATGTTGCATCATATAAGCCCACAATGGGTGGTTGGTATCATCCAACTTATCCTCAACAACCAACATATGGAATACATCACTACTTTTAGCTATGGCCACTGACTAAAATACACTGATACAAAAAAATGACTATATTTGAAAAAGCTGAATAGAACTACCCTAACAAGGTCTACTAGACCTATAGTAGACTTGGAGACGCTTATACTCACAAACAAAACCTTTATATATCTTTGGCACAAAAAGAGGAAATAGCCTACACAAGCACTGTGATAGTGCATTCCGATCACCTTGTGTATGCTCACCAAATGTCGTGCAATTCAGAGACTGTGTCTGAAGGGGTGTCGACAATGCCCTAGATGAAGCGGTGACTTGCTCTAATATGAATTGTTGGAGTTAGACATCTGCGGAAGCATGCAAACAACACAATGAAGAAGAAGAAGCTTGGAGCACAACACACAATATTGAATGTATTACCACTAAAATGTACAAAGATAAGTTACCCATTAGGGCTATAGGTGTATATACAAGCGGAGGGGAAAAAACCTCCTAAAGAGGGAAAAAAGTGCCCCGGTGGTCCTAGTGTGTTCACACACATCAATGCCTAAATATATCAACAAGGATTCCATTAAGCATACCTTGAGTCAACTTGGTAGGCGTAGAGCACATTTTGTGCAACACAAACTCTTCTCTAGAGCATACCCATCCATTTCCTCATAGTGATATCAGAGCAATAACAAATTAATATGGGAGATGGATTTCCTTCATCCATAGACAAATTGGATGGAGGTAACTACTCAGTTTGGTCACTTAGAACGGAAGCTTATCTTCAAGGGAGAAACCTCTATGGTTACATATATGGACATGAGATGATGCCAATCCTTAGAAACAAAGGACAATCAACTCAAGAAGAACAAGAGAGGTTAACCACATGGTGTTCAAAGCATGCTCTAAAAAGGTCATATATTCTTAACTCAATCTCTAATGCTTTACTTCCACACATTATGAGTTTCAAGAATTCACAAGAGACTTGGAATGCTCCTGAAGCATTCTTATAATCAAGCACCAAGGCAAGGAAGAATGAATTATGGATGGACTTCACCGCACTCAAGAAGATGCCCAAGCAAAGTTTGACTTATTTTGTCACCAAGATGAAGGACATAGCAGATCAAGTTGGAAGCATTGGAGAGATCATTGATGAAGAGCGGATAGTGAGGCAAGTGGTCAATGGGATAAAGGAAGATGAGAAATGGGATGCCTTCACCATAGCCATGGACCTCTACATGGGCATGAAGGTTCTTGATTTCAATACACTGATGGTGGGACAATTGTTCACACATGAGGCAAAGCTTATGAACAATGGAGAGGTAAAGAAACCTGGGGCTTGTTTACCAACTACTCTAATCTTTCTAGTAAGCCCTAGAAATGCAAACCCGATTTGATAGAATTTGTCTGATTGAACAATTTATTGGTCTCGAGCATAGCTTGAGCTAACGCTACCATTTTGATGCACATTTTTTCCGTTCAATCTCTAAATTTGCTCTAGGATGACTCTTGACTAGGTTTGCCACTATTGGCCCTTCTTGAAGTCAAGCTTGGTAGGCCTTGAACATCATGTCCAAGTCTTCTGTGGTTGGATATGCAAGAACAGACCCTCGTTGCGGTCTATTTACAATGACTGATGGGGTGGGATGAGGTGGTATGGATGGAGTTTCAGCATGCGAGGGATTCTCAAAGGCAATATCTTCTATGTTTGTTTTTGCATCTTTTAGGCTTTCTTCTAGTTCAGATAACTCTTTAGTCCACTTACGATTGGCCTTTTCCCTAGTATCCTTCCATGTTCTTGTTTTTCTCTTACTACGCTCTCCTAATTCACTTGGCTCTGATTGTTCATCTGGTTCACTTGTTGTAAGGCTTGTGCTCTAGTGACTGCCTGCATCAGAGCCACATTACTACTACTTGAACTTGAATCCACCACTAAGCCTACCACATTAATGGGTGTAACCTTGGGTGCACTAGTGGGTTTCCTTGGACAATCTCTCGGGAGATGTTCTTTGCCACACTCAGGACAAAAACCTTGTATTGTGATGTTTTTTCCTTGTCCTAGAGTTGGTGAGTGGGGACATTCATGAATGAAATGGGTGCCCTGACATCTAAAACATGGTTCTCTAGGGGTTTCTGGTCTCATTTGTCTCAGTTGGGGCCTGGGGTTAGGATTTGTATACATGACATTGGAGTATTGTGGCTCCCAATTAGCTTCCATAGGTGGTGCCGCGTATTGATACAGATAAATCTCACTATGCTCAGGTGACTTTGTGTAATAATCTTGTGGAGTATCTTCATGGGTGTAGTCAGAATTCTAAGATTGAGGATCATTTTCTGAGACCAAAGGAGTCATTGGCACCAATGCTCTATTAGGGTTCTCCTCTGCCACTGCATACTTAACTGGAATCACATTAGCAAGAGGTGGTGGTTGGTTTCCTAAGAGTTTTTGTGGCCCATATGGTGTCTGATATTGCTGTTGTGGCCTATAATATGGCTATTGGTATTGATTCTGATACCTACCCTCTTGCTAAGGTTGCTGATAATTTTGTCTGACAGGCTGCCTATTGTAGGGACAATCTTGATCCATGTGATTTGTGTATTTTCTTTCAATAGTGCAATATGTAGCATTAGGGTTTCCTTGGGGTTGAGCCATCATCAGAAAAACATTATCCATGTGGTCTCCTCCATAGTTGTAATGTTGCTTAAATGAGGTGACCCTTGGGATTTGACTATTTTGAACTCCTAGCTTCTTGGCAACCTACTGAGCTATCTCATCTATCTCAGTGGAGGTTCTGGAGGTATGACTAGTAGAACTGTCAAAATAGAGTTTGGACAATTCTAACTCTTCACCCAAGTTGTCTTCTATGTCAATACACATCCACACACACTCTTCTATGGATCTAGGCTCTTTCAAGTACACATATGATCTTAACTTGGTGCTTAGTAAACCATCTAAAAACAAGGCCACTTGTTTGGCCAGTGTGGGTAACTCATGAACAAGGCATCTTTCTTAGTACTCTTTGAATCATCTTCTTGCAAGTTCCACTACTTCTTGGGGTGTTTGCTTGAAGATGTGGATCAAGGATGATGTGTTATCTCAGATACCACTCTTGGAGAATTCTACAATGAATGCTTCTAACAGTTGACCTATATTTTGATAGTTGTGACTATTCAGGGGTCGAAACCAAGCTAAGGCAGTACCCTTGAGAGTCAATCCAAATGCCTCAAACTGGGTGAATAAGTCCTCAATCAATTCCACTCATAACACTTGTTTGAACTCAGCCACATGATCATAAGGATCTCCTCACTCGTCAAAATAGTTCTTCATTGCCTTGACCACTTGAGAGGATCGAAGGGTTCTTGGGTATTCTCGCACTCTAGGCAATGTAAAACCATGTTCGTCTCTTTGATGCCTATGGGCTTAGTGTCTCTCTCTTTCAGGTCTTTCACCTTCAATTCTAGATCTCTCTCTACCCACTACGTGTGCAAAGCTTACCTCAGGTCTCTCTCTCATTTATTCTCATTGAATTTCACAAGCCTATGATGATCCTACACCTTGGTGGCCATGGGAAACATTAGATCATGGTGGAGGAAAAATTAATTCACCTTGCCAAAGGTATGCATGCCTATCATGCTCTGATACCAAGAACATTCTCTCCTATGTATTATCCAGATAGACAACTTTACATGGTATCTTAGGATCTTTGAAATCATAGATGGTGAATCCACCCATTTTGCTAGGTTGATCTGACTTGAATCTCCAAAAGGCTTCCTCCGTTTCTCTATTCAAGAATAGTTCTATGCTTTTGTTGTCTTGGGGAATAACCTCTAGAGTTATTACCCTGAAGTATTTCGATGATGATGCACCACAGTGCACTCTCCTTCTTGAGAGCTCCACGACGATATCCTCAGAGAAGAAAATCGAGGTCCTAGGGCCCCACACGGTACTCTACACAGAAGCTACATAATATGTGAAAAAACACAGTACACAAGGAGCACAAACACAAACTTCTTAGGTGTTCCAAATATGGTCGAGCTTACAGTATGTGTCTGACCAAGCCACTATATGTTTTATTAAAGAACATATACAAAAAAGTGTCCGGTGGCCATTTGGCCTTTCACATGGACGCTAACGGTAACAATCTCCCACTAAAGGCCAATATGGCCAAAGTAACTATGGGAGAAAAATAAAGAATGATAAAGAATACCTAAGTGTAAGTATACAAACTATACCTCCCATCTGATGGGCATGTTACACAGTATACAAGTGACTGTGAAGTGACAACAATGTCGAAAGCTATCCTGTGGTAGAGCTTTAGTCAAAGCATCTACAACATTATCTCGAGTGTGAACCTCCTCAAGAACAATGCGCTCAGTGGCTAAGAAATCTCTAATGAAGTGATACCTCACCTCAATGTGCTTGGTCTTTGCATGATAGAGTGGATTCTTAGCCAAAGTAATGGCACTCTGACTATCACTGAGCAAACGAGGTACATGCTGAGGTAAACCCATATCACAAGCAATATGAGAAAGCCTCAATGCTTCCATACATGCCTCACTTCCTGCAACATACTCTACTTCTGTGGTGGAAACAGTTGTACATTCTTGATGAAGAGATCTCCAAGAGTTAGCACCTCCAACAAAATGAAAAATGTACCCTGATGTAGACTTATGATTGTCTACACAACCAGCATAGTCAGAATCTGTGTAACCAATCATGGATGTTTTTCTCTACCTAAGCATAAACACTTGTCCTTAATGCCACTCAAATATCTCAAAATCATCTTGACCGCTTCCTAATGTTTTCTATCAAGATTAGACATAAACCTGCTCACAACTCCCACTGCAAATGCAATGTCTAGTCTCGTAGCTACCATAGCATACATGAGACTACCAACAGTAGATTGATAGGGAATTTTGGTCATGAATTCCTTTTCCTCATCTAATTTGGGGCAATCATCCTTGCTCAATTTCACATATGTGGGTAAAGGTCAATGCTGTTCCACCCTGCATATTGAACCTATGAAGTACTTTGGATATGTACTCACTTTGACACAAGTATATGCATCTTTTACTCCTATCACGAGTCATGTGCATGCCAAGAATATGTTTGGCATCCCCTAAATCCTTCATATCAAATGCCTCACTCAACCTCTTTTTGAGAATTGACAATTCATAAGAGGACTTCCCAACAATCAACATATCATCGACATATAGTACCAAACATATCAAGCTGCCATCTGAGCATCTCTTTGTGTAGAGATAATGATCCTCATTTCTTTGAGAATAGCCTTGAGACTTCATAAAAGCATCAAACTTTTTGTACCATTTTCTGGGGGACTGTTTAAGTCCATACAAGCTCTTCTTGAGCTTACAAACTAGACTTTCCTTGCCAGGAACTACATAACCCTTTGGTTGTTCCAATAGATCGCATCTGTAAGATCTCCATGCAAGAAAGAAGTTTTCACATCCATTTGGACTAGCCCTAAGTCCTCCATTGCAACAAAACCAAGCAACATGTGCAGGGTAGACATTTTGATCACTGGAGAGAAGATTTCCTCACAATCAACACCATGTTGTTGCTTAAAATGTGTACAAAAAGTCATGCTTTATACTTTGGAAAAGCACTATCTGATGTGAATTTCAGCTTGTATACCCATTTGTTGAGATATTAAGCTCAACATGTGATGATGTAGGATGACACGTACTAGTTTTTCATTTCTCTGACATATATAGTGGTCATGCATGTATGTGTCAGGGATAATTCATTGAGCTTTATTAGATTTATCTACCGAGAGTGATGACACATTTTTTCCTTGCCAGCTCATTCATTTGCAGACATTAGGTTTTTCCTTATGTACTGATCTTTATATATTGCACTTGTTGTATTCTTGTTTTTTAGGTCATTCTTCTACTGATCTTCCTTGCCTCAATCTGTGTGTGCGCTTCTCCTTGAGAGTGAGAGTGTGTGTGTGAGCTCTCTTCCTCATCTCCTTCCTTGTGACATGGTATCAGAGCTAGCGTGCCTGTAGAGAGCTTGTGGAGAAGGCGATAGTGAAGAGTATGCGGCAAGGCGTGGAGAAAATGCGATTCACAAACAACCTCCATTTGTTATGAAAATTAGCGTGGAGGTAGAAGAGCTCAAAATATTTTCGAGAGTTATCCCTTTAGGGTCACTTGTTTTTGTCAGATCAAAGTTTTCGAGCCATCTTGACCTCCATTTGGAGCTGGCAAGGTGGGGCTTGTAGAAAAACTAGGTCAGTTTAAAAAATTGTAACTTGCGTTGTGTTCGACAACACTCAAGAGATTTTGTGTACTGTTGATACACAAAAACTATGTTTTTCTGAGATCGAACTGTCACATCATAGTGCAACAGTGTTCAAGAAGAAGTGCTGCTTGTAGTATTTTGCAGTGCTGTGAATTGCTGCAGAAATGGCAAACGCAGATGGAATGAGTCAACTTATGAGCGATAAGCTAGACAAGAACAACTTCCATGCTTGGAGATTCAGAATGACCAATTTCCTGATGGGAAAAGGCTACTCGAAGTACATCAAAGGAGAGAATGAAAATGCTCTGCATTTACCAGAAAGGAATCGGACTGCAGATTAGTTAAAAGCATATGAGGAATGGAACCAAGGACACGAGAGGTAATGTATTGGCTATCTGTTAGCATACAAGATAGCATGATTGGACACATAGAGGATGCCAAGACTCCAAAAGAGGCTTGGAACAGTTTGGTCACATTGTATGAGACCAATACAAAGACATGGAAATTGCAACTCAAGAACGAGCTGCATACATTGGAGAAGAAGAGCATGTCTTTAAGTGACTACACCTTGAAAATCAAAAGCATATGTGAGTCACTTGCATCTATTTGCATGAATGTAGATGATGATGATGATAAGGTGGAAGTGTGTCCTCATGGTTTTGGAGCTACATATGAGGAGTTCAAAACTTCTATACAGACTAGGGAAAATATTCCAAATTCTGCTGATCTGGTATCTATGCTGATTATTGAAGAAAAGAATCTTGGTGAGGATTCAAACTCCTAAGGAAAATCTAGTTCTGAGCAAGTATTCTACTCTAGTAGAGGAAGAGGTAGATGTAGAGGTTTTGGAAGTGGAAGAGCAGTAGTAACCAAGAACAAAGTCAACAACAAAATCATGCAGAAGAAAGAGGACAATTTCGAGGCAAGGGGAGCCAAAGCGGCTGCACAAATTTCCAAAGAAATAATTCAGGTAATGATAGTAAAGTATGCTAGAATTGTGGTAAACCTGGACACTTTGAACGTGATTGCAAGTTGAAGAATCAAAATAACAGAAGGCAATAGAATAACTATGCATCCACAAGTGCAGATGATTCTAAGAAGCTGTTCATGTTTCAACATCACATGATGAATACGATGTCTGGTGGTGTTTCAAAATCAAATGATAATGTCTAGTATGTTGATTCAGGTGCTTCAAATCACATGACTAGTCATGCGAAATGGTTTAGTACTTTGCAAAAATTGCTAGCTCCTGGATATGTTGAAACAGGTGATGACACATCACATCCTATTGAGCATACACGAAACATAGCACTATCAATGGAGGATGGAAAGGTAAAAACCTCTTGCTGATGTGCTGCATGTTCCAAATAGAACAAAGAATCTAATTTCTATTGGACAAATGGTTGACCAAGGATTACAAGTCAGGTTCAATGTTGATGGATTATATGTAGAAGAGTACAAGCACAATGGACAATTGGTTGCCAAAGGAAACAAAGTCTGTAGGATGTTCACCTTAAATGTGAAGATTCTTGAAATGAATGCAGCCATGTTTGCAAAAGTTGCAGGAGTTATTGCAGATATAGAGATGTGGCACAAACAGATTGGACATGCAAACTTGAAAGGGCCAAAATTGATGCAGTCAATGTTGATATATTTAGGTAGTGATGTGTGTGAACACACTAGGACCGCTGGGGCACTTTTTTTCCTCTTTAGGAGGTTTTTTTCCCCCGGCTTGTATATATGCCTATTGCCCTAATGGGCTACTTATCTTTGTACATTCTCTAGTAAAACATTCAGAATTGTGTGTTGTGCTCCAAGCTTCTTCTTCTTCCTCGTGCTGTTCGCGTGCTTCCGCAGACATCTAACTCCAACAATTGGTATCAGAGCAGGTCGTTGCTTCATCTAGGGTGCCGTCGACACTCCTCTGTTTGCAGTCTCAGAATCGCACAAATTTTGGTGAGCATACTCAATGTGTTTTGGAGATCAAAACGGCTTCGCTCTATGGTGCCAAAATCACGATCTAAGCTCGTTTTGGCCTCCGAACGCACTATCGTAGTGCTTGTGCATGCTATTTTGTCTTTTTGAGACAAAGGTATATACCAATTTCTCTTCGCCAGTATAAGAGTCTCAAAGTCTGCTATAGGTCTAGCGGAATTTGTCTGGGCAATTCTGTTCAACTTTTTGAGATACAGTCAATTTTTTGCATCAAGGTATTTTAGTCACCGGCCATGGCTGAAAGCAGTGATGTATTCCGTATTTTGGCTTTTGAGAATAATTTGGATGGTACCAACTACCCATTATGGGCTTATATGATGCGACATGTGTTGGTTGCAAAAAGACTGTGGAACATTGTGCAGGGTGTCGAAGAACGTCCTATCACACCTACAACTATTACAACTGCAGGTACTGAAGCTGATGCAGAAAGTGTCAAAGATGGTGATATTCTACATATTTCTGTTCATGCTACGTTTTCTGCTACACCTACTACAAAGCAGATTCGTTGGGATGGTAGAGATGCCCAGGCACATGCATTGATAGCTTTGTCTGTCAAACGTGCCATTATTCCTCACATTCGCTCTTGCAGAACAGCTAAAGTTGCTTGGGATACACTTACCACATTGTACCAAGCTAGGAATGAGGCTCGTGTTGCTTACCTCCGAAAACAGTTGGAGAGTGACCACATGAATGAAGGTGATTCTATGGACAGTTTCCTAATGAAGATGAAAGACTTGAAGGAACAATTGATTTTTGCTGATAAGGTTATACCAGATAGCTCACTTGTGCAGACTGTTCTGAATGGTCTTCCTGATTCATATCAGAGTTTTGCTTCTACTCTTCGGTTGATGATGAAAGGCAATCCAAATCCCTTATCATTTGAGGAGTTAGTCTCTGTTATGTTGCAGGAAGATCAGTCCAGGAAGAACAGGTCCATTATGCGAGTTGTAGATCAAGCTTTACTGGCTAGTCAGAAGGGCAAAGGAAAATGGAGCTCTTCAACTAGTAAGTAGAAATCTGCTAATTCTGCACATTTGAAGAAGGAAGATAAAGATGAGAAGAAATCAGAAAACCAGAAATTGTTTTGTAAGTACTGTAAAGGGAATGATCATATCATAAAGAGCTGTCCAAAAATGGCTGCTAAAGAGGCAAAGAAGAAAGAGGCTGGAATGGTTGTTGCAGAGGCCTCCAAAAACAGAGTCTGCTAATCTTGTGCACGAAGAAGAATGGTCGTTTACTACTATCCACAGTTTTGACCCATCTTCTCATGAGCAGTGCATGTCTGCAAAAGACTCAGATGTTTGGTATTTTGACAGTGGGGCGACCAAACATATTCACTCGAGCCTGCCCCTACAGGGAATACTGTTACATGCACCAACAACTCCTCTTATCCTATTATGGGAGTTGGTAAGATTTATTTTGACTACTGCTGATGGTAGTTCTTTCACTTTGTCAGATGCTTTATTTGTGCCACGGATCAAGAAGAACCTGTTATCAGTTTCTGCATTAGCCAAGATTGGCTTTGTTGTTAAATTTGTTGATGACAGTTGTACAGTTCATGATCTGTCAAATGGCGATGTGATTATTGCTTCTGGCATTTTATGTCGTGGGCTATATAAGCTCATAGACTATGAAAGATCTGTAAATGATTTGGCATGTGTAGTAAATGATTCTCAGGCTATGTCAGATGCAAAGCTTTGGCATGCACGCTTTGCTCATCTGAATTTTGCTAGTTTGCTACGCCTGCAGAAATCTGAAATGGTGTCCTCTTTGCCCAAACTTGAGGCACCTGGAAAATATGTTTGTGAAGGATGTACTTTGGGCAAAATGCAGCGTTCGTCCTTTCCAAAAGATGGTTCAGTTCAGGCTACTCAGAAATTGTAGCTTGTACATAGTGATGTATGTGGTCCTATGTAGACACCTTCTTTTGGGAGTTATCTTTACTTTGTGACTTTCATCCATGATTTTTCCAGGCATGCATGGGTATATCCATTGAAGGCAAAGTCCGAAGTGTTCGTGTGTGTAGCTCAGTGATGAGTAGCACCTCCTTTAATGTCAACCCGAGAAGACATGAGGATGGTATGAAGACCTCGAGCAAGTGAAGGCACAAATGTGTGAGTGAGAAGCACACTAACATGCACACACATACACACACACGCGTACACACGGCAAGAACAAAGAGAGTAAGACAATGGAATCACTTCTATTGCAACAAAGTTCTCATACAAGCTCAAAACTACAAGAAGCTAGCCAAAAATGAGCTCTCTAGCTCTATTTATAGTTTTTGCCTAGCTTTGGCCCTGTCCAAACCTAGTGTCCGGCCTAGTTAAAAAATAGGTTCCAGGGTTTATTTGAGGGCTCAAACGAGATCTAAAAAATATGAAAATTGGCAGGCAACTACTTCTAAAGCTCCTCAAGCTTGAGGACTCCTCAGCTTGTACAAAATGCAGCTACAAAAAGGTGAAAATGGTATTTACAGGGGTTTTTAGTGATGAGAATCACTTTAAAATGATGTAAGGGTTTTGAAAAAAATGAAGGGTTGCCTTAGTGCTAGATCTGCATGTGTGTCCGTACTTGCTTCTTCCCGTATACTGTCAACACTCTCCCCCCCCTAGGGTCTGTCGCCTCTGACAGACCTCTGCTCCACTGTTTGATCGATGTACTTTTGCAGGAGGTCAGTTGCCAATTCTTGTTCTTTTATACGTAGTCCCTGGACCAAATCGCTCTGGAGGGCATCCCAATTCACTGCTCTAGGCATGTTAGGTTGTGGCGTAGTGTAGAGCTCTGAATGCATTGTTTGCTCGCACGCAAATAGTTGCATCAGGTGGGTTGGTCGTGGTGCAAATACCTCTGAATGTGCTTCCCAAAATCCCATGGTGAACATGTCGTCGAAAGTTTGCTTATAGCAGGCAGGGAGATATCTGATGCGTGCGTGCCATGCATAAGCAACTCGTATGCTTGGGGTTGTGCTCATATCATACAGGAGGTCATAATTACCATTGATGAAGCCGGGAATCGGAGGCTGAATGTTACATACGTTGCGGAAGGTTTTGAGCACAACCTGCATCATATCAAATATCTTGAGTAGCACCTGTGCAGCTACATCTGGCATGGAGTGGAGGCGTGGAAGCCAATATCGGATGGTAGCCATCATGTACGCTGTTGTAGGTGGGCCTGTTGGTGGTGCGATTTTGGGGTAGTTCAGCCACTGTTTGCAATTCACATTGTTCTGAACCTTGATGGCGAATGCTTCCCAGGAGCGTCTTCTTTGTACTGGTCCAAAGCATGGGTTATATTTCAGATGCATGGGGGCATGATCCCATGTTCGTAACATTTCCGGATAGGTCTCCAGTAACTTTTGCCTCCATATGGGCTGGAATATGGCCCCTTTTTTGGCTGCCTCTGGGATGTCCTCGGGTTCGAACTGTGTTGCGAAAGAGGGGTACTTGTTGGTTATGCGTTTGATCTCAGCATTGTAGTCCGCCAACAATACAAAATAAGGTTTATATTGTAACTCTGAGCTAGTTATCAACCGCCTAGGAGCCAAGTTCGAGAAATATTCAGACTTGAGTATGGTCTCCTCTATGGTTTTCATGGCTAGCATCTGAGTTGCAACACGCTCTTCGTGAGTGTCGCCCATCTCCTCTACCTGCTTCATCCATGCTGACGGGGGTTCCTCATATGTATCCTGTCCCTCTTCAGTGATCCTGCCACCTGGAAGAGGTTGTGGCTCATAATTATCTTCGAATGTTTCTTCCACCAGAGTGACAATGGTCTCCTCTTCAGTTGGCTGATCAGGTGGGGAGGGGGGTCGTTCATATTGTAATAACTTAATTTTTAACTCGGCCACCTGCTGACGTAGCTCTAGTACTTCATTGGTTACTGATAATTCCGGCTCTGGTGAGGTTGCCGCGTTGGCCATCTCTTTAGGTTCTCGTTGGTGTGGTGTAGGCACTTGGGCTTTCTGTAGGTCTTTGACTTGGTCAGCAAGATGATCATGTGCTTCTAAGAGATTGGCATAGGTTTCCAATATTTGTTGTATGTTTTCTGAGGGGATGGCTTGGAATTTAGCAGGGTCGATGGGTGCCCCTGGAGTATTTTGAATGGCTGCTTCGAGGTTGTCTTGATTTTGTTGCTGTAGTCTTTTGTTTTCTTCTTGAGCAGCCGCTAAATGGCGTCGGAGTAGAGCCATGTTTCGTTGTAGTCTAGCATTAATTGGCAAGCTTCCAGTCTCTGCTAAATATAATCCATACCATATTTTCTTGTGAGGTTGGGTAAAGCGGTCTTGAGCTGGAAATGCGAAGTGTTGAAGGCACATTCGCAGGGGTATGGCGATGTTAGGGGTGAGGGCACACATGTCCTTCAACTTCTTGATTCTGTTGCTCTTCATTGACTCTGGTATCAAGGGATCGCGATCGGAAGGCACATGGGTGCCATACATCTGAAGAGCTTCCCTTATTAAAGTAACATTTAACTCACACTTCTTCATTTCCTCCTGGTTTGATAGGGAGGGCACCCAGAATGTGCCTGAATGATCTTTATCTCCTGTCGGCTTCAGTGTGGCAATCAAGTAGTAGCACCTAAGAAAGTCTGGTCTAGGCAAAGCTGCACTAAAGTAATCTTGGAATCCCGCTTTCTGCCAAATATCCTGAAGAGGAGCTGCATTTTGCAATGCTTCAAATTCTCGTGAGAAGAACTGGAAGGTCCACCACACTCCTCCACATTCCATCTTGGATTCCCAGATATGATCAGCGTCTCCCAAATCTCCTCGCATCTCATTGAACCAGTGAGAATGCCCCTTTACTCTTTCTGTTAGGCCACTTGGTGGATCCGGAATGGGAGTTCTTCTTACGTTCAAAAGCTCCTCCGGCCTAGCTGTCAGTGGAACCTCCACAGGCATGGTATCCCAATTGATTTGAGTGCTGGTGCCTGCCTGAGAACTCGTTCCTGCTGCTGCTGCCATGGGAATCGGGTGCTTATCTGCTAGAAGAAGAAAGGCACATTAGTGTTGCATGGGAAATATGATGTAATGGTGTTCCCTTCACAATACTAACATGACAATCCCGAAGGTTAGTGGTCAGAGATGAAGTGCTTGTGATAGGTGTGAGCGGTGATTAGAGGTCAGTATCATCCTAGATGCCTACTTTGGTTATGCAGTGGACTCGGAATGCACCTATGTCAGAGTGGATTGATTTACAAAAATTGGGTCAGGGGGTTTGATACATGGTTTAGGTCTCCAAACTTTGATAGGGGATTCGTAGCTCTTAGAGCTAAAGACAGGCAACGGTTTATGAACTAGGTTGTGATGGATTTGGGACCTTTTGGGTACCCATTTCCAGACATTCCTCGATGTGACTGAGTGTGGGTCAGAGTGGTATTTAGGTAGAGTTCCTGCGTTGTTAGTCGAGAGGACTTGAGAGTGTTGAATTATGCCAGTAACTAGAGTTGGAGCTATTTGGGCTCGTAAACAGGCCTTGGGCACCCATATGTGTCTAGCATTGGGGCTAGCCTTCCTTGACCGCTTAGGGACCCAAATAGATGTGGTGTGCCTAGGAGGTTTCCTAGGGTACTCCTTCAGTTGTGTCCGTGATGGTGTGGCTTGTTTGTTGTCTCCTCGAGAGTCTGCGATTAGAGTTGGGGGTTTTCCATCCTTGCGTATCCAGATCTGCTTCGTGCCACGAGGTGCTCCGTGTTGCACGGGTTGGCGCTCCTACCTCTTGATCAGCGGCCTCCTTCGTGTCGAGTGATGTTCGGTCTGCCCGTTTAGAATCTTTTTTGGATCAGTTGGGAACTCCTTATTGGCTCCTGTACCTTCAGTAAGATTGACAATCCTTTGCACCATAGAAGTTTGGACAAGAACAACATTGTTATCTTCATGTGGATTCTTGGAGGGACCAGGAGTTGGTGCCTGTTCTATTG
This sequence comes from Ceratopteris richardii, assembly GCA_020310875.1. Lineage (NCBI taxonomy): Eukaryota > Viridiplantae > Streptophyta > Polypodiopsida > Polypodiales > Pteridaceae > Ceratopteris > Ceratopteris richardii. The sequence goes on from CM035421.1 coordinate 85,556,516, forward strand.
GTTTGAGTGCTTGATTTTCTAATTCAATCGTGAGACGGCTTTGGCCTACCCAGGCCTGAAGAAGTCCACTTCTTAGGTTGAGGTTGACTGTGTGATCGTAGATCCAGTCTTGGCCCAGGACCAGAGGTTCGGTCAGATCCTCGTCTTCACACACTAGCACTTTTGCTGGCATGAGGACCTCTTGTATGTAGAGGGGAAGATCCACCTCTCCCATGCAAGGGGTTTCAACACCTCCTAATCCTATCAGATATGCTTCTAGGGGTTTTACCTCCAATTGCAGCTGCTGGCAATAAGAAAGCTGAACTGCACTTGTGGCTGCTCCTGAATCAATTAAAGCTCTCACGCTTGTTGTGCTGTCTCTTTGTCCTATTTCCAGGGTCACAAAAGGTCGTCGATCCACTATCTTATGGGTACGTTCACCTGAAGCCTCACACATGGCCATGTGATAGCCTAGAGACTCTTGAGTGTCAATCATAGGCTGATCCCTCCCTTGTCTCCTCAACTTCATTCGTCTGATGCGCTCTAAGGCCTCTGCCTGTGCTTCTTCTCGAATTCGTTTTTCCTCCTCTTTACGTTGCTTAGCAGTATTGAGTCGACTTAGCATTTCCTCCGTGAGGGGTTCCTGATACACCTTGACTCTGCATCCGCTAATATAGTTTGGGAGAACATCACCCTCTAAAGTGGCTAGTTGTACTGCTCCACTCGTGGAGATCCTATTGATGATCATAGGTCCCTAGCCTCTCTTTTCTAGCTTCCTTGCGTGTTGTTTCAATGTGTAGACTAAAACTAGATCTCTTGCTTTCAAGCCCTTATCCTTCACATGGGCATCAAAGTATGCCTTCTGTCTCTTCTTAGCTGCATATATCCCTGCAGCTGCTCTCAGTCCTGTTTCTCCTAATCGTTCAAGGTCAAAAAGTCTAGAGGAGAGTTCATGACCCATCCATTCGTGCTCTTGTGCTACTTTCAATGTAGGTATTAAGAAGTCCAAAGGTAGCACGAAGTTTTGGCCAAATACCATCTGAAAGGGGGTGGCTTGGAGTAACGTTTTGTAGGCGACTCGGTATGCCCAAACAGCATGGTGTAGCTGTTTGTCCCAATCAGAGCGTTTATTGTTCACTAATTTTGTCAATACATTGCATAGGATTTTATTGGTGCTTTCGGCTTGCCCATTGGCTTGAGGGTGATAGGGGGCAGACTTCTTATGCACTACCAAGAATTCTTGGAGCAGATTTTCAATAACTTCATTCAAGAAGTGAGTGCCTCTATCACTAACTAGCTCTATAGGTAGCCCGTATCTTGTGAATACATTCTCAAACAAGAATTTAGCAGTTGTCTGAGCGTCGTTCTTCGTTGTGGCTTTTACCTCTACCCACTTTGTTAGATAGTCCGTGGCAACGATGATATACTCAGCATGGGAACCCTTAGCTGGGGGATTGATAGGACCTACAAAGTCTATTCCCCACTTAGAGAATGCACGTCCGCCCATCATAGGCTTCAGTGGCATCTCATCTTTGCGTATAGGAGGCTGGGTTCGCTGACAAATCTCACACCTCTTCACATAGGTATGTGCATCCATGTGAAGGGTGGGCCACCAAAATCCTGCAAATAGAATTGCTTTGATCACCCTATCTGGACCAAAATGTCCTCCTGCTACACCCTGGTGAGCAGTTTCCAAGATCTTTAGATATTCACTTTCATGGAAACATAGTCTCAGGTAACCATCCTTACCACGCTTGTAGAGATTATCACCAATGAGTGAGTACTCTAGGGCTTCTTGTTCTAGACTTCTTTTCCTAACCAGAGTCATGTCTGGAGGGAATGTTTTCGTCCTCAAGAAGGCTACAAGTGGTTCACTCCAACCTGGCACTATGGACACTTGATAAAGAGTGGCATGTTCCACAGGTGGTTTAGTGCAACAGATTGGGCATTCCTTGCACAACTTTTGGACATCAGCGTCCATAGTTGGCCAATGCACTCCGAGTCTCCTTAGTGTCTGTAGGGTTCGTTGTTTTGAGTAGTGTTGCTCTAATGCACCTACATGTGCTAATTGCAACCATTTAGCGTACTCATCCTCTTCCACACAACAAGCCAAGACTCCTTAATCTGTGTGCTTGTACATACTACCTGCCATGATGTGATACTTTTGAGCTTTTACTACCTCTCTATCCTGCGTGTTTATTACTGGGTGGTTAGGCCCGTATGTCAATACTGTTACCAATGGCTTAGCCCACTGCGGTACAACTTCCAAATTAAACAAGTAAGCATCAGGAAGGTCATCTGACACTCCTTGTGGGGCTTCTCCAGATGTGAGCCTAGAGAGATGATCTGCTCTCAAGTGAGTCTTCCCTTTCCTTACTACAACCTGGAATTCATATTCCATTAGCAAGAGAAACCATCTTACTAATCTTCCTGTATTGCATGGCTTGTTCACGAGATATAACAATGCTTGGTGGTCAGTAAAAAATTTAAACTTGTTTGCAAGCAAATAGTGTCTAAATTTCTTAACTGCATATACCATGCCTAAGCCTTCTCTCTCAGTAGTGGTGTAATTTTGTTCAGCTGCATTCAATTGTCTACTAGCATAGGCAATTGGGAGATCCATATTACCTTCACCAGTAGGTTGTGCGAGTACACATCCAATAGCGTAATTGGATGCATCCACATGAACATGGAATAGCTTGTTCCAATCTGGTGTGGTCAAGATTGGTGCTGAACATAATCTTCGTTTAAGCTCCTGGAAGGAATTCTAACATTCATCAGTCCACTCAAAGTTAGTCAGAAGTCCGTACATGGGCTTTGCAATGACAGCATACATGTGAATGAACCAGCGGTAGTAACCACAATGCCCCATGAAAGCTTGTACTTCCTTGACATTCCTTGGCCTAGGTAGCTCTGCTATGGCTCTCACTTTCTCTTCATCAGTGGATATGCCATTCTTTGACACTATGTGTCCTAGAATCTTGCCTTGCCTGACCATAAAGACGCACTTTTTTGGGTTCAGGCAGACTTGATATTCTCTACATTTGTCAAAGATTTGTCTGAGTTCGGGAATATGGGTTTGCCTAATGTTGGAATGAGCACAAAGATCATCAACATAGACTTCTAAGTTCTTCCTCAGGAACTCTTTAAACACGTGACACATTAATCTTTGAAAGGTAGCCGGTGCATTGGTAAGCCCGAATGGCATTACCCGAAAGGCAAATATGCCCCACTCCGTGACAAAAGCCGTCTTATGTTGATCCTCTGGAGCAATGGCTACTTGATTGTAGCCCGAAAACCCATCTAGGAAGCTGTACACTTCCTTGCCTGCTACCCTTTCTAATAGATGCTCAGTGATAGGAAGCGGATAACTGTCTCTAATCGTGGCGGCATTAACTTTTTTAAGGTTAATACACACACACAGCTTTCCATTTTTCTTGGGCACCACTACAATGGGGGATACCCACTCAGTGTGCTCAATTTCATAGATGAATCCGGCTTCAACCAGTCGATCTATCTCCTCTTTGATCTTAGCAGCATAGTTATCGTTGTATGTGTAGGGCTTCTGTTTCGAGGGTCTGGCGTCTGAGGTCATGGGGATTGTATGTGAACATATATCAGGGTCTACCCCTTTCAAGTCCTTATAACTCCAAGCAAATACATCTCGGTATTCTCTTAGCAAGGCTATCAACTCTTGTTCTTCCTCTTCTGTCAGGTCATGACCTATGTATGTGCATCTTTCTTCTCCTTCCTCGATGGAGACAACTATTTTCTTGGTAGTTTCCTTGCTATCATAGGCTTCTCCTGCTTGTGCCTCACGTTTAGGCATTCTTATCATGACCCTCCTATCGTCTATCTCATATTTTTTAAAGTTTTCAGGGACCTCAAACAAGGATTCTTCTGCCTCCAGAGTGACTTCCTTCTTCTTTCTTTTCTTTCCTCCGCTTTTAGTAGCTACTTGTGTGGCTAACCTCACCTCATTTGTAAGCTCTCCGTGCCTCTGGGGTTGAAATTCTACTTCATAGAAGTATTCTTCATCTGATGCAAAAGGTGAGTCCATGATGATTGACTCTAGATCAGAGTCACTCGCATCCTCAAATGCATCAAGGATAGGTTCGCATTCTTCTAAAACTGCATCTCCCATGATTGGCTCTATTGAAAAGACTGAAATGTCATAGCCATCCTCATCACACTGAGGTGTCCACTGCTCTTCATTGATGGCTACATCCATTGTTGCTAGGATTTCTGCCCAGCCATGGGGTTCAAATTCCTCATCAGGAAAGACTACAGGTGCATAGGCTGGGTCTTGAATTGATCTACGTGTTTCTTTTGCACCTATCTCTCTGGCTTTTTCTCTTTTCTCTTCTTCTACTGCCACTTTGCACATCCATAAGTGGGTGTCTTCATGCATCCACGAGGATCCAGATCCTATGGAATGCATAGACTCAGTCTCATCTTTGGCTCTATGGATGGGATTCCATTGAATAGGTGGTACGTCTCTATGAGAGTAATCCTTAAGATTGACTTTGGTTGTAACACCTAGATGTTGCAAATACAAGGAATTGGTTCCCCAATCCTGGAATACTTGCAATTACCGCATAAATGGCCTTCCCAAAATCATCTCGTAGGCTTGGTTTTTGCTAAAGTCGCATATAGCAAAAGTATGTTCAAACTCAACCCCACATGTAGTGAGAGTTATTCCTTCTAGCAATCCTAAGGGCCTTTCAATATGACCATCAGCCATCTGCAATTTCATTCTCGTTGGTCGGAGTGCCGGCTTGCCCCATCGCTTCCAAAGGGAAGTTGTAGCAATTGCAACTCCTGCACCTGTGTCCAAAATCGCCTTGGTTGTGTAACCCTGATGAGTAACTGGGAGATAGGTATTTCCTTCTTCTCCTTCGCTCATGTCTCCTATCTTATCCAATGGTATTTCAGGCACTGTTCTATGAGATCCTACTTGGGAGCGCGATTTTGCTATGTCTGGCACTTGTTTGGCTACATGTTTCCACACTTCTGGCTTAACTTTGAGTAGCTCTTCTAAAGTGAGATTGCACTGCACTTTAGTGTTCTTTACTACCTCTGTATTCCTAGGTATGATAGAATCTTCATTTCTTATCATGACTGTGGGTGCTCTCAAACAAGTAGACTTGGTTTCCCATGGGCCTGTGAAATATGGTAATTCTTGTAGAGAATTAGACTCAAAGTCTAATCTCTCTTGAGAGTGGATGCTCTCATGCTCCTCATAAATGGATGGGATGTCTTGTGGGAATTGCTCGTGTGCATCATCCACAAGTTCAATGGGAGGAGGGACTTCACTTTCTTTAGCCCATTTGTCTTCTTGAATCTCTCGTAGGAATTCTGGTGTGAACCAATTCATAGAAGATGATGTGTCTGGCTCCGTAGAGTTAGGCACGTAGGCTTCCTGGGGAGGTAGGCTCACGTTCTCACTTGCCTTGCCCTTATTTTGAGAGGCGGGTTCCTTTTCTGATTGTGCAATTAGCCTCTCTATTCGTTCTAGTAGTCCATCAAAGTGTGACTGCATCTTAGCTGAACTAGAGATGTTAAAGAGGCGACTGGCTTCAAACATAGTCTGAGCCAATTCCACCTTCTTAGCACAAATTTTGGTTCGTTCTAGCTCTAGTTCTGCTCTAGGGTAACACTTTTCATGATCAATTACGTTTGGCCCTTCTTGGATTCTGGCCTGATATGCTCTAAGCATCATGTTTAGGTCCTCCGGAGTGGGATCGGCCAGGACGGATCCTACTCTGGGTGGTGGGTGGGTTAAGGGTGGTGTATTGAAAGGTTGGGGAATGGAAGAAGGTGGATTGGCGGGTAAAGGGAGAGGTGGTGGAGGGTTGGTGTGAGAGTGGTTTTGAGATGCGAGTTCACTTATCTTTGCTTTGGTTTCTCTCAAGCTTTCTTCAAGTTCGCTCATCTTTTTTGCCCATTGCCTTTTCATTCTTTCACGACTATCCTTCCAGGCTCTAGTCCTCTTTTTGGTTATGCTCTCTGTTTCACTCACCTCGGGGCTCTTTTCCTAACCAACACCTTGGTTTTGTTGTAGTGCTTGGGCTCTTGTGATCACTTGCACAGGTGCAGTGGAAGTCACACTCCCTGTGGAGTCTACAACTAACCCAACAACATTGATAGGAGTGATTTTAGGCATGTTATTAGGGTTCTTTGGGCAATCTCGTAGGAGATGCTCTTTTCCGCAGTCTTGACAGAAACCCTGAATTGTCACTGGTTGGGGTTGTGTAGAGGCAGGCAGTGGACAATCACGTATAAGGTGATCTCCCTGACATCTGAAGCATGGTCCTCTAGGGAATGGGGGTCATACCTGCCTAGGTTGAGGTCTAGAGTTGGGGTTTGTGTACAAGACATTAGCATACTCAGGCTCCCCACTATTTTCACTTGGGTCCTCATAATAGTATGACTCGTTATGCTCGGGTGACTGCATGTAGTAAGCCTGTGGGCTATCAATATGTGTGGAGTCAAAACTATGGTCACTTGGATCACTGTCTGATAGCAATGGGGTGACTGGGACGATGGCTCTGTTCGGATTTTCTTCAGCAGATGCATATTTCAATGGGATCACATTGGTTGGAGCAGGGGGTTGCTGCACTAGGACTGGTTGAGGTCTCTGCTGCCCTTGATAAGGTGGCTGATAAGTTTGCTGTGGTCTGTTGTATTGTTGTGGTGGGTACTGATTCTGGTATCTACCCTGTTGTGGATATGGCTGAGGGTAATTTTGCCTAACAGTTTGTTTGTTATATGGGCAGTCTTGTGCAGTGTGGTTGGTGTACCTGCACTCTATGGTGCAGTACTGGCTACTAGGATTCGCCTGGGGTTGGGCCATAATGGGACATACATTTTCCATATGGTCACCGCCACAAGTGTAACACCGCTTAACTGGGGCAAATCTCGGAATTTGTTTGCTAGAGACACCTAGTTTTTGAGCTACCTTCTCTGCAAGTTCCTCAATGGATGTGGATTGACCAGATGTGAGGCTACTAGAGCTATCAGAATCCTTATAGATTTTTGACAGTTCTAACTCCTCGCCTAAATTGTCCTCAATGTCTATGCACATGCGCACACACTCTTCTATAGTTTTGGGGTCCTTCAGATACACATATGACCTGAGCTTGGTGCTCAACAATCCATCTAAGAACAAGGCCACTTGCTTGGCCGGTGTAGGTAACTCTGGCATCGGGCATCTCTCTAGGTATTGCCTAAACCGTCTTCTAGCTAGTCTGACCGTCTCTTGAGGTGTTTGTTTGAAGCTATGAATTAGTGAGGAAGTGTTGTGCCTGATTCCACTCTTAGAAAAATCAATGATAAATGCCTCTAAGAGCTGGTCTATGTTTCTGAAATGCCTCTCGTTCAGTGGTTGAAACCACGTAAGGGCAGTGTTCCTAAGGGTTAGACCAAAAGCATTATATTGTGTGAATAGGTCCTCTACCTGTTCAGCTTTCAATACTTGCCGAAATTCTGCCACATGGTCATAAGGGTCTCCAGTGCCATCGAAGTAATTCTTCATGGACTTCACCAGTTGAGTTGGTCGCAGGGTCCTAGTGTGTTCTCTCGGCCTTGGCAAAGGAAAATCGTCAGCATTCCTTTGATTCCATGGGGTTCTATGTCTCTCAGGTTCCACTCTATTCCTTTCCGTTCCCGTTCTTTCTCTTCCCAGGGAGTTGGCAAAACTTACCTCAGGTTTGTCTCTACTTCTATCTCTTTGAGCTCCATGAGCTTGGGAGATCCCAGCTCCTTGGTGACTGTATGACACATTAGTCCGAGGTTGGGGAAAAACAAATTCACACATTAGTCCCGTTCTTTCTCTTCCCAGGGAGTTGGCAAAACTTACCTCAGGTTTATCTCTACTTCTATCTCTTTGAGCTCCATGAGCTTGGGAGGTCCCAGCTCCTTGGTGACTGTATGACACATTAGTCCGAGGTTGGTGACTGTATGTGTAGGCATGTCTGCCATGCTCGGTGACCACGAAGATCTTCTCTGATGTATTGTCTAAGTAGGTTACTTTGCCTGGGCTATCAGGGTCTTTAAACTCATAGATTGTGAGAGCACCTACTTCATGAGACAAGGTAGGCTTATACCTCCAAAAGGCCTCATCAGTTTCTCGGTTTAAAAGCAAATCTATGCTTTTATGATCCTGTGGAATCAATTCTGGAGTCATGATTCTGGTCAAGACAGATTTACCACGGGGAGTTCTCGGCTCTTTCTCTAAATTTCCTTGCTCTATATCACCCATATCGGTTTCTGCAATCACATTTCCAAACTCATCAGTTCTATCAGGAAGAGTGGTGACTACATATATAGTCCCTTCTTTATCTAGGTATGCTCCATTCTCAAACTTCACTACCGGGTGTTCTAGTCCATGGGGTTGATCGGGGTTCTTAATCTGGACCACAGATCTTCTCAGTCCGTCTTCGTAGATGCGAGCACCTAAACGATTCGTCCTGATGTATTCCAATTGAGTCTTGTAAGGTCCCTCTGGCTTTTCTAGATAAGCCACCCCTGAACTACCTACTGGTCTCTCCATGTGATAGGACATCTCAGAATCACTTGTTTCTGATCTGGGAGTGTATGGGTAATCACTCAACTGCTGGGCCCAAGACCTGGCAGTGTGATTGACACTAGCTTCAGAAGATCTGAGGCTTTGTTTGTCTCGGCCTAAGTGTCTGCCTGATCTAAGGTTCATATGCCTTATTTATCTACCCCCTTGGACCTAAGCACACTCTCGTTGCAGGTTAATTTGCACCAATCACTTTGTTCTTTTGAGTTGAATATTATGTTTATGGTCTTGTTTGAAATCGCGTCGTCAGGAGTACTTAAGTGAATTTCGCAATTGATAAGTGATCGACTCCAATTTATCTTTTGTCCCTTAGGTTTTTCGCACTTAAGACCTACTTAATTCTTGCACTTGGTTGATTAATTCTCTTGGACTTGATTCGTGCCTAACGTTGCCCTAATTAATTACCACACCTAAGTCGTACTTAGCCTAGGCTAGGAATTGACAAGGGAGGGTTGAGAGATCTTCCAACCTCAATTAGCTGGTTGACCAGACTGCTACACAAGCCCAGGAAGCCTTCTCCCAAGCTTGGTACTCACCCTTGCTAGCTTGCTTTGGATTGCCTTGAGTGCACACAATGTTCCTGCAAAAGCTCACCAGTCAGTATAGCTCTATTACCACAAGTAATTGAAAGACACACATCAATATTTGCAGTCCCCCTTGGAGTAACTCACTGCACCCCCTCAATCTTAGGACCACCTAGTCTCACCTAAAGGCCAACTTGAAAATACATGTTCTAAAACTCCACGTATGATTCTACAAAAAACCAGTCGAGATCCCCGTAGGATTTTCACAAGCTTTCCAACGAGACCAAAATCTCATCAATCGGAGTTCGTATGGTGAAGGTATGACCATTCAGGCACTTAGGGGTCCAAACAGGCTCTCAGGTTTCAGGAAATTCCTCCCTGGTTTCTAGGTCTTTTGCCCACTCCTTAGGCTCTTATATCCTCCCAATGTGTCCAAGATTAAGCCCAAAAAGTACCCCAATTCTAATCAATCAAGTTATCCTAAAAATTTATGCGTTAAGCCTGTGTATCGCGATAGTTCGGGTCGAGGTGTCGCGATAGGTGGAAGTGTCGCGATAGGTCGGGGTGTCGCGATACTTGGGAGTGTCGCGATACTCCGAGGTGTCGTGATAGGTCGGGGTGTTGCGATAGGTCGGGGTGTCGCGATAGGTCGGGGTTTCGCGATACTTGGGAGGTGTCGCGATAGGTCGGGGTGTTGCGATAGGTCGGGGTGTCGCGATAGGTCGGGGTTTCGCGATACTTGGGGTGTCGCGATAGGTCGGGGTTTCGCGATAGGTGGAGGTGTCGTGATAGGTCGGGGTGTTGCGATAGGTCGGGGTGTCGCGATAGGTCGGGGTGTCGCGATAGGTCGAGGTGTCGCGATAGGTGGGGTCGGTGTGTCGCGATAGGTGGGAGGTGTCGCGATAAGTCGAGGTGTCGCGATAAGTCGGGGTGTCGCGATACTCAGGAGTATCGCGATACTCCGAGGTGTCGCGATACTTGGGAGTGTCGCGATACTCCGAGCTGTCGCGATAGGTGGGGTCGGTGTGTCGCGATAGTCCGGTGTGTCGCGATACTTCGAGGTGTCGCAATACCTCGAGGTGTCGCGATAGCTCAGGATATGGTAAATTTTTCAGTTCTGTCTTGTGATCCTAGGTGCTCTCAGCCTACGCAGTGTCGTGGTGCACTCAGAAACGCGATTAGTCGAAGCTTGCGAAGTGTCACGATAGCTCGAGCTCAACGCCTCCGGGCCTGTGTAGAAGGATTCTGTACCTGCTGAGCTTGCTGGAGATGGTGATGGAGCTGGTACCTGCAAGAACATGCAAAAAATACACACAACACAAATGCACGCGCTCGCTCTCTCTCAAACTCGCACACAACAAATGAGGGGAATGACAAGGAAGAGGGAATATGTAGTGGAGAAGGAGGTGGAGGTGGAGATGAAGATGGAGGTGGAGATGGAGATGGAGATGGAGAAAAATCAGAAATTTACCTACTACTTACCATTCCAACACGTCCTCTCTACGTCTTACCATCACACGCTCGTCCTCAAAGCTCGAATCCCCGGCAACGGCGCCAAAATTTGGTGTAGCTCAGTGATGAGTAGCACCTCCTTTAATGTCAACCCGGGAAGACATGAGGATGGTATGAAGACCTCGAGCAAGTGAAGGCACAAATGTGTGAGTGAGAAGCACACTAACATGCACACACATACACACACACGCGCACACACGGCAAGAACAAAGAGAGTAAGACAATGGAATCACTTCTATTGCAACAAAGTTCTCATACAAGCTCAAAACTACAAGAAGCTAGCCAAAAATGAGCTCTCTAGCTCTATTTATAGTTTTTGCCTAGCTTTGGCCCTGTCCAGACCTAGTGTCCGGCCTAGTTAAAAAATAGGTTCCAGGGTTTATTTGAGGGCTCAAATGAGATCTAAAAAATATGAAAATTGGCAGGCAACTACTTCTAAAGCTCCTCAAGCTCGAGGACTCCTCGGCTTGTACAAAATGGAGCTACAAAAAGGTGAAAATGGTATTTACAGGGGTTTTTAGTGATGAGAATCACTTTAAAATGATGTAAGGGTTTTGAAAAAAATGAAGGGTTGCCTTAGTGCTAGATCTGCATGTGTGTCCGTACTTGCTTCTTCCCGTATACTGTCAACAGTGTGCTTCAAACAGTTTTTGGTTTTGGCTGAAAATCTGTCAGCATGTAAAATGGGCACGCTCCGTTCTGATCGAGGGAGGGAATATATGTCTTCTGATTTTAATGCATTTCTGGCTGAACGTGGGATAAAATACCAGTGTATAGTGCCATATACACCTAAAAAAAATGGAGTTGCTAAACGAAAGAACAGGTCACTCATGGAGATGGGGAGGTGTATGGTCAAGAGTCAGGCTTTACCACATAGTTTCTAGCTTGAGGCTGTCATGTATGCAGCATATGTACTGAATAGGTGTCCCACTAAAGCGCTGCAGTCTATCACTCCATATGAGGCTTGGCATGATTGCAAGCCATCTGTTGCTCATCTGTGTGTTTTTGGTTGTTTGGCATATGCATTAGTGCCTGAACAACATCACAAAAAATTCGATGATAAAGCAGTAAAATGTATTTTTGTTGGGTATAGTTTTGAAATTAAAGTATCGTTTGTATTAGAGGCTACATAATATACAAAAAAATACAGTACACAAGGATCATGAAAATAGAGTTCTTAGGTGTTACAAATGTGGTCGAACTTATAGTACGTTGTCGGGATGAAATCCCTCAAGGAAGTGTGCGTCAAAATTTTTCAAGTTCACTGATTTTCTAGTTTTGGTGTGATGTTTTGACTAAGAAAGAGTTATAAACTATGCATGTTTCTGTTGATTTAAATGGTTATGAGATGCAAAATAGGCTTGATCTTTCAAACCCCTTGAAATCCCTTGAAAACCTGAGTTTTATCCCGAGAGAAACCCTAACTTGGACCCTTAGATTTATCATTTACCCTAAGTTCCAAACCTTTAATTTGATTTAGTTTTGTACATTAAGTGTGAAATAAAAAAACCTTAATCAAGAAAAAATAAAGAGAAAGTCCAAAAATAGAAAGTTGAGTGACGAGGTTAGAAGATTCTAGAAGGAAGTCCTAGGGGGGCCTATAAATAGGTACCCAAATCTCATTTGCTCCTCTCTGTGGATCTTACCTTCAGGTTCGGCCATTTGATCTTTATCCAGAGATTATATGAAGTGAAGAAAAGATTTGAAGAGCAAAGTGAAGAATTACAAGCCCCGTGGTTCTCTTCTGTAGAACGCCTCTCTAGGTATAGGTCCAAGATTCTCATGATTTGTTAAGAAGATTATATGAAGTAAAGAGTAAAAAGATTTGAAGATCGAAGTGAAGAATTATACCCCCTGTGGTTCTCTTTTGTGGATCTCCTTTCCAGCTTTTTGCACGGATTTTTGAAGTAAAGAGAAGCAAACTTATTGCCGAGAAGACTTGAAGTAAAGCATTGACCGAAGAAGAAAAGCAATGATCTGACCGCCAGACCTGTGTGCTGAGGATTCGACATAGGTGCACAAAGAGGTAGCATGGAGTAGACACCAATGTAGAGAGATATCGACACTAGAGGAGAATGAGACAACTCTCATAGAGAGAGAGAGAGAGAGAGAGAGAGAGAGAGAGAGAGAGAGAGAGAGAGAGAGAGAGAGAGAGAGAGAGAGAGAGAGAGAGAGAGAGGGAGGGAGGGAGGGAGGGAGGGAGGGAGGGAGGGAGGGAGGGAGGGAGGGAGGGAGGGAGGGAGGGAGGGAGGGAGGGAGGGAGGGAGGGAGGGAGGGAGGGAGGGAGGGAGGGAGGGAGGGAGGGAGGGAGGGAGGGAGGGAGGGAGGGAGGGAGGGAGGGAGGGAGAGAGGGAGAGAGAGAGAGAGAGAGAGAGAGAGAGAGAGAGAGAGAGAGAGAGAGAGAGAGAGAGAGAGAGAGAGAGAGAGAGAGAGAGAGAGAGAGAGAGAGAGAGAGAGAGAGAGAGAGAGAGAGAGAGAGAGAGAGAGAGAGAGAGAGAGAGAGAGAGAGAGAGAGAGAGAGAGAGAGAGAGAGAGAGAGAGAGAGAGAGAGAGAGAGAGAGAGAGAGAGAGAGAGAGAGAGAGAGAGAGAGAGAGAGAGAGAGAGAGAGAGAGAGAGAGAGAGAGAGAGAGAGAGAGATGGAGAAGAGAAATAGAGAGCATGCAAAAACTACAAGATTACGACCACCAAGTGCTAGAGAGATGACTCTCCTCCCAACCAAATGCCTCTATATATATATCTCTCTCTAGGGGACTCCCTTCTTGGGCAGGTGGATACTAACCATCCATGTGTCCACCATATAACTGCATGTGTGCCAAGTGTCCCAGTTAACTCGAGTTAACTCAAGTGGATGCTTCTAGAAGGCTATAGAGCTCTTTGGGAAAAACACTCTCCCTATGTACCCCATGGGGATTGAACCCAAGACCTCCTGCTTCACATCCTTGAGTCTTAACCACGAGGGTAAGTGGACCACTTGGTTACAAGAGTAAATGACCTTCTAGTAAGTCTAGACTTGAGATCTTTGGTCATACACACAAGTGATCAAAGGATGTCTGATTTCATATCTGTTTGAACCGGTCGGACCCTTAGATCATATACTTACTTTATTACATTCTTCCCCCCTTTGAAAAGTATTTTCATCCTCAAAAATAGAGCTATTTATCTACTGTAGGCAACCCCCAAGCCTCATGTTCAAAAACTGTAAGAACATGGTCATGTTCTAAAACTTGAAGAGCATGTCTCATCTTTGTGGTGGAATCCTTGCCCAAATGATTCAAAACACTATCTCGCTTTGCTTTTTGATAAACTAGTCAAAGTACAAAGTGTGAATGAATAATAAGGGTGGATTTAAAAACATCCGTGGCCAATTCAGAGTTTCTCGATATCCGATCTAGGCACAAACATGTGAACTGGATGGATTCAAATTACTAGTCCATTTTTGGGCATGACTAGTGCATGGACTTAGTAATGAAGGTGGGATTCTTATCCCTAGTAAAACTTTGAGAACTCTTGATTCACTTTGAATTTGGTTTAAAAAAATTGAAGTTTGGTTGTCCCAAACATCTAACTTGGATGTTTGTACAATGGTTAACTCCTATCCAATAGTTACTTGATTTTTTTACTCGACTAGAGGACTACTTTGTCCTAATGAGTTTAAAAATCCTATGTATATTGTAAGAGAAAGTTTACCATTTTCTTTGAGTCAACCGTACTATAACTTGACCAATTTAAGTTCAAAATGAAAATTGTCCAAAGACTTGTGCCAAAAGACTTAGGACACTTTTCTCAAAGACTTGTGCTAAAAGTTCTTAGGAATTGTCAATCTAATGAGCAATTCCTAATTTCTCTATTCTAGAGTATACTGGACTCTAGGAATTCATTTATGCTATAACTTGAAGGAAACTTAAATAAGTAAGTTCACTTATACTTATTATCTTTTGAAGATTGAAAAGTTTCTTGTATAGAACATCTATCTAGGATGTTCAATTTAGTTATCTAGTTCTAACCGGCTAACCTTGGTCTTTTGCAAAAGGAATTAGGTACCATATCTGATCCAATTCCAAAAGATTTGGAAAGGGAAAAGAAATAACTAAAACTTTGTAGAACCAATTCAAACTTTGAAGATACGTAAACTTTCTATGAGTCAAAGTCTAGATGAATCAGGACTTTAACTTCTCAAAGATTTGTTTCAACAGGATATTGAAGCATTTTTTCTATCTTTAAGAGAAATAAGCTGGATTCTCAAAAAGATTCAAAGCAAAGCGAAAACATCATCCAAACACAAGATACTAGTGTGGTAACCAACATCAGTGTGTTGAACCATTGAGGTTCTGTTGATGAGTTTTTTTACTCAAATAATGCTTCACTTGAGATTAACTTTATGTCATATTTAGTATTTCTGACTCTTTACTAGGAATGCAATTCTTGTGCATTTCTTTGAGACAAAAGAGTGAATTTACCAAGTTACACTAGGAACTTGATGCTTGACTTAGTCAATCAAATCTTTGGTTGAAAAGATAAAATCCAAATCAAAGTCCAACTTTTCATAAATTTATGAAATATTTCCGAATTAACAACGTGACTTTATCTTGAAGTGTTTCAAGAAGATCTTGGAAGTTATTCACTTCATATCTTTTGTTCTCTTGATCTTGAAGTTATCTTGAGATACTACTTTTATCCTCCTTGAATTTAAACTCCTTCTTTGAAGTTTTAATTCCCTTGAGGATCAAACCTATCTTCAAGATCCAATCTAGGACTAAAAGATAATTATCATCCATAGTCCGATGTCCCATACCATCTATCCTACATCAATCTGAGTATAAAATTTGGTGTCCCATACCACCCTATTTTATATTCTCATTAATGTGTGGGTGATACTTATCCTAAAGTCTAAACATCCCTTGATAGAGAACACTCTTGCTTCAATCCTTTTTGAGAATTTTGAAGTTTCAAGCATTATCTAGATTTTCTAGGTTTTGATCCCTTCACATGATCGTTTCACGATCTTGTGCTTTCCTTTAGGAACTTGAAAACCTTTTGATGGAACATCCATACTTCTCTACTAGGGTTTTCAAATGAAAACCAATTAGAATTCCAAGTACTTGAACTTTCATAGATTCAAACTCAATTGGTTTATTCCTGACCAATTTGTAGTGACAAGAGTTTTTTACTTTTTTGACTTCTTGTCTTTAAATTCCTTCTTTATTGATGCTTTAGGTACCTATCTCGGCCGAGGCTTTACAGGAATCTCTCTACTGCTTAAGTCTAAGCATCCGCTCATGCTTTCTGGATTTGTACCAAAATCCCTTTACAGATAGGCAAACATTAGGTTTTACCTTCTATAAACTTAAGTACCATCTTCACGGTTTGCAGACTAGACTCTTGGAATTCCTTCACTCTGTTCAGACTTGGAACACCTTACTCTTTTCACAATTTTCCATTGGATAAATGGAACCTGAGTGAATAATTTCCAAAAGGAATTTTATTGCCAATACTTGGGCAATCTAGAGAGTAGTTCCAATCACACATTCTTTGGCAATCAAGGCCAAGCTTGATCAAGTCTGGTTGATCTTGCGACTAAAATAAAGACTTAGTCTTTATCAATAAGATCTCTTAATCTATCAAAAGCTTCTTTGCTTACCCATGGGATTTTAGAGATCTTTCCCTCAACTTAAGTCCAAGCATACACTGATGCCTCTTAGATTCCAAAGCTAAGAATCTCTGATATACCTTTAGGTTATATCACTATTTGGAATTAAGTACCCATACTTAAGGTTTGGGAACTCCTGTGAACTACTTGCTATAAAACTTACTTAAAAGATTCTGGTCTCACATCTACGGAGATTTTTTCTTTCAAGAACTTTTAGACTCCTGTCAAGGAATCAAGTAATACTAAGCCAATGATTCATCTTGGAATCTTTTGCTTTCTAGTGTAATGATTCATCTTGGAATCTTTTACTTTACTAGAATGATCTTCAAAAGAAATTCTTGACTTTTGGACAAGATCAAGACTTAAGGCTTAATTGCTTGTCCAAAAGATATTCCTTTCTAACCGATGAAATAGTTAACCAAACTATTTCATTTTACTAGCTTATCTTTAGGAAGTAGCTTAGTTTCTAAAGATTACTTTGACGTATATTTTAGGAAAATATCTTGATTGCCAAAGACTACTTTGACTTGGGTTTCTTCTTTAAGATCTAATTAGCTTAAAAAAACCAAGCATACTTTTCTCATACTCAAAAAATTGCTCTAATAAAGTTTCCATGCTTTTTGAAAACTTTGCATCTTGACTAGAGATGCAGTCATGGAACCTATCATCCAACTATTGAACAGTAAAGTTCAACTGATGCTAAGATTCAACTCCATCACTCCTTGGGATAGAATTGAGAGTAGCAACTTCAAAAACTCTATGGTTTTACAAATTTTGAACATTTCAACGACTTAACAAACAATCATGCATATTTAAATGCCTGTTCTAGTTGAGAAAGCAAAGGCTTTCATTCGTATCATCCACAAACTAAACTCATTTTGGTTAGCCATGATGTTGTTTTTGTGGAAGATGCTATTCAACCATTACTTTCATGTACTAAGGAGACATATGTTAGCTCCAAAGACATGTATGATACTTTGCTGCCTCTTTGATATTGAAGAGGCAAAAACTATGCCAAAATGGCTTGTGCAGACTTTGCATGATAGCAAATTAGATGCACCTCTATCATACCATACTTATTTAGGCTCTTATACTGCCTCCTTTGCATCAGATTTCTATGCTATGGCTGCCTCTACTCTCTATGACGAGATTGAACCTATTTTGTTTGATGAAGCACAAAATTATGAACATTGGATGGCTGTAATGCAATCTGAATATGATGCTGTCATGAAAAATGGTACCTTGACTTTATGTGATTGCCTATTGGCAAGAAGCCCATTGACATTAAGTGGGCATACAAGCTGAAGCATAAACCTGATGGAATAGTTGACATGTATAAGGCTAGGCTTGTTGCAAATGTTTATATACAAGAAAGAGGCATTCATTTTGATGAGACCTCTACACCTACATGCCAAATGACTACTATTCGTAGCATTTGTGAACTTGCAACTCATCATGGTTGGAATGTACATGATTTGGACATTAAAACAAAATTTTTGAATGGTGGCTTGCATGAAGAAGTGTATGTTTTTAAGCCCTATGGCTTTGTGAAGAATGGGCATGAAAACCAAGTGTGCAAGTTAAAGATGGAATTATATGGTTTAAAGCAAGCACCATGTGCTTGGTATGAAAACATTAGGGGAAAAAATGAACCCTGAATGGGCCTTTTAGATTAAGGAGTGATTAGTGATGGACCAATCAGAAGAGGGTGGTGGCCACAGTCTATGCCCTATAAAATACTAGGCTGAAGGGGGGAGAGGGGACATATTTCTCCCTTATTTAATGAGCTGCATCTAGAGAGAGAAGGAATCTCGTAACTCAGTTGGGCCCAAAAATTCAAAATTTCTAAAAAGTTAAAAAACTCATCATAACACTTAAAAATGGACCCCCCATTACTTTTTAGGGTCAAAAGTACTCTTTTTGACCCCAAATTCAAAATCCGTGCATGTTTTGAGCTGAAAAAAATGGGTTTTTTCAAAAATACTCAAAAGGAGTTATTTCCCTCCTAAACCTCACATTTTCATACCCAGGTCCCAAAAAGTCATCTTTTCGCACTACTTTCACTCTGTAGCACACCATTGAAGCTCCTGTTTCTACACTCCAACCTACCTGCATCTCCTATCTCGAATTACTATTGTAGCTTGAAGACCTTTAGCTTCAATGGCAACATCTAAAGCTTCTAGGCATCCGAAAGATGAAATCCTCACATTAAGATGTCACAATATCAAAGCCACAGATGGACAATGGCTATCACATGAGTACTCCAAAGGTGCATGGGTGTACATGCAACCCTCTAGAGTTGGGCCTCATCGAGTTAGAGATCGTGGAAACTTAGATCTTCATTGGAAGGGAAAGTTACTTAGCTTCAAGAAGCATAGAGACAATGGGATGGTTGCTGTTGTACAACATGTTTTTACAATGGCAACTATGAAACTTGAAAACTCTAGTAGTATGAGATATCCTGTGAATTGTAAGTATTACTCTACAATATTTTATGTTTTCTTGTGTCGGATATATTTCTGAACTATTTAGATATGTTTTTGTTTGTTTCAGATATATTTCCTTCTACTTTGGTGGAAGAGCAACCACTTCATAGTCTTATAGGTACTTTCCAGGCATTGCATGCAAATGTTGGTGCACTAGTCTTTCCAAATATATCTCCTGCTCAACTTTACGATGATAGAGTTTTCTTTTACACACATAGATATGTTGTACCCTCTACAATGAATGGTTTTGGAAGGTTAGAGAGAATTGAAGTACATTCTCTTCTTAGCTTGGAGTGGCCAAAACCTGATATATGGTCTGTATCATCTTTGAAGCAAAAGATGGTATTGGATATACATAACTCTTTGAAATTCACAAAAGTGTCTAGGTCTGTAGGTTTGCACTAGTCCTTTCCCATTCATTGTTTTGTATATTTATTCCAAGGATTCTCATTCCAAGAGACTTCCACCATGTTCATGTGTAAAGATATCACATATGAGCAAGTCAAAAGTCTTCTTGGTGAAAATTGGGGTTTGATGGAAGGAGTTGCAAAAGGTGATAAACATATTTGTAAAATAGGTGGAACAGGTATAGGATTTCGATATTTGAAACACCGTACTTCATTATACATCAGATTCTACTATGATCGTTGGATGTGCAAACTTGGCAAATGGATGCCATTTCAAAGTTCAGAGGGATCTTTGCATTCATTTGAAATAAAGCTTAGATTGCCCAACAATGAGACAAAAACTATTTTAGTGAATAATCATTGGACCTTGGCTAATATGAGAGAACACTTGATGATTATGGGGTTTGAAGGACTAACTCAATCCAAATTCAAAATTCAAGGACATAAGGTGAGAAATGTTTCATGCTTTTGTTAAAGTAATCTTTTCATTATTGTTTATTTTACTTTAATGACTTCATATTCTTGCAAATTGATTATAGGTGGGCAGAAGAATGGAATACAAAATGAAAGTCCCTGTAGATTGGAGCAAAGATGGAGCAGAACTCTCATTGTCATAGTTCTTTTGCAACCTGATAATGTCACTTCTTGGGCCCTAGTCATTGTATCTCATGGTTTTTGCACTTTCAAGAACCTTGTAAAACGTAGGACAATTGATTCATGTTAGATATTGTATATACCTTCTTCTCTACAATGGTAATTTCAAAACTTTTGGAATGTCAAAAAGTTTGTTCACTACTTTGAATTGTGGTTGCTCATGTTTTTTCTGTGCATTATTTTGTCATCAAAAACACATTTTTTGAAATTGCACTTCTTTATTCTATACTTTTAAAAGTGGGCCCAGTCAGTTTAAAAACTTGAAACTGCTATAAAAATGATTCTATGTGCTCATTTCTCACATTTGCACTCTCAAAGAGCTAGAAAGCATAGACTACAAGCCTCTAGAATTCTTGCGCGCAAACAATGGCTGCTAGCACTTCCACTCCCATGAAATCTCCTTGAGATCTATTCATGGAGCTTTTAGATACTACAAACTACAATGGTCATACGGATTTGTATGACCTAGTTTGTAGAGTCCCTAATCTTGAAGGGACAATAGCCATGAACTCCGATGTGATCGATGAGATCACAGATTTTATGGAATTCTATATATTAAGATATGCCATAGATATTCCAGCATGAGTGTAAATGGGTCCCCTGTGACCTGCTTTTCTACATTCATAAAGGAGATGGGGCGTTTGCGAGGTGCTTAAAGCGTTTCATGGCTATTGCTGAGGCTTCAAGGCACCTGTTAGAGCCCTTAATTAAACAATTAAATAAGAAAAGGAAAATGGGAAGAAAATATCTTTCCTACGTAGGAACAACCATCTTTTTTGTCAATGAGGAGCCCCGAACCTTCACCCATGGACCTACCCCATCTTGTTACTGGGGGTTTTGTAGATGACAAGAAGGAACCCCAGACCGAAGCTCTCAACTTATTAGAAGAGAGTCAAAAAATTTCCAGAGAATTTCCTTAAGGAGTAGTGGACAAATTAAAGGAAGCCAGTACACAGAACAATCCACCCTCCAACTTAGACCCCGTGGAACCCACTCTACCAGAGGTGGAGATGGAAATGTTTTCAGTTGTACTTGTCGACGGGGAAGAATTTTTGTTCCTGCATGATATTGAGAAGGCATTTGGTCTACGCCTCGACGAATGCCTTAGTATTTTCTGCTCAACCTCGGATGTCCCCATGGACAACACTTCTGACATTATCGAAAAGGCAACAATTCCACTTGGTGATTCAGTTGCGGACACCATTGCATTTGTGTGTGAAGAGATTTTGAGCCATGCCAACCAAGATGCCACTGAAGAAGATCTGGCCGCAGCAAGGGAAAGAATTTTAGAGAAGAAGATTCCAACATCCCCTATTGTGGAGCAAAGTGGCATGGCCCATTCATCGATTCCACTAGATGCAATGGGAAGAGGAGAGGATGAAGATAGGCTTCAAGATGTAAGTCTCTACTGACATTTATGGTTGTCTCATATTCATACAAGATGTATCTATTTAATTTTATAATTGTGTGTGTGCAGGAAACAATTGAAGTGGATGAATTTGCAGCAAGGAGTGGTGGTGACCGTGTTTCCCGAGGCCATGGCTCTTCCTTGGCACAATACATTGGAAAATTGCCAATGGAAGCTTTTGTCATAATCCACAAGGACTTTTCCCCTCAAGGACACTTCATGACTTGGTGTCTGAAGGCCTTGAGTAAAGTTTTGTGCCTATCTACAATAATGCAAGGGACCAATCGTATATTTCTAGTTAGGAAGTCCCTTGCCCTTACTACCCTCTGAGTTAACTTTAGAGGAAAAATATTAGGTCAAATAGGAATAGCTTTAGGTCTTGGATTGACAAACCCTCAGTTAATATCCCAATCCGTTTTGACTTACCAATTGCTAGTATCTTTTTAGAGACGAAAGAATGTAGTGGAGAGGCTCAAGGCCAAGAGCCGATTGTAAAAACTTTATAATACCAATTATTGTTTTTCCAATTTCCATGTGCATTCAATCTATTATATCTTTATGGTTTTGACAATCTCATAACTTTTGCACAGTTTAATCAGTCTTTTCCCATTATTTCTTGTCATTTGTGTTGCCCAAAATGCATGCAATGGCCTAGGAATGCAAAAAAAGGGCCTGCCACAGAAACGCGGGGTGGGCCCTACAAAACGTTTGCAGGGCCCATCCCCACGTTTCTGTGGCAGGCCTTTTTTTTGCATTCCTAGGCCATCCTATGCACTAGCTTACCTATATTGCAAGTCTATCTCCCTCAATTAGCACCTTCACTTGGGGAATTGTGGAATTCTTCTTATGTGCAATAATTAGAGAAAGTTAAGACTCCTCTGGGTGCATATAAGCATGCAGCAGTAAATAAGTACATGTATGTTCATAAACATTGTTTAGCTATTGGTCAGGGGGTTAGCATGTAGTGCACTCTAGCCAAGGCCAATCATATGCCCCAATGTGCATGGCATGTGTTTTCATGGCTTGGAAATGCCAAAAAAGGCCTACCACAGAAACGTGGGGATATGCCCTGCAAAACTTTTGTAGGGCCCATCCCCACGTTTCTGTGGCAGGCCTTTTTTTGGCATTTTTAAGACATGAAATGCATTAATAGCATTACCACTTACAAGAAGTATAGAAAAATGAATGATACAACCATGAAAAACACTTCAAAGAGGTACTGGAAAAAGACACCTAGAAACATAGGAGAAATAAACTTCAAAACATGTACACTAAGAGATAAACACTTGGGAGAGCAAATATGAGAAGACAAAGATTATATTCATCATTTGGGATTTACAAAATATTCATCATATGGGATATACAAAAGGTTCTCCAAACAAGGGAGTATAAATTTTTTTAAGGGTTATTCCCTCTAATTCTCCTAGCTAGCTGCAAATCTTTAGGTTGTATTGTCACTCTCTTTGCATGGATGGCACATAGGTTAGAGTCCTCCAACATTGATATAAGATACGCCTCCGCAGCTTCTTGGAGAGCTTCAATGGCTATCCCTTGGATACGAAGTCCAGCACAATAGCGTTGGATCTCTTCCTTCACAACTCTTGCAAATGACCTTCGTGGAATAAGAAGCTCCACAGACTTTTGATAGTGTCGAATCTCTGCAAAAACTTTGGTTTGCTTTCTGCGCCTTTGTGGTGCTCTTGGGGGGATGTTGGGTTGTGGTCGTTGTGGTGTACGACGTGGTTGATAGTTCTTCTTTCTTCTTGGAGGACGCCTAGATGGTTCCTCTGCCCGACCTTGCTCTCTTTCTTCATCGGTTGGTCTTTGTCCTTGTCCTGGGGGGAGTGTCTTGCCTCCTTGTGTTACTCGATGGTTCACGGGGATATCATCATTGTTCCATGGTGGCTCATTTATACTTTCTTCATCTGAGGAACTTGATAAATTTTATGTCTCAATCACAACTTGCCTATGTCCTCATTGTTTGGGCCTTGCCTTGATTGGTGTCTTGATTGGGGGCTCATCATCAGATGCGGGAGGGGAATAATTTATTTCTTGGGATACATCTATCTCCGGTGAAGCTTCATCCCCCCGCGATGGAATGCTACCAAACTGTGTCCCTGCAGCCGAGTTTTGTCTGGAAGAGTTGCTTGTGGTTCGACGCTTCTTGTGGGGTGTCATCCATGTTGGGCACTGAGTACCTTGCACATGGCTAGGGTAGACGACATGATCCTTCCTAGTAGTCTGCTTTGTGCATGCCATTCTCTTAGGTTGTAAAGTGGTAAAATGAGGAAGGACACCTCTATGTATAGGCTTTCACTTAAGAATTGTCCTGTTCACATTTAAATGGATAAAAAATAGTTTTAAGACATTAAAAGTATATTCACAAAAACAACAAAATTTTATCTGAAGTGAAAGGGGTTATAAAAACCTTGAAAAGAATAATGCATTTTAAGAGTTTGGAAACTATTTCCAAGCAGAACCCTCGCGGACTCTTTGTGCATGCCATTGGGCATGATGTAGCAGTCCTGACGATGACATCCACTTCTCTCTTGCAATATCATGTTGTAGCTTTCGTGTAATCTTTGCTATTCGTGACTCACATGCTCGTTCCATTACATATTTTCTAGCAAATGTCGCACGAAAAAACCAATTGAACATTTCTTCTAAATAGTTTGATTGGAGTAGACCACCCCCATGACAAATGTTTTTAAAGTAAACACCTCTAGCCGTGTAATGTGACTTCTCCATTCCTTGTGTACTAAAAATGTCCAGTGACCCATATCGATTCATAAAATATGCTCCATGTGCAAAAAGAATATGCTATGATCTGGTCAATAAGATATACACATAGTGCTTAAGACCAAATAAAAAAATCTAAGCGAAACTTACTATGTAATGTGTAATGTTGCTTTCGCCCCAAGATAAGATGAATGACTGTGTAAACTCCTTCAAAGTCACTTGGAATAATTCTCGTTGTGAAGCATTAGTGGAAACCAAACACATCAAATGTAACAATTGATCGAACAATGACCAAACCTTCTTTCGCTCATTAATGAGATCAAACTAACTATCATTGTCTATTGTAATTGAACAAAGGTCCTTCCAAAGCTCCCATTTCCCATCATCTTGACTATTCACATCTCTTTTAAAGAAACGTCTTGCCTTCTTCCTAGTCATTGAAACTTGTTGTAAAATTTAAGGTCTCCACCCAAATGCCATTCTACCTCAAAATCATCTATATCATCTACAGAAAGCTTTTGCCCATGTATTTGAGAAGAGATTACTTCCGTAATCCATGGAGTCCTACTAAAAATCCACGATATAACATTGTTTATTTCTTTGGGAACTTCTATAGCACCTAACCACCAGATATCTCTCTCTCTTTGATTGCACATTGTAAGTCAAATGGTCCCTCCCTCCTAAAGTTTCATCACTCATTGCATGGTCCATAATTTCATTAATTAGCGTCGCACTCAACCTTTCTAGTCGCCAACCCTTTATGATTTGACACTCATCAAGCTTTAGTATGAACTTTAACTTAACATTACAGTCTGCACAAAAGAGCAAACATTATCTTAATATGACACTTGAATGCAATAAAACTTCAACACCAAATAAAATGTAGTAGGGGTACCTTTGATTCTTGAACTATAAAAGTGAACCATTGCTTGTTGAAGCTTCTGAAGATCCACTAATATATTGTTGAATTTAGTGTAAGTAAATCCTTGTGTAGATAGGATTTTTGATTGCTTCTTGGGAATATTTGGATGATAAACAGAGGCAGGCATAGTGTTGAAGCTCAAGGTCAAGGACAAAGCATGGAAGCGCATCAAGGAAGTGGACACACAAGAAGAAGGAGCAAGTAGGGAGCTCCAAGAAGCACATGTCAAATTTTCAGAAGAAATCCCTACAAAAATAGTGATTTTTATCACTAAAAACCATTGTAAATACCATTTTCCATTTTTGTAACTCCATTTTGTTCAAGCCGAGGAGTCCTCAAGCTTGAGGAGTATTAGATCTACCATCCTACCAATTTTCATGATTTTTAGACTCCGTTTGAGCCCCCAAATAAGCCCTGGAACCTATTTTTTAACTAGGCCGGACACTAGGTCTGGACAGGGCCAAAACCACTCAAAAACTATAAAAAGGGCTGGAGAGCTCATTTTTGAGGTTAGCTTGTTGTAGATTTCAGTTTTGTAAGAGAGCTCTTTGGTAATCGAAGCTTTCCATTGTTCCACTCTTTGCTCTTACCTTGTGCGCGTGTGTGTGTATGTGTGTGCATGCTTGTGTGCTTTCACTCACGCACTTGTGCCATCACTTGCTCGCGGTCTTCATACCGGTCCTCACGTCTCCACGGATTGACATTTATGAGGTGCTTCTCCTCACGTTGGTACTCACCATTGTGCTAGAGTGACACCAAATTTGGCGCCGTTGCCGGGGAGAGAGCTTGGAGGACGAGCGTGTGACGGTAAGACGTAGAGTAGCGACGTTGGAAGGTAAAAAAATCATCATTTTCAGTTCAGTTTTTTGAATTTTCCTTCTTCTTCATCTTCATCATCATCACCATCTCCACCCACCTTCATTTTCTCAGTTTTTTTCCATTTTTTAGAGTACATTCACTTTGTTTTTACTTGTGGTTGTGAGCAAGAAGCTTAGAGAGGGTGCAGAATAGAGGCGCTGAAGAATCAGTACCAAAATAGCTGAATTAGCAAAACCTGCGCCAAGTATCGTGAGAGAAACTGTCGAGTATCGTGAGACCTGCGCCAGCGATCGTGAGTGAGTTGCAGGGCAAGCTGGGTTGAACAGAACAAGGGAAAGTGACAAAGAGATTATAGGAGTTACCAAGGTAAGCAAACCTGCCCTTTTGATCAAAATTTCTCAGTAAATCAACTGCGAGAGTGAAACGATCTGTGCAAAGTATCGTTTGGCACTGTCAGGGATTGAGAGGTGTGTTTTGAGTGATACAGAGAGTGTGGATAGGGTAGGAGACCTTGTAAAACCTCTGTGTGTGATTAAACTTAAAAAAAAATCTTGTAAAAATCTTGGCAAAGGGTCAAGTATCGTTTTGCTCCCGCGGTCGAGTATCGCGATACCTGACAAGTATCGTGACCTCCTGTGGTTGAGTATCGCGATATTTCCCAGAGATCGTCGATCGTTTCGGTCAAAGATCGTTTGCCAGCGATCGTTTCCTCAAAGATCGTTTTTGACCAGCGATCGTTTGTCAGCGATCGTTTGTGAAAGATCGTTTTGCCAGCGATCGTTCTCCAGCGATCGTTTATCAAAGATCGTTTCTCAAAGATCGTCTATCGTTTGGTTCAGCGATCGCGATACCTGACAAGTATCGTGTATCGTTTTGAGTCAGCGATCGTTTTTTGTCAGCGATACTCGGCCATCGATCGTTTCGTCAAAGATCGTCTAGTCAGCGATCGTCTGCCAAAGATCGTTTTTGCCAGCGATCGTTTCATGAGAGATCGTGTATCGTTTTGGTCCAAGTATCGTGTATCGCGTCTCAGAGATCCCGATACTTGCCAGCGATCGAGTATCGTTTTGAGCTAAGTATCGAGTATCGTTGGTGCCAAAGATCGTTTGGTTCATAGATCGTGTATCGTTTTCTTCCAAATATCGAGTATCGTCTTGAGCCAAGTATCGTTTTGCCCAAGTATTGCCTACTTCAAGTATCGCAAGACATACCAAGTATCGTGTATCGAGTTTCTCAAGTATCAAGTATCGTGTCCTACAAATGTCATATATCGCCTGATTTGAAGTATTTTCTGAGAGACCCTGTTTCCCTGTTTTAACCCCCAAAACCCTGAACTGGCATAACTTTCTCATACGAAATCCGTTCGGAGTGATCTTGGGTTTGTTGGAAAGCTCGTGAGGAGTACAACAAAAACTTGTTGGAAAGCTCGTTAATATTAATACCAGGATTATTAGATTGGGTATTTTGAAGTTGACCCTTAGGGAAACTAGAAAATCAAGGTGTTCCAAAGGATTTTGAGCAATATAAGAGAACTTTGGGACTAGAAGCCAAGGCTTATGAACCTGAGATCTGGCAGACACTTAGGCAAGGATAGACAAAGCATTAGGTCATCTGAGGCTAGTGTCAACCATACATCCAAGTCTTGGGCTCAACAGCTTAGTGGTTATCCTTACACACGAAGTTCAGAAACCAGTGACTCGGAAATGTCTTTTAGCATGGAAAGACCCACACGTAGCTCAGGCATTGCCTGTTTACAGACACCAGAAGGTCCCTA
This sequence comes from Ceratopteris richardii, assembly GCA_020310875.1. NCBI lineage: Eukaryota > Viridiplantae > Streptophyta > Polypodiopsida > Polypodiales > Pteridaceae > Ceratopteris > Ceratopteris richardii. The sequence goes on from CM035421.1 coordinate 85,583,975, forward strand.
TAAGACCCAATTGGAGTATATCCGGACCAACCAGTTAGGTGCTCGCATCTATGAGGATGGTCTAAGACGATCAGTGGTTCAACTCAAGAATCCTGACCAACCCTTTGGACTTGAACACCCAGTGGTCAAGTTTGAAGAGGGTGCTTACATTGATAAGGAAGGAACCATGTATGTGGTTACCAACTTACCAGATAGGACAGATGAGTTTGGAAATATCATTCCTGAGAAGGAGATAGGGGACCTAGAGCAAGGGAACCTAGGAGGAGAACCCAAGACCCCTAGAGGTAAGTCAGTCTTAACCAGAGTGCTCACTCGAGAATGGATTCCTCAAGATAATAAAAGCATAGAACTATTCGTGAATAGAGAAACGGAGGAAGCCTTTTGGAGATTTAGGCCGGATCAACCCAGCCCAGTAGTCACCATCTATGAATTCAAGGACCCAGAGACACCAGGGAAAGCTGTCTACCTAGATCACACATCTCAGAAATTATTCTTGGTATCAGATCATGACAGACATGCTTACACTTGGCAAGGTGAATCAATTTTCCCTCCACCAAGATCTAATGTTTCCCAGGGCCTCCAAGGAGCCGGATCATCCAAGGCTCCTGAAACCCAGAGAGAAAGAACTAGAGAGAGACCGGAGGTAAGCCTTGCAGACACTATAGGTAGAGACAGATCAGGATATAGAACGGAAAGACTTGAAAGGGAGAGACATAGAGTGTATAGGCATCAAAGAGACGATCATGATTTCCCATTGCCTAGACCACGAGAGCACTCAAGAACCCTTAGACCCTCTCAAGTGGTTAAGACAATGAAGAACTACTTTGATGGATTTGGAGATCCTTATGATCATGTGGCTGAGTTCAAACAAGTGCTAAGAGCTGAACAGGTTGAGGACTTATTCACTCAGTTCGAGGCATTTGGCTTGACTCTTAAGGGTACTGCTTTAGCTTGGTTTCAACCTCTAAACAGTCGCAACTATAGAGAGATAGGTCAGCTGCTAGAAGAATTCATTGTGGAATTTTCCAAGAGTGGTATCAGACATAACACATCATCCTTGATCCACAGCTTCAAGCAGACACCCCAAGAAACAGTGCGACTTGCAGGAAGAAGATTTAGGCAGTACTTGGAAAGATGCCCTGTACCAGAATTACCCACATCAGCCAAACAGGTGGCACTGTTTTTAGATGGCCTGTTGAGCACAAAATTAAGGTCATATGTATACTTGAAAGAGCCTAGATCCATAGAAGAGTGTATACGGATGTGCATTGACATAGAAGATAACTTGGGTGAGGAGTTAGGACTATCCAAACTCTATAAGGACTCTGATAGTTCTACAAGTCATACCTCTAAATCCTCCACCGAGATAGATGAGATAGCTGAGCAAGTGGCCAAAAAGCTAGGAGTCCAAAATAGACAAATGCCAAGGGTCACCTCAGTGAAGCGATGTTATACGTGTGGAGGAGATCACATGGCTAATGTCTGCCCAATGATGACTCAACCCCAAGGAAACCCTAATGCTCTGCATTGCACCATTGAGAGCAAATACACAAACCATACGGCCCAAGATTGTCCCTATAACAGACAGGCTGTTAGACAAAATTATCAGCAACCTTACCAGCAGGGTAGGTATCAGAATCAATACCAACATCCATATTATAGGCCACAATAATATCAACCTCAATACCAGCAGCAATATCAAGCACCATATAGGCCACAACCTGTCCTAGGAAACCAACCGCCAGCTCCTGCCAATGTGATCCCAGTTAAATATACGATGGCGGAGGAGAACCATAATAGAGCTTTGGTGCCACTAACCCCATTGGTCTCAGAAAATGATTCTCACGCTCATGGTTCAGACTACTTCCATGAAGATAGTCCACAGGCTTATTATATAGAGTCACCTGAGCAAAGTGAGACTTCTCAGTATCAATATGAGGCACCACCTATGGAACAAAATTGGGAGCCAGAATACTCCAATGTCATGTATACGAATCCAAATACTAGGCCCCAATTGAGACAAGTAAGACCACAAGCCCCTAGAGGACCATGCTTTAGATGTCAGGGTGATCATTTCATTCGTGAATGTCCCCACCAACCAGCTCTGGGACTAGGACAAAACATCACAATACAAGGCTTTTGTCCTGAGTGCGACAAGGAACATCTTCCTAGAGAGTGTCCCAGGAATCCCTCTAGTGCACCCAAGGTCACACCCATCAACGTGGTAGGCTTAGTGGCAGATTCAAGTTCAAGTAGCAATAATGTGGCTTCTGTACAGGCAGTTACTAGGGCACAGGCTGCACAACAAGCAAAACCAGCTGAGCAGTCAGAGTCAAGTGAGGCAGGAGAACCTAGCAAGAGAAAACCAAGAACATGGAAGGATACCAGAGAGAAGGCTAATCACAAGTGGAACAAAAAGCTATCCGAGCTAGAAGAAAGTCTAAAAGATGCCAAAACAAAAATAGAAGACATTGCATCTCAAAGCCCCTCGCATGCCGAAGCTCCATCCATTCCACCTCATTCCACCCCACCACCCATTGTAAATAACCCACAGCCAGGGTCTGTTCTTGCAGATCCAACCCCAGAAGGCTTGGACATGATGTTCAAGGCCTACCAGGCTCGTCTTCAAGAAGGGCCAACAGCTGCAAACCTAGACAAGAGTTACCCTAGAGCAGATTTAGAGATTGAACGGATGAAAATGTGCATGAAAATGGTAGAACAAGCTCAAGCCATACTTGAGACTAGTCAAAAGTTCAATCAGACAAACTCTGTCAAACCGGATTTGCATTTCCAGGGCTTACTAGAAAGAATAGAGCAGTTGGTAAATAAACCACAAATTTCTTTACCTCCACAGGCTCAACCAGTTATTGAAAGAGGAAGCTCACCACCAATGGGAGCTTATGTTCCTAATTCCACGGATGCTGGAATACCTCCTTCAATTCAACAGTACTCTCAAGAGTTCTTGCGGGAAATACAAGAAGAGAAATGGGCCAAGGAGAAGGGTAATTCCCCTCCTATTCCTGAGATTGATGATCTTCATGATCAATTTCCCCAAGACATTCCGTCTATCTATGGAGACCAAGCTGAGCAACAAGAAGATGAAAGATTAGATTTTGAATCTAATTCTTTACAAGAGTTGCCTCACTACATAGGCCCGTGGGAATCTGAATCTCTCCAGATCAGAGCTCCCACAATATTGGTAAGAAATGAAGACTCAGTGATTCCAAGAAACACTGATGTTGTGAAGAACACTAAGGTTCAATGTCATCTCACTGTGGAAGAGCTGCTCAAAGCAAAACCGGAGCTATGGAATCATGTGAAGGATCAAGTTCCAGAACTTGAATCCAATATGCCAAAAGTAGGCTCTAAGCAAAAAATTCCAGAGATACCTCTCGACAAGATAGGAGACATGAGCGAAGGTGAAGAAGGTAACACTTATCTTCCGATCACCTATCAAGGTTACACAACCAAAGCAATTGTAGATTCGGGTGCTGGTGTTGCTATTGCAACCACCTCCTTGTGGAAGCGATGGGGCAAACCCACATTAAGACCAACTAGAATGAAGCTTCAAATGGCAGATGGTCATTTTGAAAGACCTCTAGGATTGCTCGAAGGGATAACTCTAACCACTTGTGGTGTAGAGTTTGAACATACATTTGCTATATGTAACTTTGAGAAAAATAATGTCTACGAGATGATCCTAGGAAGACCCTTCCTACGACAATTGCAAATAGTACAGGATTGGGGAACCAACTCCTTGTACTTACAACACTTAGGGGTCACAACCAAGGTCAATCTGAAGGATTACACCTTCAGAGATGTACCACCCCTACAGTGGAATCCTATTCACAAAGCGAAAGAAGATTCTATCTCCGTGCATTCTGGAAGTTCACCTGATCCATCATGGCTGCATGAAGATACACACTTGTGGATGTGCAAAGTCGCAGAGGAAGAGGAAAAGCGCCTAAAGCGAGAGAAGAAGGAACTCCCCCAGGAGATAGACCAATAAAAGACCCAGCCTACACACCGATGATATTTCCAGATGAGGAATTTGAGCCTCATGGTTGGGCAGAAATCTTAGCTACCATGGACATAGCAGTCAATGAAGAACAATGGACACCTCATTGTGATGAGGAGGGTTATGATATTTCAGTGTTCATGTGTCAGCCCCTGTTGGAAGAGTGTAATCCTAGTGAGTTCATAGAAGAAGAAGAGAATGATGATGATCTAGAATCCATTGTGATGGATACTTACTTTGACTCAGAGGAACACTATTTAGAAGACATAGGAGTGTTAACCCAAAAAGAAGAAGAACCCCTCACGAGTATTAAAACGATAAATTCAAAGGAAGGAAGTGAAGGTAGTAAAAAGAAAAAGAAAAGAAAAGCAGTGAAACAAGAAGAGGAAGAATCATTGTTTGAAGTACCAGATAATTTCAAGAAATATGAAGTGGAAGACCGAAAAATTTTGGTACGAATGCCTAAGAGAGAGGCCATTATAGGAGAAGCATATGACAATAAGGAAAAGACCAAAAAAATTGTAGTGACCATTGAAGGGAACGAAGAACGATGTACGTACATAGGAGATGACCTAAGTGCAAAAGAAGAAGCAGAGCTTGTAGCTCTATTAAGGGAATATAGGGATGTATTCGCCTGGCACTATAGAGACTTGAAAGGAGTAGATCCAAAGATTTGCTCTCATACGATTCCGATGACCGCTGATGCCAAGCCCACTAAACAAAAGCCCTACACATATAATGACAATTATGCAGCCAAAATAAAGGAGGAAATTGACAGGCTGATTGAAGCTGGATTCATCTATGAGATTGAGCACACCGAATGGGTGTCCCCCATTGTGGTGGTGCCCAAGAAGAATGGGAAATTGCGCGTGTGCATCAACCTTAAAAAAGTTAATGCCGCTACGATCAGAGATAGTTATCCACTTCCAATCACCGAACATCTATTGGAGCGTGTTGCAGGCAAGGAAGTTTATAGCTTCCTTGATGGATTTTCAGGTTACAACCAAGTAGCCATTGCCCCCGAAGATCAACACAAAACGGCCTTTGCCACAGAATGGGGAATCTTTGCATTTCGTGTGATGCCATTTGGGCTCACCAATGCACCTGCAACATTCCAAAGGCTCATGTGTCATGTCTTCAAAGAGTTCTTGCGGAAGAGCTTAGAAGTATATGTGGATGACTTATGTGCTCATTCCCAACAGAGAAGTTACCACATCCCTGAGCTCAGACAAATCTTCAACAAGTGTAGAGATTATCGAGTGTGTCTGAACCCAGAGAAGTGTGTGTTCATGGTACGACAAGGTAAGATCTTAGGTCACATTGTTTCTAAGAATGGAATTTCAACAGATGAGGACAAGGTAAGAGCGATAGCAGAGTTGCCAAGACCAAGGAATGTTAAAGAGGTACAAGCCTTTATGGGCCATTGTGGATATTACCGTAGGTTTATCAACATGTATGCCATCATAGCTAAACCTCTTTACGGGTTGCTAACAAATTTTGAGTGGAACGAGGAATGCGAGAATTCCTTCAACGAGCTGAAAAGACGTTTGTGCACAGCACCAATATTGACTACTCCGGATTGGAGCAAACCCTTTCATGTCCATGTAGATGCCTCCAATCATGCAATAGGATGTGTGCTAGCACAACCCACATGTGAAGGAAACCTAGATTTGCCGATAGCATATGCTAGTAGGCAATTAAATGCAGCTGAACGAAATTATACCACAACGGAGAGAGAAGGTTTAGGTATGGTATATGCTGTGAAGAAGTTTAGACACTATCTATTGGCCAACAAGTTCAAGTTTTTCACTGATCATCAAGCTTTACTATATTTGGTCAATAAACCTTGCAATACAGGCCGCTTAGTAAGATGGTTCCTCTTACTAATGGAATACGACTTTGAAGTTGTTGTTAGGAAAGGTAGAACCCATCTTAGGGCAGACCATCTTTCTCGCATCACTTCAGGAGAGCCACCGCAAGGAGTGTCTGATGAATTGCCCGATGCTTATCTGTTCAATTTGGAAGTTGTTCCTAAATGGGCAAATAAGTTGGTGCCAGTCCTAACCTTCGGACCTGCAAATAAAAATGTGAATACAAGCAAAGAAGAAATTGTAAAATCACAAAAGTATCAAATATTGGCCGGAAGTATGTACAAGCAAGATACTGAGGGCGTATTAGCTTGTTGTGTTGAGGACGACGAACATACTAGTTGGATGCAACAAGCCCATGAGGGACTGCTAGGAAATCACTACTCTAAACAACGAACATTGCAGAATCTAAAACGTTTAGGAGTGTATTGGCCTAGCATGGACAAAGAAATACAGGAGTGGATCCAAAATTGTTCAGTGTGCCAGAAGAGACCCCCAGTGGAGCATGCCACTCTTTATCATGTGTCATTAATCCCAGATTGGAGTGCTCCATTGGTTGAGTTCATGAGATCGAGAACATTACCCAATCAGGCTAGTCTTGCAAGAAAACGGAGCATGGAACAAGAGGCTCAAGATTATGCCTTAGTCGGAGACAACCTATATCGAAGAGGCAAGGATGGTTACCTAAGACTGTGCGTTCATGAATCAGACTATTTGAAAGTCTTAGAAACTGCACACAGCAGTGCTGCAGGTGGACACTTTGGGCCTGACAGAGTAATTAAGACCATTTTATTCTCAGGACTTTGGTGGCCCACTCTTCATATGGATGCACACACTTATGTGAAGAAATGTGACACATGCCAACGTGCCCAATATCCGATAAGAAAAGACGAGATGCCTTTAAGGCCAATGATGGGAGGACGTGCATTTTCGAAGTGGGGCATAGACTTTGTTGGTCCTATTAACCCCCCAGCTAGAAACTCCCATGCAGAATACATTATTGTAGCCACTGATTACCTTACCAAATGGGTGGAAGTAAAAGCCACGACAAAGAATGATGCTCAAACGACGGCTAAGTTCTTATTCGAAAATGTGTTCACTAGATATGGGTTACCAATAGAGTTGGTTAGTGATAGAGGTACGCACTTCTTGAATGAGGTCATTGAAAATATCCTTCAAGAATTCATGGTGATACATAAGAAGTCTGCCCCCTATCACCCACAAGCTAACGGACAAGCCGAGAGCACGAATAAGATCCTATGTAACGTATTAACAAAACTGGTGAATAATAAACGCTCTGATTGGGACAAACAACTTCATCATGCTGTTTGGGCATACCGAGTGGCCTACAAAACGGTACTCAATGCTACCCCATTTCAGATGGTCTTTGGACAGAATGCCGTGCTACCATTGGACTTCTTAATCCCAGCCTTGAAAGTAGCACAAGAGCATGAGTGGAACGGACATGAGTTGTCTTCCAGAATCTTTGATCTAGAACGCTTAGGTGAGACGAGGCTACGGGCAGCAGCAGGCATTTATGCTGCAAAGAAAAGGCAAAAGTCATACTTTGATGCCCATGTAAAGGATAAAGGATTGAAGGAAGGAGATCTAGTGCTGGTTTATACGCTAAAGCAACATGCCCGCAAATTGGAGAAACGAGGATATGGACTCATGATCATTAATAGACTCTCCACTAGCGGTGCAGTTCAATTGGCCACTTTAGAAGGTGATATCCTACCAAACTATATTAGTGGTTGTCGAGTCAAGTTATATCAAGAACCTCTTACAGAGGAAATACTCACGAGACTCAACACTGCTAAGAAGCGAAAATAAGAGGAGTTAAGGGTTAGAGAAGAAGCACAAGCAGAGGCTAGAGAGCGCATCAGAAGAAATAAGCTACGGCGGCTAGGCCTAGATGTCAACACAAAAGCTCCAAAATATCACATGGACATGTGCCAAAAATCGGGCATAACTACTTCTCGAATAATTGATCGACGGCCCTTTGTGACTATAGAGGTAGGACAAGGAAAGAGTGTAAGGACTGTGAGAGCATTGGTTGACTCAGGAGCAGCAACTAGTGCAGTTAGACTTTCATACTGCCAAGACCTGCATTTGGACATCAAGCCCATAGAAGCCTATCTCATAGGATTAGGAGGCGTGGAAACACCCTGTTTGGGCGAGGTGGAACTTCCCATCTACCTTCAAGATGTTCCAATAAAAGTCAAAATGCTAGTGTGTCATGATGAGGACCTCACAGAACCACTTGTCTTGGGTCAAGATTGGATTTACGACCATGCTGTCAACTTGAACCTAAGAAGTCAACTTCTTCAAGTGTGGGTATATAATCAATGCATTACATTAGAATTGGAGAATCACATGCCCACTGAAACTGACACCACACACTCTCTTTGTTCCTCTAAGGCTAATCTTCTTGAACAAGATGTTGTAGATGTCAAAAGCTCTATGATCCAGACGGACGCAAGCACGGAAGGACAGTCGCAAAGTCAAGATGAACCTTCTTCTTGTCTTCTAAAGAGCAGAGCATCCACAGGAGCTCAACCTCAGAAGCAAGCAAAACAGTGCAAGATAGCCAGTCTATCAAATAGACAAAGAACCTTCAAGCAGAAAGAAGTTAGGGGCATGAAGCAGATCTGGGTAAAGAAAGAAGTGCAACCATCGATGTTACCTCAAAGATTCCCACCCAACCAGATCGACCATGAAAAAAGAAGAACCAAGCACCTACGACAGGGTCAAGCACGAAGAATCCATCAAATTTGGGTACCAAAGCTATCAATGAAGGCCGACCACAATCAGGTACAAATTTGGGTGCCTAAAAAATTAGCTACAGCTCAACAAGGGCGATTACAGATGTGGGTACCCAAGAAGCTCTTACACGTACAAAGGCCTATGCTCCCCACCATGCAAAAGGCCTCAACAAAGAAGCCAAGGAAAGCCAAGGATAAGGACAGAGCACAAAGACCAAAAGAAGATAAACTCAACCCTTCTACAAAAATAAGCAAGCACTCACCCAGGATATGGGTTTGGAAGCCAAAAGCACAAGCAACATCCACAGAACCAAGGGGCCAACCACACTGGATACCAAAGTTTGGACAACATCCAAAGAAGAACTGGCCTGAGGTGATCTCTACAGGGCCTAATCCTATTCGGAAATGGGTTCCCATTAGGAGGATTACATCATTTCGAGATCCAATCGACACCTCCAAACAAAGAATTCATCAAGTATACAAGTAACATCAAAAGCCTCGACCAGCAGCAACCATGTGCCTTGGCATAACCAAGTGGTTTGCACCATTCAGGTCATGCATCTCCAAAGTATGCATCAATATAGGGCCACCTTACATGGCCGTGCATAGACACAATTGAGAAATCCCAGGCACATGAGACACAATTTTCACATGAAAAATATGTTATTGATACTAACCTCTTTCTTCTTGTTTGATGCCATCGTGTTCCAAAAAAAAAAAAAAAAAAAAAAAAAAAAACTATGTACTTGAAAATTCTCATCAACGAACTTCCAGCAAGAACATCCCTCAACAAAAAGGACAAGCCGATGGTCAAACACCATGAAGGAACCGCAACACGAAGAGATGAAGATCAACGGACCCTTCACCATGGTAAGACGTGTATGTTTCAACAACACTATAACCATGATAGATTAGGAAACCTCTTCATCAGCATACCCTTGAGCACTTAGCTCAAGACCCAATCTCTTGCACCATACTTCTTGCCATGCATTTTCCAAGTACGCATATGTAGGGCCACATTACAAGGCCATGCACAAGGCACATATTTTGTTCAACCCATGCACAAATGCACTTACCCACCATTCATTATGGGTTACAAGTACTTGGCATGAAAACTATGAAAAGACGACATCAAGATGACAACAACAAGAGCAAGGAAGCCATCCACCACCGAGAGTTGCTCACAACCAACATTGACCACATCCTTTGAGCAGCTAGCAGTTTTGGAAAACTCACAAACGCACCATCCAGATGGAATACAAGGCAGAAGTACGTACAAAGGGACTACAAACTGCAAGAGATAACAGTGGCAAAGCGAAGAACCAGACAAACGACCAGGATACATTGGGAAGAGGGATCGCCCCTGTTGGACGCAAAGGACGCTACCTCTCAACGTACTACATGGAACGACCACTACAACAAAGGTCTGTCAGGGACGACAGACTCAAGAGGGGGGGGAGTGTTGAAGCTCAAGGTCAAGGACAAAGCATGGAAGCGCATCAAGGAAGTGGACACACAAGAAGAAGGAGCAAGTAGGGAGCTCCAAGAAGCACATGTCAAATTTTCAGAAGAAATCCCTACAAAAATAGTGATTTTTATCACTAAAAACCATTGTAAATACCATTTTCCATTTTTGTAACTCCATTTTGTTCAAGCCGAGGAGTCCTCGAGCTTGAGGAGTATTAGATCTACCATCCTACCAATTTTCATGATTTTTAGACTCCGTTTGAGCCCCCAAATAAGCCCTGGAACCTATTTTTTAACTAGGCCGGACACTAGGTCTGGACAGGGCCAAAACCACTCAAAAACTATAAAAAGGGCTGGAGAGCTCATTTTTGAGGTTAGCTTGTTGTAGATTTCAGTTTTGTAAGAGAGCTCTTTGGTAATCGAAGCTTTCCATTGTTCCACTCTTTGCTCTTACCTTGTGCGCGTGTGTGTGTATGTGTGTGCATGCTTGTGTGCTTTCACTCACGCACTTGTGCCATCACTTGCTCGCGGTCTTCATACCGGTCCTCACGTCTCCACGGATTGACATTTATGAGGTGCTTCTCCTCACGTTGGTACTCACCATTGTGCTAGAGTGACACATAGTTTCTTCTATGAATAAATATTGTCCAATAGTATGAGTCACATCCTCATTTGAAGTTTTTTTTTGATAGAAACTTTATACGGGCATGGAAATATACTTTGAGAAATACCTTGTGATTGTAAGGCTTGCCTAAGAAGGGTGTACATTGCAGTATACCCATTTCTACTGATGCCCGCTTCGTCACATATTGCCTGCACATCTTGCACTATGATAAGGTTTTTTAACTTCTTTGAAAACTCAGCTTCAACAACAACTCTAATACACTTTCCTATGCATGAGTCTAAAGCAGAAGTGATTTCTTTGGTGTTTATACAACTATTCATCAGCTTGAATTGGTCTTGTGTTGTTGATGAAGCAGTTATGTCTTGAATAAACGACCTACACAATGAAAGATTCCATTACAAATCTTCATTAAAACATATAAAAGTAAAACAAACACTCACCTTGTTGCATATATACGTCGTTTGCGTGCTCCACCACCTTTTGAAAGAGCGTCAAAGGATGACAATGCTCTTTTCCTATGTCTCATACCAAGTGGAGTCTCTTTCAGCTGCTGGAGATTGGAAGTTAACTTTGAAATTGTGCTTTGTTTTGCTTCAATATCCTGTTCCAAATCTACAAGTTGTTTTTGTAAAGATATGATTGTGCTTTCTAAAGTGACCACCCTCATATGATGGATGTGATATTGTTGGAACCAATACTTAGCAATAGCAAGTGAATGTGTAGATAATCGCTTGCAGTAACCTAATAGTCCAGCTTCACCCGCACCAATGAACTGAAGTAAAGTTGAGAGGTTATGGAATGTTGGATGGTAAGACGATATTGGATCAAGAGGATATAGTGAACCATGAGCCCAAAGATCAATACTTTTTTCTCTAGCTGCACGACGTTCATTTTTAGAATTGGCATCATTGTTGCATCGTGTATTTGGAGCAAACTCTCTAGGCACATGAACATGGATACTTGTTGATGCAGGAGCATGCGGACGTTCTACTGTGAAGTTTGTGATACATGTCAACACCATCTTTGCTAATGACTAGCAATATCAAAAACAAAGATGAAAAACTAGTTGGAAGGGACTTAAAGCATATGTTTTGCTCAAAAAATGTGTTTTCTTGTATGTGTATGGGTTAAAGTGTATTTTTCCACTGTGTATGGCTGAAAATGATGAAATTCGAAAAAAGTCATTTTTTGGGGGAAGCATAGTCACGGATTTGATGATGTGGCACTTACTTTTGGAGGGAATTTGAAAATTATACTTTTTCTAAAAGAAACTTCAAAAAATAAGCCCAAAAAAGTGACTTCTGACATATATATTAAAAAATAGGCCCTTTTGAGTTAATATACACTGAAAATGAGACTTTTTAAAAATGTTCATTTTTTAATTCAAATACATATACGAGTTTAATGATGTGGAAAGTAGATTCTCTTTCTCTCTCTCTAGAAGAAGAAAGAGAGAGGCTACTGAAGCCTAAAAAAAAGCCTACTCCAGCCTACTAAAAAGTGCCCTATTAAATGCACTTTGTCCCCTTAAACAACAACAAAATTAAGCTTAATCCCTAAAAATTAGGGATCCTTACAAGGCCCATGCAGGGTTCATTTTTTCCCCTAATGAGATACATGCCTATTTGATGCACCAACTATAGCGTCTTATATGTTAAGCATGCTAATGATGTACTTCTGATCATTGTTGTGTATGTTGATGATATGCTGCTCACTGGTCCTCATGAGAATCATATTGTTGATTTTAAGGTGATTTGCATGCCTCATTTGAGATTTCTGATTTGGGGCATTTGCATCATTATTCGGGCATTAAGGTTATGCATGTTGATGGTGGAATGGCTTTGTGTCAAATGAAATATATTATTGCAGCGTTTTGGCCTTGAAGGCTGTAAACCCATTGCCACACCTACGGAGACGAGTTTGTGATTGATTTTTCATGATGCTGGAGATGCATTTGATGTTGTTGTCTATCAGTAGGCTGTTGGATGCTTGATTTACTTATGCATTACTCGGCCAAATATTCAGTTTTCTATATCACAAATGAGCAGATTTATGCATTGCCAAGTGTCATGCATTAGTAGGTGGTTAAGCACATCGTTCGCTACTTGAGTGGTACCCAGATACTTGGGTTGTTTTATCCCAAGGGGAGATTAATACCACCATCTTTGCATGCTTTTTTTTACTCTGATTGGGCTGGTTGCTATGACACTCGTGTGTCCACTAGTGGTTTTTGCTTCATGCTTGGTAGCTCATGCATATTTTGGCATAGCAAGAAGCAGCCTACTGTGGCTACTTCCAGTTGTGAGGCTGAGTATAGGGCAGCTTTCACAGTGACTGTTGAGTGTGTGTGGCTGAGATGCCTTATGGCTGATTTGGGTGTTGGTTAGTCTTTTGCCACCACCATCTTCATTGATAGTCAGAGTGCATTGGCAATTGTGAGGAACCCTCTATTCCATGCTCGCACTAAGCACATTGAGGTGCATTATCATTATGTCATGGAGAGGTTCTCTGTTGTAGAGATGAGCTTGGCATATGTGGCCACAAAGGAGGACATTGCCAACGTTTTCACAAAGACTCTGCCTAGGGAGAAGTTTGAAGCTTTCCACAAAGCTTTGGGCTTACTTCCTTTTGTGGATTGATTCCACATAGCTTGGCACTTCCTTATACATGAGTGCCAGCTCCTTGTTCAGTGCATAACTCCCAGGGGGAATTTGTTTATATATTTAGGTAGTGATGTGTGTGAACAAACTAGCACCACCAGGGCACTTTTTTCCCTCTTTAGGAGGTCCCCCCTTGTATATATGCCTATAGCCCTAATGGGTTACTTATCTTTGTACATTCTAGTGGTAATACGTTAAGTATTGTGTGTTGTGCTCCAAGCTTCTTCTTCTTCTTCCTTGTGCTATTCATGTGCTTCTGCAGATGTCTAACTCCAACACTCCTTTAGTTTCACATTAATGCATTTGGAGCCAATAAGTGCTTTGGAGCATCATTCCCAAATGTTTTCATCAAAATAGACAACTTGCATTTGTAAGGAAGATGAAGAAACCTTCTATTTTGGGAATAGAAGTGCTCAATGTTTTGCTCAGGGCTCACAACGTGGTATGAATTGACAAGAGAGCTTTTGCATAGACCTAATTGGATTGTGTAGCTAACTAAAGCAAGTTATTTCATCAATTTACCTACATCATGCATTGAGAAACAAATCTAACGAGTCAGGGGGGTTCATCCCGACATTTCAGGATCTAGATGATGTGCAGATACAATCACCTTCTATGATTCATATTTCGAGATCCCCTAAACCAAATGTGATAAGAATTGATATGCAAGTAGTGGATACTTCAATCTAACTAATCCAAGATAAAGTACCGCACGTGATTGAGTACACATAGAGAAATCGATTCCACAAAATTACTATAATGATGAAGATGCAACAGAGAGTAGTAGACAGAGATATACTTGATGAATTGTATCAAAATATATACGCTAATGAACATATGATACAAGGGAAGTGTAGTGGACTACTCATTCATGAAGTGAGCTCAACGTGTGCTCAATGATATAGCTCAAAGTCTCACAGAATGGCTCACCTAGTGCACGACTACAAGCATGTGTACTCATAATTTGAGTTTGAATTTGAATTTTTCCTCACCTAAAAGTGATCCTACACTTTAGGCACATAATTGATTTTATTACTTCACCAAACAATTCGTGGCTTGACTCTCCTAAATCCATGAGATTCAATATTCTTTTGACATTTATAATTATTCAAAGTAACTATGCCCAAAAATGACTAGTATAGATTCTCATGAAGTTCTTCCTTGTGAAGGGATAAATGGATTTTGTAGTCCCAAGACTTTACCAATGCATTTAGGCTTGCTAAATGTACCAATACTTATAAGGCCCATGGAGGGTTCATTTTTTCCCTAATGGTTATATCCATTTCTATAGTATCACACTATCATTTGTTCTTAGAATCTTTACCCTTTCATCACACTACTCCTTGTTATATTTAATAAATAAAACATTCTAAATTTTTTTTTGTAAATCGTATTTCACCTAAAAATACCTCTCCCTAGTTTTCCAAGATGAGTTTGTGCACTACCTACTTCAAATGTTCTTCTAATGTCTGAGCCTTTAATTTTAACTCTTGACCTTATTCTACTTTTCTTTAAGTTGCTCCATGATAAACAAAGCATGAATTTTGAAAGGCTTTCCTCAAAAAACTTGTGCAGTTGTGTAAACAAGTAATCATATTTACTTTCCACAGCTATCGTGCATTTTGAAATCGAATATAGTATCTCAACGTTTGATGTAGCAAAATGCCATCCTTTAAATTGATAATTTTTCAATAAACGGATTATTTTCAAGCTCCTCCATAGCTTTTAGTCTTTCTTTTAGCAATAAATTTCTTAAATTAATTTGATACTTCTCTATCAAATCTTTTGTGCGTGCGCTACAAATATATAGTCCCATTCTAAGTTCCACTTTTTTATTTCATTGATGAACTTTTATGTTAAAGTAAAATATCTTCATAGTGAGTTAGTTTCTCTGCTTGTTGCTTGGAATGTTACACTAATGGTTGTACCTAAGATTGCAATTATTGCACGAGCTCATTGTATTCTTTAATTTTATGTGATTCTTTTTCAAAAATCTTATTAGCTGCTGTCGATTGTTGAATTCTTTCGTCTTGTTGTAGTATATAATATTAAAGAATGTAAAGAATAAAGAATATTATGCACATTTTTGTTACTTGAATTGTGCTAATTTTTTTCTTGGTCCTATGTATACTCCATTGGCTTTTTACTTTGAATTTTCCTTTTAATACATGCCCTAACATCCAATTCTTCTTCTAATTGAGTTGCTTTGACTTGTTTATTAGTTAATATACATTGCAAAAAATCTTTACCTTGACAGCATGTAGGACTAGAGTGTGAAGGGCTAGGAGATAATTGAAGAGCATAATCTTATGATACTAACAAATAAAACCCAGTCTTTGTTGACTTTTCCTTTTCGTTAGCTTTTTAGTGCATGCATCACATACATCATTCTTTGATATATTAAAGCAACTTAATGAACTAGTTTCCTGTGTTTGTCTGCTAATAACACAACATAGTTTTCATATGATACAGTCTCTTATCTAACCAATAAATAAACTATTTCAAGAAACCTTCGAATTCATTTTATTGTGACCAAGTCACATGCTTTACACATAGTAAGATATTTTCGAGAAACTTCTATTAAGATAAATTTCTTTTCCATTTCTATCTCAGATAACTTACCAAAATGTTTTTCTTTAGTGTTCAAAACTTGAAATACATGATCAATGAACACTTATGTTCTAATCGACTTGTTGCAAAATTTCTCTTCGCAACTCGGATTGTGAAGAAGACTTCCATGGTAGATTTGCAAAGCTTTAAAGGTGCAACTTTTTAAGACATATTTGATCTTTTACTAAAGTGTAAGATAATTCATACTAAAAATCATGAAGCCTATATTCGAGTAAAATGTCACCCACTATTCTTTGCTTCACGTCCTCCTCTTGATACCTCATGTTATGTAATTGTTATTGTGGTAATTGTGATACATTACATCTTTTGGTTTGTTCTCGTTGAGTAGCATTTTCCATGTGATCGTTAAAGTCAATTGGATAAGCACTCCATGGCATACTAATTAAGAGCTTAAAAAGAAGTAATAATCAAAGCACACTAGAATGACTTTTTAGGCATAGTTAATTGTTAATTTGTATTCACATGGAGGTCTAGTTTTGATGAAAAACCTTTTCATTATTTGCCTCTCTTGTACATGTGAAAGCATCATTCTTGTTTATCATTTCGATAAACAATATTTGATGACTATCGAAAGAACTCATGTGCAATCATTTGATCCAACATTCATATTAAAATGGAGAACATGTACTCAAAGAAATCAGCGGAAAAGAGTGAAGAAGATATCAAAGCAGAGAATGAAAGATGGAGTGTCGATCAATTGTGAATATAGACTAATGAACAATGATAGAGTGTATTTAAAGGAGCATTTTGTGAGAAATAAGAAGTGAATACAGTAAGCGAGAGCATATGTTTTGCAATAAGAATCTTAGTGCATATGTATGTTACTTTCAAAGTTTTTAATACAATAGACATGTCTTTTTTTTTCTAAATGGAGGTTCCGTTGAGGCCTATTCCCCCAGGCTTTAACTTTGAAATTGCAACTATACAAGGAAGGGCATAGTACCCATGGGACCCCTCTTATCCCACAAGAATAGGGGTTTACATAGTTGGGTTAAATAGCGGTCACAACTATCGCAGGGCAAAATAGATGGTGGCACATCAGCCACATGATACATCATTCCAAGTTAACATGTCCCTCACAAGTGCTGCCAATGGAGGTTGAACCCTCGCCCCCGCCTCAAGAGGCGAGAGGTCCAACCACCCAGATAGTGGCACAGAACAATACACATGTCTTGATATTGTGGGCATCATATGAAATAAAGGAGACTATAATGGTCCACACAAAGATCGTAAACCAGACTAACGAAATGGCTATTTGTGAAGAACGATGGCATCACAAGAGAGACACAAAAGAAAACTCTCGCAGATTTTTTATTTTGTTTTTTTTATGGGATGGCTAAATTTATTGCAGAGATGATTTTTTTTAAAATGAAGGTTCGGCAGAAGCCTACTCCTCTAGGTTTCAACTTCGAAATTGCAATTGTACAAGGAAGGGCATAGTACCCATGGGACTCCCCTTATCCCACAAGAACAGGGGTTTACATAACTGGGTTTACATAAATGGGCATAGTACTTATGGAACTTTCCTAGTATCCCACAAAACAAAAGTTAAACAAGATCAGAATTGATTTCAAGTAGTTTCAACTGCCCAAAACCATTACAAATCAAGAACACCATGCACATCTATTCTCTCTCTTGGCAAGTTTGTGATTGCTCTTCAACACTTACACCTTTGTGCGCAGCGCACTTCTCCTTCACCCTCCCTCCATTTTTTTTAATGGAGGTTTGGCCTAGGCCTACTCCTCCAGGCTTTAACTTTGAAATTTCACCCTCCTTCACCCTCCCTCCATTTTTTGTTTTTCTTTTTTTCTGGAACCTGAATTGAATTAAAAAGAGAAGATAAAATACAGCCCAAATGGGGAGCTACCACACACAAAGTCTAGGAGGCTGTTATGGATGATATTCCAAGAATTCAATCAGTATGAGTCTCTTGCCAGAGTACAAAGTAAGGACAGACTTCTTCCAGGGCCTATAGTGTTGCCTTTTACATATGTTATCCCAAGACTTAAGAGAGCAAGGGGCATCGGACATAGTAGCTTTACAGTCGTTGAAGATTTGTAGAGTTGTTTTAGTACAAACAAAAAGCAAGTCATTGGACTTCTGAGAGAAAAGCCTAACAGTTCTCTCTCTCTCTCCATATATACCAGAGGAGGTGGTTTCTTAACATTTTCCATAAACCAACTTCAAATCTATAGCTTTTCCGAATAAGGACCTCTCCTTGAGAAGGGAGAGACATCCCCAGAGTCTAGCAATAAGAAGTGATAGGATTCCAATATCTTTTAGCTTTATGATAGTATAAAAAGATATGTTCCAGGTCTTCATGTTGACCACAAGCATTACAAAAACCACTACCAATGTTGAGCTTTAGAGCTTTGCTACCTGTCCAAACAGCTCTATGAATGATAAGCCACAGCAAAATAGTATGCTTGATGTTAGTAGAGAAGGCCCACACCAACCTAAACATGTATCTCCACTGGTGACTATTCCACTCCAATTTCCATCTGTCATTTAGCTTGTGAGAAATACTTTGAACTGATCTGAAGGTTTTCTTGTACCTACTGTACATATCACCAGCTACATGACAGAGAT
Organism: Ceratopteris richardii; assembly: GCA_020310875.1. NCBI lineage: Eukaryota > Viridiplantae > Streptophyta > Polypodiopsida > Polypodiales > Pteridaceae > Ceratopteris > Ceratopteris richardii. The sequence goes on from CM035421.1 coordinate 85,602,598, forward strand.
GTATAGGCTTGTAAGAGAGGAACACAGACAACTTGTCAGAAAGAAATTCCAATCTGTTAATGATCATATCTCTGGATGTAAGAGAGAGTCCAGGGAAGCCATTCATCTCCTAGGGGTTCATAAGACCATCAGACCTACACAAAGAAGACCAGTTAGTAAAACGGAGTTTTCTACATTTATTACTCGTGATACTAAAGGTGTTGCTCATTAATCATCCAAAGCACATAGAGTCTTGCATTATGAACCATAAGTTATTAGTAAATATATTAGGCAAAGAGTAGTTTTTCTTAATTTCCATCCATGCATTCCACATAGCACACACCAATATACTGCCTTTAGGAATGACCGTAACAGGAGAGACTATGACATCCCACAGATTTAAGTGGTTCCAATACTTTAGTCCTTTAATATAAAAGAGATGGATGTTCCTTTTAATTAAACACACCCAATAGTCATTTGATCTCGTAATCCATTTACTAGCCAGCTGAGTGGCCATTTTGGTGGGGCATATGATACCCAGACTAGCCTCCTGCTTCCTCATACAATAGATATCCCAAGAAACTTTAGCCATTCTTTTAATAAAAGGAGAACCTCCCCATAAGAACCTTCTAGCCAGAGCCACAACTTGCTTGATATGTTTTTTGAATGGCTGCCAACATGACAAAAAATACGTTAGTGATGGCAAAATGTAGTGCTTTAAGACCTTTTAGAGAAGGTTTTTTGCATTCCAATCCATCTGACAATTTTTTATTTAAACTTTTCCATCACCCAGTTCCATCTCTAATCCATAGTTGCATCAAAGCCCATTGGAATGCCAAGTAGTCGAAAGACAATACCTCTTTCTATAATATCACACTTTTTATCTATAACACAATCAGGCACCACACTATTAGTAGCAAAAAAACCAGTTTTGTTGTGATTAACCACAAATCCACTAGCAGAATAGAAAACATCAAGGCATTTAAGAAAATTTACAGTAGACATGTTATCAGCAGCAGTTATGATATCTGTGTCATCTGCAAACATTTAAAGACCAAGTTGAGGGAGCACCAGGAATTGTAAGCCCTTTGATAAGACCCTGTTCAATGCAATACTTGACTAGCCATCCTAAAGCATCACTGGTGATGGCAAATAAAAGGGGAGCTAGGGGACATCCATGTCTGATAGACCTGTACAATCTAAAAGAGTCAGAAACATGGCCATTCATAGCAATAATAGAATTTTCATTTCCAAAAAGAACACTTGTGAATTTAATAAACTTTTTGCCAAGGCCAATGTCATGCAAAGACTGAAGAATAAAGTCCCATTCCATTCTGTCATAAGCTTTATCAAAATCAATCTTGAAGAAATAAACATCAATGTTTTGTTCCCTAGCAAATCCAGTCCCTTCCCAGAAAGAAATCATAGCATCAAGAATGAACCTACCTTTGATGAAACCTTTTTGTTTAGGCAGAATGATGGAGTCCATGATAGGGCTAAGTCCCCTGGCAAGGGTGGAAGCAAAGATTTTGTAAAGAGAAGTCAGGCATGAGATAGGCCTCTGGTTACTAAGATCATCCTTGTCACCCTTTTTATGTATCAATTTAATAACCCCTGAGTTGATAAAGGTGGAAAGGATCCCTCTCCTCAAGGCCTCTTCCCACACCAAGAGAACAATGGGCACCATAAAGTCAACCAGTTCCTAAAAGAATTCATTGGGTATACCATCATTACCAAGAGATTTGTAGGGTTTCAATTTACTAATGGTTTCTCTAATCTTGCCGGTAGAGAGGGGGAGGTCTAGGATGGTAGCCAAAGCCTAAGAGATCATTTTTTTTCTTTTTATGGAAATTAGGGCTCTGTCACTCTGGATGTCCTCCCCCCTCTTCGGAGACCTAGAGAAAACATTGGTAAAGAAGCTTAAAGCCTTCTGCAAATTCTCCTTAATAGAGCTAGTATGACCACCAACAATCTTTTTGAGAAATGTAACATAATCTTTAGTTTTCTTTTTCTTCATAAGGTCAAACATGTGTTTATTTGGTTTTTCCACCTTCCCAGCCCAAAATTCTCTTGATGCAGCAAGAGCAGTTGGATTTTTCTTGATCTTTAGCTGTAGAAGGAATTGATTCACTTTTTTAACATAAAAGAGGACAATCACTTATAAGATGTCCTTGTTTCAACCAGTTAAAACAAGCATTTGGTAGGTTCTTGTAAATGACCTTCTGTTCATGAAGTCTTTGCCCATCATTATCCTTAATGAATAAAGTGGATTTAAGTTCCTTGGAGATGTCTATTTCCACTAGCAACTAGGGATCCCACTTAGGGTTGAAACACTTTCTTGGTTTTTGGCCAATAACCCTTCCTAAGATGTTTCCTAAATGTTCTATCCATGGGTAGTAGTCAATTGGGAGGTCTGGAAGCTATATCCAGACAGGAATTTTAGTTGGCCTTGGTCCCCTAGGGTTGAAACCAGTCTGCCACTTAAAAACTGAAAGAGGAGTATTTCTAATAATCCAATGTCCCTCTGACAACACTTGCAAAGTGCTATTCGCATCATTAAAGAAAAATAGAAAGAAATTGTTGTGTAGGTACTGACCATGATTAACTTGGAAACCCCTATTTTCCCAATTTATTTTAATCCATTGTTTTAGAGTATCCTGGGGAGGTCTCGTTCCATGGCACAAACCAACAATCACTTTGTCATAGAGGTGGTTCTACCATTGACTTAGGGAATCCCTATTTATTGTAAAGGTGCTATTATCCTTATCTTCAGAAGCACTTTCAATGTTAATTCTTTTATCCTTTTCATTATCAGAGCTTGTGCTAGCACTGTTCACATCATTATACATCTTCTGTTTCCCTTTGTAATCAGCAAAGCCTTTAGGGTTACCTGTCAAGCCTTCAACACCAAAGACATCTACAACATCTCGAGGAGGATCTTTCCGTACCTGAGAAAATGAAACCATCTTTCCATTCAGCATTTTTGTCCATGCGGGAGGGTCCTCATCGCTGATATCTTGTCCTAGCTAACCTCTTGACCTAACCCCTCGGCATTCCTCAACATAGCCATTTCTTTTCTTTTTGAAAGAACCAGAACTGAATTAGGAGAAAGAAGTAAAATACAAGCCCCAAAGGGGAGCTACCACATACAAGGTTTGCGAGACTGCTATATATGGTATACAAAAAATTCTATCAACCTAAGTCTTCTGAGAGAATACAGGGCAAGGATAGACTTTCTCCAAGTCCTAAAATATTGTCTTTTACAAATATTACTCAACTTTAGGATCACAAGGGGCATCTTGCATTGCATCCTTACAGTAATTGATAATTTGTAAAGCTTCTTGGTTACAAACATACATCTTGTCTTTGGGCTTCTGAGAGAAAAGCTTATCAGTTCTATCTCTCCATATGTTCTAGAGATAATGAATTCTTAGCATTTGCCAAATGCCCACTTCAAATCTGTGGCTTTCACCAATAAGAACTTCTCTAGGAGAAGGAAGAGGCATCCCCAGAGTAAGACAATAAGAATTGATGGCCTTCCATAACCTTTTTGCTTTCGGATAGTACATAAAAATATGCTCAAGATCTTCAGAGTTTCCACAGGCCTTGCATAGACCATTGCCAATGTTATAATTCAAGGCGTTGCTCCCAGTCCCGATAGCTCTATGCATGATAAGCCATAACAGAATAGTGTGCTTTATGTTAGTAGAGAAGGCCCACAGCAGCCTAAATATGTATCTCCATTGATGGTTTCAATCAACTTTCCATTTATGATTCAGCTTTTCAGTAATGATTTAAACAGAGCTGAAAGACTTCTTGTATCTGCTATACATATCCTATGCAATATAAGACAGGTGGACTAGCTTGGAGGAAAGGAAAATAGGAAGCTTGTCAGTAAGAGTGACCAATTTATTAGTGAGAAATTGTTTGCATGCTAGAGAAAGTCCTGGAATATCATGCAACTCCTGGTGACTCACAAGACCTACAATCTTGTGGAGAGAGAAACAATTAGAAAAGCCCATTTTTCTACATTTGTTACTTCTGATACTTAAAGTGTTTTTATCTATCCATCGAAACCAAATGGAGTCTTGCATTATAAACCACAAGTTCTTAGCAAATTTTTCAGGCAAAGAGTAGTTTTCCTTAATTTTCATCCATGCATTCCAAAAAGCACAAACCAAGGTACTACCTTTGGGAACAAAAGCTACAGGAGAAACTATGACATCCCATGGGGTTAGGTAATTCCAACACTTTATACCTTTAATATGAAAAAGATGAATGTTTATTTTGATTAAACATGCCCAAAAATAATTTGAGGAGATGGATCTCATAATCCATTTCCCAGCCATCTGAGTGGCCATACTGGTAGGGCATATGATTCCAAGAGCACCCTCCTGCTTTTTCATACAACAGATATCCCAAGAAACTTTAGGAAATCTTTTTACAAAAGGGGAACCTCCCAACAAGAACCTTCTAGCAAGTGCCACATCTTGAGAAATATGTTTTTTGTAAGGCTGCCAATAGGACAAAAAGTAAGTTAGAGATGGAAGAATGAAGTGCTTCATGACAAAAATTCTTTGAGAAAAGGACTGTTGCATTCGAATCCAACTAATAATGTTTTACTTAAACTTCTCCATAACCCAATTCCATCTCTGATCCATAGTCACATCAAAGCCCATAGGTATACTCAGAAGTTTAAACACAACACCTCTTTTGATAATTCTACACAATCTATCTGTGACACAATCATGCACCAAACCATTAGTAGCAAAAAACCTTTTTTGTTATGATTAACCATAGAACCACTAGTAGTACAGAATAAGTCAAAACAATTAAGAAAATTAATTGCAGACTGGTAATCAATAGAGGTTATCATATTGGTATCATCAACAAACATCTGAAGACCGAGCTAAGTTGGGGCACCGAGAATAGCAAGACCTTTTATTTGACCCTGTTCAAAGCAGTCTTTGATTAGCCAGCCAAGAGCATCACTGGTGATGGCAAACAGAAGGGGGGCTAGGGGACAACCCTATCTGATGGATGTGCACAGATAAAAGAGTCAAAAACATATCCATTCATTGCCACTCTAGAATTTTCTTTTCCAAAAAGGATACTGGTAAATTTAATGAAGGTTTGACCAAGGCCAACATCATGCAAGGACTGAAGAATAAAATCCCACTCTATTTTTTCATAAGCTTTATCAAAGTCAACTTTGAAGATAAAAACATCAGTTTTTTGATCTTTAGCAAACTCAATCCCTTCCCAAACAAAAATAATAGCATCAAGAATAAACCTACCTTTGATGAAGCCTTTTTGTTCAGGAAAAATGATGGAGTCCATAATAGGGCTAAGTCCCCTGGCAAGAGTGGAAGCAAAGATTTTATATAGAGAAGTCAGACATGACATAGGTCTCGAGTTGTTAAGATCATCCTTCGCACCCTTTTTGTGTATCAACTTAATAGCCCCAGAATTGATGAAGGCAGAAAGACTCCCTCCTCAAGGCCTCTTGCCACTCTAAGAGAACAATGGGCACCATAAAATCAGCCAAGTCTTGAAAGAATTCATTAGGTATACCATCAAAGCCATGATTTTTGCAGGGTTTCAATTAACTAATGGTTTCTCTAATCTCGTCGACAGAGAGGGGCAGGTCCAGGATGGAAGCCAAAGCCTGAGGAATCATTCTTTTTCTCTTTATGGAAATACTGGCTTTCTGGATGTCCCCCCCCCTCTTGGGAGACCTAGAGAAAACATTCCCGCCCCCCAAAATAATATGTTTTACCTGACTGACCAAATACTCACTTGATTTTCACTAAAAGAAAGTGAATTCTCTGTGATCTCCGAGGACTGGAATTTCGCAACGCTGTGAGCAGTGACCCAAAAGAATAGGGTGGAGTATAAGCGCTGGTCCCTTTCGGTAAAGTGCTTATGCTTTATGTTACCTACCATGGGACCTCCGTCCCCGAGGGAGGCAGAGAAAACAGTAAACTAAGCTTCGCTTAAATGAAAACCCGATCAACTAAGTGAAAAGTTAGCAGCGATTAATTCTATGTTTACAACATGTATTAGCATAGCCGAAAAGGTATTAGCTAATACGTTTACAACTCAGTAAACGCTTCGCCCTCGCTTTGCGGATTAAGAGGCTTAAGGCTTAATTAATCCTAAACGTTAGTAAACGAGGCCTCTGCTTCGCGGAGCAGTTGAGCTTAGCTTCGATGAAACCGCAGAAAGCCTCCTGCAAATTCTCCTCAACAGATCTAGTATGGCTTCCAGAACTTTTTTTAAGAAAAGGAACATAATCTTTACTTTCTTTTTCTTCAAGAGGTCAAACATATGTTTGTTAGGTTTGTCCATCTTTCGAGCCCAAAATTCTCTTGATGAAGCAAGAGCACCTCTAGCTAACAGGTAAGCTTCATACCTTAATCTATTTTGAAGTTCAAGGATGGATATCTTTTTGGCATGTGGGTCCAAGTCACTATTTTCAACTTGATCTATCTCTTTAAGTATCATCATTCTTCTCTTCTTCCTAATATCCTTCATTTTATGCTTATACTTAGTGAGACGACTTTGAGTATCCTTAACAGAATTTTCCCAAGCAATGAAAGGATTCAAACAATGACCATAAATATAAGAGTCAAAGATCTTTTTTATTTATTCCTTGATCCAAGGTAGTTTAAGTAAAGACATATCCAAGTGTGGCCACCCTGCTCTCTGATTAGGAGCATTCATAAAAAACTGTAAGTTGAGAGGCAAGTGATCAAAAAGTTGGAGAGAATTATCTTTAGAGCAGCAATGATTCCACATATCCTGAAACGGACTCACACTCATATAACAATGATCTAGTCTAGCAGAAAGAGAATTCTCAGCATTCGTGTTACTCCATGTATGCCCACTGAGGGGAGAGCAATCAATGAGTTTGGGAGAAGTAACCATATATATCCAACAACATTTTTCTTTACCATGCAAGGTATTGTCAGAGTTACCTTGTCTATCATTAGCATGAGTGGCCATATTGAAATCCCCAGCAATCAGAACATCACAAGTGATGGAGGCAAGCTCAGTCTACCATTTGCTTCTGTCAGCAAAATTATTGGCTACATATAAGCTAACAATAGTAAGGTTAAGAGGATGCCTGCACTTTATGGCAACCCATTGCCCATAATCACTAGTTCTGACTTCTTCCACCAGATGATCAATACCAAGAAGGATGCCAATGGTTGCACCCCCTTTTCTAGAGGTATGCTTAGTGGTATACCAATTATGCCAAATAGAGGCAATGTTCAAATTAGACAGAAGATTGACCTGACTGTTTTGATCTCCTATAAACAGATAAAGTTAGGGAGCAGAGACGAGTCCTTAAGCCATTGATTAAAAACTTTACTCCTGGTTGGGTTTGTGATCCCTTTGAAATTGAAAGATATAACTTTGAGAGAATCATTTAAAAACTTTGGAAAAAACAGAAATCAATCACTTCTTACGATTCTTTGGGGGTTTGAATGCTAAACTAGATGTCCTAGTAGCATCCTTTCGTTTACTTTTATTATTGTGGGAACCCTTGGGTTTGTCATCCAAGACCTGTTGCATTTCAACATAAGTGACTTTTTCTTTTGTCACCTGATCAGAATAGTAACATTCCATGTCATGATTATTAAGTCAGTGGTGAAAACAATTTCATCAACATTGTCGTGATCTGAATCATCTTTAGAAGAGAAGGAGGGCTGAGAGACATTACCAAAGTTGTTGGACTGCTCTTTGGGGGAGTTAACAGAGTGAGGGGCCTCCTTATCATTATTATGTTGGATCACATCTTGGGGAGCATGGTCATATGATTCATTCTCTGCTACTTGAGCCTTTAGCAACACCTGCATCAATTTCTTCAGATAGAACAACAAAAGGATTACTGATATTATGCAAGAGAGCATCATTCTTAAGGAGCCAATTAGAAGTTTTCTTTTTGTTCTTATGCACCACCTTTTTGAAATTATTATCTGTAGAGACATTATTGGATTTAGGGTTAATATTAGAGTGGTCTTGGCCCTTATCAGTAGTAGGGTTAGATTCACCTTTTGAATTTAAGAGAGGACAATCCTTAATAAAATGCCCTTGCTTTAAGTAGTTAAAGCAAGCGTGGGGAAGATTTTTATAGATAATTTTTTGTTCATGCAATCTAAATCCATCACTATCGTCAATGTATAAATCTCCATCACTATCGTCAATGTATAGAATAGATTTATGCTCCTTAGAAATATCTATTTCCACAAGTATTTGGGGATCCCACTTAGGGTTGAATCCATTTCTTGGTTTTTGACCAATAACCCTACCAAGTATGGTGCCTAAGTGTTCTATCCACGGGTAATAATCAATTGGGAGATCTTGTAGTTCAATCGAGACAAGGATTTTGGATGGTTTTGGCCCCGTAGGGTTGAAACCAGGCTGCCAATTAAAGATGGAAAGGGGGTTGTTTCTAATTATCCAGTGGCCTTAAGACAAAACTTGCAAAGCACTATTGACATCATGAAAAAAGAGCAGGAAGAAATTATTGGGTAAGTACTGCACATGGTTATCATGGTAGCCCCTATTTTCCCAATATATTTTAATCCATTGTTTTAAAGTGTCTTGGGGAGGCCTCGGTCCATGGCAGAGTCCTACATCACTTTCTCATAAAGATGATTCTGCCATTGGCTTAGGGAGTCTCTATTTATAGTCAGAGTACTATTATCCTTATCCTCATTTTCACTATCAATATTGATACTGTTTCCCCCTTTCTTAGCCGTGCTTGTGATAGAAAAATAACACCCTCAACCATCTTTTGTTTTCCTTTTTCGTTAGAAGAGTTTTTAGGGTTACCTATCGAGCCTTGTAAGCCAAAGAAGTCAGTAGATTCAAGGGTTGAGTCTTTTAGCACCTGAGCATACATTGAAGCATTTATTATGAGCTCCAACCTTAGTTGTAGCGTCGACAACATGTTCATGCAATGAGACTCTGTCCATGACTATCTACTGAGCGTTGATGGTGCCAGTGTTAGGGGTAGTCACTGAATACCCGTTGATTAGTGCTTCCTGGAGTGCCATCTCTCCCCGGAGGGGAGGAGGGAAAGTAATGGGCACTTGGAGTTAGAGCGTGTATAGAGAACTCCCTCAGAGAAAGAGCAAACAGACGCGACCTCTGTAACATGCACACGTCGGGGCTGCTGCGGTTCAGACCGCCATAGCTAGAGTTTGACTCGCCGGCCGTCACTTTCGAAAATATCCTTGAGTCATTATTTCTAACACAGCCATTTTTTGTTTTGGAGCAGCGAAAGGGCTTGAATTGCAGCGAAGAGATGGCTACCCATTGAAGATGGCGAAAAGATGGCCATGCATTGAATTGCAGTGAAGAGATGGCGATTCGCGAACCTGAACGTGTGCTCTGGAATCAAAACAAATAGTGGGAACCATTTCGGCAACGGATTCACCCTTGCAGCCCGATTAAATGACGGCGGAACTGCCTTTTTCTTTCCTACTCTTCTCTATTATTTTTAAAATTTTTTTGTTTTGTTTTCTGCCATGCGCGGACAACTGCTGCATACGTCGAAAGTCACAATTCTTCCATAAGCACGCATATACTCCAAATTCCCATACAAAACAAACTACAGTCTCTATGCTTCATTACGTAACAGATAATAATCAGAGAATCAAGAATTTCGTACTCTTTTCTATATCACCAAAATACACATTCCCTTTTTTTTTTTGAGAGAGTACAATGCACATTTTAACTTAGGAGGTTGAGTATGTGACTGTGTATTTCAAATTCCTTGTACTCTAAAAAAAAAAAAAACACTTTCACTCACTTGACCCTCTTAAGGTAGATACACCCATCTTTAGGGAATTCAAAATATGTCTAGAAGAATTCACGATATGTCCTCCATGCAAGACTTGAACTCATGATATGTTCAGGTCCCTTTTTTTTTGAGAGCACAATGCATGTTTCCACCTTACGAGGTTGGGTATGTGAGTGTGTTTTTCAAATTCATTGTACTCTGAAAAAAAAAAGGAAACAGACGCACTCACTTGACCTCTTAAGGAAGAGACACCCATCTTTGACGAATTCAAAATATGTCTAGAAGAATTCATGATATGCCCATGGCAAACTTGAACTCATGATATGTTCACATAACGCCCCACATAATGGATTGCGTTTTTTATCACTGTTTGCTAAGTTTTTTTTTTTAAATAAACGGAAGTTCGGCCTTGGCCTACTCTCCCGGACTTGTATTAATTAAAAGAAGAAAAAGTACTAGTGAAGGGGACTAGTTCCCACAGGACCCCCCCCCCCCCCGGAATCCTAGAGAGCCTCTTCTTCTTCTTCAAGGAGTTCATGCCCTCCACCTCCATTAAAAAAATGACATTGCACGCACATATTGTCAAAGATGGGGTCATTATCATTCCGAGTCTATATAAAACAACATTATATCATGATTAAATTAGCATGTCGGACTATAAAGCTATAGGGCTTGAGGCGACACTCATTTATCAATTTCAAGAAAATTCGTCCTTGATGATCTTGTACTAAGTATCTAGCTGGTTCATGCTGCTTTGAAATCTAAAATGACCCTATATATTGCATTTTTAATTTATTAACTCGTTTGTCCAATTTGATATAGTAAAGTAACTCTTAGTGTTGTGGTTGAGCAAATTTATGCTTGATATTCCGATCTACCCAAGCCCATCTTTTCTTTGTATAGTTACTGCCATATAGGATGCTTCTAGTCAACCTTTTCAAAGTGCTAACAAATTGAAGCTCCTTTTGATCTTTGACCTTTCCTCATATAAGTGATATTTGAACGATACTCTTAAAGTGGGTAATGACAATTCGATTGGTGCAATTGCTTCAATCCATATACTCATTTGAATGGTTTGATTTCTATAGCTAGCTTATGTGGTGTTCAAAATGCCCACAATGCAAAACGTAGTTTAACATCTCAGTCCTTTCAATGATATGAGAACATCCTTCTAAGTATCTATACTAATGTCCTATTTCTAGATTTAGCCTAACATTTTTCTTATGGATAATATGTGGTTGATTTCTCATGAAAAGTCATTTGTTTATCTATTATCATATGCATTACCTGCTTAATAAAATGGAACCCTTGATCAGATACAAACTCCGTACGATAGCCAAATTGTATCATGATATATCTGTGGAGAAATTTGGTTACATTCTCAGCCTTATTATCTGCCATTCCTTGAACTTCCATCCACTTGGTGCAATAATCTAGGGCAACTAGCATGTATCGATTTCCTAATGGTTTAAGCAAGGGATTTACTATGGCCCAACAAAATCAAGTCCCCATTTCATAAATGGTTTTAGTGGTAAAATTGGTTGCAAATGCATCATATTTTTGTCCAAAGGTTCTTTGTCCCTCTAGCATTGCTCACAACATGTAACAAATATAAATGATTCTTTGAAAAGAATCGACCACCATAATCTTCCTTGTAAAATATTTCTAGCTATAGTGTGCCTTCGTGGTTTAGGAACTGCATATAAGGAGTTTAGAACATCTATTCAGACTAAGCAAAATATTTCAAATTTTGCTAATCTGGTGTCCATGTTGATTATTGAAGAAAATAATCTTCGTGAGGGCTCAAACTCCCAAGGTCAACCTAGTTATGAGCGGGTATTCTACTCTGGTAGAGGAAGAGGTAGAGGTAGAGGCTTGGGAAGTGGAAGAGAAAACAATAACCAAGACTGTCACATAATCCTAGTAGGAGATGGTTGAGCCATGCCTTAAGAGAGAGGATTAGGAAGTAATCCTTAACCATGGCTTTTGGGGCAAGTGGTTAGCCCATCGTACTCCTAACCAGGAGGTTGTGATTTCAATTGTCAACATTGGTATCAGAGCCGAGTTGAGAAATTGGGCGAGACGGAGGTTTGCGCCTCATTCATGGGCACTTGGAAAAAGCGCTTATCTATGGTGAGTGTGAAACTGGTCTTAGATCAAGGTGCATGGGAATTTGGGCACCCATAGAGGGTGGGATAGGTCCAAATTTGGTCCATGTGCTAGAGTTTGAGGTTGCTGGAAGCACTCATGCATGGAAAGTGAGTCCAAGAGAGTCAGAAGGGTCCACAAGTGAGCATTGAGGACAATGCTCAGTCTAAGAGGAAAGGGATGCCACATAATCCTAGTAGGAGATGGTTGAACCACGCATTAAGAGAGAGGATTAGGAATTAATCCTCAACCATGGCTTTTGGGGCAAGTGGTTAGCCATCGTACTCCTAACCTGGAGGTCATGAGTTCAATTCCCAACAAAGTCCAAAGTCAATATTAGAATCATGCAGGAGGTAGAGTAGAGTTTTGAGGTAGGGGAGCCAAAGAGGCCGCAAAAATTTCCAATGAAATGATTCAGGTAATGACAGTAAGGGATGCTGGAATTGTGGTAAATCTAGACACTTTGAACGTGATTGCAGGTTGAAGAATAAAAAAAACCAAAAGGCAACAAAACAACTATGCATCCACAAGTGCGGATGATTCTCAGAAGCTATTCATGGTTCAACATCACATGATGAATACGATGTCTGCTGATGTTTCTAAATCGAATGGAAATGTCTATTATGTTGATGCACGTGCTTCAAATCACATGATTAGTCATGCAGAATGGTTTATTAGTTTACAAAAGTTGCCAGTTCTTGGATATGTTACTCGATCACCTAGACATGATTCCCCTTGGATTTACCGACCAAATTGTGACATTGAACCCCTTAAAAAGTAATGGTCCTCTTTCTTATGTCCTCATCAACTAGTAGTTTGCACACCTATCTAGGTTGATCGTTTCAATTTTTCCAGATTATCACAATTCATCTTTGATTTCCCCCATCTTTATCAATTTTATAGGTTAATTATAAAATTAATTTTGTTGGAACTACTAAATTCATAGAAAACCTTAATCCTTCTACACTACTATTAATAACATTAATTAGTCCACACTCTCTCGTCCACACTCCACAACACTAACTCCGTAAGTTCTAATTTTAGCATAAAGAATCTGCATGTAATCTCCTCCTTCGATCAATGCTGCATTAGACTCTAACTTCTTTTGTGGTGATTGCCACTTAGTTCAAATACGAGGCAATTTCCTCACAACAGATTATAATTTTGCATGTTTCTTTGACTCATTAGACATTATCTCCATAAGAATCAACATAATATCTCACTCATATGTAAGCTGCACATCCCAACGAATATTGTATCACAATAATTACTAATGTTTTTATGTGTATTCATTTATTTTTTCCTTCCTTCCCTGTTTGTTTTGCCTTTGGTTACCCCCTTCTGTATTCACTTGACCTTCTATTTTTCATTCTTGCTCGAATGCAACAAATACACCAACAAAAGCACCCATTCAATCTCATCTTCCAGTCCAAAAAAGAATTTCCAAGCATGCAATAGTCTGTAATAGGCTATGATTTTATATAAAAACATGCAAATATAAAAAACTAAAGAAGAGATAAACAAGAAAATTGATTATATGGTCTTAGGGAGAACAAAGCCTATGCACTTGTAGATCTCTCTCTTTCCTGGGTTTCCCATGTCTGCATGACTTACATTAGAAATATAAAAAACTAAACAGCTTAGCCTTTGCATTTCCCTTTTTGTTTTTCTTGCATCTGACATTCCGCTTTGCTTCTCCTGTCTTAAACCTTTCTTTTGCGGTTAATCCGTTGGGTTGGTGGTCCTCTCTCTCTCTCTCTCTCTCTCGGCCATGCCTCGCTATTCAAGAGAAATGTGGATCCCTTCGTCATCATGCAAGGACATGGGGATGCCCTTCCACTCTTTGAGGTGAAATGTTGATGTGGCAAAGGTCCAAGACTAGCTAACGAAGACGTGCTTCATACATGAGGTGTTTGGTCCCCAACCCCTCGTTGAAACCATTAGACTCTTGCTCTAAAAAGAATGCTTCCCAAGGGGCATAATTGTATAAAACTCTCAATTTCTTCAAACAAACCTCACCCTGCTAGTGATCAATAATGAATAAATGGCCTTCGAAGCTCTCTATACTCGCACTTGCAAAATACAATGAACAACAATGCACCTTTTACTTGGTTTCCAATGCTCAACCAATTTTGACTCTAGGGAGAACTACTCAAACTGCCGTTTTACCTTTACCAATTTTTCAAACAAATTGTCTCTCCCCTTGGCAAGATAATGGTGATGAAAGCTAAAGTTAGGGGTGCTCACGTATGATGGGGCATCTCACTCATTCAGTGTGTTGTGGCACCCAAAGGTCTAATGTGTAAGTACACCTCAATGTTGATCTCCCCTTGCCATCAACACCAACATCGGTGAGGGATCTATCATGGAACAAGAAAACACATATCAGAACCTAGTTGTGCTTGCTTTGATCATGGGGTTCAACGCCACAGAATTAAAGAGCCCTTGATAAACGGACACAAAAATCAAAGCCAAATGAGTCTTGGGAAACCTAGCTAGTGTCTAATCCCCCTAACACTCCAAGAACATAGACAAAATCCAAACTTGAGAATTCCGCAATGCCCTTGAGAGGGAACCTAGAAGAATTCATGAAATTCAGAACAAAGAAGAAAAGAAACGTGAAAAAAAAAGAGACAAGTTTCCCATGTACGAGAAGCACCAATTCTAGAGAAAGAGATAGATTTGTTTGCCCACCTAGGCAGTTTTAGCTTGGGATAGGTAATTGAGGTATCTAATAGTGCGAAATCTGTAGAGGAGTACTCCACCAATGAATAGGATAGTTAGGAAACTCCACAATTCCGTCCACAATCCTTGACACCTATTCTAGGAATGTTTGCAATCCAAAAGGTAAAGCCACACTCTTGTGTATGAGTTCAAGGATCCAAAATAATCCATGAAAAGCAACCTATTTGAGCCATGATTAGGAATGTATGCACATAGTCTAGGACTATAGTAACCAAGCTCATCTTTGGCAAGGTCAAGAGGTTTTCCCATTACAAAAATCATGAGATTCACAAAAACAATGCATGATAGGACTAGCTAGCATCTCAAACATTCAATAAGAGAAGACTAGAGAGGCCCCAAAGTAAGCTTTATACACAAGCTATGAAGAGGTAGATCAGAGCAGGGAACAGGCATGCCACAGAGAGAGAGAGAGAGAGAGAGAGAGAGAGAGAGAGAGAGAGAGAGAGAGAGAGAGAGAGAGAGAGAGAGAGAGAGAGAGGGAGAGGGAGAGGGAGAGAGAGAGAGAGAGAGAGAGAGAGAGAGAGAGAGAGAGAGAGAGAGAGAGAGAGAGAGAGAGAGAGAGAGAGAGAGAGAGAGAGAGAGAGAGAGAGAGAGAGAGAGGGAGGGAGGGAGGGAGGGAGGGAGGGAGGGAGGGAGGGAGGGAGGGAGGGAGGGAGGGAGGGAGGGAGGGAGGGAGGGAGGGAGGGAGGGAGGGAGGGAGGGAGGGAGGGAGGGAGGGAGGGAGGGAGCGAGAGAGAGAGAGAGAGAGAGAGAGAGAGAGAGAGAGAGAGAGAGAGAGAGAGAGAGAGAGAGAGAGAGAGAGAGAGAGAGAGAGAGAGAGAGAGAGAGAGAGAGAGAGAGAGAGAGAGAGAGAGAGAGAGAGAGAGAGAGAGAGAGAGAGAGAGAGAGAGAGAGAGAGAGAGAGAGAGAGAGAGAGAGAGAGAGAGAGAGAGAGAGAGAGAGAGAGAGAGAGAGAGAGAGAGAGAGAGAGAGAGAGAGAGAGAGAGAGCGAGAGAGAGAGGGAGAGAGAGCGAGAGAGAGAGGGAGAGAGAGAGGGAGAGGGAGAGGGAGAGGGAGAGGGAGAGGGAGAGGGAGAGGGAGAGGGAGAGGGAGAGGGAGAGGGAGAGGGAGAGGGAGAGGGAGAGGGAGAGGGAGAGGGAGAGGGAGAGGGAGAGGGAGAGGGAGAGGGAGAGGGAGAGGGAGAGGGAGGGAGAGAGAGAGAGAGAGAGAGAGAGAGAGAGAGAGAGAGAGAGAGAGAGAGAGAGAGAGAGAGAGAGAGAGAGAGAGAGAGAGAGAGAGAGAGCTACTAACATAAATAATCACATATGTTGTTTGGAAGATGTTCCACTAACTATAGGATCAAAACCAATATGATAGAAGATAATGCAAGATAAAAAACCTTGCTATTTTGGTTGATACCCCTATTCAATGTTTTGAACAATTCTCTGAGTATAGCCGCAATTGACAAAATTCATTTTGGGGAACTATAATTAGCTTAACAAGCTACCAATCATGAATGATATCATAAAAAATTATGGACTGTATGTAGAGAAATGTATTTGGAAAATCATACATGCAACTTGACATTTACGGGCTATGATAGTCAACAGACCCGTGAGCAAAGATGGATTAATATCTGATGATTTCAAGAAGCTCTGGAGATAAAACTTTGTAGGATTGTAGTAGAAACTATGCTGAATATATCATGCTTTAAATCGTAGAAAGTAATCAACTATAGAGTGAGAATAATCTCTGACAAGATCAATGTTCTGATGGAGTTATGATAGAGAAATGAGAATGAGAAGTAATTATCATTGTTGAGTGTGTGTAGAAGTGCGAGAGACACACAAGAAGCACACACAAGGAGCACAAACACAGCAAGACACATGGAGAAGATGATGGCTAGAATAGCTCTCTCTATTGACGATGAACTAAAACTAAAGTAAGAGCTGAATAATATCCCTAAGTACAAAGTACCACCACATATGAGTGAATCATGTATGTGGTAACATGGGGAAAAATCCTCTAGCCAGCACTAGAGTAAAAGTGCCCATGTATAGGGAAAACGTTCACATAAAAGCTACTCGAGGAACACATAAGTGTAAAAAACCCCCCTGGAGCAAATGATGTGAACACATACAGGGAGTGACAGATCAGCCCCCCAAGGTAATAAGCCTAAAGCTTTGTGAAAAGCTTCAAACTTTTCCCGTGGAAGATCTTTGGTGAATATGTCTCCCACATTATCTTGTGTAGCCACATATAACAAATCAATATCTCCTACATGAAGGCGCTCTCTCACATAGTGATAATGCACCTCATATGTTTGGTCCGTGCATGAAACACTGGGTTTCGTGCAGTAGCCAAAGCACTCTGACTATCAGTGAGAATATGCGTAGCACCATCAATCTCCATGCAAAGATCCATCAATGGGCGTCTCAACCATATACACTCCACTCTAGCTGTGAAAATTGCCCTGTATTCAGCTTCACAACTCGATGTTGCCACTGTAGGTTGCTTCTTACTCAACCAAGATATGCATGAGCCTCCAAGGAAAAAGCAATTACCACTAGTGGACACGCGAGTATCATAACAACCAGCCCAATCACTATCTGTAAAAGCATGCAGGCATGTCTGAACATCTCTGCCATAAAAGAGATCTAAGCTCAAAGTGCCTCGGAGATATCTAAACACACGTTTAACCGCTTGCCAATGCTTAGTGTCAGGGCTATGCATGAATCGAATCAACTGGCAAACTCCATACTGTATATCCGGCCTTGTGTTGCATGCATATATAAGACATCCCACAACTTGCTGATAAAGAGAAGTGTCAAATGCATCACTCGAATCCTCAACTGAGAGCTTGAACCTTGTCTCAACTGGTGTGGAAACTGGCTTGCAATCCTCAAAGTCAAAATGCTGAAGTAATTTTTCAACATACTTTGCTTGATGCATAACAATCCCTCCCTCAAGGGATACAAACTAGATGCCAAGATAGTAGCTGAAAAGACCAAGATAAGTGACATCAAAATTATGTTGCAAATCAGCGATAAGAATGTCAAGTTTTGTATCACATGACCCAGTCAAGAGTATGTCATTGACATAAAGAACAAGCACTATAAGATCAGCCTCATTTTTGCATAATAGAGTGTGCTTTCAATCGGACTACATGTGAAGCCACGAGCAATCAAGTGCTTATATATTTTATCATATCATCCACGTGGAGCTTGCTTGAGACCATACAAGGCTTTATGCAAGTGACAAACCATATGCTCTTTCCCTTTCATAGAAAATCCAAGAGGTTGCTTCACATAATCTTGTGTAGCCACATATAACAAATCAATATCTCCTACATGAAGGCGCTCTCTCACATAGTGATAATGCACCTCAATATGTTTGGTCCGTGCATGAAACACTGGGTTTCGTGCAAACACTTTTCCCGTGGAAGATCTTTGGTGAATATGTCTCCCACATTATCTTGTGTAGCCACATATAACAAATCAATATCTCCTACATGAAGGCGCTCTCTCACATAGTGATAATGCACCTCAATATGTTTGGTCCGTGCATGAAACACTGGGTTTTGTGCAATAGCCAAAGCACTCTGACTATCAGTGAGAATATGCGTAGCACCATCAATCTCCATGCAAAGATCCATCAATAGGCGTCTCAACCATATACACTCCACTCTAGCTGTGAAAATTGCCCTGTATTCAACTTCACAACTCGATGTCGCCACTGTAGGTTGCTTCTTACTCAACCAAGATATGCATGAGTCTCCAAGGAAAAAGCAATTACCACTAGTGGACACGTGAGTATCATAACAACCAGCCCAATCACTATCTGTAAAAGCATGCAGGAATGTCTGAACATCTCTGCCATAAAAGAGATCTAAGCTCAAAGTGCCTCGGAGATATCTAAACACACGTTTAACCGCTTGCCAATGCTTAGTGTCAGGGCTATGCATGAATCCAATCAACTAGCAAACTCCATACTATATATCCGGCCTTGTGTTGCATGCATATATAAGACATCCCACAACTTGCTGATAAAGAGAAGTGTCAAATGCATCACTCGAATCCTCAACTGAGAGCCTAAACCTTGTCTCAACTGGTGTGGAAACTGGCTTGCAATCCTCAAAGCCAAAATGCTGAAGTAATTTTTAACATACTTTGCTTGATGCATAACAATCCCCCCCTCAACGGATACAAACTAGATGCAAAGATAGTAGCTGAAAAGACCAAGATAAGTGACATCAAAATTATGTTGCAAATCAGCCATAAGAATGTCAAGTTTTGTATCACATGACCCAGTCAAGAGTATGTCATTGACATAAAGAACAAGCACTATAAGATCAACCTCATTTTTGCGTACATAGAGTGTGCTTTCAATCGGACTACATGTGAAGCCACGAGCAATCAAGTGCTTATATATTTTATCATATCATCCACGTGGAGCTTGCTTGAGACCATACAAGGCTTTATGCAAGTGACAAACCATATGCTCTTTCCCTTTCATAGAAAATCCAAGAGGTTGCTTCACATAAACCTCTTCTTGCAAATCACCATTCAAGAAAGCTGTTTTATGTCCAACTGATGCACTTTCGAACCTCGATGGGCAGCCAATGCAACCACGGTATGAATGGTAGTCAATTGTGAAGTAGGTGCAAACGTTTCCTCATAGTCAATGCCATATTGTTGCGCATATCCTTTGGCAACTAATCTAGCTTTGTAGCGATCAATGCTACCATTAGATTTTCTTTTAATCTTACAAACCCACTTTGTACCAATGGCATTCTTTCCTTTTTGCAATTCACATAACTCCCAAGTACCATTCCTATGTATGAAACCCATTTTTGATTGCATAGCACTCATCCATTGTGGATCATCACATGCATCTTCAAAAGAAAGTGGCTTTTCATTACATGTTGTAGCAATAAGAGAATAATCCACAAAATTACTTGATGCATGGTGAGAGCTTGATCTTGTTCTACCAAGTAAAGGTGCACTCAGTTTGTTGTCCTGCAAAGATTGTTTCAGCCACTTTGGCATAGTTTGTGCACTCTTGATAGACATGCGTTCATTATGTAAAACATCTTCAATATGTACATCATGCATGGGCTGAGTTTTATGCTCATTTTCAGCCATAGTTTGACGCAAATGTTCAGCCATATGTGCCTGGAAATTTCCAGCAATTTGGACATTTTTTGGCTGAAATTATTTAGCCATGTTTGGCTGGAAATTCTCTGCATTTTCAGCCCTATTTGGCTGGAATGTTTCAGCCGTTTGAGCGTCAGTTGGCTGGTCTACATGGCCATAGTCAAATGGACCATTTTCGAACAAAGGCATGAGTGTATCGGACACATCTAGTGAGCTAACTATTGGCTGTTTTTTGCATTCAAGTAAAGGGAAAACTGAATTTTCAGCGAATACCACATTTCCACTCACAATAATTTTGTTCATCAATACATGATACAAACGGTATCCCATACTTTCAGCACTATAACCAACAAATATACATTTCTTTGCCTTGTCATCAAGTTTGTAATGTTGTTGTGATGGCACAACAACATATGCCAAACAACCAAACATACGCATATGACTAACCATAGGCTTATGACCATTCCAAGCCTCATAAGGAGTGATGACTCTCAATGCTTTTGTAGGGCAGTGATTCAACACATAGTTTGCACACATGACCGCTTCCATCTAAAACTTATCAAGAAGATGCTTTCCTTTAACCATACATCGTGCCATTTCAAGAAGAGCTCTATTTTTATGCTTGGTAGCACCATTTTGTTGAGGTGTATATGGCACCGTACAATGGTGTGAAATACCTCTTTCACAAAGAAAAGCATTAAACTCATGTGACATGTATTCACCACCAGGATCCGTGCATAGAGTCAAAAGCTTTTGTGAAGAAACATTTTCAGCCATAGCTAAAAATGCTTTGAAGCAAGAAAATACCTCATTCTTTGCTTTCATAGGATACACCCATGTATGGTGAGTGGCATCATCAATGAAGGTAACAAAAAATACATGCTTCCCAAAAGATGGAGTCTTGACTGGACCCCATACATCACTATGAACAAGCTGCAATTTTCTTTTAGTGTGTGTGTGACTATCTTTTGGAAAAGAAGCACGATGCATTTTTCCAAGAATGCAACCTCACATGCATGCTTTTCAATGGACTCAAGTGTAGGCAAGCCAATAACCATGTCCTTCTTTTGCAAGTAAAGCAAACTATTGAAGTTCAAGTGATCAAAACGAGCATACCAAAGCTCCATTTCAGCCATGGAAGAGGTATGAGCAACTAACACATTTGAGGCATCCCTCTTATATGTATCCATGCGATACAAGCCATTACATAATGTACCGGACATCACGATAATGTCGCCATTGCGGAAATCATGAACCATAAACTTATCATCAACAAAGTGTACATGAAGTCTAGCTTTGGCAATCAACGGAATTGAAATTAAGTTCTTCTTGATATCGGGCACAT
Source organism: Ceratopteris richardii (assembly GCA_020310875.1). NCBI lineage: Eukaryota > Viridiplantae > Streptophyta > Polypodiopsida > Polypodiales > Pteridaceae > Ceratopteris > Ceratopteris richardii. Next base: position 85,623,767 of record CM035421.1, read on the forward strand.
ACAATGCATTTTTTAGGAGAATCACACCTCCATTTACAGCCGTAAGCTCAATTTCTCCTACTCCACTGATAGGATAAGAGGCATTGTTTGCACACACCACATGTCCTCCTTTGGGTGCATCTTTCAAAGAGGCAAAAAATCTTTTGCATGATGTTATGTGCTTTGAAGCACCACTATCAAAGAACCAATCTGAATCAGCCTCACTCACAACCATACATTTAGAATGCAAAGAAGCATCATAATGACATGTAACAACACATGCCCAAAAATCTTGAGCCATGTTAGCTTCATCATTCTTTACATTTTCTGAATTTTCTACAATAGACATGCCGGATTCCTTCTTCTTTTCATTGCGTTTAGTAAGCTTTCTATACTCATCAATAGTATGACTAGCCTTCTGGCAATACTTGCATCTCTTCTTCTTTTGCAAATCACCATCATTAGAGGAATGAGTGGAAGAGGAAGCTTGAGGCTTTGGTTTTGATGAACCCAAAGCTGAACCATACTTGCTTTTCCCCTTTTGTGAGATAGCAAGTGCTTGTGTTCCCTCAATCAAAACACTCCTATTCACTCTAGATTGCTCTTCTTGCAAAACAAGAGACACAACCTCATCAAATGCATACATATTAGGATTTCCTTTTGCAACCAAACGGAGTGTAGTAGCTAGCTTTGAAAAGATTCCGGTAATCCTTTCAACAATGTAGAAATGAGTGATGCATCCAGAATGATCTCATCTATGTTTGCCAATTGCTCTTTCAAGTCCTTGATGTGTGTCACATACACATCCACCGACTCATTTTCAGCCATACATACATCCTCAAGTTGCTTCCTCAAGTATGCAACACATGCTTCATTATGCATGGCATACAAAGAAGCAAGAGTGTCACATGCATGTCGTGATGTAGAACATGACTGCATGTGTGGAACTATATGATGCTTCACAGAAAGCGCAATCAAAGCATGAGCTTGAGCATATTTTCCATCCCATCTAAGCTACTTCTATGTAGGTGGAGAAGGAGAAACCACTGTACTCGAAGAATAAGCTCCATCTGTGATAGTAGACTGCGAAGTAGAAGCACCTGTGGGTCTTCGATCTACATCTGCCACTATGTTCCAAAGTTGTTTAGCAACAAGAACATGCTTCATCATGTAAGACCACATCGGATAGTTGGTCCCATCAAGCTTATCTTCAGCTTGAAGCATGCCAAATAAGTCATTGTTGCCCACTATTTCACTAAGGAACAAGAAAGTGACAAAACTTTACTTCGACAAAAGTTGAAATGAGTGTTGAACTTTCAGCTCGCAAACCATCACTCTGATGGCAATTCAAACTGCACAAATGGCTTCAAAATGGGGGTAAAACACCAATGCACCTGGTGGAAATGTTTCTTGCCTGCTGAAATTCACAATTCTATGCTCCGAAGTTGATTTGCACTGTTAAAAGTGCACACATGCCGCGACGCAAAAAATCAAGACTTGAGAAGGAGCTGAACCTGCTTTGATACCATTGTTGGGTATGTGTAGAAGTGCGAGAGACACACAAGAAGCACACTCAAGGAGCACAAATGCAGCAAGACACATGGGGAAGATGATGGCTGGAATAGCTCTCTCTATTGACGATGAACTAAAACTAAAGTAAGAGTTGAATAATATCCCTAAGTACAAAGTACCACCACATATGAGTGAATCATGTATGTGGTAACATGGGGAAAAAACCTCTAGCCAATACTAGAGCTTGATGCATAACAACTCCCCCCTCAACGGATACAAACTGGATCCCAAGATAGTAGCTCAAAAGACCAAGATAAGTGATATCAAAAGTATGCTGCAAATCAGCCATAAGAATGTCAAGTTTTGCATCACATGACCCAATCAAGTGTATGCCATCAACATAAAGAACAAGCACTATAAGATCAGCCCCATCTTTGCATACATAGAATGTGCTTTCAATTGAACTACATGTGAAGCCAAGGGCAACCAAATGCTTATGTATTTTGTCATACCATGCACGTGGAGCTTGCTTGAGACCATACAAGGCTTAATGCAAGCGACAAACCATATGCTCTTTCCCTTTAATAACAAATCTAGGAGGTTGCTTCACATAAACCTCTTCTTGCAAATCACCATTCAAGAAGGCTGTTTTTATGTCCAATTGATGCACTTTCCAACCTCGATGGGCAGCCAATGCAACCAGGGTACGAATGGTAGTCATGCGTGAAGTAGGTGCAAAAGTTTCCTCACTAGTCAATGCCATATTGTTGCGCATATCCTTTGGCAACCAATCGAGCTTTGTAGCGATCAATGCTACCATCAGATTTTCTCTTAATATTGTAAACCCACTTTGTACCAATGGCATTCTTTCCTTTTGGCAATTCACATAACTCCCAAGTACCATTCCTATGTATGGAATCCATTTCTGATTGCATAACACTCATCCATTGTGGATTGTCATATGCATCTTCAAAAGAAAGTGGCTCTTGATTACATGCTGTAGCAATAAGAGAATAATCCACAAAATTACTTGATGCATGGTGAGATCTTGATCTTGTTCTACCACGTAAAGGTGCACTCAATTTGCAGTCCTGCAAAGTTTGTTTCAACCACTTTGGCATAGATTATGCACTCTGGATAGACATGCGTTCATTATGTAATACATCTTCAACATGTACATCATGCCTAGGCTGAATTTCATGCTCATTTTCAGCCATATTTTGACGCAAATGTTCAACCATATGTGGTTGGAAATTTCCAACAGTTTTGATAATTTTTGGTTGAAATGTTTCAGCCATGTTTGGCTGGAAATTCTCTACATTTTTAGCCCTATTTGGCTGGAATTTTTCAGCCCTTTGAACCTCAGTTGGCTAGTCTACATGGCCATAGTCAAGCGCACCATTTTGGAACAAAGACATGAGTGTATCGAACACATCTTGTGAGCTAACTGTTGGTTGTTTTTTGCATTCAAGTAGAGGGAAAACTGAATTTTCAGCAAATACCACATATTGACTCATAATAATTGTGTTCGTCAATGGATGGTACAAACAATATCCCTTACTTTCATCACTATAACGAACAAATATACATTTCTTTGCCTTGTCATCAAGTTTGTGACGTTGTTGTGATGGCACAAGAGCATATGCCAAACAACCAAACACACGCATATGACTAACCATAGGCTTATGACCATTCCAAGCCTCATAAGGAGTGATGGCTCTCAATGCTTTTGTAGGGCAACAATTCAACACATAGTTGAGATAGGATTCAGGTTCTTAGTTGAGGATTCGAGTATGCATTTGACACTTCTCTTTATCAGCAAGCTATGGGATGTCTTATATATGCATGCAACACAAGGCCCGATATACAATATGCATTTTCCCAATTGAGTCAATTTATGCATAGCCCTGGCACTAAGCATTGGCAAGCAGTGAAACATGTGTTTAGAAATCTTTGAGGCACTTTGAGCTTACGTCTCTTTTATGGCAGAGATATTCAGCCATGCTTGCATGTTTTTACAGATAGTGATTGGGCTGGTTGTTATGATACTCGTGTGTCCACTAGTGATAATTGCTTTTTCCTTGGAGACTCATGCATATCTTGGTTGAGTAAGAAGCAACCTATAGTGGCGACATCGAGTTGTGAAGCTGAGTACAAGGCAGTTTTCAAAGCTATAGTGGAGTGTATATGGTTGAGACGCCTATTGATGAATCTTTGCATGGAGATTGATGCTGCTACGCATATTCTCACTGATAGTCAGAGTGCTTTGGTTGTTGCACGAAACCCAGTGTTTCATGCATGGACCAAACATATTGAGGTGCATTATCACTATGTGAGAGAGCGCCTTCATGCAGGAGATAATGTGGGAGACATATTCACCAAAGCTCTTCCATGGAAAGGTTTGAAGCTTTTCGCAAAGCTTTAGGCTTATTACCTTGTGGGGGTTGATCTGTCACTCCCTGTATGTGTTCACATCATTCGCTCTAGGGGGGTTTGTTACACTTATGTGTTCCTCGAGTAGCTTTGATGTGAAACTTTTCCCTATACATGGGCACTTTTTACTCTAGTGCTGACTAGAGGTTTTTTTTCGCATGTTACCACATACATGATTCACTCATATGTGGTGTTACTTTGTACTTAGGGATATTATTCAGCTCTTACTTTAGTTCAGTTCATCATCAATAGAGAGAGCTATTCCAGCCATCGTCTTCTTCGTGCGTCTTGCTACTAAAGAGAAGTGTCAAATGCATCATTGGAATTCTCAATTGAGAACCTAAATTCTATCTGAACTGGTGTGGAAACTAGCTTACAATCTTCAAAATCAAAACGCTAAAGTAGTTTTTCAACATACCTGGCTTGATGCATAATAGAACATATGAAGCCTTCCAAAGGTTATGCCATTAAGTTGAGCATAAGTGAGATGATCAAGTATGTAGGTTTGGGCTTAATTGCACCAACACTCTAGATGAAGGGCTTACTAATGCGCAATGCTATGTAAAGCTCAACATGGGCCATGCTTATATATCTTTTACAAGGGGATTTGATATAGATAAATGTTGTTGAGAAATACAAAATAGTTCATAAAATATACAATCTGACAATATCTCCACGACCAAAAGTCCTACTGTCTCAGCCTGACATGCTAGGGGGATAGGCCCCTCAGACTCTGCAAAAGGGGCAAGCCTCCCTTTTCTTGGAGCAAGTCTATGACGAGCCTAAGTATTGGCTTGAGTCTCACAAGGTCATATGAGAAGCTTTAAAGTGAAGACAATGTATGAGTTCATTTATGAACTATCTCTTGTAATTTTTGAAGTCTTACTTGATGTAAAAGTCAAAGGAATCTAAAGTCGTTGAGTCCACTTGATCAAAAGAGGAAATAGAAACCACGAATTCATTATTGAAGGTAGTTGGAGAATCAAATGAATTGCAAAAAGATTGGAGAGTGATTTTAGGTGAGATTCAACTATGTCTCTTCATTCTCTACTTCTCTATCAGCACTCCATCAAAACAATCATTTTCTCAGAGCTTCTTCTCAGTATGTACTTTATCATTTTCCATGATTAAAAGCTTGATAGAATTTCCATACTGTCTAGTATATGCCTACAAAATTTCATAAGCATTTCCTTGGAATCTTGAGATATTGACATTTCTCTGCTCACGGGTCTTAGTATTGCTACAACCCATGAAAATCAGGGTGATGCTACAACTTTCTAAAAGCTTTTATCTTTATGTATTCCATCCTCTTTTATGAAATAACTCTTGATTGTTAGCTTACTAAGTACAAAAGATTTACCCAAAAGGAATCAGGTCAATTGCTGTTGTGGCCAGAGAATTGTTCAAAACACTGGACGGGTATACGAACATAAATAGCAAGTCTTTATTCTTGAATCTACTCCAACTTATCTGTTTTGATTCATCTTTTTGAGAGTGATCTTCCAAGGTACATAGGGTGTCTAATACATTCTTTGGCAAGCTAAAAGGGCCCACTACATATCCCTAGAGTTTACTTGGCTGGTGTGTTGCAAAGTTTAAGAGCACCACTTCATCTTCTCCAAGTTCAAATCCATCCCTTCACAGTGGTATTTGAGCAAGGTTGGACAACATGACATATTGATTTCCTTCATCAACTGACAAATTGGACAAAAGGTAACTACTCAACATGGCCATTAAGGATGGAAGCTTATCTTTAAGGAAGGAGTTTATATGGTTATATAGCTAGAGATGAAGTTATGCCAAGTTACAGAAACAAAGGTCAAGCAACACAAGAAGAGCAAGAAAGATTGAGCACACACCACTCCAAGGATGCATTTGTAAGGTCTTATCTCCTCAACTCTATCTCACATTTTTTGTTGCCTCACATTAGAAGTTGTAAAACATCTCACGAAGTGTGGAATGCACTTGAAGCCTTCTTCTCTTCAAGTACAAAGGCCAGGAAGCATCAACTATGGTTGGATTTCACAACTCTCAAGAAAGCTCCCAAACAAAATGTGACTAATTTTATCACAAAACTCAAGGACAAAGCAGATCAATTGGGAAGAATTGGAGAAGTGATATATGAAGAACAAATTGTAAAGCAAGTCATCAATGGCTTGAAGGCTCATGACACGTGGGAAGCATTTCTGAAGAGATGGATAGGTATGTGCTTGAAGATGAAGAGGTGTTGCAAAATCCTTGATCTACACCAGCCAAATGAATTCCAAAAGTATCTGGTGGGCCCTTTTAGCTTTCCAATGGATGTATTAAACACCCTATGTACCTTGAAAGATCACTCTCAAAAATATAGATCAAAACAAATAAGTTGGAGTTATCTCAGAGGTGAAGAACTTGCTATTTTGGTTCATCCACCTGTCCAGTATTTTACATAATTCTCTGAGCACAACAGCAATTAGCTTAATTCCTCTTGGGGAAGTCTAGTTAACTTAAAGAGCTAACTTTCAAGAGTAATCTCATAAAAAATAATGAACCACACATTGAGAATGATGTTTAGCAAGTGATGACATCATCCCGATTTTCACGGGCTGCTATAGCAATGAGACCAATGAGCAAAAAATGAACATAACTCCAGATTTACGAATTCAATGATTATGAAAACCTGTATGCATATACTAGATAGTATGCTGAATCACACAAGCTTTAAATCATTGAATTTGGGTAAGTAAACACTAAGAAACAACTCTGACAAGATGAGTAAAAAAGTCAGGTAACTGACAGAGAAGTGAAAATGAACAGATAGGGTTGACTTCAACTAAACATAACTGCCGATTGCAACACTCAAATGAAATGAAACTTGGTGAGCATATAGTAGACTTATAAAGCAAACTTTACCAAGTTAAATCACTAAAAATGATGCACCAAGCTCAGAGAAACCATCTCTGCAATCTGACTAAAAAAACTGAGAGATATGGCAGTGAGTAGTACACTTCACAAGAACATGGAAATATGAACTCAAATGATCATGAAAATGAAAGTACAATACAATAGTACAATATATTGATTGTACAATACAATGGAATTACTGATTCATATGTGTGCCTTGTAATCACACCTTGATATGGCGTAAAGCTCAGCTCTTGGAGGTCTTCACATAACCACGACTAAGACTACAATGTATTTATAGTTGATCTTGGGAGGCTAACTTCCCTCAATCACTCTCCAATCAATTAGTGATTGATTTGATTCTCTATCGACCACAAATCACAAATTCGTGACTCCTCTTTCCCTTTTCGATCAAGTGGACTCAACCACTTAAGATTCTTTCACTTTTACATTAAGTAAAGTCTTCAAAAGTTACAAGAGGTAGTTCACAAGTGAACTTTACATTGTCTTCATTTTAAGGCTTCTTCTATGATTTTGTGGGACTCAAGCCAATACTTAGGCTTGTCATAGAGTTGCTCCAACAGCTCCCCCTCAAACCAAGTATGCTTGAGGTCTTCAATCTTCCAAGATTACTTGCAAACCAATCATAGCCTTGAATTTGCAAAGCTTTGTACCATCCAATGCTTTGGTTAGAATATCTACACATTGTTGATGAGTGGACACATATGATATTTGAATGTCTTTGCTTAGAACCTTCTCTCGTACATAGTGATAATGAACTTCAATATGTTTAGTCCTTGCATGAAAAATAGTATTAACAGCCAAATGAATAGAACTCATATTGTCACCAAAAATAGTTGGAGTTCCAAACTCCAATCCAAGATCTTTGAATAATGTCTTCATCCACATAGCTTCCTGAGTAGCTATGGCAAGATCTCTATATTTAGCTTCAGTAGAAGAGAGAGCAACTGTGGGTTGCTTCTTGGATGACCATGAAATAAGCTTTGAACCTGCAAAGGTAAGATAACCTGAAGTGCTTCTTCTATCTTCTTTGAAGCCAGCCCAATCTGCATCAGAAAATAGCTTCAAACCTAAATCAAATACATTTGGATAATAAAGTCCTTCGTTTATGGTTCTTTTGAGATACTTGAGAATCCTTTTGGCAGCATTCATGTGTGGTTTCCTTGGAGTGTGCATAAATTGACTTAGCACACTCACACTGTAACATATATCTACTCTTGTCAATGTGGCATAGTTGAGACTACTCACTAGACTTTGATATGATGTGATGTCCTCTATGAGTTCACCTTCATGTGAGCTCAATTTGTGATTGACCTCCATTGGAGTACCTGCAATCTTACAATCTTGCATCTTGAATTTTGCCAACATATCCTTAATGTACTTTCTTTGAGTGAGAAACAAACCATGATCTTTGTAGACAATTTCCAAACCTAGGAAGTAGGTAAGTGAACCCAAATCACTTATCTTGAACTCTTCTCTCATCTAATCTTTGATCTTCTTCATACCATCTGCATCATTTCCTATCAATATAATATCATCTACATATACACATAAGTAGATGACCTCAGAATTACTCTTTTTAATAAAGAGTGAAGGATCTGCCTTGCTTGATTGAAAGCCTTTGTCCTGCAAGAATGAAACAGGCCTGAAATTCCAAGCTCTTCGAGCTTGCTTGAGACCATACAATGCTTTGTTAAGTTTACACACATAATCAGGATAAACTTGATTCTCAAAACCAGGTGGTTGTGCCATATATACCTCTTCTGTTATCCAACCATTCAAGAATGCATTCTTTACATCTAGTTGAAGTATCTTCCAATTCTTGGAAGAGGCAATACTAAGCAAAACCCTAATAGTAGGCATCTTTTCCACAGTAGAGAAGGTCTCCTCATAATCAATTCCCTAAGTTTGTGCAAAGCCTTTTGCTACAAGCCTTGCCTTATACCTATTAATGGAACCATCATAATTCTTCTTGAGTTTATAGACCCATTTTGAGCCTATTACCTTCATGGATGAAGTCTTGGGCACCAAATCCCAAGAGTTGTTTTCCTCAAGTGCTTCAATCTCTTCCTTCATTGCATGCTTCCATTCTGATTTTGCTTTGGCCTCTTCAAAGGATGATGGCTCCTCTTGATTTATGTCCTTTGCTATGTAGATAGAATGTTTAGTTACTAATGAGGTGTCAAACTCATATCTTTCTGGTTTTTTCTTTTCCCTCATAGATCTTCTTAGGCCATGATGTGATGATTCTACCTCATGTCCAAGTTCCTACAATTTTGCTTTACCTTTAGACTTCCATGCTTTGATCTTTTCCATCTGAGATTCTTTGTCATCTTCTGAAGTATCTTGTTCTTCAATCTTTGGTTGATATCTCTGCCAAGCTTTGGGAAATCTTCTTCAAGGTCATATGGCAATTTGACCTTCCTGCATGAATCTTCATACCTTGAATTGTTCTCATCAAAAACTACATCTCTGCTTACCAAGAATCCTTTGCTGGTAGGGTTGTATAACATGTAGCCCTTTTGATTGTTGTCATATCGAATAAATACACACCTTTTTGCCTTTGGATCCATCTTGCCTCTAACCTGTGAAGGAACATGAGCAAAAACAATACATCCAAAAATTTTACAATGATCTAAGCTTGGTCTTCTTCCATTCCAAGCCTCATATGGAGTCATCCCATCAAGGGATTTTAAAGGCAACGTGTTAATCAAGTAAGTGGCTGTAGATATAGCCTCAACCCATAGATAATTAGGCAAATGCTTTTCATTTAACATGGACCTTGCAGCTTCAACAATTGTCCTATTCCTCCTTTCTGCCACTCCACTTTGCTCTAGAGTGTACCTTGTAGTTACCTCTCTTTTGATTCCTCTTTCTTGAAGAAAAGAATCAAACTCATGGGAGAAGTATTCTCCCCCTCCATCTGATCTTAGCCTTTTTAGTGATTTACTTGTTTGATTCTCCACAAGAGCCAAATATCTTTTGAAACATGAAAAAACTTCATCTTTGTGTGTCATAAAGAATAGGATAGTCCATCTACTGCAATCATCAATAAAGAAGACATAATACCTTGATCCAGATATTGAAGCTTCCTTGCTAGGTCCCCATACATCTGTATGAACCAAATCCAAGAGATCTCCATGCATATAACCTTTCTTCATGAATGGTAACCTGTGAGAATTTCCAAATTGACATGCACTACACTTATAAATCATATGTTGTTTTGACAAGTTAGGGAGTCCAAGTACACTTTGGTCCCTGCAAATTTGCTTTAATGACCTTTCACCAATATGTGCTAACCTTTTGTGCCATACTTCCAATTCTGTGAGTGTCTGACTACCATAATTAAAGAGAGCAATGTTTCTAGTGTCTTGTAATTCAAATGTGAACAATCTACCTGTCTTTTCACCTTTTGCAATTCTTCTGAATCCTTGACTTGGATCTTCAACAAATGCTCCTGCTTTTGTGAACCTGACTTGGAACCCTTTCTCTACTATCTGCCCAACACTTATCAAATTATTTGAATGGTAGGGACATAGAGTACCTTACTAAGTAGGTTGATGTTTCCATTAGGTCCTTTGACATTGCCTATTTTCTCCACGTGTCTTGTATCATTTCTTGTTTGTACCTCATGCTTATTCCTTGGATCTTCTAAATCTGATAGGAGTGCCACATTTCCTGCCACATGTGAATCCTCTTTGTTTGAGTCTTCTGTGTATTTATTGAAGTCTCTCCTTCCTTTGTAGCCTTCTTGATAGTTTGAATGATTGTAGTTGTTGTAGTTGCCATGATAATTGTTGAACCTTCCTCTTATGTAGCCATAACTTCCTCTATTGTATCCTCTGCCTATTTGATTCTTGGAATTCCTAAAGCAATTTTTAGTTGTATGATTAGTTAATCCACAAATAGAACATGAGTTGGAGACTTGGGATCTGCCCTTGCCTTGTCTACCTCCTCTTCCTCTACCTCTGCCATGTCTTCCTCTACCTACATAGTTAGCTTGATATGTACCTGCTTCATCATCCACTTTCTTTGCCTTTCCTTTGTTATCTTTGGACTTGCTTTTATCGGTGTATAAAGCTGAAGATTGATTACCTTTAGAGCTTTCTCCATTTTTGATAAGCTTTGCCTCTTGAGTAAGTAGTTGTCCAATGAGTGTATTGAAATCAGGTACATGCATGTCCATGTACAAATCCATAGCTGTGGTGAATGCTTCCCACTTGTCATCTACCTTCAAGCCATTGATAACCTGCCTTAAAATTTGCTCTTCATCTATTACCTCTCCAATGCTTCCCAACTGATCTGCTATGTCCTTGAGCTTTGTGACAAAATCAGACACATTTTGTTTGGGAGCTTTCTTGAGAGTTGTGAAATCCTGCCATAGTTGATGCTTCCTAGCTTTGGTACTTGAAGAGAAGAAGGCTTCATGTGCATCACACACTTCTTGAGATGTGTTACAACTTCTAATGTGAGGCAACAAAAAAATTGAGATAGATTAGAGGAGATAAGACCTTGCAAGTGCATCCTTGGAGCACCATGTGCTCAATCTTTCTTGCTCTTCTTGTGTTGGTTAACTTTTGTTCCTGAAACTTGACATAACTTCATCTCCAGCCACATAACCATATAAACTTCTACCTTGGAGATAAGCTTCCATTCTTAATGACCAAGCTGAGTAATTACCTCTATCCAATTTGTCAATTGATGAAGGATATCCATCTGCCATGTTGTCCAACCTTGCTCTGATACCACTGTGAAGAGATGGATAGGTATGTGCTTGAAGATGAAGAGGTGTTGCAAAATCCTTGATCTACACAAACCAAATGAACTTCAGGAGTATATGGTGGGCCCTTTTAGCTTTCCAATGGATTTGTTAGACACCCTATGTACCTTGGAAGATCACTCTCAAAAAGATAGATCAAAACAAATAAGTTGGAGTTAGCTCAGAGGTGAAGAACTTGCTATTTTGGTTCATACACCTGTCCAGTGTTTTGCATAATTCTCTGAGCACAACAGCAATTAGCTTAATTCCTCTTGGGGAAGTCTAGTTAAATTAAAGAGCTAACTTTCAAGAGTAATTTCATAAAAAATAATCAACCACACACTGAGAATGATGTTTAGCAAGTGATGACATCATCTCGATTTTCATGGGCTGCTACAATAATCAGACTAGTGAGCAGAAAAATGAACATAACTCCTGATTTACGAATCAAATGATTATGAAAACTTGTATGCTTATACTAGACAGTATGCTGAATCAAACAAGTTTTAAATCATTGAATTTGGGTAAGTAAACACTGAGGAATAGCTCTGACAAGATGAGTAAAAAAGTCGGGTACTTGACAGAGAAGTGAACATGAATAGACAGGGTTGAATTCAACTGAAGATAACTGAAGATTGCGAAACTCAAATGAAATGAAACTTGGTGAGCATATACTAGACTTATAGAATGAACATTACCAAGTTAAATCACTGAAAATGATGCACCAAGCTCAGAGAAACCATCTCTGCAATCTGACTGAGAAAATTGAGAGATATGGCAGTGAGTAGTACACTTCACAAGAACATGGAAATATGAACTCAAATGATTATGAAAATGAAAATATATTTATTGTAAAATACAATGGACTTACTGATACATATGTGTGCCTTGTAATCCCACCTTGATATGGCATAAAGCTCAGCTCTTGGAGGTCTTCACATAACCATGACCAAGACTACCATGTATTTATAGTTGATCTTGGGAGGCTAACTTCCCTCAATCACTCTCCAATCAATTAGTGATTGATTTGATTCTCTATTTACCACAAATCACAAATTGGTGGCTCCTCTTTCCCTTTTCGATCAAGTGGACTCAACCACTTAAGATTCTTTCACTTTTACATTAAGTAACGTCTTCAAAAGTTACAAGAGGTAGTTCACAATTGAACTGTACATTGTCTTCATTTTAAGGCTTCTTCTATGACTTTGTGGGACTGAAGCCAATACTTAGGCTTGTCATAGATTTGCTCCAACAACATTCACCAGAGCTATGGATCTATACATGGATATGCATGTACCATATTTCAATACACTCATAGGACACCTACTTACTCAAGAGGCCGAGCTTATCAAGAATAGAGAAAGCTTCGAAGGTAATCAATCTTCTACCTTGTATACTGATAAAGGGAAGTCCAAGAAAAACAAAGGAAGAGGAAAGAAAGTGGATGATGAAGCAGGAAGACATCAAGATAACTATGGAGGTAGAGGAAGACATGGTAAAGGTAGAGGTAGAGGAGGAAGGCAAGGTAGGGAAGATCCCAAGACTCTAATTCATGCTCTTTTTGTGGATTAACTAATCATACAACTAAAAATTGCTTTAGGAACTCCAAGATTCAAAGTGGTAGAGGCTACAATAGAGGAAGTTATGGCTACTCAAGAGGAAGGTTCAACAAGTACCATGGCAACCATAACAACTACAACCATTCAAACTATCAATGAGGCAATAGGGGAAGAAGAGACTTCAATAACTACACAAAAGACTAAAATCAAGAGGACTCATTGCTAATCATGAATATGGCCATGCCACAAGGTAAATTTGATGAGCATGTTTTCTACATAGATTCAGGTTACTCCAATCATGTGGTAGGAAATGTGGCACTCCCATCAGATTTAGAAGATCCAAGGAACAAGCATGAGCTACGAACAGGAGATGATACAAGACACCTTGTGGAAAAAATAGGAAATTTCAAAGCACCTGATGGAAACATCAACCTACTCAGTAAGGTACTCTATGTCCCTACCATTACAAAAAAATTGAGAAAGGGTTGCAAGTTAGGTTTACAAGAGGAGGAGCATTTTTTGAGGATCCAAGCCAAGGATTTAGGAGAATTGCGAAAGGTGAAAAGACAAGTTCATTGTTCACATTTGAATTACAAGACACTAGAGACATTGCTCTCTTTAATTATGGTAGTCAGACACTCACAAAATTGGAAGTATGGCACAAGAGGTTAGCACATATTTGTGAAAGATCATTAAAGCAAATTTGCAAGGACCAAAGTGTACTTGGACTCCCTAACTTGTCAAAACAACATATGATTTATAGGTGTAGTGCATGTCAATTTGGAAAGTCTCACAGGTTACCATTCATGAAGAAAGGTTATATGCATGGAGATATCTTGGAATTGGTTCATAGAGATGTATGGGTATGGATGCTTCAATATCTTGATCAAGGTATTATGTCTCCTTCATTGATGATTGCAATAGATGGACTATACTATACTTTATGAAACACAAAGATGAAGTTTTTTCATGCTTCAAAAGATATTTGGCTCTTGTGGAGAATCAAATAGGTAAGACATTAAAAAGGCCAAGGTCAGGTGGAGGGGGAGCATACTTCTCCCATGAATTTCACTCCTTCGTTCAAGAAAGAGGAATCAAAAGAGAGATCACTACAAGGTACACTCCTAAGCAAAATGGAGTGGCAGAAAGAAGGAATAGGACAATTGTTAAAGCTTCAAGGTCTATGCTAAATGAGAAACACTTACCTAATTACTTATGGGTTGGGGCTGTATCCACAGCCACTTATTTGATTAATATGTTATATTCAAAATCACTTGATGGCATGAAACCATATGAGGCTTGGAATGGAAGAAGACCAAGCTTGGATCATTGTAAGATTTTTGGATGTATTGCTTTTGCTCATGTTCCTTCACAGGTTAGAGGCAAGATGGATCCCAAAGCAGAAAGGTGTGTATTAATTGGATATGATAACAATCAAAAGGGCTACATATTATAAAACCCAACAACCAAAGGATTCTTGGTGAGTAGAGATGTAGTATTTGATGAGAATAGTTCTTGGTATAAAGATTCATTTGGAAAGGTCAACGTACCTTATGATCTTGAAGAATATTTTCCAAAACTTGTTAAGGATAATTCTTCTAAAGTTGAAGAGCAGGATACCTCAAAAGATGATGAAGCAACTCAGTATGAAAAACTCAAAATGTGGAAGTTTAAAGGTAAAGCAAAAGTGGAGGAACTTGGACAAGAGAAGAATCATCACATCATGGCCTAAGAAGATCCATGAGGGAGAAAAGAAAACCAGAAAGGTATGGGTTTGATAGTTCTCTAGTCACTAAACACTCAATCTATCTAGGACAGTACATAAATCAACAGGAACCTTCAACATTTGAGGAAGCAAAGAAGAAATCAGAATGGAGGCATGCAATGGAAGAAGAAATTGAAGCTCTTGAGGAGAATAACACTTGGGATTTGGTTCCCAAGTCTCCATCAATGAAAGTGATAGGCTCAAGATGGACACTATTCATAGATCTTGGTTTGGAGATTGGAACTCCAAGTATCTTTGGTGACAATATGAGCTCTATTCAGTTGGCTGCCAATCCAATTTTTCATGCAAGGACTAAACATATTGAAGTTCATTATCACTATGTAAGAGAGAAGATTGTGAGTGGGAAATTCAGTTAACTTATCTGTCCACGCATCAAGAATGTGTAGATATTCTAACCCAAGCATTGGATGGTACAAAGCTTTGCAAATTCAAGACTGATTGGATTGCAGGTAATTCTTGAAAACTGAAGACCTCAAGCATACTCTTGCAGAGCAAAGAGGCACAAAAGAGGAGCCCCAAAATTTTCAAATTAATGGGCACATTTTTCTTCTTCAAAGTCTTAGGAAATTCCCTCAAGCCATGTAAATGCACTAGAGGAGTCCTCTAGATGCATAATCCCAACTTATTGTAATATATTCCTTGTAAATTAGTAGGAAATTCACTTTTTAGTTATAAAGTGCTGGTGTCTTGTGTGAAAGGACCAAATTTAGGGCACATATATAAATCACTTTGTGACTCTTTGTAGAGACTTTTTGCCATTGTGAAGAAGAAGAGCGTGAGAAATTTCGAATTTGCTTCTTTCCTACAGATTTTCATCTTTTTGTTGATCTTCTATGTGTGTGTAATGCTTGGAATGTGTGTGTAGGAATGTTGTCTACCCCTCCCCACTATTTTTGAGCTACTGTAGTGTGTGTGTGAGCTTGTAGGTGTTGTGGAGTGAGTGTGGGTGTTTCCTGCCATTCACTATTTTGGTCATAACTTGAATCACGGTTGTCAAAATCGAGTGAAGCCGCCAATAGATGCGTCTCGTTGAGAGCTTCGAAACGATCCCATTATTGGCCATATTCAGAGTTCGGAGCTGGGAGAAACCCTCAATTTAGTGAAAACTACTGTAAGTGGTATCGCGGAAAACACTTTCAGTATTTAAGTGAGTTAGAGAGGTGGATTAGTCTTTTCTCACACATATAAGCTGAACCACTTCATTTTCCATCACGTGTGCACATGTTCTCATACACTTGGTTAGGTCGTTTCATCGGATTGACAAATAAGCATGTGTCAATTCCTCACTATACGCACTTGTGTGGCAAATGAGATTTAGTCTCTTTGGCACAAGTCCTTAAGTCTTCTTGACTTAGGTACACACGTTTTTGGCACCGTTGTCGGGGAATCACTCAACCAAGGTGCCTTCGTGATGGTTATAGCTCGAGAGTGATGAAATCGTACTTGTAGAAGTGAACTTGTTCAGTAGCAAGTAGTCCACCACTTCAGCATTTGTTACTTCACATCCCGGAGGTGTGTGTAATGAGTTTTAGGTTTAGGGTTAGTAGGAAGGGAGAGAAGGAAGAGTTAGGGTTAGGTTAGGAGAAGAGGAGTGAAGTAGGAGTAAGTCAAGATCACCAAGAAAAATCCCAAAAATTTTTTTTAAAGTAGAGTAGTTAAGTTTAGTCTCCAAAAAAGTATAAAAACCAAAAATTCTGATCATTTCTCATTTGTTCAGAAAGCAGTATCGTTTGAGCGCAACGATGGGTATCGTGGGTGTTGTATCATGCTTTCTAGGTTATCAAAGCTAGGTAGTGAGCTCAAGACTCAAGCAAGACTTCATAGAGGTAAGATTCCATAAGATTTCATTGGCGAAAACACTTTAGAAGTGCACAAAAACGTGATCACTTGTGCATCTGGTATCGCGGGGTGGGATAGAGTGTTTTTTGGATTTCTTTGAGTGAGAAGGTAGGCTAGGATGAAGAGGGGTGAGAGAAGAGCAAGGGGAAACAAAAATTTTTGAATTTGGAGATATTTTGGTTTGAGTATCGCGATCGGTTGAGTTTTTGGTATTGCGATACCAAAATTCCCTTGTATCGCGATACTCGCCGAAGTATCGTATCGTTGATTACCAACCGTGGTATCACGATACCACTTGTGGTATCGTATCGTCGGGTTGGTATCGCGATCGCACTTTACCAAAGTGGTATCGTATCGCGGTCCACTTTTGGTATCGTATCGTGTCTTGTCCTAGTATTGTATCACGATACCATACTAGTATCATATCGTGCAAGTTGGTGGTATTGTATCGCCACTTGCATTGATATCGTATCGTGCGGTTATGTGGTATCGTATCGCGTAACTGCTAGTATTGTATCGTGCCCTACTCTAGTATCCTATCGCGAGAGCATCTAGTATCATATCACCAGAGCATCAAGTATCGTATCGTGCAGGTCGGTGGTATCGTATCACCACCTGCAGTAGTATCGTATCGTGTAGCCCTCAAGTATCGTATCGTCTCTCATTCTGGTGGCGTATCGCGATACCATTTTGGTATCGTATCGCCACCTGCTGAGATATCGTATCGTGTGAGAAGGTCAGTAGCGTATCGTGTTTAGTGGCAGTATCGTATTGTGCAATACTCACGTATCATATCAGGCCAAATTCTAGTATCGTATCGTGCCCCTTTTGGTATCGTATCGTCCAAAACGTGGTATCATATCGTCTAGGTTTTCAATATCGTATCATCCCAGTCTTAGTATCGTATCACCAGAGTTTCTGATATCGTATCGGCCAGTGCATAGGTATCGTATCACGACAGGATATTGGTATGGTAACGTCCACACTGGTGGTATGGTATCGCTAGGGAAGCCGATATCGTATTGTGCCCAACTGCGATATCGTATCGCCTATTGCCACAGTATCGTATCGCCTAGGCTTCAGGTATCGTATCGTGGACAGTTTGGTATCGCCTAAAGCAGTATCGCCTGGTGCAGTATCGCCAAAACTCTGGAGGCATTTTTTGAGACTAAATTGAGGCTTTTGGAGAGCCACTTAGGGAGAGCTTTAGAGATCTAGAGAGCTCCAGGAGGGTGAATGAGCTTGAGGTCAGGAAGGGTGCTAAGTAGCCGAAGAAGTGTCATATCTTTTGTTAGAAGTGTGGCTCAGGTCAGTCACCACTCTGTCTATTCAGACACCTCTAGTGACTCAGAGGAGGAGATACCCATGGCTTCAGAATACATGCAGGGCCCCACTCCCGGTAGAAACTTCATGACCACTGTAGAAGGGGAGTATCGCACTTCCTTATAGTACGTTTCTACTAATGCCCACGAGATTCCCATCTACCTGGATGGTTTAAACAGATCTGTGGCTCGAATGGTGACTTCCATGGATGCCACGATTGTGCCCAAACCGGCTATTAAGTATGAGGGAGGAGCATACGTGGACAAGTTGGGTCACATATACATAGTGACTGAATACCCTGATTTGATCAATGAAAGGGGAGAGTTAGTGGGACAAGAAAACTCAGGGAGACCAAATGCTGAGTAGTTAGTGATGACTCCTAGAGGCAAGTCCTAGGTGACATGAGTCTCGAGAGGAGACTTGATACCTAAGGACGACTACCTATTGGAAGTCTATTTGATCCATGGAATGGACTTGTTGCTTCAAACAGACTCACCGGCCCAAGGAAGAGAAGAAAGCTCGATGACATTTTATGAGCTAAAGGATCCGGAAGACGAGACTAGAATAACATACCTAGATAAGAATCAGAGAAGATATTGGTTGGTAGATGCCATAGACAGGGCTCGACTAAAATACATGGGTTTGCCTATATTCCCTCTGAGAGAGCAGGCAACCACCTCTCAGAACCCCTTTCGAACCCAACAAGAGGCATAGCACACCATGTCAGGACAAACTAGCCAACAGAGTGTTCCAAATCATACTCATGTACAATTTGTGACTCCAGGAGTGCAACTACACAATCAGACCCACCCTGGAGTAGGTAATCAATACTGACCACGGGTAAGACCACGAACACCAATAGGAGTACAGCCTGGAATACCCCTAGTTAGACCAACGGTTCTTGCCTTCCTTGTAATGCCTAGACCGCCAGAACCAATGAGAAGATTGAGACCGATTCAGGTGGCCAAATGCGTGAGAAATCATTATGACGGATTGGGAGAACCTTATGATCACATTGCTGAATTTAAACAGGTTCTAAGAGCGGAACAAGTAGACGACTTCTTCGTGCAGTATGAGTCCTTCGGACTCACCCTCATAGGAATGGCTCTGACTTGGTTCCAGCCATTAGACCCCAACCAATTTGGAAATATGGAGCAATTTTTTCAAGAATTCATTGGGGAATTCACTAAGAGAGGGATTAAAGACAATTCTGTGTCTTTAATCCATAGCTTTAAACAGAACCCTAATGAAACAGTGAAAACAGCTGCCAGGAGATTCAACCAGTATGTATATAGATGTCCAGCTCTAGAGAGACCCAGTCAGCAAAAAATGATCTCATTATTTTTGGATGGACTCATGAATGGAACCCTAAGAACGCTAGTTTACGTGAAGAGGTTACAAACCCTGAGTGAGTGTCTTCAAGAGTGCATTGACCTAGAAGACAATCTAGCTGAGGATGTCAAGAGCACGCCCAGCCCCACTAAATCAGAAGACTCTCGGAGTACTATTACATCCAACTCCAGTACAATTTGGAAACCCTCAACTGGTGCTAGGACCACAACCTCCACATCCTCAACATGTGGTACCTATGAAGTATACCCAACCAAAAGAAAATTTGGAAAGAGCCATAGTGCCAGCCTCAATGATGACCAGTGTAAAATCAGCAAACCCTGGATATGAGCTGCCCCCAAGAGATTACTATCCCTATGAAGCCAACATGTTAGAGTACGAACTAGCATATGATTCGGCATACTATGGATATGAAGGCTATGATCAGGCTTATGGAACGGAGGTAGCAACTTTAATGTATACTGCACCTAAAGCACAACCACCCATGAGACCACCCATTAGACCACCTGTGCCGAGAGGACCTTGTTATAGATGCGGAGGAGACCATTTTATTAGAGAATGTCCTGGGCCTTACAATCCACCACCGCCTAGGACTTGGGAAGGATATTGCAATGATTGCGAAAAGGAACATCTTTTCAAAGATTGCCCTAAGAATCCCACCAAAGTCCAAGACACTGCACCTATTAATGTAATTGAAGTGATAGAAGCACCTGGAGGTGATAAGGAATACACTGTGCCTTTAAAGGCCATTACCCGAGCTCAAATGAAAGAACAAAAAGGAAAACAACCACAACGGGAACAAGAAAACTATAGAACTGTAAATCCCAAAATTCAAATAGTAGAAGATTCAAAGGACCTACATGAGAATACCCAGAACATAAAAGTACAAAAATGGAAGGAAAGAAGAGAAAAGCTCAAAGATAAATGGATGAAAAACAAGAGTCAAGACAATAAGAAACAAACCAGAAACAAGAAAGAGCATAAAGAACCAGAGATGCAGGAGGAAGTTCCCATTCCATCGCTTATTCGAGAAGTAGAGAAACCAGGATCAATTCTAGTTGACCTAAAACCGGACGACTTAGACATGTGGTTAAAAGCTTACCAAGCTAGAATTAAGACTGGACCAAATGTGGAACGACACGACAAGCTTTACCCACAAGGAGAATTAGAAAAAGAGAGGCTCACGGTATGTAGAAAACTTATAGAGGTAGCACAAGCAACCCTAGAAAAGATCATCCGAGTGTGCTGCCTGTCCTTTTCTTTTCATCGCCCGTAACCCTTGGTCAGTTCTACCTGTTTGTTAAACAGGTGTTCAGTTTTGATGGCCTCTTCTTAATTCTTGTTTTACATTCTCTGGGCCTGATGCATTTGTTTTGCTTTATAAGTCGGGTTGCCACGTACGCCACCAGTGGAAGGTATGAGGATATGATGCTTCAGTCTTCGATCTGGACCTTCCAAAGATCAAGAGGTTGAAGCACCCTCTTGTGGTTTCGGAACCGCTGGATATCTTCTTGCACTTCTTGGTCGTTCGTCTAGCAAACTGAATACTTCACGATGTCCTATCTTGGCTGAGATGTATCCTAAAGCCAATTGAATTGTCACCTCATATTCGTATATCCAGCCTTGACCTAACACTACATCTTCGAGTAAATCCTGATCATGACACACTAATAGCTTCTGTTCCATAGTGTTGTTGCCAAGATGTAGAGGTAAGGTGATTTCACCTATACATTGAGTAATTGTTCCTCCTATTCCTATCAACCGTGCCATCTATGGACGTAATTCCTCCTTGAGTTTCTGAGTCAAAGAAAGTTTGATACAACTTATGGCGGCTCCTGTGTCAATGAGAGCATCCACTAAATGGTACTCCGGTTTACCCGCTCCCAAATTCAAATATGGTTGTGTTCTCTGAGGACCTAGCTTTTTAGTGGCTCTAAAATTAGCCATTGGGATGAGTTCTTCTCTTAGTCGATATCTCTCATCTCTCTCTCTCATCCACTCTTTCCGTTTCTTAACTCGTTCTAGTGCTTCCTGTCTCGCTTCTTCTCGTACCCTTTCCTCCTCGATGTGTCTATTCTTGCCCTTGATTAATCGTGACATTGTTTCTTCAGTCAACGGTTCTAGATATTTTTTCACTCGACATCCACTGATATAGTTTGGTAATACTTCCCCATCTAGGGTTGCTAAGCTGATGGCTCCACTTGTTGATATACGATTGATGATTAATGGGCCATATCCTCTCTTCTGCAACTTCTTAGCGTGTTGTTTCAAGGTATATACCAAAACTAAATATCCTTCCTTCAAATTTTTGTCTTTAATGTGAGCATCAAAGTAGGCTTTCTGTCGCCGTTTAGCAGCATAAATGCCTGCTACTACTCGTAACCTAGTTTCGTGAAGCTTTTCTATTTGATCCAATTGAGCTGATAGTTCATGTCCCGTCCACTCGTAAGTGGTTGCTACTCTGAGAGTGGGAATTAGGAAATCAATTGGCAAAATAGCATTTTGTCCATTCTTATGAATTACCAAGAATTCATTCAGTAAGGCTTCTATAACTTCATTCACAATGTGCGTACCTCTATCACTCACAATTTCTATCGGTAGTCCAAATCTAGTGAAAACGTTCTCAAAGAGAAACTTGGCCATAGTTCTTGCGTCATTTTTCTTGGTTGCTTTGGCTTCAACCCATTTGGTCAGATAGTCTGTGGCTACGATTATATATTCGGCATGGGATCCTTTCGCTGGTGGGCTAAGAGGTCCTATGAAGTCTATTCCCCATTTAGTGAAAGCTCTGGCACTCATCATGGGTCTCAGTGGCATCTCATCTCTTCTAATTGGATATTTTGTTCGTTGACAAGTATCACATCGTTGCACATATGTTACGACATCTTGATGTAGAGTTGGCCACCACATTCCAGCAAAGAGGATCATTTTTGCTGTTTTATCTGCAGAGAAGTGTCCTCCTGCAGCTCTTGTATGCGCCATCTCTAAAACAGCAAGATATTCGTCTTCATGAATGCACAATCGTAATTGATTATCTCTCCCTCGCTTGAAAAGTTGTTTTCCTATAATGGCATAATCCTTGCTCTGTTCTACAAGTGCACGTTTCCTTGCTGAAGTGGCTCCTTCTGGGTATTCTTGGGTCTTTAAGAATTTTACCAGAGGCATGCTCCATCTCGGTGCTACTGTGGAGTAGCATAGAGTGGAGTTCTCTTCTGGATTTTGTTCTTGACAGGTTTGGCAGGCTGATACATAGTTATGCGCATCCCTCTTAATGGTTGGCCAATATATGCCTAATCTCCTCAGGGTTTGCCATGTTCCGTTTGCATTCAAATGAGTTTTCCATTGATTTACATGTGCTTTCTAAAGCCACATTTCCTGTTCCTCCTCTTCAACGCATCTCATTAGTAATCCACTTGAATCTTGGTGATACAAACTTCCTGCAATGATATGAAGGTTTTTAGTCTTCCAAAGGTCTTGGGTTCGGTTTGGTGTGATCCCATCTTTAGGTCCATGTGTGAGTATAGGGATCAACTTTTCTGCCCATTGGGGACATACTTCAAGGTTAAAAGGGTACGTATCTGGCAGATCATCTGGTACTCCTATGGGTGGTTCTCCATGGATCATTCTCGACAAGTGATCTGCTCTTATGTGGGTATTTCCTTTCTTGACTACTACCTCAAAATCAAATTCCAATAGCAATAAAAACCATCGTACTAGTCTTCCTGTATTGCAAGGTTTATTGACCAAATACAATAGGGCTTGATGATCAATGAAGAATTTGAATTTGTTTGCCAACAGGTAATGTCTGAACTTTTTCACTGCGTACACCATCCCTAGGCCTTCTCTCTCAGTTGTGGTATAATTGCGCTCTGCTTGATTTAATTGTCTACTGGCATAGTCTATAGGGTGGTCTAGCTTTCCTGTATTTGCAGGTTGAGCTAAGATGCAACCAATGGCAAACTTGGAAGCATCCACATGAATGTGAATAGCTTATTCCAGTTAGGTACTCGAAGGATTGGTGCTGAACTCAATCGATTCTTTAACTCATTAAAGGCTTTCTCACATTCTTCGGTCCAATTAAATTGAGACAAGAGTGCATAGAGAGGTCTAGCAATTATGGCATACATATGTATAAACCTTCGGTAGTATCCAGAGTGTCCCATAAATGCTTGTACTTCTTTAGCAGTCTTTGGTCTTGTTAAATCCAGAATTACTTTGATTTTGTCTTCATCAGTTGAAATTCCATTTTTAGAGACAATATGTCCTAATATTTTTCCTTGTCGAACCATGAAGACACATTTTTCTGGGTTGAGGCATACTCGATATTGTCGACATTGGCAAAGATCTTTTCTAGTTCAGGGATGTGCTCTGATCGTATAGCTGAATAAGTACATAGATCGTCCACGTATACCTCCATACTCTTTCTCAGGAGCTCTTTGAATACATGGCACATCAATCTTTGGAAGGTGGCTGGGGCATTAGTTAGACCAAAAGGCATGACTCTAAAGGCGTATACTCCCCATTTAGTTGCAAAGGCGGTTTTATGTTGGTCCTCAAGAGCAATGGCTACCTGATTATACCCTGAAAAGCCGTCTAGAAAACTATACACTTCCTTCCCTGCCACTCTTTCCAATAGATGATCCGTAATGGGTAATGGGTAACTATCCCTTATGGTCGCGGCATTTACTTTCTTCAGATTCATGCACACTCTTAACTTTCCATTCTTTTTCGGTACAACCACCAAAGGTGATACCCATTCCGTGTGTTCGATCTCATATATGAATCCAGCATCTAACAACTTATCTATCTCTTCCTTTATCTTTGCTAAATACACATCATTGTATGTATACGGTCTTTGTTTAGAAGGTTTGGCTTTAGATGTCATGGGGATTCTATGGGCACATATAGATGGATCTACTCCTTTCAAGTCCTTATAGGTCCAGGCAAAGACATCCCGATATTCCCTTATGAGGCGTATTAACTCTTGTTCTTCCTCCATTGAGACATCCTGTCCTATGAAAGTACATCGTTCTTCTCCTTCCTCTAAGGTTACTACTATCTTCTTGGTTTGTTCTTTATTGTCATATGCTATTCCTGGCTGTGCTTCTCTTTTAGGCATTTGAATAGCAATTTTTCTCTCTTCTACTTCATCTTTTTTGAAGTGGGCTGGCACTTCAAACTGATCTTGTGGCTTGTTTTCTTCATCAATTTTTGCTTTTTCTAATCCAAGCTCCTCTTCCTGTGTTGGTTCTTGATTTATTTCATGAGCTATGACACTTATTTTTTGAGTTTCATTTTCTGTTTCCATGTGTTTTTGCTCCATTTCAATGCTCTCATAGTCTTCCTTCCATTCCTTTTCTATGACTTCTCCTTCTTCAGCCTCCTGAAGGACTACCACATATAGACTAACGTCATATCCTTCCCCATCAATACATTCATTCATAGTTATTCTTCTTCGTTCACACATACATCAAGGGTCGCTAAAATCTCCATCCAACCATGAGGTTCAAACTCTTCATCCAAAAAGACTTGAGGCATGTAAGCTGGACCTTGTACAGACCTAGCTATTCCTTGCCTTTGCTGCCATCCCTTTCTCCTATCCTCTTCCTTTTTTGCAGTTTGGCATATCCATAGATGAGTGTCCTCGTTCATCCAAGATTGGTCACTAGAACCTATGCTGTGAATTGACTGATCGTCTTCGTCCTTATGAATTTGATTCCATTGTAAGGGGGGAACATCTTGATATGTATATGTGTGGAGATTTATTCTCGTGGTGGTTCCTTCATGCTGTAGGTATACAACATATTTTCCCCAATCTTGCGCAACCTTTAGCTGTCTCATGAAAGGTCTCCCAAGTATCATTTCATAATTGCTCGCCCTTTCAAATTGACATATTGTTAAGGTGTGTCCAAATTCAACTCCGCATGTGGTAAAAACTACTCGTTCCAATAATCCCAAGGGTCTTTCTGTGTGTCTGTCTGCATCTTCATGCGCGTTGGTCTTAAAGCTGGTTTTCCCCATTTCTCCCAGATTTCTCTAGTAGCAATGCCTACACCAGCTCTGAAATCTAAGATGGCTTTGGTGGTATAACCCCTATAAGTAATTGGAAGGCAAGTGTTTCCTTCATCTCCCTCACTAAAATCTCCTACCTTATCCACTGGGATCTTTACTGTGTTTACTTCATCAGATATCTCTTTTTCTTCCGTCTTGATCTCCAATTGACTGGTCAATTTCTCCTTCAAATGTGGTTTAACCTTCAATAGTTCTTCTAATGTTAAGTTACAAGGGATTTTTACCTTTCTAAGGTGTTGTATGATATCCGATGTTTGGACTGATGGGTTCGGTTCTTTTTTCCTTATTGAGGGAATGCAATACAATTCTGAATTATGTTCATACTCTCCTATGTAATTTGGCAAAACCTTTACACTATCATTTTCTTCGTTACTCGGATCAATTGGTAATATTTCATTTGAATTCAACTCGGGTATTGAATCCTCTATTCCATCTTCTGCTTCTAGCTCTTGAAAGGGCAGTTCAATTCCTTCCACTTTCTTCCATCTGTCTTCTTGGACTCTTGCCCACAAATATTTAGGCCATTCCCCTTCTACTTCTGGAACAATGGATCCTTCCCTTTTATCCTCACGATAATTGCCATTCTGTGTCTTACTTGTTTCGGGTTTTTCATGATCATTAGTGATGACACACTCTTGGAATTCTCTTTCGGAAATTCGGGTATTGGGTAATGGCAACGCAGGTTTTTCTAAGGTCTGTTGAGCAACTTCTATTAATTTTTTGCAGATCTCCAACCTCTCTTTCTCTAGGTCACCTCTAGGATATTCTCTTTCATGTTGTTCTATGGTAGGTCCTGCTCTTATTCGTGCCTTGTATGCCTGAATCCACATGGCTAATTCTTCAGGCATGGGATCTGCTAAAACCGATCCTATCTCATCCTTTTTATGCCTTTCATTCTTATTTCCTTCTTCCACGTTCATTTTTTCTTTTTGAGTTTGTTCGTTCTTTTCATTTTCCTTCTTTTGTTGTAGTTTCCTTTCCTTTATTCTATCTCTTCGGATCTTCCATCTTTGTGTTCGTTTGCTTACAACACTTTTCTCAGGCTCTTCCGAGTCTTCAACTATTTGAGGTGTAGGCGTATTCGTCTCTAGGTCACTTTGATTGTGTTTTTCAGGTTTTTCTGGGGTCTCTCTAGCTTTTGCTCTTGTTATCGCCTTCAATGGAAAAGTGTATTCCTTATCACTCCCTGATGATTCTATTACTTCTATCACATTGATTTGCACATTGGAGGTAACCTTGTTGGGATTCTTGGGGCAATCTCTGAAAAGATGTTCCTTACCACAGTCACTACAGTAGCCTTCCCAGACTCGTGGTGGTGGTGGGTTTGGCAATGTACATTCTCTGATATAGTGATCACCTCCACATCTGTAGCATGGTCCTCTAGGTACAGGCGGTCTGTTCATAGGTCGAGGTGGTATGGTTGCTCTAGGGGCTGTGTACATTAATGACACATAGTCCTGCTCATATCCGTAGGAACTATTTGGTACTTCCATGCCATAGGCATATGGTTCGTACAGTTGTCCATATTCTATCATAGAGCTTTCATAATTGGGATATGCTCCTTGACTATGATTGTAAGATGAGTCATATGGTTCATTACTAGTCAATGGTGTAGCTGGTACTATTGCTCTCTCTAGGTTTTCTTCAGGACGAGCCACTTTCACTGAGACAACATTATGAGGATGGGGCGGTTGTTGTCCTAGTACTGGTTGTGGTTGGGTGTATCCTTGATAAGCATATGGTCGTGGCACTGGTGCCTGCTGCTGATAAGTGGGGTACCTCAATGCTTCACCTCCTTGCTCTCTCTGAGGGTATCCATAAGGTCTCATATATGGCTGTGCTGGTCTCGATTGCCTATTGTAAGGGCAATTTTTTGTATTGTGATTTGTATATTTTTGTTCTACACTGCAATATTGTAGCGGTCCTGGGACGGTGGGTCTATTATAAGCATAAGCAGGTGGTGGGACTACTCCCCTAGTGCACAAGGGAGAGGGATGATCACCTCCGCACTGCATACATCTTCTAAGCATGGCCTTTCTTATAGGGTTATTGGGGTAGTTCCTCTGTCCTTGAACGTTCAGTTTCCTTGCTACTAAGTCGGCTATTTCCTCTACATTGTTTTTAGGGTTTGATGTGCTGCTGGACGAATCTTCACTTTTCAAGCTACCTTGAGGTATTTTCAAATCTTCTGCTAGGTTGTCTTCTAGGTCTATACATTCCTTCATGCATTCTTGCAAAGTTTGAACTCTCTTTACATACACCAGAGATCTTAATGATCCGTTCAATAATCCTTCCAAAAATAATGACACCATTTTATTTTGGGTAGGTCTCTCTTCCACTAGGCATCTCTCCACATACTGCTTGAATCTTCTTGCTGCCAATCTCACTGATTCTATAGGGGCTTGCTTAAAACTATGGATCAATGATGACGAGTTGTTTTTAATTCCAGACTTAGTGAATTCCTCAATCATTTCTTGATAGACTTGTTCCATGTTTTGAAAATTATTAGGGTCCAATGGCTGGAACCATGCAAACGCAGTGTCTGTCAAAGTAAGACCAAAGGACTCATATTGGATCAAGAAATCTTCCACTTGTTCGGCTCTGATTACTTGTTTAAATTCGGCTATATGATTGTAAGGTTCACTAGAGCCATCGTAGTGGTTTCTCATGCATTTGGCAACTTGAATTGGCCTTAAGCTTCTTCCTGCTTCGGGCGGTCTAGGCATTACTGGGAAAATTGGTCTTCCTATGGGGATACCCTGTCCTCTAGGTACAGGTCGTCTAGCTGGGGCAGGAATTCCATGTCTTGGATCAACAGGTGGTTGAGGTCGGTAATTAGGGTTATTTGCAGGCATTGCAAACTGCACATGTGGTCTGACCGGGATTTGTGTTTGTTGTGTTTGTTGTGTTTGCCCCGACTGTTGATATGAATCATTCTGAGACGTTCCAAGTGGGTTTCGTGAAGTAGTGGCTTGGTCCCTAGGGGGAGACACTGGAATATTCTGATATTTCAACTCGGCTCTTTCTAATTCCGTTAAGGGCCAATATCTTCTCTGATTCTTATCCAAATATGTGATGATGGTGGGGAAATCAGGATCTTGTAACTCATAGATGGTGACAGGATTAGGGGTAGCTTCCCATATTGAAGAATGTGCTCTAAGGAGAGGGTCCATTCCATTAATCAAGTATACATCCATTATGGAGTCATCTTGGGGAATCAGGTCTCCTCTCCAAACCCTAACAACCGTAGATCTCCCTCTAGGAGTAGTTACTTGCTCTTCATTCCCTTCTCCATTTAAGTTTGAAGCATTGTTTTCTTCCCCAAGTTCATTAATGTTTTCAGGGTGTTCCGTGACAACATACCGGATATCTCTTTTGTCCATGTAAAATCCTCCTGCATACTTGATTGCTGGCCTAGGCACTATGTAAGCCTCTGAAGCCTTCTTTAGTCTGGCCACTGACCTGTTCAGACCATCCAAGTATATGGGTATCTCATGTTGGTTGGTGGTCACATATTCTAAAGAGGTCCGGTACTCTCCCTCAATAATTGACATCATGCCCATCATTGGTACAGTGTTCTGCATATCCTCTGAAGCCATGAGAATTTCTTCCTCTGACTCACTGGAGGTCTCCGAGTAATGTGAACGGCTACTTGGCTTGGCTACACTACCCACAGAAGAGATTACACTTCTTCGGCTTCCTAGGGTTCTTCCAAATCTCAGGTTCATCCACTTAACAGCTCTGATCAGCCCTTGCTAACCTCTATCTTCTAGATTTCTTTACTATGGGTCAGAATTCTAGAGGAATTTTGTTGGAAAAATGACTGAAAAAGAAACTTTCAGGTCACGATACTTGATTCCAAAATTTCATGATACACGACCTTTCACTCAGATGATACACGATACTTGAGAAGCCTCGATACACGATACCTAACTATAACGATACTCGATACTTGGCCAAAGACGATGCTCGATACTTCAAGAAAGACGATACTTGATACTTCAAGAAAGACGATACACGATATCTGACTCTCATGATACTCGATACCTGAGTGAAAACGATACTTGATACACGATACTCAATAAGTATCACGATCGACACCAAATGATACTTGATACCTCCGCAATCACGATACACGATCTCTAGCAAGTATCACGATCGGCAGACCACCATACATGATCTCTAGCAAGTATCGCTATCGGTAGACCACGATATACGATACACGATCTCTGGCAAGTATCGCGATCAGTAGTCAACGATACACGATACACGATCTCTGGCAAGTATCGCGATCGGTAGACCACGATACACGATCTGAGGGAAATATCGCGATACTCAACCACAAGAGATCACGATACTTGTTAGGTATCGCGATACTCGATCGCGGGAGAACACGATACTTGACCCTTTTTCAAATTTTTTGCTAGATTTTTTTGGTTTTGATTGCACACAGATGTTTTCTAGGTTCTCCACCCTCTCCTCACTCTCTGCATTACCCAAAACACACTTTTTACCCCTTGTAAGTCCTCCACGATACCTAACGCACATCGTTTTACACTGATATCTAATTTTTGAGTGATAAAAATGATTAGCAAGTGAATGGCTCACCTTGGATGCTCTTTCCCAACTCTCCTATCACCCTCTCTTGCTCCGGGCAACTCCCAATCGCCTTGTTTATCAGATGTGATACCCGACTGGAAACTCCTCACGATACTTGTTCAAAAAAAAACAAGTAACTTACAAAATGACACTTTTTGGGCTTTTATACTTGGAATTTTCCTACTCACTGAAAATAAAACAACACTACCAGGGTGAAAGCTACTCTAACTACCTATCCTACTCCCTTAGTCCTCCTACTCTATTCATTCCACTCACTTCCCTAGACTAACAACTCACTACACACATTCCAAGAATGAGAAGTAGTAAGTGCGGCTGAAAATGACTTACCAAAGAAGAGAAAATCACCACTCCTCCTCTCGCTTGAATGCAAAAAGCTAGTTACCATCACACGAATGCCTCGGTTTGATTCGACACTCCCCGGCAACGGTGCCAAAAAACGTGTTGACCTAAGAACCAACTTAGGGACTTGTGGAGAAAGAGACTATACCTCAATCCCCCTCAAGTGCATATAGTGGGGATTCACGCTTTAATTATCAATCTGATGAGTATACAAACCTAGCCGAGTGTATGAGGACATGTGTTCAAATGATGATCAATGCAAATGAACTACTCAAAGAGTGCAAACAAAGTAAAGACTGATCCAAACAAGCTTCAACTGACAGTCATGGTGTCACGATACTTAGTGCAGTAGCCAACAATAAATTGAGCTTTTCTCTCAGCTCCGAACTCCAAATATAGAAATAGCATATGCATTTCGAAGCCCTCGAGAAGACACATCCAATGGTGGTGGTTTCACTCAATTTTGACACTCCTACTTCAAGTTATGAACAAAATACTGAGTCACGGGAAAACCTTTCTACACTTCAACACTTCCTACACTTCGCACACACCTTAACAAGAGCGAACAAACACTTTCATGGATAGACAACACTTCCTAACACTCTTCCCAAGCAATACACATGCACACAAGCTCACCAAGAAGAAGGTACAGAGAGGAGAAGACAAAAATTCAAATTTCTGTGCTCTTGATTCTCACAATGGCCAAAAGTCTTTACAAAGAGTCACAAATTGACTTATATACTTGTGCCCTAAAAATGATCCTTTCACACAAGAGACCGGCACTTTATTAACTAAAGACTAATTTCCTACTAATTTACATGGGTAAGCTTCTAATCTTCTGTGGGGATGCATCTAGAGGACTCCTCTGGTGCATTTACATCGGAAAATATATTACAATAATGGTTATAATACAAAAATTGGGTGTCCAAATCGGAAAAATTTTGGGGCCCGTCTTTTTCTTTGCCTTGTGCTCTCTTTAGCTCTGCAACACCCTTCCAGAGACAAGGATAGCAGAGGAGCAATACAAGGAATGTGTCAAAGCCAAGGATAAAGAGCTTAAAGAGAAGGATGATAAGTGTGAGCGAATGAAAACCCAGGACAAACCTATGTCAACAATACCTGATTTAGAAGCTGATTGGCCAGAGAAATTATGGAATAGAATCCGAGAAGAACAATGGAAGAAGAATGGAGTGACTAAGCCTCCCTTTGAGGAATTAGATGTGGAAATTTATCAACCAAATCCCAACATGGAAGAAGTGTATGAGGAAGTATCAAGACTAGACCGAAATAGAGAAGAAGCTCAGAGCATTTCAACCTTACCAAATTACATGGGAGAATACGAAAAGGAATCTATGATAATCCGAGCACCCACAGTACATGGAAAAGGAAAAGGAAACTCAGAAAAGAATTCACACAATCTAACGGAACTCAAGAAGACGAAAGTACAATGCAAACTGACTGTGGAAGATTACTTCGGGTTAAACCGCAACTATGGAAGCAATTAGCGAGTCAACTGGAATTAGGGCAAGAGAAGAATGAAAAGGAAAAAAAGAGAGAAGAAAACCCATCTAAGATACAAATCCCAGTAGATAAGGTGGGAGAATTTAGTGAAGGAGACGAAGGTAATACATGTCTACCTATCACTTACAATGGGTACATGAGCAAGGCAATACTAGACACAGGGGCAAGAGTAGGAATTGCCGCCAAGGAGATTTGGGAGAAATGGGAAAAGCCTGCTTTACGACCGACACACATGAAGCTCCAATTAGCAGACGGTCATGTGGAGAAACCCTTAGGAATATTGGAAAGAATCAAATTAACCACCTGTGGAGTTGAATTTGAGCACACATTAGCCATTTGTAAGTTCGAAAAGGCTAACAATTATGAAATGATATTAGAAGGACCCTTCATGAGACAAATGCGGGTAGTGCAAGACTCGGGAAGAGATGCTTTATATCTGCAACATCATGGAAATACTACCAAGATAAACTTGCATACATTTGCAGATCGAGATGTCCCTCCACTATAATGGAATCCCATACACAAGGAGGAAGATGACCTATCTATTCATAGTGCTGGATCAAGCGATCAATCTTGGAAGTATGAGGACGCCCAGTTATTGATGTGTAAGGAAGCCAAGAAGGAGGACAATAAAAGGCAGTTGTGGCCAATAGGACATCCTAACTACCGATCGGTAGAGGACCCAAGGTATATGCCTCAAATCTTTCCTGATGAAACCTTTGAACTGCATGGATGGATGGAAATCTTAGCAACCTTAGATGTATGTGTGAATGAGGAAGTCCTAACTATGAACGAGTGCATAGACGAGGAAGGCTATGATGCAAATTTGTACATGGTTGTCCTTCAAGAAGTAGAAGCAGGGGAAATCTTAGAAAAAGAGTGGAAAGAGGAATATGAGAGTATAGAAATGGAACCAGAATTCGATTCAGAAGAGAGCTATCTAGACACCATTCGAACCAAAGAGAAGCAGGAACCGACTAAGATCTTGGCAATAGAAGCCGCCCCCATAGTACAAGAGCAAGAGGAAAGAATGAGTAATATTGGACCAAATCCAGATCTTTTTGAGGTTCTGGAGCATTTTAAAAGATACGAAGTAGAAGAGAGAAAGATAGCCATTCAAATGCCTAAGAGAGAGGCTCGAGAAGGAGAAGCATACTACAACAAAGAACAAACAAAAAAGATCATAGTGACAGTGGAAAATGGAGAAGAAAGATGTACATACATAGGTAAAGATGTGTTAATTGAGGAGGAAGAAGAATTAATACAACTGATCCGGGAATATCGAGATGTATTTGCGTGGACATATAAGGATCTCAAGGGTGTGGAACCCTTGATTTTCTCTCATAGAATGCCAATGATAGCTGAGGCCAAACCCTCTAAACAACGCCCTTATACATACAATGAGGTCTATGCAGTTAAAATTAAGGAAGAAATAGACAAGCTACTGGCAGTCGGATTCATATATGAAATAGAACACACTGAGTGGGTTTCGCCATTAGTAGTTGTACCTAAGAAGAACGAAAAACTGAGAGTGTGCATTAACTTGAAAAAGTTCAATGTAGCCACCATACGTGACAGCTACCCATTACCCATCACTAACCATCTATTGGAAACAATTGCAGGAAAAGAAGTCTATAGCTTCTTAGATGGATTCTCTGGATACAACCAAGTAGCCATAGTTACAGAGGATCAACATAAGACCGCATTCGCGACTGAATGGGGAGTCTATGCTTTTCGAGTGATGCCTTTTGGACTCACTAATGCGCCTGCTACTTTCCAACGATTGATGTGTCATGTTTTCAAAGAATTCCTGAAGAAGAGCATGGAAGTGTATGTAGATGACCTATGTACATATTCAAATCAAAGACAAGACCACATTCCTGAATTGCATAAGATATTTAATAAATGCAGACAGTATAGAGTCTGCCTGAACCCGGAGAAGTGTGTCTTCATGGTAAGACAAGGGAAAATCTTAGGACACATAGTCACTAGAAATGGAATCTCCACGGATGAAGACAAGATTAAGGTCATTTTAGAGCTTCCTAGACCTAAGAATGCGAAAGAGGTGCAAGCATTTATGGGGCATTATGGATATTATCATCTATTTATCCACATGTATGCCATAATTGCCAAACCCTTGTATGGACTTTTAACTCAATTCACTTGGACAGAGGAATGCGAGAAGGCATTCAATGAGTTAAAGAAGCAGCTTAGCATAGCTCCAATTCTGAAAACACCAAATTGGAATAAGCCATTTCATATTCATGTGGACACTTCTAATTACGCAATAGGATGTATCTTAGCCCAACCAGCAGATGAAGGAAAGTTGGATCACCCAATTGCCTATGCGAGTACACAACTGAATCAAGCTGAGAGGAACTATACAACTACCGAGCGAGAAGGATTAGGAATGGTCTATGCAGTGAAGAAATTTAGACACTATCTCTTAGCCAACAAATTCAAGTTCTTCATAGACCATCAGGCTTTATTGCACCTAGTCAATAAGCCTTGTAACATGGGAAGATTGGTAAGATGGTTTCTACTATTGATGGAGTTCGACTTTGAAGTGATAGTGAAAAAAGGAAATACCCATGTACGAGCAGATCACCTTTCTAGGTTAACATACGGAGAACCACCAAGTGGAGTACCCAATGATATGCTAGACACTTATTTGTTTAATTTGGAAGTGTGTCCAAAGTGGGCAGAGAAACTAATTCCTATACTCACTCATGGCCCACAACACTCAATCAATAGAGAGAGTAAAAAGGAAATTCTATAGTGAAGGAATTTGCATATTATTGCGGGAAGTGTGTACTACAAGGAAACCAATGGTGTAATGCTAAGATGTGTTGAGGAAGATGAACAATTGAATCTGATTGAACAAGCACATGTGAACAAATGGAGGACACACAAAGGAACTCATGGAACTATTAGGGAGTTAAAGCGATTAGGAGTATACTAGCCTGAAATGCCTAAGGATGTCCATGACTATGTGAGTAATTATGCAGAATGTTGGGAGACGATCCTCAAGGATCATACATCCATACCTTTCTCAATGATAGCACCCAATTGGAGCAAAAAATTGGTCGAATTCCTAAAGACACGAGAACATGAGGAAGGAGTTAGCTTAGCAAGAAAACGATCCCTAGAAGAGATGAGCAAGGATTATGTACTCATAGCCAGAAACTTGTTTAAGAGAGGAAAAGACAACCAATTACGACTATGTGTGCACGAGGGAGAATATTTTCCTATATTAGAGATGGCACATGCAGGAGCAGCAGGAGGTCATTTTTCAGCTGAGAGAACCATGAAAATGATTCTCTTTGCGGGCTTGTGGTGGTGAACTTTGCATATGGATGCGGAGACCTATGTACGAAGTTGCGAGACATGCCAAAGAGCTAAATACCCTATCCGGAAAGATGACATGCCATTGAGACCTATGGTTTGTGCTAGAGCATTGTCTAAATGGGGTATTGATTTCATAGGACGCATTAACCCACCGGCCAAAGGGTCACATGCCGAAAATATCATAGTAGCCACCGATTACTTGACAAAATGGGTAGAGGGAAAGGCTACTAGAAGGAACGATGCTCAAACAACTGCTAAGTTTCTTTTTGAGCATATATTCACTCGTTTCGGATTACCAATTGAAATTGTGAGTGACCGAGGAATGCACTTCATTAATGAGGTGATAGAGTCTCTAATGAATGATTTTTTAGTAATCCATGAAAAATCATCCCCATACCACCCTCAAGCCAATGGTCAAGCAGAAAGTTCCAATAAGGTGTTATGCATAGTATTGACAAAGATTGTCAATAATGGGAGGTCTGACTAGGACAAACAATTGCATCATGCAATTTGGGCCTTTCGAGTCGCGTACAAGACTTCCATTGGAACTACCCCATTCAATCTAGTATACGGACAGAACACAATCCTACCAATTGATTTTTTGATACCCACTTTGAGAGTAGCCCAGCAGTATGAATGGACAGGACATGAATTATCCCAACAACTAGACCAAATGGAGAAGCTGCATGAAACTAGGTTGCAAGCTGTCGCAGGAATATATGCGGCAAAGAGAAGGCAAAAGGCATATTATGATGCCCATATATGTGCAAGGACGAAGACTTAATAGAAGACTTGATCCTAGGACAAGATTGGATCATTGAGAATGAAGTAAGCATCCACCTAGCGCACGGCTATATTTCAACCAAAATAGGGCACAAGGAAATTTTTAGTCTATTAGGGGAGAAGCACTCACAGAAACCAGAAGCCATCAAGAGTACAGAAGACTGCAAGGAAGAGCTATTAGAACATGACTCTAGCCCCAATCCCTCAAAAGCAAGTTTGGAAGAGGTAGAAAGTTCAAACCCTAACTTGTCCAAGGAAGAAGTGAATTCATCCTATTCAATTGGTGAATGGCCAGACACTAGGGAAATCAACACTCTGAGAGTTTCTCACACGACAGAAGGATCACCAATTTGGAAAACCACAATCAAATACTCGCATCCAGGAAAGGTCAGGTTCAAATGGGTACGCAAGGATCAAGTGCAGAAACCAGAGAACGCTACACCAGCTCATGAGAAGGGAACGAAGGGCAAGCATTATTCTTTACCGAAATCCAAACCAAAAAGACTCTTGCAAGTATGGCTTCCTAGGCTTTTGATTGAAGCTCAAAAGGCACGACAACAAATATGGATTCCCAAGAAGGTCAGACAAGCAGCCAATCAAGAGATAAGAAAACAGGAGGATACCAAGGAAGAAACCAAGGAAACACATGAAGCTTGAAGGACCAACGAGAAGGCATAGCCTATCAATGCGAACACAAAATGGATTTGGAAACCGAAGCAACTACGAGGAATGGACCACTAGAACAACGAAGATTCCAATTGCACTAATGGTATCGAATGCACCTAAAGTATGCATAATAGGGCCACATTACAAGGCCAAGCATTCAGCACTAGATGTACATAATAAAATTAGTGGTGCACATTCTCCAATGAGGAATAGGTCATAGCTTCAACTTCCTTAGGAATGGACATACTATGTAAATAAATAAATGCTTCGGCTATATTAATACTTGTTTTCTTTCAGAAAAGAAATGAAAATATGTGGTAAGAGATCTCACTTATAGAAGCAAGGGAAACGGAGTGATGAAGCGACAACATGTCATAAACAATGCACTGCACAATTGCTATATCTTCTATTGAAGCTAATGCACCTTTCATTACAAGTGTAGATGGCTTCTGAAGATTCTGAAGCAACGATTCAAGAGGAAGTATTGGAATGTACTCTCCAGAGTGTAACCAAAGCAAAGGGACATTGGTTTAGAGAAGATTGTTGGTGATTAACTCGCTCTGATACCACTGATTGTACTGTAGCTATGACTACCACTTTCGGTATGGTAGCACAGATACCACTGTTATGGTCGACGTGGCACAGACTCGAACTTTGTCAAGTCTACGGAATTCGCTGCGCCACCGAAGAGGGCTAAGCTAGAGTGATATTAGAACACCTCTATAATCAGCAGTAGCTTAGTAGCATTTCTGTCACTCAACTATATAAGACTGTGTTTTTGAATTCACTGAAATTCCACTGGAACTTCACCGGACTGTCACCAGACTATCACCGTAATTATACCGGAATCTTACCGGAATCAACTCCTATTCTATTTGTGATTACTTCAAGTGATTATACAAAAAGTAAGGAAGTGATGCGTGAACTTCCTTTACTGAGTGAACACTTTCTGAAGTTTAAGAAAAAACTTCTCCGGTTGAGAATGTCTCTTTCCGGTCAGACTTTGTACTATGTGTACATATCCATTTTACCTAAATCTTTGATGAACTGATATTAGAGATGTCTAGCTATAAGATAAGCTATCTCTCATACAAAACTTTAATTTATCCTACGAGATATACTTCGTTGTTCTATCGGAAAACACGTTTGGTGAGAAAACTGTAACTGATCGGAAAATACATTTACAGAGAGAAATTCTGGGAAACACTTTTACTGAACGAACTATAACTATTAACTAACTTTATATAGTAACATGAAAATAATCAGAGTTCTTCACATACGAACAATGCGCGCAAACTTCCACATGAACATGTGTTTTCTATTAGAGAAGATGTGTACAAACTAACTTGGCCTCTTCTTGCTCAAGCTAAGAAATCTCCTACACTGAGTAGTTTCTTCTTACCATCTCTCTCAGATGAATACGTGACATTTCAGGTTTCTGTTATTCATCTTTACATATGCGATCTCTGGCGTCTTCTAAACAACTCTTTCTTCTCTCTTTTTTTGACCTCTATATGCGCTCTATTTAAACTACGCGCTCTACTCACACACGTTCTTGTTCGCAAGCTTCCTCTATTATTCTTATGCACGTTCTCTCTTTATATACAGTTTGATTCGTTGTAACGAACTCTATCAAACTCTAATTCTGCAAGATTCTGTGCTGTACATAACGGTCGTGAATTTGTCCCTTCACTAAGACTTTTGATTTTCTGAATATTTTGATTCCGCTTCTCTTTATCTTTCTTTGTCTGTATGTCAAATTCGTAAGTGATTCTTCAACAGCTCCCCCTCAATCACTAATTTGACTCTTCCCGTCGTCCTTATATTTTCCTTTCTTTTATACCAGCCATTTCTTTGAATCTGCTTGTCTTTGTTCCATCCAAGCTCTTTGTCAAAATATCTGCAATTTGATCGTTTGTCGGAGTGTATATTATTTCTATCTCCTTCTCCATTACCTTTTCCCTTAGGAAATGATACTGAATTTCTATGTGCTTTATTCTTGCATGAAATACTAGATTTGCTGCAAGATACAATGAGCTCATACTATCTCCATGTATGATAGGTATACCTTGATCAATACCCATGCTTTTGAACAAGGTCTGCATCCATATCACTTTTTTAGCTGTTTCTACAAGTTCTTTATATTCTGCTTCTATTGAGAATAAAGCCACTGTGTGTTGTTTCTTCGAACACCAGCTTACTAGCTTATCTCCTAGGTATATCATATACCCATGTGTTGATCTTCTGTCATCTTGACTTCTTGCCCAGTCTGAGTCACTGAATGCTCTCATCTTTATATCTGACGTAAAGGGATAATATAATCCTTCTTTTATAGTTCTTTTGATATATCTAAGAACTCTCTGTCTTGCAACCCAATGTTGATCCTTCGGACAATGCATGAGGTGTGACAGAACTCCCACTGCATAACTAAGATCCGGTCTTGTAGCATAAATTAGACTTCCCACTAACGACTGATACTTTCTCATATCTTTAAACTCTGCACCACTATATTTGCTGAGTTTATGATTTACTTCAAGCGGTGTTGAAGCTTCTCTGCAATTCTCCATATTAAACTTCTTCAGTAAGTTTAGGAGATACCTTTCTTACGAAACATATACACCATGATCTATGTATGTGATTTCCATTCCTAGAAAGTATGACAACTTTCCTAGGTCACTGATCTAAAACTCCTTTCCCTTTACTTCTTTAATTCCTTCATCTGAAGTACCTGTGATTATAATGTCATCTACATAAATACAAATGTAGATCATACCTTCTTCTGTTCTCTTGATGAGTAAACTTGCATCTGCCTTCAAACTTTGGTATCCAAGTTCATTGAGATATTTCACAAGTCTGTAATTCCAAGCTCTTGGAGCTTGCTTCAGTCCATAAAGTGCTTTCCTTAATCTGCAAACAAAGTTTGGGTATCTGGAACTTACAAACCCTTCAGGCTGTTCCATATAGACTTCATTTGATATATATCCATTCAGAAATGCGTTCTTTATATCTAGCTGACTTAGCTTCCATGCTTTTGATGCTGCTATAGCAGTCACTATACTTATGGTTGACATCTTTGCCACCGAACTAAATGTCTCGTCATAATCTATGCCATGCGTCTGAGCATAGCCCTTGACAACTAGTCTAGCTTTGTATCTCGCTATCCTTCCATCTGCAAATTTCTTAACTTTGAAAACCCATTTATTTCCGATTACTTTCTTACCATTTGGTTTTGGAACAAGTTCCCATGTCTTGTTCTCTTCCAGTGCGCTGAAATCTTCTTCCATTGCTTCTTCCCATTGCTTCTTGCCTTTAGCTTCATCATAGTTCTGAGATTCTTCATCATCTTTGACCATATATGCATAATTTTTCTGAGTTATGTACGAAGTTTCATAAGAATACCTTTCTGGTTGTCTTTTAGTCCTGCTTGACCTTCTTGGTTCACATTCTTCATAAGTGTCTGAATACACTTCTTCATCAAATCCCTGTTCATCTTCATTTCTCATACGTGATCCGATCCTGGACATACTTGTCTACATATGGTCTTCATCTCTATTCACCTGCACAATTGATTTCCCTTTCTCTTTTCTTCTTACCTCTTCTTCCAATTCTTTCGTTGTATGACTTTGATCTGTATACCAACTTTTCTGTTCATCAAATGTAACATCTCTAGAAACAGTAAACTATTTTGTTAGAGGACTCCATAACCTGTAACCCATCTGCTTTTCATCATATCCAATGAACACATATTTCTCTGCTTTTGGTTCGAGCTTATGTCTGAGTTGTGATGGTACATAAGCGTAAGCTACTGATCCAAACACTTTGCAATGATCAAGTGTTGGCTTCTTTCTGTTGGGAAAGATGGATGGATGATCCAAGAGATTGAGTAGGTACTACTAAAACCTGCTTTGTACCAGCCCTCTTTAGCTTCAGACTTGATTCGTAGACTCCCTTAGCTTTCTAATGACACCAAGAAATGGCCTATGTCCTTTGGAAATGAAGTGTGTAATGATTGAATCAAAAGAGATAACTTTGGAAGTCACAAAGTCAAGAAAACCTTCTATTTTGGTCTTGACACTTGCTCAATGTTTTGCTCAGTGTGACCAGCACAGTAGAAATTGATAAAATTCCTTCTAGGGGTATTCAATTAGCTTAGTGAGCTAACACTTGCAAGTGGAATGATGTAAAATAATGAACTATGCTAAGAGAAATTAATTTAGCAAGATTTGGTATACCCCCAACTTTTTAGGACTGTAGCAGAGATAGACTAGTGAGCACCTCGACGATGATTTCTCTGAATTGGTTGAATGAAATCACTTCAAACTTTGTCACCATGTAGATGACTTTGAGCTGAGTCGAACAAAGCTTTGAATCACTGAATTAGGTGGAGTATTGGCTGAGATATGCCCTTGACAAGTTGACAGACTTTGGAGTAGACAATCAGTGAGCACAAAGATGAATGATGTAAATGTATCTATAAATTAACACTTGTGTACAATCCCATTGGCATGACAAGCATTGCCTAATGGTGTAGAGAGGTGTAGACTATGATGTAGTCCTGACACACACTCAATGACAATAGAATGAAACTCGGGAGTGATCTCTATCCGTGACTTTTCAAGTTCACCTTTTATATGGAATGTGTAAGAATTTGAATTCAAATTCAAACTCTTGGCTCCTTCTAATCAAGCTTCTAAAAACTTGGAGATATTCTCTCAGTCAAGTGAACTAACTTTTCCACGAATCATTTGGGTAGGTCATTACAAAAGATTCTAAGTCAAATTGACTTTTACAATGAGGTAAAGTGGTAAGTAATCTCTAGCATATGTTCCTATGATTCTTCATGCATGTAGAGTCTTCATGATATCTTCCAAGCCAAATGTGTAGGCTTGTGATTTACACCAACAACTCCCCCTCAAGCCAAATATTTTGGCTTAAGTCTTTATCTTCAATCTTCAAGTACATCCTGCAATCCAATCATAGATTTGAACCTGCAAAGTTTGGTCCCATCCAAAGCTTTAGTCAGCAAATCTGCACATTGCATGTTGGTTGACACATAGGTCAGCTGAATGTCCTTGCTTAACAACTTCTCCCTCACATAATGATAATGAACTTCTATGTGTTTGGTCCTTGCATGATAGATAGGATTAGCTGCAATGTGAAGAGAACTTGTATTATCTCCAAAGATAATTGGAGGCCTAGTATATAAACCCAATTTTGTATACAAAAGCTTAATCCAAATTGCTTCTTGAGTGGCATTAGCTAGCCCTCTATACTCTGCTTCTGTAGAAGACAATGCAACAGTTGGTTGCTTCTTTGCAGACCATGAAATTGGTTTGTCACCTGCAAAAGAAATGTATCCAGAAGTGCTTCTCCTATCATCCTTGCATCCTGCCCAATCTGCATCTGAATAAACTTTTATATCAATATCTGAAGTGTAAGGAAAGTATAAACCATGGTTCTGTGTACCCTTGAGATACTTCAAGATTCTTTTGGTAGCCTCTAAGTGAGGTATCCTTGGCTTGTGCATAAATTGACTTAGCACACTAACTCCATATGCAATATCAATTCTTGTAAGAGTAGCATAGTTCAAGCTACCTACCATACTTTGATAACCTGTAATGTCTTGGACTTCATCACCTTCATGGGCACTTAGCTTTAGATTCACCTCCATTGGAGTGCTTCCTACTTTAGCATCCTGCAATTGAAATTTCTTCAACATATCTTGTACATACTTCTTCTGAGTAATGTATATCCCTGAATTAGTGTAAACTAACTCAAGCCCTAAAAAATATTTCAATAATCCAAGATCATTGATCTTGAACTCCTTCATCATCTGACTTTTGATGTATCTGATTCCATTGACATCATGACCTGTAATGATCATGTCATCAACATAAACACAAAGATAGATTACCTCTGAATTACTTCTCTTAATGAACAGAGAAGTGTCAGCCTTACTCATGACAAAACCTTGGTCTTGGAGGTATGTAGTTAGCATGTAATTCCATGCCCTAGGTGCCTGCTTCAATCCATATAAAGCCTTCTTTAATTTACAAACATAAGTTACCTTCTTAGGGTCTTCATAGCCAGGAGGTTGTGACATATAAACCTCTTCTGAGATCCATCCATTCGAGAAAGCATTTTTGACATCCAATTGGTACATGTTCCAATTCTTTGATGCAGCCACACTCACCAACACTCTGATTGTTGGCATCTTGGCCACAAGAGAAAATGTTTCTTCATAGTCAATGCCTTGGGTTTGTGCAAAACCCTTGGCTACTAACCTGGCCTTGTACCTCTTAATTGTGCCATTAGAATTTCTTTTCAACTTATAGATCCATCTGGATCCTATTACCTTCATGGAGTCCTTCTTGGGTACTAATTCCCATGTATCACTCTCCTTGAGTGCTTCAATCTCCTCATCCATAGCTTCTTTCCATTCTGATTTTGTGATTGCTTCTTCATATGAACCTGGTTCTTCATTTAACAAATTCTTGGCAAGATAAACTGAGTGTTTAGTAACAAGAGATGTATCATACCCATATCTGATAGGTTTTTTGCTTTCTCTTTGAGACCTTCTGATTGATTGAGTTGAATATTCTGGTATGTCCTCAAGCTTCTTCATCTTCATTTTGCCTTTGGACTTCCATGCCTTGAACTCTTCAAGGTTGATTGTATCTTCATCATCTGAACTTGACTCTCCATCCTGAGTAGGTTCCTCCTTTGTAAGTTTTGGAAATTCTTCTTCCAAATCATAGGGTAGTTTGACCTTCCTGCATTCATTCTCATACCAAGAATCATTCTCATCAAAGATCACATCTCTGCTTACCAGAAATCCCTTATTGGTAGGGTTATAAAACCTGTAACCTTTTTTATTTAAATCATATCCAATGAAAATACATTTTTCAGCCTTTGGATCTAGCTTTCCTCTTACCT
Source organism: Ceratopteris richardii (assembly GCA_020310875.1). NCBI lineage: Eukaryota > Viridiplantae > Streptophyta > Polypodiopsida > Polypodiales > Pteridaceae > Ceratopteris > Ceratopteris richardii. Next base: position 85,667,496 of record CM035421.1, read on the forward strand.
GTGAAGGAATGTGTACATATGCTACACACCCAAAAATTTTGCAATGATCTAATGATGGTCTCTTACCATGCCAAGCTTCATAAGGTGTTATACCATCAAGTGACTTTGATGGTAACCTGTTTATGAGATAGGTGGCAGTAGAAACACTCTCTGCCCATAGATAGTTAGGTAATTTCTTCTCATTAAGCATAGATCTAGCTGTCTCAACAATTAACCTATTTCTTCTTTCAGCTACCCCATTCTGTTCAGGAGAGTACCTTGTGGTTATTTCCCTTTTGATGCCTCTTTCCTGCAAGAAGTCCTCAAATTCATTGGAGAAGTACTCACCTCCTCCATCTGACCTTAGCCTCTTCAAATTCCTTCCTGTCAGATTTTCAACTAATGCAAGATATTTCTTAAAACAATTAAATACCTCATCCTTGTGCTTCATAAAGTATAATACAATCCATCTGCTATAGTCATCAATAAAAGATACATAGTACCTTGAACTTGAGACTGAGGGGTCTTTGCTAGGTCCCCATACATCTGTGTGTACAAGCTCTAGATAGTCTTCATGCATATATCCTTTCTTGGAGAAGGGTAACCTGTGAGACTTACCAAATTGACAAGCACCACACTTGTAAATCATATGTTGCTTGGATACATTAGGTATCCCAAGCACACATTGGTCCCTGCACATTTGCTTCAAGGTCCTTTCTCCTATATGCCCTAATCTCTTGTGCCAAATCTCAAGCTCTGAAAGTGTCTGATCCTTATAACTGTATAATGCAATGTTTTTTGTATCTTCCAACTCAAAAGTGAAAAGTCTACCTGATTTTTCTCCTTTAGCTATCCTTTTGAATCCATGTATTGGGTCCTCCACAAATGCTCCATATTGATTGAATCTGACCTGCAACCCTTTCTCTACAATCTGACCAACACTCATTAAGTTCTTTGTAATTGTTGGTACATAAAGTACCCTGCTCAACAAATTCTGATTACCATCACTAGTTTTCACATTTCCAACTTTAATTACAGAATGCTTTGTATCATCACCTGTTTGGACTTGGTGTTTACCTTTTGGTTCCTCAAGATCAGAGAGTAGTGCCACATTACCAGCCACATGATTTGAACACCCTGAATCAATATAAAATAAGTGATCATCATTTGTACCTGTCTTTGAAGTCATGTTCATGATCAGAAGAGATTCATCCTGCTCTTCTGTGTAGTTGTTGTAGTCCCTTCTAGTTTTGAATCCTCCTTGGTAGTTACCATTGTAATTGTTGTTGTAGTTGTTGTTGTGGCCTTGGTGATGGTTGAACCTTCCTCTAGACTGAGAGTATACACCTCTTTGGTAGCCTCTTCCTCTCTGATTTTTGTAATTCCTGTAACACTCATTTGTGGTGTGGTTTGATAAACCACAAATGTTACATGGTGATGAATTATAGGGTCTCCCCCTACCTTGCTTACCTCCTCTGCCCCTGCCTCTTGAAGATCTACCTCTCCCTGCATAGTTGGCTTGGGAGGTAGAGCCTTCATCTTCCACCTTCTTACTCTTACCTTTATCCTTAGACTTCTTATCAGTGTATAGGGCAGAAGAGTTGTTACCTTTGGATGTATCTCCATTCTTTGTGAGCTTTGCTTCATGTGTAAATAGTTGTCCCATGAGAGTTGTAAGATCTGGGGTATGCATGTCCATGTAGAGATCCATTGCAGTGGTGAAGCTTTCCCACTTGTCATCAACCTTTATTCCATTAATTACCTGCCTCACAATCTGTTCTTCTTCAATTTCTTCTCCTATGCTTGCTAACTGATCTGCAACATCTTTGATCTTGGTCACAAATTCTGAAACAGCTTGCTTAGGTTGCTTCCTTAGTGTTGTGAATTCAATCCACAACTGATTTTTCCTAGCCCTTGTATTAGAGGAAAAATATGATGACAAGGTTTCCCAAGTCTCTTGGGAAGTCTTACAATTTCTTATATGAGGTAAAAGAAAGTCAGATATAGAGTTGAGTAGATAAGACCTTGCCAATGCATCTTTTGCACACCATGTATTGAGCTTCTCTTGTTCTTCCTTGGTTGGCAATCCTCTTGCTTTGAATGAGGGCAATTCCTCATCTCCTGAGATGTATCCATAGAGACTCCTTCCTTGTAAGTAGGTCTTCATCCTTAGAGACCAAGATTGATAGTTGTTCCTGTCCAATTTATCAATGAATGAAGGAAAACCATCTCCCATTTTACCTTATTTGCTCTGATACCACTGTTGGGAAAGATGGATGGATGATCCAAGAGATTGAGTAGGTACTGCTAAGACCTGCTTTGTACCAGCCCTCTTTAGCTTCAGACTTGATTAGTAGACTCCCATAGCTTTCCAATGAAACCAAGAAATGGCCTATGTCCTTTGGAAATGAAGTGTGTAATGATTGAATCAAAACAAATAACTTTGGAAGTCACAAAGTCAAGAAAACCTTCTATTGATAAAATTCAATAGAAGCAATTGATAAAATTCCCTCTAGGGGTATTCAATTAGCTTAGTAAGCTAACATTTGCAAAAGGAATGATGTAAAATAATGAACTATGCTAAGAGAAATTAATTTAGCAAGATTTGGTATACCCCCGACTTTTTAGGACTGTAGGAGAGATAGACTAGTGAGCACCTCGATGACGATTTCTCTGAATTGGCTGAATGAAATCACTTCAAGCTTTGTCAGCATGTAGAGTACTTTGAGCTGAATCCAATAAGCTTTGAATCACTGAATTTGGTGGAGTATTGGCTGAGATATGCCCTTGACAAGTTGATAGACTTTGGAGTAGACAATCAGTGAGCACAAAGATGAATGATGTAAATGTATCTATAAATTAACACTTGTGTACAATCCCATTGGCATGACAAGCATTGCCTAATGGTGTAGAGAGGTGTAGACTATGATGTAGTCCTGACACACACTCAATGACAATAGAATGAAGCTCGGGAGTGATCTCTATCCACGACTTTTCAAGTTCACCTTTTATATGGAATGTGTAAGAATTTGAATTCAAATTCAAATTCTTGGCTCCTTCTAATCAAGCTTCTAAAAACTTGGAGATATTCTCTCAATCAAGGAACTAACTTTTCCACGAATCATTTGGGTAGGTGATTACAAAAGATTCTGAGTCAAATTGACTTTTACAATGAGGTAAAGTGGTAAGTAATCTCTAGCATATGTTCCTATGATTCTTCATGCATGTAGAGTCTTCATGAGATCTTCCAAGCCAAATGTGTAGGCTTGTGATTTACACCAACACTTTCCCCACCAAGCTTCATAAGGGGTCATTCCATCTAAAGCTGTACAAGGTAATCTGTTTACCAAGTATGTAGCTGTATTTACGGCTTTAGCCCAAAGATAATTTGGACAATCCTTTTCTTTTAGCATAGCTCGTGCAAACTCAACTAGAGTTCGGTTCCTTCTTTCTGCTACACCATTTTGTTGTGGTGTATACCTGCAGGTTATTTCTCTCTTAATACCTGCATTCCAAAGATAGTCATTAAACTCTCTAGAGAAGTATTCTCCCCCTCCATCAGACCTCAGTCTCTTCAGCTTTCGACCTGTGAGTCTTTCAGCATATGCATGAAAATGCCTGAAAGCTCCAAACACTTCTGATTTCTCTTTCAAAACATAAAGAGTTATCCATCTTGTAGCATCATTAATGAATAAAACATAATACCTCGATCCGCTGATTGATCCTTCTTTTGTTGGACCCCATACATCTGTATGAATGAGTTCAAGTACTCCATCATGTTTGAATCCTTTCTTCTAGAAAGGTAACCTGTAGGCTTTTCCCTTTGACATGCTTCGCACTTTTGAATCATATGTTGGTTCTGTACATTCGGTAATCCCAGTACTGACTGATTTGAAATCATAGCTTTAATTCCTTTTTCATTAAAATGACCTAATCTCTTATGCCAAAGATCAAGTTCTGTAATCACCTTTTCACCATGTGTGAGCAACGCTTGGCCAATGTTCCCTTGTACTCTTAAAGTAAAGAGTCTGCCTTCTTTCTTACCAGAGACGATCTGTTTATATCCGTTCTCGGGATCTTCTACAAATACTCCTTCATTTGTAAATCTGACCTGAAAACCTTTCTCAACTATCTGTCCCACACTAATCAAATTTTTAGGTATTGTTGGAACATACAAAACATTGGTTAGCAAATCTGCTCCACTCTTACATTTCACTTTTCCAATTGAGTGTACACTATGTCTCGTATTGTCACCTCTTTGAACAATATGACTAGAACTACCTTATTCCAATTCTGACATCAGTTCTATATTTCTTGACAAATGATTAGAACATCCAGAGTCAATGTAAAATACCTTTAGGTCTTCGTTATCTGATGTGCTGATTGAGTTCATCATCAATGATGTATGACTTTCATTCTGTGTGTCATTTGCGTAATTGTTGTAGGTGGTGTTGTAGGATTGATTCTGTCCCCAACTTCTTGCTCCACCTCTACCATAGCCTCCTCTTTGATTCTGTCTACCTCTTTGAAAGTTATTCTGATATCTTCCGCTTCTGCCTCTGCTATTATTGTTTTGATTTTGATTTGATCCTTGTTGATTGTGCCAACAAGCATGAGCCAGATGATTACTGAGTCCACAAATCTAGCAAGCCTTCTTGTTGATATTCTGACTACCTCTTCCTCTTCCAAAACCTCTTGCTCTTCCTCTGCCGGTGCCTTTACCTCTTGCATAATAAGCCTGAGAAGTCGACTCTTCTTCGTCTTTTGACTTGCCTTTATCTTTCTTCTTGTTCTTCATGTACATTGCAGAGCTTTGTCCTTTTTCTCCATCTCCTTTCAGGTCTTGCTCATATGTGAGCATCAAACCAAGCAACTGATTTAAATATGGTACAAAATGATTTAAAGATAGTTCAGTCGAGAGTACGAAAGGTTTCCACCTTTCATCTCCTCTCAAGCCTGTGAGCACTTGCGGTATCAATCTGTGATCTTCGACATCTTCATTATGGATCCAAGACTATCTGCTAGATCCTTCATTTTAGTAACGTAGTCACTAATGCTTTGATTCGACTTCTTTTTGAACGTTGTGAATTCGGACCATAAGCTAGCCTTCCTAGCTTTCGTAGTATTTTGGAAATGATCTTCCAATGCACTCCATATGTCCTCCGCTTTCTCCAGACCTCTAATGTGCGGTAGTAGATGGTCTAAAATAGTATTATAAATGTAAGCTCTTGCCGTTGCATCTTTCTTCTGCCACAGCTTCAAGGCTTCTAATTCTTCTTTTTCCGGTTGACTATCATCTTCGAAAATCAACTTCTTTTCTTCTCCGGTCACATACGTCATTGTCCTTACTCATAAGTAGGGCTTCCATGTGCATTACCCATGCGGGATAATTATCTCTGTCCAATTTATCAATTTGGACATGATCTGCCATGATCTTCTTGTTTTTGTTACTTCTAGTGACCTTTTGAGAATCTTGCTGCTCTTCAGAATCTTTCTCGTTCTGGTACCACTTCTTGGATCTCACGGCTCTGATACCACTTGTTGGTGATTAACTCGCTGTGATACCACTGATGGTACTGTAGCTACGACTACCACTTTCGGTATGGTAGCACAGATACCATTGTTATGGTCAACGCGGCAAAGACTCGAACTTTGTGAAGTCTGCAGAATTCGCTGCGCCATCGAAGAGGGCTAAGCCAGAGTGATATTAGAACACCTCTATAATCAGCAGTAGCTTAGTAGAGTTTCTGTCACTCAACTATATAAGACTGTGTTTTTGAATTCACTGAAATTCCACTAGAACTTCATCGGACTGTCACCAGACTGTCACCGTAATTATACCGGAATCTTATCGGAATCAACTCCTATTCTGTTTGTGATTACTTCAAGTGATTATACAAGAAGTAAGGAAGTGATGCGTGAACTTCCTTTACTGAGTGAACACTTTCTGAATTTTAAGAAAAAACTTCTCCGGTTCAGAATGTCTCTTTCCGGTCAGACTTTGTACTATGTGTACATATCCATTTTACCAAAATCTTTGATGAACTAATAGTAGAGATGTCTAGCTATAAGATAAGCTCTCTCTCATACAAAACTTTAATTTATTCTGCGAGATATACTTCGTTGTTATACCGGAAAACACGTTTGGTGAGAAAACTGTAACTGACCGGAAAATACGTTTACAGAGAAAAATTCCGGGAAACACTTTTACTGAACGAACTGTAACTGTTAACTATCTTTATACCGTAACATAAAAATACTTAGAGTTCTTCACATACGAAGAATGCGTGCAAACTTCCACATGAACATGTGTTTTCTATTAGAGAAGATGTGTACAAACTAACTTGGCCTCTTCTTGCTCAAGCTATAGAAACTCTCCTACACTGAGTAGTTTCTTCTTACCATCTCTCTCAGATGAATACTTGACATTTCAGGTTTTTGTTATTCATCTTTACATACGCGATCTCTGGCGTCTTCTAAACAACTCTTTCTTCTCTCTTTTTCTGACCTCTATATGCGCTCTATTTAAACTGCGCGCTCTACTCATGCACGTTCTTGTTCGCGCGCTTCCTCTATTATTCTTATGCATGTTCTCTCTTTATATACAGTTTGATTCGGTGTAACGAACTCTATCAAACTCTGATTCTGCAAGATTCTGCACTGTACATAACGGTCGTGAATTTGTCCCTTCACTAAGACTTTTGATTTTCTAAATATTTTGATTTCGCTTCTCTTTATCTTTCTTTTTCTGTATGTCAAATTCGTGAGTGATTCTTCAACAAAGATCAACCGGCCAGGGAGTATCTCTTCGTGGTGACTATCAAAATCATGGATACGGATCATCAATTCCGGATTATGTCTCAAGATTTTAAAGTGGTGCATGAGCTCCCGTCTACAATTGACATCATGAAGAAAGCGGATATACACAAATACTTTGAACTGCCGATCTACAAGCCCGACTTTCAAAGGTGCACAGAAGTCATGAATACATTACAGCCAGCACTACATGACCCATTGGTGCCAGAAGCTAGAGTCATGGATAGAGTAGGTGAATGGGTAGTCATTCAGTTTACACATGATTTGATTAAAGAAGCTTTCGGATAGGAGAAGGACGGAATCACTGTCTTGAAGGAAGAGAGTCGAGGGGCAAAAACCAGAACATTCACTGACATCAATAGAGTTGACATAGAAGAGGAAGTTAGACTCATTCATCACCACTTCTTCTTCCCAAACATGCATTGATACACTGCCCCTCAGAAGATAATTGTTCAACTACTCTCACATGCTATCAAACAGATTGGCAATCAAATTAATCTGACTCCATACATATAGGAACGACTATTTGAGGCGAAGAAGCAATGGAATAACAAGAAGTTCCTGAACGGCAGTGTAGCTCTGACCATATTGATCTACCATGCTTTAGACATTAGAGAGCACCTCCAAGAAATGCCATTATCGACTACTATGGCTAAATATGCAAAGGTTGCCACAGTCCCCAAAAAGAAAAAAGGAGTCAAGATTGTTGAGGAGGCAGAAACTAGCTCTCAACCCAAAATGAGAGGGACAAAGAGAATAAGGGAAGTAAAGCAAGTAGAAGAAGAAGTTCCAGCCACAAAAAGGGCACACGTACTCCCAATGACAAAAATTGAAGAGCCAAGACCAATTACAGAAGAAGACTTAACTAAAGCCTTGGAAGATACACACCAATATATAGAAGGGCAAGTTAATCTACCAGTGCAAGGGCACCATTACCAGCATGCCCACCAAGATATGGATGCAAAAAAGAAGCTCACCAAGGTACATCGATACAGAGATTTAGGGTTGGATAATTCAAGCTCATCTTCGGATGCACAATAAGAACCCGACACATCCTTATTAAATGTGGATATTCAAAGTGAATCCAAGGATGATGGACAATGGGAGGAACTGAATGCCGTAAACTACAATGAAACAGAAGAGGGCATGAAGGTGAATGATAACCCCGCCCACCCCACTCAAGACATCGCAGGCAAGGAGGCAAACCAAGAAGGGACACATGTCATCAGAATAAATGAGACTTCCAAAATTCAAATCAAAGAGACAACGCTTACAAGAGAGGGGTCAATCAAGAATCCAAAGCAAGAACCAAAAGAAGCTTCGGTGGAAGAATCAGAACCCTTCACTCCGATAAGGGTTGTGGCAGAACCATCCCCCATGGATGTCACATTTCAAGGGAGTGCCACGAAAACTATTGACCTAGAAGAAGAACGAAAAGAACCGGCAATTCAACTACAAATCAGACAACCACACAACGATACTATCCATGTAGAGCACGGAAAAGATATACAAACCGGAGAAGCTCCAAGCATACCAAGAACGTGGTTGAATGTCGACATCACTCAGCTCAAGCCAGTAGTGCAAAACATGATCAGAACCACAATGGATACGCAACAGTTAATGTTTGAGGCTGATGAGGACTATGATCAAGCGATGCAGGACAATCATGAACTTCAAGAAATCGGTAAGAACCTTTCAGCATAATTAAAGCTAGCAAAGGAGCAAATAATACATAAAGAAAATGAAGTTCAAGAGGTCAAAAAGCAGTGCAAAACTTTAGAGACGGAAAATGCAAAATTAAAAGAACAACTACAGGAAATACAGAAGAAATACGAGGTTAGCGAGGCTGAGAAGACTAGGATGGATGCAAGAAGTAAAATACTAGAACTCATAAATAAAGGTATATATGGAGAAGGCAGAAAACCTAAGGAACAGAAACAAGGAGCTAATGACAGCTCTTTGGAGTGACCAACCGATTGAGGCTCAAGAAGAGACAACAATAAACACAAAGGAAATGGAGGAAAAGATAGCGAGGTATGAAGATCAGCTCAAGCAGGAGCAGGCAGTCATTGCCGAATGGGAGAAGAGATATATGGATGATACTGTAGCTCTAAGGACAAAGTGGAAAAAGGATGAGAATAGATATATGGCACAATGTAAAGAAGACACTAATCACCTTGCTATAGTAGCTGAAGAAATTCTAAAAAACAAGGACACAATTGCTAAGGCCAATGAAGAAATCAAGCAAAAGGATGATATGATAAAGCAACTACAAGAGCAGCTAGAGTAGAAGGCAATTGAGGGGACACCAGTAGTTCAAAAATCCACAGCGGCTACTGAGGAGATTGAGGTACGTCCTCTCTCTCCCCCCTTCCATCATTCACTGATAAGGGAGGACACGAAGATCCAATCTGAATGTAATCATCGGGATATTGGAGAAATAAGCCGACATGAGAGGGCACTACTGGTGTCCCAGCTTACTGCTGAATTTGAAGATCAAATAATCGAGGTCATGAAGGAAGCTAAGATTGAGAAAAAAAACTTGGAACAAATTTTGAAGCCTTTTAATGTACCATATGGCCTCCTGAAAGAGCAAACGCGGCAATATATAAAGACAACGACAAATAAGGACCCTGACATCAACCTCCAATATAGCAAAGATACATTCAATTATACTCAAGAAGAATTCGAAAAGGCTGATCCTATCTAGAGGTGCAAAATTTTGGAAAAGAATCCCACACTATGGGTACATTGGGAAGCATTGATGGAGAATATTAATCTCCAAAAGAACAACTTACTCTTGTGATTAGAACACCTCTATACCAAGAGTAAGTCAAACACTCCACTAATTTAGAGGATCAATTGCTAATTATCAGAAGATTAACAAATCTGTGAAGAAGATAAAACACAGAAAAGTCTGCTGCACTATTTCTCCACATTGACCTATCAAACGTGTAAAGTTTTTTATAAAACTTTGTAGGAAGTATCTCCTAGAGATTGCGCATCTACTCCAAGTTGAATCTCTTCAAAAGATTAAGTATAACTTGAGAAATCAACTTCTCAAGTTACCTATGTCAGAAACTGTTACTCAGAACAGTCGACTTTACACCTGTAACTTTTAAGACTTGGTTCTCCTTGAATAGAACCCGTTTTACAAAATGCTTCTAGACATAAGTAGCTTATCTTCCAACTTAAAGATTAAGCCCTCACTCATGCAAAACTTTAAACTGTGCTAGGAGAAATGACCAAAACATTGACTTCGAAATCTGCGCCTGTTTTAGGAACCAGTGAACACACTTCACATATGAATGTTCCTACATTTAATTCACTCAGCCTGATTACAATTGGAAGCTAAAACTTTGCACAGAGGTCAAGCAACTCTCAACTTAGACTTGTACAAAAGCATTTCACAATTGATCTACTGTAGAAGGAGAACACGCAGAAACATGGGGCGCAAATATTTTTCTTTACTCAGAAGAATTACAACTGAGTGATGAGAGCTAACTCAAAATCACTTTCCTCTTTCTCATGACTTCTAACTTCCTCAAACTTGAATTCTAACTATTGTCACATATGCTCTCATACATGCCCCGACTTTTCTCAAAGTATTTATAGATAATTTTGTACATGATTCTTACTAAACAAAAGATCTAAGTCATCTATGACTATACTAATGTACATATGTGTACACTTCTCTTGTCCTCTGAATGTAATCTTCTTCCATACTTTAGGAATTGATTCTTCCTTCATCATTTGATCTTCCAAGCCTTCAATTGGTGATTGGTCTGCACCAACAGCTCCCCCTCAATCATCAATTGAGGTTTTCTCTGTCTTTTTTATACTTGCCATGTCTTTGAACCTTTGTAACTTAGGTCCATCCAGACTCTTTGTCATCATATCTGCCACTTGTTCTTTTGTTGGAGTGTACATCACTTCAATCTCTTTATCTAGTACCTTTTCCCTCAAGAAATGATACTGAATCTCTATATGCTTAGTCCTGGCATGAAAAACAGGGTTAGCTGCCAAATACAAAGAACTCATATTGTCTCCAAAAATTATTGGAGTACTATGATCAATCTCAAAACTTTTCATCAAGGTCTTCAACCATATCACTTCCTTTGCAGCTTCTACCATTCCCTTATACTCAGCTTCTGTGGATGATAAAGCAACTGTGTGTTGCTTCTTTGAACACCAAGAAACTAACTTATCTCCAACATAACATAGATATCCATGAGTAGATCTTCTATCATCTGAGTCACCTGCCCAATCTGCATCACTAAACACTTTGATTCTTGTGTCAGAAGTGAAACCATAATACAAACCTTCACTTAGGGTTCCTTTGATATATCTGAGTACCCTTTGGGCTGCAATCCAATGAGTCTTCTTTGGACAATGCATAAATTGTGACAACACACCTACTGCATATGATAGATCTGGCCTTGTCAAGGTAGCATAGATTAGACTACCTACCAAACTCTGATATTTCTTCATGTCATTGAACTCTTCACCTCCATACCTGCTTAATTTATGATTTACCTCCAATGGTGTGGTTGAGGTCTTGCAATCTTCCATGTTAAACTTGACTAGAAGATTCTTCGAATATCTCTCTTGTGAAACATATACTCCATGTTGAGTATACACAATCTGCATTCCTAGAAAATAAGATAAGTTTCCCAAGTCACTTATCTTAAACTCCTTCTCTATTTGCTTCTTGAGTTCATTGATTCCTTGAGCATCTGTTCCTGTAACAATAATATCATCAACATAAATGCACATGTAAATGTATCCATTTTCACTTGCCTTCACTAGCAAGCTACTATCTGCCTTTGATGCTTGAAATCCACATTCATTCAAGAACTTGACCAATCTGTAATTCCAAGCTCTTGGGGCTTGCTTCAACCCATATAAAGCTCTCTTGAGCTTACACACATAATCTGATCCAATTGATTCCATGAAGCCTTCTGGTTGCTCCATATATACTTCATCTGCAATGTATCCATTTAGAAATGCATTCTTCACATCCAATTGTGATAATTTCCATCCCTTGCAAGCAGCAATAGCAATCAATGTCCTAATTGTAGACATCTTAGCAACAGGACTAAAGGTTTCATCATAATCTACCCCATAAGTTTGGGCATAACCTTTGACCACAAGTCTAGCCTTGTATCTAGACACCTTACCATCTGCAAACCTCTTTGTTTTATATACCCACTTGCATCCAATGACCTTCTGATTCTTTGGTCTTGGTACTAGTTCCCAAGTTTCATTTTCAAGTAGAGCATCATACTCTTCCTGCATTGCCTTCTCCCAATTCTGTTTACCTTTGGCTTCTTCATAAGTGGTTGGATCTTCTTCTGTTTTCACAATGTAGGCATAATCTTTTGTTGTTAGGAAAGATGTATCATAACTATACCTTATAGGTTCTTTCCTTTCCCTTGTAGATCTTCTGATTTCTGCACTTCTTGAAGTTTCAGCCTCATTTGATTCTGGATCAAATCTTGGCCCTTCTTCTACATGATCCTGCACTCTACATCTAGAATCAACTTCATCAACAATTTCTTCACAAACTTTTACCTTTGCCTTTCCTTTCCTTTGAATTTCTTCAACACCTGTATACTCATTTGGTGATCCTGTATACCACATATTTTGCTCATCAAATGTCACATCTTTAGTAACAAGAAATTGCTTTGTGGATGGACTCCACAACCTATAACCCATCTGTCTATCATCATATCCAATAAACACATACTTCTCTGCCTTTGGTTCTAGCTTATGTCTTAATTGTGAAGGAACATAAGCATATGCAATACATCCAAATACTTTACAATGATCAAGACTAGGCTTCTTACCCCACCATGCTTCATAAGGGGTTCCTCCATCCAAAGCTTTGCAAGGCAACCTATTCACAAGGTATGTTGCAGTGTTAATGGCTTCTGCCCATAAGTAATTTGGACAATTCTTTTCCTTCATCATGGCTCTTGCAAACTCTACAAGAGTTCTATTCCTCCTTTCTGCTACTCCATTCTGTTGAGGGGAGTACCTGCAAGTTACTTCTCTTTTGATACCTGCATTCCACAAATAATCATCAAACTCTTTTGAGAAATACTCTCCCCCTCCATCTGATCTTAACCTCTTTAGCTTTTGTCCTGTGATCCTTTCTGCATAGACATGAAAATGTTTGAATGTCTTGAAAACTTCTGATTTATCCTTGATTACATACAAAGTAATCCACCTGGTTGCATCATCAACAAACAACACATAATATCTGGATCCATTTATGCTATAGTCCCTTGAGGGACCCCATACATCTGTATGAACCAATTCAAGCATATTTGAATACTTGTACCCTGATTTGTTATAAGAACTCTTATGTGCTTTACCTAATTGACAAGCTTCACACTTGTACACCATATGTTGCCCTTCAATATTTGGCAATCCAAGCACCACCTGATTCTTTGACATCTCCTTTATAGCTCTCTCATTGAAATGACCTAGCCTTTTATGCCATAGGTCTAATTCAGATACCTTTTGACTTCCATAGGTAAATAATGCATGTCCCACATTACCTTGGACTTTGAGAGTGAACAATCTTCCTTCCTTTTTACCTGCAATTATGTTTCTATATCCCTGATTTGGATCTTGTACATAAACACCATCATTTGTGAATCTTACCTCATATCCTTTCTCCACAATTTGCCCTACACTTATCAGATTTTTAGGAATAGTAGGAACATAAAGTACCTTGCTCAGAAGTGTACTTCCACTCTTTGTCTTCACTGATCCAATGCTCTCCACTTTATGTTTGGTATTGTCACCTGTTTGAACTGTATGTCCATTCACCCTTGCTTCCATATCAGTCATCAAGGATAGATTCCCACTCAGATGGTTGCTACATCCTGAGTCAATATAGAACACTCTTTGATCTTCTCCCATTGATTCATGAGTTGCATTCAAGATAAGAGTCATGTCATCCTTCTGATCTGATGCATAATTGTAATAATTGTTGTTGTAGGATTGAGATTGGAAGTTTCTTCCACCTCCTCTACCATATGATGTCCTACCACCTCTTCCTCTGAAATTGCCTCTTTGGTTTCTGCCTCCTCTACCTCTTTGGTTATAATTCTGATTATTGCTTCCACCATTTTGATTATTATACCAACAATCATTTGCCAAATGATTTGTTCTGCCACAAATCCAACAAGCTTTAGTATTATCTTTGTTCTTACCTCCTCTTCCTTTACCTCTGAAATTTGTCTTCCCTTTTGTGAAGTTGGCTTGATTTGAATTCCCTTCATCATCATTTGATTGCTTTCCCTTGCCATTCTTTTTCTTGTCCTTGGAGTACATAGCTTGACTTGTACTTCTATCATTGTCTCCTTTAAGATCCTGCTCAAAGGTTAGCATGTGTCCTAGCAATTGATTAAGGTCAGGAGTAAAGTGATCAAGTGACAATTCTATGGACAATATGAAAGGCTTCCACTTCTCATCTCCTCTCAGACCTGTAAGTATTTGTCTTACCAACTTTTCTTCTTCAATATCTTCATCCACTGCTCCCAAGCTATCTGCAATATCTTTCATCCTTGCCACATAATCTGAAATTGATTGTGAGCTCTTCTTCTTGAAGGTTGTGAACTCAGCCCATAGTGAGGACTTCCTTGACTTAGTTGTATTTTGGAAATGCTCTTCCAAGGCATTCCAAACATCTGTGGCACTTTCCAAACCTCTGATGTGAGGTAAAAGGTAATCATTTACAGCCATGTAGATGATACTCCTTGCTTGAGCATCCTTTCTCATCCAAGTCTTCAACATTGCAAGCTCTTCCCTAGTAGGAATACTTGGATCTGCAAACTCAGGTTTTTCTTCATCTCCTGTAATAAATGATATAAGATCTTTGCTCATGAGGTGTGCTTCCATCCTCATGGACCAATGTGGATAGTTCTCCCTATCTAGCTTATCAATCTGCAAGCTTTCTCCCATCTTGTATTCACCTGTGTATTGAAATCTTCAAGCTTTACAAACAATATATGTACCTTTACTTCGAATTGAACTCCTTTTGCCTTTCTTGATGTCAAATAGTCTTCTCCTCAAGCTTTGACTCCAAGCTTTCACTTCTTAGTTCTTCAAGTGTTGAGTTTCTTGAATCTGCAGCAGTCGGGATCCTCCTTTTCTTCAAATTGATGTCTCCTGCTCTGATACCACTGATGGAGAATATTAATCTCCAAAAGAACAACTTACTCTTGTGATTAGAACACCTCTATACCAAGAGTAAGTCAAACACTCCACTAATTTAGAGGATCAATTGCTAATTATCAAAAGATTAACAAATCTGTGAAGAAGATAAAACACAGAAAAGTCTGCTGCACTATTTCTCCACATTGACCTATCAAACGTGTAAAGTTTTTTATAAAACTTTGTACGAAGTATCTCCTAGAGATTGCGCATCTACTCCAAGTTGAATCTCTTCAAAAGATTAAGTATAACTTGAGAAATCAACTTCTCAAGTTACCTATGTCAGAAACTGTTACTCAGAACAGTCGACTTTACACCTGTAACTTTTAAGACTTGGTTCTCCTTGAATAGAACCCGTTTTACAAAATGCTTCTAGACATAAGTAGCTTATCTTCCAACTTAAAGATTAAGCCCTCACTCATGCAAAACTTTAAACTGTGCGAGGAGAAATGACCAAAACATTGACTTCGAAATCTGCGCCTGTTTTAGGAACCAGTGAACACACTTCACATATGAATGTTCCTACATTTAATTCACTCAGCCTGATTACAATTGGAAGCTAAAACTTTGCACAGAGGTCAAGCAACTCTCAACTTAGACTTGTACAAAAGCATTTCACAATTGATCTACTGTAGAAGGAGAACACGCAGAAACATCGGGCGCAAATATTTTTCTTTACTCAGAAGAATTACAACTGAGTGATGAGAGCTAACTCAAAATCACTTTCCTCTTTCTCATGACTTCTAACTTCCTCAAACTTGAATTCTAACTATTTTCACATATGCTCTCATACATGCCCCGACTTTTCTCAAAGTATTTATAGATAATTTTGTACATGATTCTTACTAAACAAAAGATCTAAGTCATCTATGACTATACTAATGTACATATGTGTACACTTCTCTTGTCCTCTGAATGTAATCTTCTTCCATACTTTAGGAATTGATTCTTCCTTCATCATTTGATCTTCCAAGCCTTCAATTGGTGATTGGTCTGCACCAACAAGCATCGCCATATGTGCTTCAGGTAAATCCATCTTTTTATCCAGCACCCCGTAGACGCTCCTGGTCACAATTTTGGGAAGGACAGCGCCAAGGTAGCATCAATAATCAATGGCTAAATTATCCGTTGTTACCAAGCCCACCGCATAACTACCTACCAATGGAAGAATACATGGTAAAAACCATGGAATTTTGGATTGCGAGATATGTAACTGTATTGGATTTGGCCGTCAAAATGACCAATAAAATTTTTAGCATGCTCCTCACAGTAATTAAAGTCTTCCAACATGCCAAATATACATTTTTGAACTTCATCGGCATTACACAAGGTTCTGAAGCGCTCATTTTTTATCTTTCCACCATCCCAAGCAGCTTAACACTCATGGCCTACTATTCACGACTTATGTTCCTGCCGAGCACATACATGCAAACTTTTGAAGAAGCATTTTTCACTGGCTTCTTCGAAATTGATTCAGAAATTTTTGTAAAGATGACTTCAAATCTTAACGCAAGACTGGTGGCTTATGAAACAAGTTTCTTTGTCGATCACCGACAAGCACCAGAGGATGGAGTGAAGTCAGCCCAGTGGAAAGAATTTATGATATGTCACACCAACCTGCTTAATCAAAGAGAGCAAACCGCCATTCAAACATACTCACATCGCCACAAAAAGCCTGTCGGTGATGATCGAGTTCAGGAGGAGGGACGTGTGGAAGGGGAATCGAGCAATAAGAGAAGAAGAAGAAAATCAAAGACCAAAATTGTTCAATAAAGAATGAAGATAATAAAGCAGAAGAACCACCCTCTGCCCAAAGCCCCGCAGGGGCACGCATCAGGCAACAATGCCAAACATCCAGGTCCTCAGGAATGGAATTAAAGAATATCAAGAACCAGGACATTTCATGGGAAGGACGGACCAGGGTCAGGAAGTATCCATGAAGAAGTGCAAGAAGATACTTGGCAGATAATAATCCTCCCGCTGATAGTGTGCAGTGGCAGAAAGGATAAGCTCAAAGCAATACAACAGGGTCAGATGTGTGAAGATAAAGACAAATCAGAAGACCAAAAGTTAGAAAGAGGTAGAGGCTGAGAAGTTGAAGCGGGTGACTAAGAACATCACATTCTTAGTCACTGGTGGCATGCGTGGCAGCCCGACTGAATACAACAACCCAGATTTGTGATGTACGGAATACCAAGGGGAAAACAGAAGCAAAGGACATACCTCGGATAAGATAACCAATTGTCTGACAGTCCTTGTTGCTGCTTCGACCACTGGGTACATGTATTCAGAACTCTTCGACGAGCTACAAATGAGAAGCAAAAGCCTATCAAGGGACGACAGAGACAAAGAGGGGGAGAGTGTTGCAGAGCAAAGAGGAACAAAAGAGGAGCCCAAATTTTTGAAATTAATGGGCACATTTTTCTTCTTCAAAGTCTTAGGAAATTCCCTCAAGCCATGTAAATGCACTAGAGGAGTCCTCTAGATGCATAATCCCAACTTATTGTAATATATTCCTTGTAAATTAGTAGGAAATTCACTTTTTAGTAATAAAGTGGCAATCTCTTGTGTGAAAGGACCAAATTTAGGGCACATGTATATAAGTCACTTTGTGACTCTTTGTAGAGACTTTTTGCCATTCTGAAGAAGAAGAGCTTGAGAAATTTCGAATTTGCTTCTTTCCTGCAAATGTTCATCTTCTCTTTGATCTTCTATGTGTGCATAATGCTTGGAATGTGTGTGTAGGACTGTTGTCTACCCCTCCCCACTGTTTTTGAGCTACTGTAGTGTGTGTGTGAGCTTGTAGGAGTTGTCGAGTGAGTGTGGGTGTTTCCCACCATTCACTATTTTGGTCATAACTTGAAGCACAGTTGTCCGAATCAAGTGAAACCACCTCCAATAGATGCGTCTTGTGGAGAGCTTCAAAATGAACCCATTGTTTGCCATATTTGGAGTTCGGAGCTAGGTAAAAACCTTCATTTAGTGAAAACTGCTGTAAGTGGTATCGCGGCAGACACTTTCAGTAGTTAAGTGAGTTAGAGAGGTGGATTAGTCTTTTCTCACATATAAACTGAACCACTTCATTTTCCATCATGTATGCACATGTCCTCATACACTTGGTTAGGTCGTTTCATCGGATTGACAAATAAGCGTGTGTCAATTCCCCACTATACGCACTTGTGTGACAAATGAGATTTAGTCTCTTTGGAACAAGTCCTTAAGTCTTCTTGACTAAGGTACACACATACATGGCTTGACGAGGATCTATTGGAGCAAGTCTATGACAAGCCTAAGTATTGGCTTGAGTCTCACAAGGTCATAGGAGAAGCTTTAAAGTGAAGACAATGCATGCGTTCACTTGTGAACTATCTCTTGTAATTTTTGAAGTCTTTACTTGATGTAAAAGTAAAAGGAATCTAAAGTGCTTGAGTCCACTTGATGAAAAAAGGAAAGAGAAGCCATGAATTTGTGATTGAAGGTAGTTGGACCATCAAATCAATTACAAAAAGATTGGAGAGTGATTTTAGGTGAGATTCAAATTCAAATTTGGGCTCCAAATATCACTATAAATAGATGACCTTCCAGTTGCGTTTTTGAGACCTCCACAAGTTGAGCTTTATGCCATATCAAAGTGTGGGTTCAAGGCACACATATGTATCAATACATCCATTGTAGTTTACAAGTAATATATTGTCACTCTAGCACAATGGCAAGTACCAACGTGAGGAGATCCACCTCATAATTGTCAATCCGTGGAGACATGAGGACTAGTATGAAGACTATGAGCAAGTGAAGGCACAAGTGCATGAGTAAGGAGCACACAAACATGCACACATGTGCACATAAGGCAAGAACAAAGAGAGGAACAATGGAGTTCTTTGCATTAGTCAAAAAGTCTCTTACATAAGCTCAAATCACTAACAATCTAACCCCAAAAATGAGCTCTCTAGCTCTTTTTATAGTTTTTTGACTACCTTGGCCTTGTTCAGACCTAGTGTCCGGCATAGTTAAAAATTAGGTTCTAGAGCCTATTTGAGGGCTCAAATAGATTCTAAAAATTATGAAAATTGGTATGTAGCTAATTCTAATAGTCCTCAAGTTCGAGGACTCCTCGGCTTGAACAAAATGGAGTCTATTCTACCAAAAATGGGATTTACAATGTATGTGTAGTGATGAAAATCACTTGAGGTGGAAATAGTTTGTGGAAAAAAATGATTGGGCCTTGTTGCCGTATTGTGCATGACTGCTCCTTTGTTCCTATATGCTTTTCTTATGGCTTGTATGCCAACACTTCCCCCTCTCTAGCATCTATCAGCCTTGACAGACCTCTGCTCTATTATAGGGTGGTTGATATAGTATTGTAGGACATTCATGGCTAGCTCGTGTTCACCTAGGCATAAGCCTCTTCCTAGATCAGCTTCCAATGCATCCCAATTTATTGCACCTGGGACATCAGGTTGTGGTGTCGTGTAGTACTCAGAGTACATGGCTTATTCACATGCAAAGAGAGCAGGTGTGTGGGCTTAGGTGCGAAGACCTCCGAGTGATACTCCCAGAAACCTGTTCGGAACATGTCTTTGAATGTTTGTTTGTAACAGGCAGGAAGGTATTTGATGCGTGCATGCCAAGTGTAAGCCACACGAATGCTGGGGGTGGTGCTCATGTCATACACCAGATCGTAATTTCCATTGGTAAACCCTGGTAGACGTACTTGTGGTGCTTTTGCATTTCTAAAAGTTTTGAGCACGACCTGCATCATATAAAAAATCTTAAGCATCATTTGACCGGCGACATCTAGCATTGGTTTCAATCGAGGGCCACTCCTTACATTGAGCATTATTCTACACCTTTATGTTGAATGCTTTCCATGATCTTTGTCATGGAACGGGGACATAGCACGGATTGTAGAGTAGATGTAAAGGCGCGTTGTTCCATGTGTGCAACATTTCGGGATATGTCTCTAGAAGTTTCTACCACCATGTCGGTTGATGGATTTTGCCTTTCTGCACCTCTGGAGGAAGGTCTTTGGGTTGAAACTGGGTAGTGAAGGAGGGAATATCACCCGTGACTCTCTGTATTTTTGCATTGTAATCGGCCAGAATAACATAGTAAGGCCTGTATTGGAGTTCTGATGAGAGGATAAGGTGTCTAGATGACAAGTTCTTGAAGTAATTGGATTGTAACACAGTTTCTTCTATGACTCTCATGGCCTGATTTTGCACTAATGTGTGCTCTTCATGAGAACTCCCCATTTCTTCCTCTTGTCGTAGCCATGGGGGTCTTGCTGCTTCGAAAGTGTCATGACCTTCTTTCGTTTGTTGTCCCCCTGGGAAGGATTGCGGATCATATTCCTCTTCAAATGTTTGTTCCACAGGAATGGAGATTGTCTCTTCATCTGTGGGCGCCTCAGGTGGGGATGGTGGTCTTTCGTATTGGAGTAGCCGTGCCTTTAATTCTGTGACTTGTTTTTGCAGATCTTGTAGGGCCTTCGAGTTAGTGACAAGTGAAGTGGTTGAGGCAGTGGCTTGGGGACCTGCTGTCGTTTCTTTTTGTCTTGACTGCTTCAATTGACCCAGTTCTTCTGATAATTGGTCATGTGCCTTGAGTAAAGAGGCATAGTCTTCAAGAATGATTTTGATGCTCTCTAGGGTCGCAGCTTGAAATTTGGAGGGACCAATGGGTGCCCCAGGTGTGCTTTCGATGGAAGACATCTATTTTCTTCGTGAGCTACTGCAAGGTATCGTTTGAGCAATGCCATATTGCGCTGGAGTTTAGAATTTCTTTCCAGTTGTATTTGCAAATGGCTTTCCAACCCTTGGATCGCTTCTTGATCTACGTTCTGAAATTGTATCTCCAATATGTCGTGAGCCTCTTGTAAGGTTTGAAATTGAGTCTGGAGACTGGCTTTGTCCTCTTCCAATGTATCGAGGCATTCTTGTAATGCTTCAAAGTGTTCTTGTAACCTTTGTTTATGTGCCTGTAGCTCATTGTATTTTGTTCTTAACTATGACATACATGCAATCATGGTTTCAAATGCATTGTTGTAGCTCAATGATGAGTAGCACCTCCTTTAATTTCAATCCAGGAAGATGTAAGGATGGTATGATGGCACAAGTGTGTGAGTGAGTAGCACACAAACATGCACACACATACACACACACGTGCACACAAGGCAAGAACAAAGAGAGAGACAATGGAGTAACTTCTATTGCAAAAGAGTTCTCATACAAGTTCAAATCTACAACAAGCTAACCTCAAAAATGAGCTCTCTAGCTCTATTTATAGTTTTTGACTAGCTTTGGTCCTGTCCAGACCTAGTGTCTGGCCTAGTTAAAAATTAGGTTCCTAGGCTATTTTGAGGCTCAAACGAGCTCAAAAAATTATGAAAATTGGTACAAAAATACTACTAGTACTCCTCAAGCTCAAGGACTCCTTGGCTTGCACAAAATGGAGTAAGAATAATAAAAAATGGTATTTATAATGAGGTGAAGTGACTAAGATCACTAATTGGGAAGTATTGTTTCATGGAAAAATTGTAGGGCCTATTTTCCAGATCTTCGTTGATTGCTTTGCCTGCTTGTTCCTTGCTCTGAATCCCTTCTTTGGCTTCCTTGTCTTGTAAGTCCTTGACTGCCTTGACCACTGCCAACACTCCTCCCTCTCTCGCGTCTGTCGTATCTGACAGACCCTTGTTTGGCTGAGCGTTTGACATAGTATTCAACCACATCTGAAGCCAAGTGATGTTCTTCTAGTCGCAACCCCCGTGCTAAGTCTGTTAATAAAGCATCCCAATCTACTGGCCCTGGGACGTCCTAATGTGGCATCCGCAGTTGGTCGGAGTGTAAGGTCCTCTCCATAGCGAAACGTTGGAGGAGATGTGAGGGCCTGGGTACGAACATTTTCGAGTGATATTCCCAGAACCCTGCGACGAACATCTCCTCAAAAGTTTGTTTGAAGCAAGCTGGGAGGTACTTTATTCTTGCGTGCCAAGCATATATTACCTTGATTGAGGGGGTGGTGCTCATGTCATATACCAGGTCTAGGTTGCCTGCAATGAAACCGACTCCTGAGAAATATGGGTCTTTGATGTTTTTGAATGTTCTGAATGTGAGCAACATTAGTTCAAATATCTTCATACACATTTGAGCCATCACATCAGGGGTGTTCCGTAGTCTAAGACTCTAGGGACGGATGGTAGAAATCATATATGAAACTGAGGGTTGTCCTTGTGGAGGTGCTATATAGACATAATTCAACCATTTTGCACAGCCTTTGACATTCTGGCAAACTCGGGCCAAATGCGTCTTCATAGGACTGGAACGTAACATGGATTATACTTGATAAATATTGGCATGTTGTTCCATGTGCGGACCATTTCTGGATATGTTTCAAGGAGAGGAATCTGGAGGTGGTTTGGAAGGTTGATCCTTGTTTCGCACGTTCAGGTAAATCTTCATGACCAAATTGAGTGGCAAAAGTCGGGGCTTTGCCACACCTTCGTTGAACCTCCACATTGTAATCTACTAAGAGCACACAGTAAGGCACATATTGAGCATCATTTGTTCCTATCCAACGGTGATGTGACATGTGCCTGAAGTACTCAGAGTTTATGATAGTGTCCTCTAGTTTAGCCATTGATTGGATTTGGACTGCAACACGATCTTCATGGGTTTTGGCTATCTTTTCGAGTTTTTGAAGCCATTCGGATGCTTTGACTTCTAGGGTGTCCATTCTTTTCGATGTTTGCTGGCCGCCCGGCATAGGCATACGAACATAGGGTTCCTCATATGACTTGTCCACTTCGACGGGCACCAATTCGTCTGGCTCTGGTTCGATAACTAGAGAGAGTTTTCTTTCACACTCAAGTAGCTTCCTTTGCAATTCTTTGACCTGCACTTTTAGCACTTTTACCTCCTCCGAAGTAGATGCCGACTCTGTGACCTAGGGTTGTTCTTGTTGCTCTCGTAGTTGTTGGTGCAGTGTATCTCCTTCTTTTTCCACATCATCATGTGCTTCCAAAAGATCGGCAAAGCTCTCAAGGATGGTCTTCATAGTCTCTGAAGGGACTTCTTTAAACTGTTCTAGGTCGATCTCATGGGGGGAGCCTTCCATCGTAACTTCTAGGTTTTCTTCGTTCTGCTTTTGCACTCGCTTATTCTCTTCAAGTGCCATGGCCATGTGTTTTCTGAGTAGGGTCAAATTACACCAGACTCTAAGATTATCAGTTTGGTAGAGTTCGAGTAAAGCTTCGAGTTGTTTGATGTCTCATGATTTTGATGGTTGGGGTGTCTCCAAGAGGGATTGATAGGCCTGTTCGAGTGTGGTATAGCGTTGATTGAGGTCAACCTTTTCTTCTTCTATATTCTTAAGCCGCCTTTGTAGTTGTTGGTGTCCGTGGTTAATTGACGATGGCGATCTTTGAGAGCGATATTTGCTCTGTAGTTGATATACACATTGATGTAAAGTAGAAAACACATTATTTACATTTAAGAATGCTGGGAAAGGAGAGGATGCAGGGGGAATGGAGAAGGGAAAGGGAATCGTGAATGAGGTGGAATCAAGTGGTGATGTGGGTGGAGAGGGTATGGGAGATTGTGGTTGTGAGTGGGGAGGGAGTGGTGCTGTGGCTGGTGATGTTTCCATGGTGTCAAAAGTGTGTGTGACCATGTAGATGGGGGCAGTGGGTGCGGTGGATGTGATGTTCGTGAATAGTGTTGTGAAGCTGGGCATAGTAACCCCTCCAATATGGATGCCTGGAGAGAGGCGAATTCCCATAACATATGTGGTGATTGTGGAAGTTGGGGTGGTCGTGTCATGGGGCGAAGCAAATTGTGCAATGATGGGTGAGGAGTGTGGTGATGATGGTGCTGCCTGATGTTCTTCCGTCTGTGTGGTACCTCTTGGTCCTAATACTTCTATGTGGATTTGCTTTCCGGAGCAAAGGGGATAGGTAGGCACTCGTTTCTCGTTCAGTGGTCTTGTAGTTCTGTTCACCTGCGTTCAACTGTCTACTAGCATAGGCAATGGAAGATCCATATTACCCTCACCAGTAGGTTGTGCAAGCACACATCCAATAACATAGTTCGATGCATCCACGTGCACATGAAAGGGCTTATTCCAATCCGATGTCGTCAAGATTGGTGTTGAACACAATCTTCTTTTGAGCTCGTTGAAGTAGTTTTCACATTCATCAGTCGACTCAAAATTGGTCAAAAGTCCATACAGAGGCTTCACAATGATGGCATACATGTGCATAAAACGTCGGTAATAACCACAATGCCCCATAAAAGCTTGTACTTCCTTGACATTCTTGGGTCTAGGTAGCTCTGCTATAGCTTTTACTTTCTCGTCATCTGTGGATATGCCATTCTTTGACACTATGTGTCCTAGAATTTTGTCTTGCCTGACCATGAAAACACATTTTTCTGGGTTCAAGCCGACTTGATATTCTATACATTTGTCAAAGACTTTCTTGAGTTCAGGTATATGTGTCTATCTAATGTTGGAATGAGCACAGAAATCATCAACATAGACTTCCAAATTCTTCCTCAGGAATTCCTTAAACACATGGCACATCAGCCTTTGAAATGTGGCTGGCGCATTGGTAAGCCCAAATGGCATTACTTGAAAGGAGAATATGCCCCACTCCATGGCAAAAGCTGTCCTATGCTGATCTTTTGGTGCAGTGGCTACTTGATTGTAACCAGAGAATCCATCAAGGAAGCTGTACACTTCCTTACCTGCTACTCTTTCTAGGAGATGTTCAGTGATGGGAAGCGGATAGTTATCTCGAGTGGTGGCTGCATTAACCTTCTTCAAGTTAATGCACACACGTAACTTTCCATTCTTTTTGGGCACAACTACAATGGGTGATACCCATTTAGTGTGCTCAATTTCATAGATAAATCTAGCTTCCACCAATCTATCTATCTCTTCCTTGATCTTAGCAGCATAATTATCATTATACGTGTATGGCTTTTGCTTAGAGGATTTGGCATCTGGGGTCATGGGGATAGTGTGTGAGCATATGTCAGGGTCTACACCTTTCAAGTCCTTGTAGCTCCAAGCGAATATATCTCTGTATTTTGTCACCAAAGCTACCAATTCTTGCTCTTCTTCCTCCGTCAAGTCATGTCCTATGTATGTGCACCTTTCTTCTCCTTCTTCTAAGGCTACAACAATTTTCTTAGTGGTTTCCTTGTTATCGTAGGCCTCTCCTTCTTGAGCATCCCATTTAGGCATTCTCACCATGACTCTCCTTCTTGAGCAAAGATTCTTCCTCTTCTAGTGTGACTTCTTTCTTCTTCCTCTTCTTGCCTTCATTTTTGGTGGTCACTTGTGTGGTTAACCTCACATCATTTGTAAGCTCTTCATTTCTCTGAGGGTGAGCATCTACCTCATAGAAGTATTCTTCATCTGATGCAAAAGGTGGGTCCATAATGATTGACTCTAGATCAGAGTCACTTGCATCCTCGAATGCATCAGTGCTAGGTTCACATTCTTCCAGAACTGAATCTCCCATGATTTGCTCTATGGCAAAGACTGAAATGTCATAGCCATCCTCATCACAGTGAGGTGTCCATTGTTCTTCATTGATGGCTACATCCATTGTTGCTAAAATCTCCGCCCAACCGTGAGGTTCAAATTCTTCATCAGGGAATACGACAGGTGCATAGGCTAGGACCTGAACCGATCTATGAGTTTCCTTCGCACCTATCTCTCTGGCTTTTTCTCTCTTCTCCTCTTCTACTGCTACTTTACACATCCACAAGTCGGTGTCTTCATGCATCCATGAGGATCCTGATCCTATGGAGTGCACTGACTCCGTGTCATCCTTGGCTCTATGGATGGGATTCCATTGAATAGGCGGTACGTCTCTATGAGAGTAATCCTTGAGATTGACTTTGGTCGTAACACCTAGGTGTTGCAAATACAAGGAATTGGTTCCCCAATCTTGTACCACTTGCACTTGCCGCATAAATGGCCTTCCCAAAATCATCTCATAGGCTTGGTTTTTACTAAAGTCGCATATAGCAAAAGTATGCTCAAACTCAACACCACATGTAGTGATTGTTATTCCTTCTAGCATTCCTAAGGGCCTCTCAATATGACCATCGGCCATTTGCAATTTCATTCTCATCAGCCTGAGTGCTAGCTTGCCCCAACGCCTCCATAGGGAAGTGATAGCAATTGCAACTCCTGCACCCGAGTCCAAAATTGCCTTGGTTGTGTATCCCTGATGGGTAATAGGGAGATAGGTGTTTCCTTCTTCTCCTTCGCTCATGTCTCCTATCTTGCCCAAAGGTATTTCTAGTACTGTTCTGTGGGATCCGACCTGGGAATGAGATTTTGTTATGTCTAGCACTTGTTTGGCTACATGTTTCCACAATTCAAGCTTAACCTTGAGTAGCTCTTCTAAAGTGAGGTTGCACTACACTTTAGTGCTCTTTACTACCTCCGTATTCCTAGGTATGATGGAATCTTCATTTCTTATCATGACGGTGGGTGCTCTCATGCAAGTAGACTTAGTTTCCCAGGGCCCGGTGAAATGGGGTAATTCTTGCAAGGAATTAGACTCAAAGTCTAACCTCTCGTGAGATTGGGCACTCTCCTGTTCTCCATAAATGGAAGGAATGTCTTGTGGGAATTGATCGTGCGCGTCATCCACAATTTCAATTGGAGGCGGGTCTTCACTTTCTTTAGCCCATTTCTCTTCTTGAATCTCTCGCAGGAATTCTGGTGAATACCGATTCATAGAAGAAGAGGTGTCTGGCTCAGTGGAGTTAGGCACATAAGATTCCTGGGGAGGAATTCTTATTCTCTCCCTTTCACTCTCTTTAGACTGTGAGATGGCTACTTTTCCAAACTTTGCAAGTAACCTCTCCAATCTATCTAATAGACCATCAAAATGCAATGGTGTTCTAGTGGAGCTAGAGCCATTGAACAAGCGACTGGCTTCAAGCATAGCTTGCACCAATTCTACCATCTTAGCACAAAGTTTTGTTCTCTCTATCTCTAGATCAGCTCTAGGATAACATTTGTCATGATCTGTCACGTTCGGCCCTTCTTGGATTCTGGCTTGATATGCTTTAAGCATCATGTCTAGATCCTCAGGAGTGGGATCGGCTAGGACTGATCCTACTCTGGGTCGTGGGTGGCTTATGTGTGGTGGATTAGAAAGTTGGGGAATGGAAGGTGATGGGTTGGAGGGAGATGGAAAGGGTGGTGGTGGTGGGGGGGTAGTGTGAGCATGGTTTTGAGATGCGAGTTCACTTATCTTCACTTTGGTTTCTCTCAAGCTTTCTTCAAGTTCGCTCATTTTCTGTGACCATTGTCTTTTCATTCTCTCCCGGCTATCTCTCCATGCTCTTGTCCTTTTCTTGGTTATACTCTCTGTCTCACTAACCTTAGAACTCATTTCCTCCCCTACTCCTTGAGTTTGCTGCAAGGCTTGAGCTCTAGTGACCACATGCACTTGGGCTGTGTATGTTACACTTCCTATAGAATCTACTACTAATCCGATAACATTGATAGGAACGCTTTTTGGCATATTCATGGGGTTCTTGGGACACTCTCGTATCAAATGCTCCTTTCCACAATCTGGGCAAAATATTGAATTGTCACATATTGGGTTTGTGTAGGTGTTGGTAGAGGGCAATCACAAATGAGTTGATCTCCCTGACATCGAAAGCATATCCCTCTAGGGAATGGAGTTCTTATGTGCCTAGGCTGAGGTCTAGAGTTGGGGTTTGCGTACATGACATTAATATAATCTAGATCCCCACTAGATTCATTGGGTTCTTCATAATAGTATGACTCATTATGCTCGGGTGGCTGCATGTAGTAAGCTTGTGGGCTATCAATATGTGTGGAGTCAAAACTATGGTCACTTGGATCACTTTCTGATAGTAATGGTGTTACTGGGACTATGGCTCTGTTCATATTTTCTTCAGCAGATGCATATTTCATCGGAATCACATTGATTGGAGCAGGGGGTTGCTGCACTAGGACTGGTTGAGGTCTCTGCTGCCCTTGATAGGTGTTGGCAGCAGCCAGAGGCACAGACGCCACGGAAGCATGTGAAGACAAAGCAGGGAGCCAGGAGGATCAATTTTTCAAACAAATATATTTCTTATTAATTCTCCAAACATTCAACAGTGATTATTATCACTAATTGTAACATATGTATCATAGAAAACCCCATTTTGTAATCTATAGCTCCATTTTGTGCAAGCCGAGGAGTCCTCGAGCTTGAGGAGCTTAGGTAGAATGCTCGTACCAATTTTCGTTATTTTTAGACATCGTTTACCCTTCCAAATAGCCTCTAGGACCTATTTTTTAACTAGGCCGGTCACTAGATGTGAAACCGGTCAAAACTAGTCTAGAAACTATAAAAAGAGCTAGAGAGCTCATTTTTGAGGTTGGTTCATTTTGGTTAGTGTGAGCATAGAGCTAGTTTGAGCTTGTAAGAGCATTCTTGAGTAATAGAGCTAATTTCCCACCTTCCATTGTGTCTTGCTTGTCTCTTCATTGTGTGTGTGTATGTGTGTGTGCATCTTTGTGCTTCTCACCTTCACTCTCACATCATCTCACATTCACGATCTTCATATCACTCCTACCTCTCCCTCGGATTGACATTAAGGAGGTGAAGCTTCTTAACGTGGTTCTCACCATTGTGCTAGAGCAACACCAAATTTGGCGCCGTTGCCGGGGATCGAGTCTAGGACGAATGTGTGATGGTAAGAGTATAGCAAGAAGAGGCGTTGGAAGGTAAAAATTTCAGTTTTTGTTGTTGTTTTTACTTAGTTTTTAGTGTTTTTCACCTTCCCCATACTCCATCTTCATCATTGCATCATCATCTCCATCTCCAAAAAAATCAGAAAATTCACCATATCCACCCATTCACCTCATTTCCCCTCATTTGTGCATGCGAGAGAGCGAGAGAGAGTTTTTTGCGATTGTATGTGCTTGCTTTTTCTTGAGTTTTCTTGCAGGTACAGAGCTTCAGAGCATCAGGAAAGCTTCCAAAAGGTAAAAAATGTACTTTCTGTCAGAGATTTCCGAGTGTGGCGGACCATCGCGATGGTCTGCAATTTTCGGATTTTGAGGTAGGCGACCACACCACGAGGTAGGCGATCCTTGCGCACGCACGGCACCATAGTTGCATTTCAAAAATTCGTTGTTTGGTGGACCATCGCGATTGGCTCGGACCATCGCGATTGTGTCGCACCATCGCGATAGGCTCACGCCATCGCGACGGCTTGGCCGGACCATCGCGACGGTTCGCTTTTTCGGACCATCGCGACGGTTCACTTGAGCCATCGCGACGGTCCACTTGGACCATCGCGACGGTTCAGCTGACCCCGGACCATCACGATTGGCTTATGCCATCGCCACGACAGTGCCACGTGTCACGATAGACCATCGCGACGGTTCAACTTTTGGACCATCGCGACAGCCCAAAATCGGACCATCGCGATTGGCTCAAGCCATCGCATCGCGGACCATCACGACGGTTCACTTCGGACCATCGCGATTGTCCACCGTTGACCGTTGACCGCGCCATCGCGATTGTCCGCCTGATCACGCCATCGCGATTGTCCAAATCCCGCGCCATCGCGACGGTTCACTTCGGACCATCGCGATTGTCCACCGTTGACCGTTGACCGCGCCATCGCGATTGTCCGCCTGATCACGCCATCGCGACAGTTCATTCTTCGGACCATCGCGACGGTCCATTTCCACGCCATCGCGATCGTTCACTTCGAGCCATCGCGACGGTTCGCCTTTTCGCGCCATCGCGATTGTCCAAATCCCGCGCCATCGCGACGGTTCGCTTGGACCATCGCGACGGTCCCAGACCATCGCGATTGTCCACCCCTATCGCAATTTTTGGACTCCAATTTTTGACCAAATTTGAGGGTATTTTTGAGAAATTTTTGGACCATTAGACTCATAGGAGACCCCTTAGCCTATATTAGAAGAAAAACTGGATTGTCAGTTTTTACCCCCCAGGGCCTGAACGCGTGTAACTTTTTCATCCGAAGTCCGTTTTTTGAGCTTAATAGCTCGTTAGAAAGCTCGCAACGAGTACTACGTGACCTCAACTGTTTTTTTCATAAAGAATACATCTATTTTTGGATAGGCTAATTTGAGGTTCACCTAGTTTGGGACTAGGAACCCAGGGGGCACACATTAAAATTTGGGGCAAAAAAGGGAAGGGATTAAAAGGTGTATATACTCAAGTGTTTGATCATCCTGTGAATTGGTCTAATATTGGAATTTTTCCAGGTCTAGCAAGGGCAAGCAAAGGCAAGCAAGCGAGGCAGTGAAGACAGCAGAGCTTGGGAAGCACGACTTCTTGGGCAACAGGGCATCAGAGCAACCAGAAAGGTCGACTTGAGGTTGGAAGATTACTCAACCCCCTCAGTCAATTCTTAGCTTAGGCTAGACGGTAGTTGTGGATTAACGACTATAGGAACGCCTCAAGTTCAAGATACCTAATTCTTTCAAGTTTAAGACTTAAGTAAAGGTGTGTGTGACGCGAAAACCTAAAGAAAGGAATATAAGTCTGACGGAACGAGAACTCAAAATCATAACGAAAGTCGAATTCCTGACGCATTCATTAAGACAAGAATCCAAAGAAAATTAAAAAGAATTAAGGAAGTAATAACAAAGGACTATCGACGATCTAAGTGTGTAATTGAGCGTGCAAGTAAGGAAATTAATGAACCTTAGATCGGGCAAACATATAGGTAAGTCGGACAGAAGAAGCCTTAGATCATCGGAGGCTAGTGTGAGAACTACCGCTCGATCTTGGGCTCAGCAATTGAATAGTAGTTATCCCTACGAGTTGAGCTCAGAATCAAGTGAATCAGAAATGGCATTTAGTGCAGACAGACCAGAAGGAGGGTCTCATGTAGCATACCTAGAAAAACCAGAAGGACCCTATAGAACGCAGCTTGAGTTTCTCCGAACCAACCGATTAGGTGCTCGCATCTATGAGGATGGTTTGCAAAGGCAGGTGGTGCAACTGCACAACCCTGATCAACCCATTGGATTGGAAAGACCAGTGGTGAAGTTTGAGAGAGACGCTTACATAGACAAAGAAGGAACCATGTACATCCTAAGTACACAGCCAAACGATACTAATGAGTTTGGCACAATTCAATTAGAGACGGAAGCGAAATTTCAAGGAAAAGAACCGTTAGAAGAACCTAGAACACCGAGAGGGAAATCCGTATTAACAAGAATACTCAGCCCAGAATGGATCCCTCAAGATAACAGGAGCACCGAGTTGTTTGTAAACAGAGAGACAGATGAAGCCTTTTGGAGGTACAGAAAGGAAAACCCTGGCGAGGTAGGCATCATTACAATTTATGAATTCAAGGACCCAGATACGCCTGGCAAGGTGGTATACCTGGATGAAACTTCAGAAAGAGTCTTTGTGGTGCCTGAGCGCGCTAGAAACACATACACTTGGAGAGGTGAATTGATATTCCCTCCATCTAGAACGAACATAAATGCAAGTCAACAAGGGGGAGGAACCTCCTCAGCCCATGGAAATCAAAGAGAAGGAAATAAAGAGAGACCGGAAGTAAGCTTCAATCCCCCCATAGGGAGAGATAGAACAACCACGAACACTAATAGGACGGATAGACAAAGAGAACATGGAATACCAGGGGGTAGAGATGATTTTCCTCTACCTAGACCACGTGAACACGCAAGAGTATTGAGACCCACACAGTTGGTAAAATCAATGAAAAATTATTTTGATGGGACAGGAGATCCCTATGACCATGTCGCAGAATTCAAGCAAGTACTGAGAGCAGAACAAGTCGAGGACATGTTCACGCAATACAATGCATTTGGACTAACGTTAAAGAATACCGCTTTAACTTGGTTCCAACCACTGCAACAAAGGCAATTTAGAGACATCCATCACTTTTTAGAGTCATTCATTACTGAATTCTCTAAAAGTGGGGTTAGACATGACACGTCTTCGTTGATTCATAGCTTTAAACAGACCCCTCAAGAAACGGTAAGACTGGCAGGTCGTAGATTCAGACAATATGTTGAGCGATGTCCAATGCAAGAGCTACCCTCACAAGCTAAACAAGTATCACTATTCCTAGATGGCTTGTTGAGTGCTAAACTACGCTCCTATGTGTACCTAAAAGAACCCAGAACGCTAGAAGAGTGTATAAGAATATGTATAGACATTGAGGATAACCTAGGAGATGAATTAGAGCTCTCAAAGGTCTATAAGGACTCGGATTGTTCTTCGCTAGCATCCACAAAATTGTCTAGCTCGATAGAGGACCTAGCAGAAAAAGTGGCCCAAAAACTAGGAGTTTCCAGTAAACAGGTGCCCAAGCTACCAACGAATGTACGTTGCTACACTTGTGGTGGAAATCATTTGGCAAACATGTGCCCCAATGCACCTCAACCTCAAGCCAACCCTAGTGGCCAATACTGTACAATTGAGAGAAGATATACGAATCATACGGCTCAGGACTGCCCATACAACAAACAAACCGTGAGACAGAACTACCCGCAAACATACCAGCAGCCAGGTAGGTATCAAGGCCAATACAATGCTCAGCCTTATTACTATAGGCCTCCCCAGAACTACCCGTACCAGGCTCAACAGAGACCTCAACCCGTCTTAGCTCAGCAGCCACCCCCACCAGCGAATGTCATCTCAGTCAAATACGCTGCTGCAGAAGAGAACCTAAGTAGGGCCTTAGTGCCTTCTTCACCCCTGATCACCGAAAGTGACCCGAACTCCAACAGTTTTGACTCTACTCATGTAACTAGTCCACCCGCTTATTACTCGGAGTCACCAGAACATGTGGAGACATATCATTATGATAGTCCACCAATGGAACCTAGTTGGGAGCCAGATTATACTAATGTGATGTACGCAAACCCAAACCCACGGCCCCAATTGAGACAACAAAGACCACAGGGCCCTAGAGGACCATGCTTTAGGTGCCAAGGAGATCATTTCATAAAGGATTGTCCACATCCCCCAATAGCAAGGCAATCACAGTACTATAGCATACAAGGCTTTTGTGCCGATTGTGGTAAAGAGCACATAATCAAAGATTGTCCTAAGAACCCAGTTAACACTTCAAATGTGACACCGATCAACGTGATAGGTATTGTAAACAATGCAGATGGATCCAATACTACGTACGTGCCTATCC
Source organism: Ceratopteris richardii (assembly GCA_020310875.1). Lineage (NCBI taxonomy): Eukaryota > Viridiplantae > Streptophyta > Polypodiopsida > Polypodiales > Pteridaceae > Ceratopteris > Ceratopteris richardii. The sequence goes on from CM035421.1 coordinate 85,700,732, forward strand.
AAGCTATAACCAGAGCCCAGGCGCTCTTACAAAACCAACAGCTCAATCCAGAGAAAGTAACCGGAACTAGTGAAGTTGCAGAATCTAGCAGTAAAAAGACGAAATCTTGGAAAGATTCTAGAGAAAGGATAAAGAGAAAATGGAGTAAAAAGATAAGTGAGTTGGAAGGAAGTCTAAGAGAATCTAGAGCCAAAATACAAGAATTGGCTTCACAAGAATTAAATCAAGAAAACCCAGCTCAGAAATCAGGATCGGTTTTAGCGGAACCCATACCAGAAGATCTAGACATGATGTTTCGTGCATATCAGGCTAGAATAAAAGAGGGACCTCAAGTCACGGAAATGAGTAAAAACTACCCTCGAGCTGATCTAGAAATTGAGAGAACTAAACTTTGCATGAAAATGGTAGAATTAGCACAAGCTTTGTTTGAAGCCTCTAGATATCTTAATTGGAATAACATGGCAAAACCTGAACTACACTTTCAAGGACTAATGGAGAGGCTAGAACACTTGATAGAAAGCAAAGAGAAAAAGGATCAGCATAGGAACCCTATTATCCCAGAGACATAGGAAAGGATTGCACCATCCCTGTCTCAAGTGCCTAATACAGAAAGTCAAGACAATGTGTCTTCCATACATAGGTACTCACATGAATTTTTGAGAGAGATCCAAGAAGAGAAATGGAGAAAAGAACAAGGAACTCATCCTCCTATCCAAGAAATAGACGACTTGCAGGAACAATTTCCCCAAGATATCCCCTCTATATATGACGATGTAGAGGTGGAACGACTGAGTGAACCCACAGGATTTGAATCTAATTCTTTACAAGAATTACCTCAGTTCACGGGACCTTGGGAAGCAAAGTCTATTAGTATGAGAGCACCCACGATAATAGTGAGGAATGAAGAATCAGTGATCCCTAGGAACACGGATGTGATCAAGAACACTAAAGTACAGTGTAATCTCACTCTGGAGGAATTGTTAAAGGTAAAACCAGAATTGTGGAAGCACGTAGCAAATCAATTCCCTGAGCTAGCTACCACACCCTCTCAGAGAGGATCACATAAGAAGGTACCAGAGATACCCGTGGAAAAGATTGGAGACGTAAGCGAAGGAGAGGAAGGTAATACATATCTTCCAATAACCCATCAAGGCTACACCACGAAAGCCATCTTAGATTCAGGAGCCGGAGTAGCCATCGCTACCACCGCTTTATGGAAACGTTGGGGTAAGCCCGCACTCAGACCCACCAGGATGAAGCTACAAATGGCTGATGGACACATAGAAAAACCATTAGGCTTACTAGAAGGCATATCTCTCACCACTTGTGGTGTAGAATTTGAGCATACTTTCGCCATTTGTGACTTTGCTAAAAATCATGCGTATGAGATGATATTGGGACGACCATTCATGCGTCAGTTGCAAATTGTACAAGATTGGGGAACTAATTCTTTGTACTTGCAACATTTAGGAGTGACTACTAAAGTCAATCTTAAAGACTATTCACATAGAGATGTACCCCCAATACAATGGAATACCATCCATAAGACACCGGTAGAGACGGAATCCGTGCACTCATTAGAATCAGATCCTTCTTGGTTGCATGAGGATACCCATTTATGGATGTGTAAAGTTGCCAAACAAGAGGAAGAACGATTAGAAGCCAGGACCTTAGGTGCAGAACAACATCCACGAACCCTTCAGGATCCAGCCTATGCACCTGTAGTATTCCCAGACGAGGAATTCGAACCCCATGGTTGGGCAGAGATTCTAGCAACCATGGATGTAGCCATCAATGAAGAACAATGGACACCCCACTGTGACGAGGATGGCTATGACATTTCAGTCTTTACGATAGAGCCAATCAGGGGCGATGCAATTTTAGAGGAGTGTGAACCTAGCACTGATGCATTCGAGGATGCAAGCGATTTTGATTTAGAATCAATTATCATGGACCCGCCCTTTACATCAGAAGAAGAATATTTCTACGAAGTAGAGACTCACACTCAGAGACACGAGGAAATTATGAATGAAGTGAGATTAACCACGGAAGTGACTACTAAGAGTGAAGGCAAGAAAAGGAAGAAGAAAGAAACCATGTCGGAAAAAGAAGAATCTTTGTTTGAAGTACCCGAGAATTTCAAGAAATGTGAAATCGAAGATAGAAGAATCATGGTACGAATGCCTAATAGAAAAGAGAAGGACGGACAAGTATATGATAACCGAGAGAAAACCAAAAAAATAATAGTTGCCATAGAAGGAGAAGAAGAAAAATGCACCTACATAGGGCATGATCTGACGACTGAAGAAGAAGAAGAGCTAGTTGCCCTATTGCGCGAATATAGAGATGTTTTTGCTTGGAGTTACAAAGATTTGAAAGGAGTAGATCCAGATATATGTTCTCATAGAATCCCTATGACTCCAGATGCAAAACCGACAAAACAAAAACCTTACACGTATAATGATAACTACGCTGCGAAGATTAAAGAGGAGATAGATCGCTTGATAGAAGCAGGATTTATCTACGAAATTGAGCATACCGAATGGGTATCCCCCATTGTGGTTGTGCCCAAGAAGAATGGAAAATTGCGTGTGTGTATTAACCTTAAAAAAGTTAATGCCGCCACGATTAGAGATAGTTATCCTCTTCCTATCACAGAACACCTATTGGAAAGAGTTGCGGGCAAGGAAGTTTACAGCTTTCTTGATGGATTCTCAGGCTATAATCAAGTAGCCATTGCTCCAGAAGACCAACACAAGACGGCTTTTGCCACAGAATGGGGCATATTTGCATTTCGTGTAATGCCATTTGGCTTAACAAATGCACCCGCCACTTTCCAGCGACTTATGTGTCATGTTTTTAAGGAATTTTTACGCAAGAGCTTGGAAGTTTATGTCGATGACTTATGTGCACATTCAAATGTAAGGCAGACACATATCCCAGAGCTAAGACAAATATTTGACAAATGTCGAGAATATCAGGTTTGTTTGAACCCAGAAAAATGCGTTTTCATGGTCAGACAAGGCAAAATTCTAGGACACATTGTGTCAAAAAATGGAATCTCTACGGACGAGGAAAAGGTGAAGGTAATTGCAGAATTACCAAGACCAACTAATGTGAAAGAGGTACAGGCATTTATGGGCCATTGCGGCTATTATAGGAGATTCATACACATGTATGCAATCATAGCCAAGCCTTTGTACTCTCTTTTAACCAATTTTGAGTGGACAGATGAGTGTGAAAATTCATTCAATGAACTTAAACGACGTTTGTGTTCAGCACCTATATTGACCACTCCAGATTGGAGTAAGCCATTCCATGTACATGTGGATGCATCCAATTATGCCATAGGATGTGTGTTAGCACAACCCACGAATGAAGGTAACATCGATCTCCCCATAGCCTACGCTAGCAGACAACTGAACGCAGCAGAAAGAAATTACACCACGACGGAACGAGAAGGACTAGGGATGATCTACGCGGTAAAGAAGTTTAGGCACTACTTGTTGGCCAACAAATTCAAGTTCTTTACAGATCATCAAGCCCTATTATATTTAGTCAACAAACCATGTAACACAGGACGCTTGATACGTTGGTTTCTATTACTCATGGAGTATGATTTTGAAGTAGTAGTCAGGAAAGGAAAGACGCATCTTAGAGCCGACCACCTTTCAAGATTAACCTCAGGAGAAGCCCCTCAAGGAGTAGCGGATGATCTACCAGATGCATACTTGTTTAACCTTGAGATAGCACCAGAATGGGCTAAGCCGTTAGTCCCTATTCTGACATACGGACCCAAGAGTCCTAGGATAAAGATCAAAGAAGGAGAGATTACCAAATCTCAGAGGTACCAAATAATAGCAGGAAGCATATATAAACAAGATAATCAAAAGATTCTTGCTTGTTGTGTAGATGAATCAGAACATGCGAATTGGTTGCAATTAGCACACGTAGGTGCACTAAAGCAACATCATCCAAAACATCGAACATTACAGACTCTGCAAAGACTAGGAGTATATTGGCCTACGATGGAAGCAGATGTCTACAAGTTGTGTAAGGAATGCCATGTTTGTTGTGAAAAACCACCAGTAGAGCATGCGACACTATATCACGTGTCTCTCACACCAGACTGGAGTGAACCTTTAGTGACATACTTGAGGACGAACACATTCCCTCAAGGCATGACCTTAGCTCGACAACGCAGTCTAGAGCAGGAAGCTCAAGACTATTCACTTATTGGCGATAATCTATACAAAAGAGGACGAGATGGATATCTAAGACAATGTGTTCATGAGAGCGATTATCTTAGCATACTAGAGACGGCACACCAAGGTGTTGCAGGAGGTCATTTTGGACCCGATAGGATAGTCAAGGCCATTCTCTTTGCAGGATTATGGTGGCCCACTCTTCACATGGATGCACATACCTATGTAAAGAGATGTGACGTGTGCCAAAGAACTCAGTTTCCTACTCGCAGAGATGAAATGCCATTGAAACCCATGATGGGCGGACGTGCATTTTCTAAGTGGGGTATAGACTTTGTAGGACCCATTAACCCCCCTGCAAAAGGTACACATGCGGAATACATTATTGTTGCCACAGATTATCTAACCAAATGGGTAGAGGCAAAAGCCACAAAAAAGAATGATGCTCACACGACTGCAAAATTCTTATTTGAAAATGTCTTTACAAGATATGGATTGCCTATAGAGTTAGTGAGCGATCGAGGCACTCACTTTCTAAACCAAGTCATTGAATATTTGTTACAGGATTTTATGGTGATTCACAAGAAGTCTGCACCATATCATCCTCAGGCCAATGGTCAGGCTGAAAGCACTAACAAGATATTATGTACCGTACTGACAAAACTCGTGAACAACAAACGTTCAGATTGGGACAAACAGTTACACCACGCTGTTTGGGCATATAGAGTGGCCTACAAGACCGTACTCAATGCAACTCCCTTTCAGATGGTTTTTGGTCAGAATGCAGTGCTTCCCTTGGACTTCTTGATACCGACCCTTAAGGTTGCACAAGAACATCAGTGGACCGGCCATGAATTATCAGCGAGAATAATGGACTTGGAACGATTAGGAGAAACCAGGCTAAGGGCAGCAGCAGGAATATACGCAGCAAAGAAGCGACAGAAAGCTTATTTTGATAAACATGTGAAAGATAAAGGCCTAAAAGAAGGAGATTTAGTTCTAGTGTATACGCTGAAACAGCATGCACGCAAGTTAGAAAAGCGAGGTTATGGACCTATGATCATTAACAGACTCTCGACTAGTGGAGCAGTACAGTTAGCCACCTTAGAAGGAGATATAATGCCTAATTACATTAGTGGCTGTAGAGTCAAGCTATATCAAGAACCTCTTACTGAAGATATGCTTAGACGACTCACGTTGGCAAAGAAGCGTAAGGAGGAAGAAAATAGAATACGAGCTGAAGCTCAGGCAGAAGCCATAGAACGCATTAAGCGCATGAAGCTAAGAAGACAAGGACTAGGGAGAGAACATTATAACCATCTGGAAACATCACCCAGATATCCCATGGCCATGTGTCAAGTAAAGTCAACCACTCATCCTAGTATAGTGGACAGGAGACCATTCATTAAAGTTAGGCTAGAGCACGGTAACCATAGCCAAGAACTCAGGGCTTTGATTGACTCAGGTGCTGCGACTAGTGCGATTAGATGGTCCCACTATAAGGATTCAGGAATAGAAATGCGGCCAATTGAGGCATATCTCATAGGCCTAGGAGGCATGGAAACCCCTTGCATGGGCGAGGTGGACCTTCCTATCCTCATTAAGGATGTGACCATGACGGCGAAGCTACTAGTGTGCCATGATGACGACCTAATAGAACCCCTAATCCTTGGCCAAGATTGGCTATACGATCACTCAGTGGACCTAAATCTTAGACAAGGCTCCTTACAGATTGGAACCTTAGAGCAAAAGCGAGTGATACCGCTTGACTTCCCTAACGGCATTCCGCTTGGCGGTTGTGACCCTAGACCCTATGAAACGCATGCGACAGAAGACAGAAAGATCTTTAAGCAGACCAGTCACGTTACGTCTACACCAACCCACTCGGGCTTGGCTATAGACAGTTGTCAATCAGAAGGACGACAGGAGATCTTCCCTGGGACTTCCTGCAAACTAGAAGAGACAGTTACCCAACAGCAAGGGCAGAAGGGCACAATCAGAGGTCAGGTGGGTTGCATCAGCGAACAAATGAGCACGACACCCTGCGGTGCTCATCCTTCCAAACTTGTTGCGGACTGGCCTAGATTAAAGTTAAATAAGGCATCACTTCCTAATGGGCAGGTCACGCAAGTGTTGGAACTCCCTTCTTTTCCAAAGCAGAGTGTCCATCCGACCTCTCAACCCCAGCAACAACAGAGTCAACCACGACAAAGGAACCCAGACCGACGACAGTATCAGAGGAAACAACACGGAAAGCAGTTTAGGCCACCGAAAGGAAGCGGCACCAGACAAATATGGGTGCCGAAAGGACAAAAAGCACCGAAGGACTCCAACCAAGCAGAGATCAACAAGCAAAAGGCCGAACAGAAACAGAATCGATATCCACCATCCCCTCGACCTTCTTCTACAGGTCCGAGCATCCGACAAATGTGGATCGCCAAGAAGTACCTTACCCATAGACCCACGCCCACGCAGATTTGGGTACCCAAACCATGTATCATAGCTCAACCCATAAGCCATGTAATATATAACCCCCATAACTCATCTCATCCCTCGATACCACCAAACCCGACACCTCCTTTTACCCCTCAGCAGAAACCCACCACCCACTCCAAGATCCTTAGGAAATGGATACCGAAACGTGTCCAACCGTCTTCCCCTAACCCATTGTCTAACTACCCCCCGACTAACATACAACCTTGTACCAAATCACTAACCTTTAAACCTTGTATAAATTCACACACCATCATCACACACCACTCGTAATCTCATCTCATCAAGAAATGTATGCATGATCTGAAACGTATAGGTGTCTAGAGACCTGCACTAGTGCTGCAAGAAACATTGCATCCATCACATCACAGCACTTGGCTACACGGGTTACGCATCAGTTATGGAAAGGGATTGCGGTCTCACTTTAATGGGATCATAATTAATTTCCATGCTAATGTGTTAATCTTCTGTATCAGATCTTTCTCACTAGCGCACCAATCACCATGCAAACCGACGAAGGAACATCAGGAGCAGGCCCCAGTGTAGCGGCTGTGCCCCTCAACGTGCTACGAGCAGAGTCCCACCCGACTGCTCCACCGCCGGAATTTCAGGGATTTCCAGGGCCAATGCCTATCGACAACCCACCCATGGGCTACACCGAAAAAATTCACAGGAACTCTCATTGGTTTCAGGGCCTTGCAGGACCCCTTGCGGATGCGGACTTTATATTCGAATCCTCTCTGACATTTGATGACCGCACGTGGGGAAAGTACCAGTTTTTCTCTAGAGAGTTCGAAGCCCTACAAAGCACCCAGGATTTAACTCATGTTTGGGCCAGAGCAGGCTTCACAGAATACTTCAGTGATCCTCTGCCCAAACCGGATTTTTACAGGTGCTATTACTTAATCACTACCCTACTGGCATCAGAGAATAAGGACATCCCAGGAACCTTCATATTGCCTACTCTAGTGGATGATCCACCTTACAAGAGATTTTATCTCTCTAAGGACTTAATCAGAGCAGCCATCAAGATTCATGGAACCCACACACCCACAGATCGAGAGAGATTAATTCCAGAACCGATGAAACGTGGGGATGTCACGAAGTGGGAGGAGATCTCTGCCATTACACCTGAGCTGTCAAAGCCACTAAGGATATGCATGCAACATTTCGCATTTCCAGCTCAGGACAGATTTACCATGCCCCATAAACGAATCTGGTTCGGATTGTATTTGGCATGCACGGGACCTCAAACAGTTGATCTGGCAAGCTGGATCATAGATCAAATGTATCTGGCACAGCACAGATGGGAGCGCAAGAAGGTGCTTAACGGATGTTGTGCGCTCACTAGAATTGTGTATATGTGTTTGGCTTATGACTTGCCAATTGAGTGTGCACTAACAGGAGAAGAATTGAAGGCATTCAAGGGCACAACGAAGAAAGCCAGGAAGCCCAGTAGGACACGGGCAGGTAAGCGCATGCGAGGCACCATCCCCTGCCTTCAAGTGCCAGAGTCGCCATCACCACAACCATCTCCAGAGCGACCACAGACAGAAGCTGCTCCCACTGTACAACCTATTCGCATACGGTTGTCCAGACCAGTGATTACAGAGGCCACCACTAGTACCGCTGCACCTCAGGCAGCTGCCACCTCAGAACCCACCACCACAACAGCAGAAGCTCCCACCACTATTGGTGCGGAAGCGTTTTCTTTCCCGATACCACATATGGAGGCCGACCCCATAAACACGACATTTGATTTTGAGATGCCTGATGCATTCTCAAACGAATTCCAGTATTCAGAAGCACAACTGTTCTCCCAGGAATATGAACGTCCCAGCTACCCTACTACACCGCGAGACTTGCCACAGGGACAAGCTGTGTCAAGCTCTGAAGAAGAGAGAACCGAAACAGACAACGAGGAAGGCGACGATGAAGCCAGTCAGGGCTCACAAGAGGGACAGACAGATGGCCCAGGCCAACAGACTGACACACACGGCAACACCAGCACATATGAAGATGAAACTTTCGAAGCCGCAGCATACACACTGGCCATCAAAAAATTATATCGTACCATGGAGAAAGTCTGGGCACGAAAGAAGTTAACTGAAGAGGAGAGCCAGGCATTAATTGAACAGGAACTCATCTCTGGAGGATTCGAAGACGCATACATCAGAGGGTTCAGAGAGTTAGTCAAATCAGTAGGCTCCCATGAAGCGCTCAGGTTTTTACAAAGAAAGCAACTACCACAGTTTGATCCCCGTCGAGTGCGACTACTTTCAAAGCCCGGAGAGTATATTCGTGTACCAACAGGAGCCCAATCTTCAGCACAAGCCAGGGAGGCACGCCTCGCCCCCGAACGTTCATTGACCGCAGAAACCATCCTTGTAGATTCACCACCCCGTGCCACCATTGTACATACCACTACTATCCTCGAAATAACATCCACCCCTTCTACTCCTCTCTCACCTCATATTTCACCAACCCATCCCGTATCCCCCACACACCCACCTGCTTCCCCCACATCCACACCTGTACAAAGCAACATAGCCACAACCTTTTCCTTACCCATTCAGACCACCATGCCCACACCCAACCCTCCGCATCCATATGTTAACCCCTTCACCCCTTCATCCTTCCCAGCGTTTCCCCCACCTCTAAGAACCCCATTCCCCTTCCTAACTCCACTAACCTTCTCACCAGTCTCACCCACCCAACCTACCATAACCCCTATTTCCCCATTTCACCAAGGTGCTCCTACCATCCCCCCTGTAAACTACTCTACATTTGTAAATCCCGTATTCACACCTACACAACCACCCACGATTACACCACTTTTCACAGTCACAACACTAAACACGTCCAATGGCATGGACATATCACCATCCACCTCACCACCACCCACTCCACTCACAGCACCCTCATATTTAGGCACTTCACAATTTTCCACAATCACCACTGCATCCACTGTCCCAACCCCATTTCCCAATCCCACTGCATCCACTCCCACTGCATCCTCATTTAGCACTTCACTACTACTATCGCCCACCATAGACACCGCATTTCAACACATGTTCACATGCATGACGCAAGTCCGCGAGGAGTTTGCATCACTCGGCACCCACTATCAACAGCTGCAGACGACAACGAATGAACTACAAATGCAGCTTCACTCACTATCAATTGAGAATGCCTCACTGAATAGCCGATACCAAGATTTACGAGAGGCCTATCACAAATTAGAACTAGAAAGTGAGGAGAAAACCCAAGAGGCCACCGCGGATTTGGATAATCTCCTTCGAGCCCAGACTGTCCGCAATGCAACGCTTACTAGAAATATGGGCTTACTAAGAAGACACTTAGCCGCAGCAAAAGAGGAGAACCAGAGACTCCAAGAGCAAAATAGAGAGAACTTGGAAGCGGCTTTAGATCATCCAGAACAGCCACTAAGTCCGAGCAGATTCAAGGCAATCCCATCTGAGTCGATGCGGATGTTGCTAGACGACCATGTTAGATTGCTCGAGGACTATGATCGTATGAACGAAGAACATCAAAAGTTAAAGGAAGATCACAAACTGCTACAGCTCAGAGAACCAGCAACACAACAAGTACACGTAGCAGCGGAATTACCAGCACCTGTGGACCCTGCCCCTGAAGTTTTAGAGGAACTCAACGCACTCCGGGCCCAGGTAACAAATCTTGAATCAAGAATTGCAGTCTATGAAGCACCACCAAGGCCAGACTCCCCACCTGAGCTACCAGCTGAGGAAGAAACCGTCACTATCCCGGTGGAGGAGACATTCGAAGAGGCTTATGAACCGATACCCATCCCAGGCGGACGTGTCACGGCCGAAGGCCAGATGACCTACGAATTACCTACCCCCGCGTGGATGAAGACAGTGGAAGAACTCGGAACGACACACTCGGCCAGAGTAGAGGCACAACTACATGCCATGGCCATAATTGAAGAGAAAATTTTACAGTCACCATTCTTTGCTCAATTGGCCCCGCGACGATACATATCTGGGCATGAGCTCCAATATAAACCGTACTTCATGTTAATGGCCGAATACCAGTTAACCATAGAGAAAGAAACAGGTATGAAACCAACGCATGCCACTCAATTCGAGCCAGAGGACTTGCCACCAAGGGCGCAGAGAGGTGAAATCCTTCAACCAGACTGGCGCAGAGATTTATTGCAAAACTATCCCGAGATGATGAGCATATGGGTAAAAGCGCCGCTACATTTAAAATTTAACCCATGCTGGGGACCAGTCCCACGACGCCGCTCTTGGACTGCCTTCGCCATTAAGGTACAGAACAATAAGCAGTGCCAAGACTGGCTGAACTATCCCTATTTCAGGCCACCAATCGAGTTACCCACAGTAGGCTACATGATGGCGACGATCCGCCACTGGCTCCCTAGATTAAAACATATGGATGATATTGCCGCGCACATGACTGTCAAAATCTTTGACATGATGCAGATGGTCTTTAAAGTCTTCCGCCGCATCAAGGCTCCCCATGTTAACACCCCGGGCTTTGAGCATGGCAATTTTGATTTAGTCTATGATATGAGCACAACGCCATCGCTACGGGTGTGTTACGCCTGGCACTGCAGAATCAAATACCTGCCGGCATGTTACAAGCAGACATTCGAAGAAATGTTCACCACCGGCTTTTGGGAGTACCATTCAGAGGTATTTATAAGCAGGCCCACACACTTATTGCAATTATTCGCCTGTGAACGAATGGTGTACTCCACACACTATCAGCTCCCACCACCAGACGAGCCACAACCTATCGACTGGGAGAAACTCGAGGCTGATCTAGCCCGAGGCATTCGTATATCAGAGCACACCCTCGCTCAAGACCTCCTACAGAACTACATCCGGCAGACCTCACAACAAGGTTCTGTCAGGGACGACAGAAGCGAGAGGGAGGGGGGTGTTGGCAGCAGCCAGAGGCACAGACGCCACGGAAGCATGTGAAGACAAAGCAGGGAGCCAGGAGGATCAATTTTTCAAACAAATATATTTCTTATTAATTCTCCAAACATTCAACAGTGATTATTATCACTAATTGTAACATATGTATCATAGAAAACCCCATTTTGTAATCTATAGCTCCATTTTGTGCAAGCCGAGGAGTCCTTGAGCTTGAGGAGCTTAGGTAGAATGCTCGTACCAATTTTCGTTATTTTTAGACATCGTTTACCCTTCCAAATAGCCTCTAGGACCTATTTTTTAACTAGGCCGGTCACTAGATGTGAAACCGGTCAAAACTAGTCTAGAAACTATAAAAAGAGCTAGAGAGCTCATTTTTGAGGTTGGTTCATTTTGGTTAGTGTGAGCATAGAGCTAGTTTGAGCTTGTAAGAGCATTCTTGAGTAATAGAGCTAATTTCCCACCTTCCATTGTGTCTTGCTTGTCTCTTCATTGTGTGTGTGTATGTGTGTGTGCATCTTTGTGCTTCTCACCTTCACTCTCACATCATCTCACATTCACGATCTTCATATCACTCCTACCTCTCCCTCGGATTGACATTAAGGAGGTGAAGCTTCTTAACGTGGTTCTCACCATTGTGCTAGAGCAACAATAGGGTGGTAGGTAGGATTGCTGGGGCCTACCATATTGCTGTGGTAGGTACTGAGTCTGGAATCTACCCTGTTGTGGATATGGCTGAGGGTAGTTTTGCCTCACAGTTTGCTTGTTATAAGGACAATCTTGTGCAGTGTGGTTGGTGTAACTTCGCTCTATGGTGCAATACTGGCTACTAGGATTCACTTGGGGTTGAGCCATAATGGGACATACACTCGCCATATGGTCACCTCCACAAGTATAGCATCGTTTTCCTAGCGCAAATCTTGGAATTTGTTTGCTAGAGACACCTAGTTTTTGAGCTACCTTCTCTACAAGTTCGTCAATAGATGTGGATTGACCGGAAGTAAGGCTACTAGAGCTATCTGAATCCTTGTAGATTTTTGAAAGCTCCAGCTCTTCTCCTAGATTATCCTCAATGTCTATGCACATGCGTACACATTCTTCTATGGTTCTTGGGTCTTTCAGATACACATATGATCTAAGCTTGGTACTCAACAATCCATCTAAAAACAAAGCCACTTGCTTGGCTTGTGTGGGTAACTCAGGCATCGAACACCTCTCTAGGTATTGCCTAAATTGTCTTCCTACAAGCCTAACTGTCTCGTGAGGTGTTTGCTTGAAGCTATGAATTAGTGAGGAAGTGTTGTGCCTTATGCCACTCTTAGCAAACTCAGTGATGAATGCCTCTAAAAGCTGGTCTATGTTTCTGAACTGCCTCTCATTCAGGGGTTGAAACCATGTAAGGGCAGTGTTCCTAAGGGTTAGACCAAAAGCATTGTATTGCGTGGATAGGTCATCCACTTGTTCAGCTCTCAAGATTTGTCTAAATTCAGCTACATGATCGTATGGGTCTCTGGTGCCATCGAAATAGTTCTTCATGGACTTCACCAACTGGGTTGGCCTCAAGAGTCTAGTGTGTTCTCTAGGCCTTGGGAAAGGAAAGTCATCAGTATGTCTTTGGTTCCTTGGTTCTCTAAGTCTCTCCGTTTCCACTCTATCTGCCTCCGTTCTGATCCTCTCTCTTCCTTTTGGGTTGGCAAAGCTTACCTCTGGCTTGTCTCTACTTCTGTCTCTTTGAGCTCCATGAACTTGGGATGTTCCCGCTCCTTGGTGGCCATACGAAACATTGGATCTTTGTTGGGAAAAGATAAATTCACCCTTCCAAGTGTATGCATGCCTACCACGCTCCATGACCACAAAGATCCTTTCTGATGTATTGCCCAGATAGGTCACTTTGTCTGGGCTAATAGGTTCTTTGAACTCATAGATCATGATCGTTCCTACTTCATTCGGTTGATCAAGCTTATACCTCCATAAGGCTTCATCGGTCTTGGTTTAAGAGCAGATCTATGCTCTTGTTGTCCTGGGGCACCCACTCTAGCGTGAGGATTCTCGTAAGAACTGATTTACCTTGAGGGGTCTTGGGCTCTCTTCCCATGTTCCCTTGCTCTATGTCACCTACGGTCATCTCTGGGATCACATTACCAAATTCATGTGTCCTGTCTGGGTGATCGATAACTACATACATAGTTCCCTCTTTGTCTAGGTATGCACCATTTTCAAACTTCACTGCTGGGTGCTCTAGTCCAATGGGTTGATCTGGGTTTTTAATCTGGACTACGGATCTTCTTAGACCGTCCTCATAGATGTAAGCACCTAATCGGTTGGTCCTAAGATATTTGAGCTGATTCTTGTAAGGGCCTTCAACCTTTTGTAGGTAGGCCACACCTGAACTTCCTATGGGTCTCTCCATACCATGAGACATCTCGGACCCGCTAGTTTTAGAACTAGGGTAGTGCAAATAATGGCTCAACTGTTGGGCCCAAGACTGTGCAGTATGATTGACACTGGCCTCTGAAGACCGAAGACTCTATCTATCTCTTCCTAGGTGTCATCCTGATCTTAGGTTCATATGCCTAATTGAATAGCCCCAATTTTCCTAAGTACAACCTCGTTGCAGATCAATTTGTAGTAGTCACTTGTTCTTTTTAATTTCTTAGGATGTCACTTCTTGTCCAACAATCATCATCACAAGGAATGTTGAAGAAACACTCACGAATTTGACAAACAGACATGCATAAAAGAAAAAGAAAAAGAGAGAAGCAGAATCAAAGAAAATCAAAAGCCTTAGTGGAGGGACAAATCCACGACCGTTATGTACAGTACAGAATCTTCCAGGATCAGAGTTCGTTACAGCAAATCAAACTGTACATAGAGAGAACGTGCATAGGAATAATAGAAGGGGAAGTGCGAGCTAGAACGTGCGTGAGAAGAGCGCGCAGTAAATAAGAACACAAATAGAAGGAGAAAGAGAGAGAGACAGAGAGCTTTAGTTATGGTTAGAAGAAGACGCCAGAGATCGCGTATGTAGAAGAAGATGCCAGAGATCGCGTATGTAAAGATGAATAACAGAAACCTGAAATGTCGGGTATTCATCTGAGAGAGATGGTAGGAAGGAACTACTCACTGTAGGAGAGTTTCTGTAGCTTGAGCAAGAAGAGGCCAAGCCTGTTTGTACACATCTTCTGTAATAGAAATCAGATGTTCATGTGGAAACTCGTGTGCACTGTTCGTATGTGAAGAAATCGAAGTATTGTCATACTACGGTTAAAATAGTTAACAGCTAAAGTCTCTCAGTAAACGAGTAATTTCCAGTAGAAGAACGAAGTAGATCTCGCAGAGTAATGCGAAGTTTTGTATGAGAGATAGCTCATTGTGTAGCTAGACATCTCTACTTTCAGTTGATTAAGGTTTCTGGTGGAAAAGATATCTACACACATTACAAAGCCTGACCGGAAAGAGGTTTTCTGAACTAGTGGAGTTTTTCCTTAAACTTCAGGAAGAGTTCAGTAAGTTAAGGAAGTTCACGCATCACTCCCTTACTTCATAAACATTCACTTGAAGTAATTATAAACAGAATTGAAGTTCATTCCGATACAATTCCGGTACGATTACGGTGTCAGTCCAGTGACAGTCTACTGAAGTTTCGGTGAAATTTTTTAATAAATTTAGAGCGTAGTCTTATACGTTGAGCGTTAGAAACTTTGCTAAGCTATTGATTGATTATAGAGGTGTTCTTAATCACTCTAGCTTAGTTCTTCTTGGGCGTGGCGATTTTCGCAGGCTTAATAAGGTTCAGCCTTCGTCGCGTCGACAAGGAGTGGTATCAGAGCAAAGAAGGATACCACACATCTGCAACAGTGATATCAGAGCGAGAATATCCACCCTCAATTGGAGTCAGAGCCAAGGATAGACCCAAGAGCCGAAAGATTCTGGAAAGCAGAAAGGTTCGCAAAGAACAACCGGAAGTGAAGATACAAGAGAAGTCGAAAACTTTCATAAGGAAAGGAGAACGCCAAAGAGATCAACAGCAAACGGTATCAAGAAGTATTTTGAAGTCATCCTCAAGAGTAAAGGTTTGTGAAAGGTAAAACCCTTAAAAATTATGGCAGACCACGTTAGTATTGACAAACTAGACAGAGATAATTATCCCGCATGGGTAATGCACACGGAAGCCTTACTTATGAGTAAGGACTTAATGATGTATGTGACCGGAGAAGAAAAGAAGCCGACTTTTGAAGATGATAGTCAACTAGAAAAAGAAGAATTAGAAGCCTTGAAGCTGTGGCAGAAGAAAGATGCAACGGCAAGAGCCTACATCTATAATACCGTAACAGACCATCTACTACCGCACATTAGAGGTCTGGAGAAAGCAGAGGACATATGGAGTGCATTGGAAGATCATTTCCAAAATACTACGAAAGCCAGGAAGGCTAGCTTATGGTCCGAATTTACGACATTCAAAAAGAAGTCGAGTCAAAGCATTAGTGACTATGTTACTAAGATGAAGGATCTAGCAGATAGTCTTGGATCCATAAATGAAGTTGTCGAAGATCACAGATTGATAGCGCAACTGCTAATAGGTTTGAGAGGAGATGAAAGGTGGAAACCTTTCGTACTCTCAACTGAACTTTCTTTAAATCATTTTGTGCCAGATTTAAATCAGTTGCTTGGTTTGATGCTCACATATGAGCAAGACCTGAAAGGAGATGGAGACAAAGGACAAAGTTCAGCAATGTACATGAAGAACAAGAAGAAAGACAAAGGTAAACCAAAAGACGAAGAAGAGTCGAGCTCTCAAGCCTATTACGCAAGAGGTAAAGGCAGTGGCAGAGGAAGAGCAAGAGGTTTTGGAAGAGGAGGAAGTAGCCAGAATACCAACAAGAAGGCTTGCTGGATTTGTGGATTAAGTAATCATCTGGCTCATGACTGTTGGCACAATCAACAAGGATCAAATCAGAATCAGAACAATAATAGCAGAACTAGGAGCGGAAGATATCAAAGAGGCAGATAAGGCCAAAGAGGCGGTTATGGTAGAGGTGGAGCGAGAAGTTGGGGACAGAATCAATCCTACAACACGACCTACAACAACTATGCAAATGACACGCAGAATGAAAGTCATACATCGTTGATGATGAACTCTATCAGCACGTCAGAAAATGAAGGCCTAAAGGTATTTTACATTGATTCTGGATGCTCTAATCATTTGTCAGGAAATATAGAACTGATGTCAGAACTAGAAAAAGGTAGTTCTAGTCACACTGTTCAAACAGGTGACAATACGAGACATAACGTACATTCAATTGGAAAAGTGAAATGCAAGAGTGGAGCAGATTTGCTAACTAATGTTTTGTATGTTCCAACAATACCGAAAAATTCGATCAGCGTAGGACAGATAGTTGAGAGAGGTTTTCAGGTCAGATTTACAAACAAAGGAGTATTTGTAGAAGATCCTGAGAACGGATATAATCAGATTGTCTTTGGAAAGAAAGAAGGAAGAATCTTTACTTTAAGAGTACAAGGGAACATTGGCCAAGCGTTGCTCACACATGGAGAGAAGGTGATTACAGAACTTGATCTATGGCATAAGAGATTGGGTCATTTCAATGAAAAAGGAATTAAAGCCATGATAGCGAACCAGTCAGTACTGGGATTACCGAACATACAGAATCAACATATGATTCATAAGTGAAGCATGTTAGATGGGAAAAGCCCACAAGTTACCTTTCCAGAAGAAAGGATTCAAACATGATGGAGTACTCGAACTTGTTCATACAGATGTATGGGGGCCAACGAAAGAAGGCTCAATGAGCGGATCGAGGTACTATGTCTTATTCATTGATGATGCAACAAGGTGGATAACTCTTTATGTCTTGAAAGAGAAAGCAGAAGTGTTTGGAGCTTTCAGGCATTTTCATGCATATGCTGAAAGACTTACTGGACGAAAACTTAAAAGACTGAGGTCTGATGGAGGGGGAGAATACTCCTCTCGAGAATTCAATGACTATCTTTGGAACGCAGGTATTAAGAGAGAAATAACCTGCAGATATACACCACAACAAAATGGAGTAGCAGAAAGAAGGATCCGAGTTCTAGTTGAATTTGCACGAGCTATGCTAAATGAAAAAGATTGTCCAAACTATCTTTGGGCTGAAGCTGTAAACACAGCTACATACTTGGTAAACAGATTACCATGTAAAACATTACAAGGAATGACCCCTTATGAAGCTTGGTGGGGAAAGAAGCCAACACTTGATCATTGCAAAGTGTTTGGATCAGTAGCGTATGCTTATGTACCATCACAACTAAGACATAAGCTTGAACCAAAAGCAGAGAAATATGTGTTCGTCGGATACGATGAAAAGCAGATGGGTTATAGGTTATGGAGTCCTCTAACGAAACAGTTTATTGTTTCTAGAGATGTTACTTTTGATGAACAGAAAAGCTGGTATACAGATCAAAGTCATACGACTGAAGAAATTGAAGAAGAGGTAAGAAGGAAAGAGAAAGGAAAATCAATTGTGCAGGTGAACAGAGATGAAGATCATATGCAGGCAAGTACTTCCAGGATCGGATCAGGTATGAGAAATGAAGATGAAGAAGTGTATTCAGACACTTATGAAGAACCAAGAAGGTCAAGCAAGACTAGAAGACAACCAGAAAGGTATTCATACGATACCTCATACATAACTCAGAAAGATTATGCATATATGGTCAAAGATGATGAAGAACCACAGAGCTATGATGAAGCTAAAGGCAAGAAGCAATGGGAAGAAGCAATGAAAGAAGAAATCAGCGCACTAGAGAAGAACAAGACATGGGAACTTGTTCCAAAACCAAATGGTAAGAAAGTAATCGGAAGTAAATGGGTTTTCAAAGTAAAGAAATTTGCAGATGGAAGGATAGCCAGACACAAAGCGAGGCTGGTGGTCAAAGGCTATGCTCAGACGCATGGCATAGATTATGATGAGACGTTTAGTCCGGTGGCAAGAATGTCAACCATAAGGATAGTAATTGCTGTAGCTGCATCGAAAGGATGGAAGCTAAGTCAGCTAGATATAAAGAACGCATTTCTGAATGGATACATTTCTGATGAAGTGTACATGGAACAACCTGAAGGGTTCGAAAGTTTCAGACACCTAAACTTTGTCTGCAGATTAAGAAAAGCACTTTATGGACTGAAGCAAGCTCCAAGAGCTTGGAATTACAGACTTGTGAAATATCTGAATGAACTTGGATATCAAAGTTCGAAGGCAGACACAAGTCTACTCATAAAGAGAACAGAAGATGGTATGATCTACATTTGTATTTATGTAGACGATTTAATAATCACAGGAACCTCAGATAAAGGGATTAAAGAAGTAAAGAAACTACTCAAAAGAGAGTTCATGATCAGTGACCTAGGGAAATTATCATATTTCTTAGGAATGGAAATCACATACACAGATCATGGTGTATATGTTTCACAAGAAAGGTATCTCCTAAACTTACTGAAGAAGTTTAATATGGAGAATTGTAGAGAAGCTTCAACACCGCTTGAAGTAAATCATAAACTTAGCAGATACAGTGGTGCAGAGTTTAAAGATATGAAGAGATATCAGTCATTAGTAGGAAGTCTAATTTATGCTACGCTAACGAGACCAGATCTTAGTTATGCAGTGGGCGTTCTCTCACAATTCATGCATTGTCCGACAGATCAACATTGGGTTGCAGGACAAAGAGTTCTTAGATACATCAAAAGAACTATAAAAGAAGGATTATATTATCCTTTTACGTCAGATATAAAGCTGAAAGCATACAGTGACTCAGACTGGGCTGGAAGTCAAGATGACAGAAGATCAACGCACGGGTATATGATATACCTAGGAGATAAGCTGGTAAGCTGGTGTTCAAAGAAGCAACACACATTAGCGTTATCATCAACAGAAGCCGAATACAAAGGACTCGTAGAAGCAACTAAAGAAATAATATGGATGCAGACCTTGTTCAAAAGCATGGGTATTGATCAAGGTATACCTATCATACATGGAGATAACATGAGCTCGTTGTATCTTGCAGCAAACCCAGTATTTCATGCAAGAACAAAGCACATAGAGATTCAGTATCATTTCCTGAGGGAAAAGGTAATGGAGAAAGATATAGAAATAGTATACACTCCGACGAAAGATCAGATTGTAGATATTATGACAAAGAGCTTGGATGGAATGAAGACAAACAGATTCAAAGAGATGGAAGGTATAAAAGAAAGAAATATATATGAAAGACCAAAAGATGTCAAATTAGTGATTGAGGGGGAGCTGTTGAAGAAACATTCACGAATTTGACAAACAGACATGCATAAAAGAAAAAGAAAAAGAGAGAAGCAGAATCAAAGAAAATCAAAAGCCTTAGTGGAGGGACAAATCCACGACCGTTATGTACAGTACAGAATCTTCTAGGATCAGAGTTGGTTACACCGAATCAAACTGTACATAGAGAGAACGTGCATAGGAATAATAGAAGGGGAAGTGCGAGCTAGAACGTGCGTGAGAAGAGCGTGCAGTATAAATAAGAGCACAAATAGAAGGAGAAAGAGAGAGAGACAGAGAGCTTTAGTTATGGTTAGAAGAAGACGCCAAAGATCGCGTATGTAGAAGAAGATGCCAGAGATCGCGTATGTAAAGATGAATAATAGAAACCTGAAATGTCAGGTATTCATCTGAGAGAGATGGTAGGAAGGAACTACTCACTGTAGGAGAGTTTCTGTAGCTTGAGCAAGAAGAGGCCAAGCCTGTTTGTACACATCTTCTCTAATAGAAATCACATGTTCATGTGGAAACTCGTGTGCACTGTTCGTATGTGAAGAAATCGAAGTATTGTCATACTACGGTTAAAATAGTTAACAGCTAAAGTCTCTCAGTAAACGAGTAATTTCCAGTAGAAGAACGAAGTAGATCTCGCAGAGTAATGCGAAGTTTTGTATGAGAGATAGCTCATTCTGTAGCTAGACATCTCTACTTTCAATTGATTAAGGTTTCCGGTGGAAAAGATATCTACACACAGTACAAAGCCTGATCGGAAAGAGGTTTTCTGAACTAGTGGAGTTTTTCCTTAAACTTCAGGAAGAGTTCAGTAAGTTAAGGAAGTTCACACATCACTCCCTTACTTCATAAACATTCACTTGAAATAATTATAAAAAGAATTGAAGTTCATTCCGATACAATTCCGGTACGATTATGGTGTCAGTCCAGTGACAGTCTGCTGAAGTTTCAGTGAAAATTTTCAGTAAATTTAGAGCGCAGTCTTATATGTTGAGCGTTAGAAACTTTGCTAAGCTATTGATTGATTACAGAGGTGTTCGAAATCACTCTAGCTCAGTTCTTCTTGGGCGTGGCAATTTCCGCAGGCTTAATAAGGTTCAACCTTCGTCGCGTCGACAAGGAGTGGTATCAGAGCAAAGAAGGATACCACACATCCGCAACAAGGAACACTTAGGTTTTATCGTACTTGAGTTTGTTCGCTTGATTTAAATTCTTTTTCCTTAGGTTGTTTCGCAATTGGACATTCTTTGTACTTGCACTTGAGTGATTAGAGTTCTTGGACTTGATCATGCTTAACGTAACCCTAATTCATCTAAACTCTTTCCGTACTTAGCCTAAGCTAGGAATTGAGAGAGGGTGTTGAGAATTTCCAACCTTAAGGCTCCTTCCTTGGTTGTCCTTGTGTGCCTAGGAAGCGTGTTTCCAAGCTTGCACTTACTCTTGCTTGGATTGCCCTTCGATGCTCTCAATGGACCTGTAAAAGTCCCAAGGCAAGCTCAAGATTTCAATTCAAAAAGACACATCAAACCAATTTCATTCATGCAATTCAAAGATCAACTTGTTCTTTGGCTTTGTGGAAGACAATCCTAAAAATTCCCCGACTTTCCTACCCCGGGGTATGGTCAACTTCAAATACCCTATCTAATACTCCCCACGAGCTTTCCAACAAGCCCAAGATCACTCCGAACGGATTTCATATGAGGACGTTATGACTGTTCAGGCATTTAGGGTTCAAAACAGGCTCTCAGGGTTTGAGAATTTTCCTACGGTTTTCTAGTTGTTTTGCCACATTCTCAGGCTCTAAAATACCCCAACTTCTCAAAATTCAAGCCCAAAATTACCACAATTACAACAATTACACCCCTTAAAAATTTATGTGTTGAGCTGATGTATCGCGATAGCTGGACTCGGTGTGTCACGATAGGCGGGTGTGTTGCGATAGGTGGGTGTGTCGCAATAGATGAGTGTGTCGCGATAGATGGGTGTGTCGCAATATGTGGGTGTGTCGTGATACTCCGGTGTGTCGGGATAGACGGGTGTGTCGCGATAGGTGGGTGTGTCGCGATAGGTGGGTGTGTCGCGATACCTCGGTGTGTTGCGATACCTCGGTGTGTCACGATGCCTCGGTGTGTCATGATAGACCAGGATATGGTGAATTTTTCTGATCAGGCTAGTGATTCTAGGAGCTCTTAGGATGCACTGTGTCGTGGTGCACTCAGAATCGTGATAGGGTCAACTTTTCGGTGTGTCGTGATAACTCGAGGTTGACACCTTGGGGCTTGCGCAGAAGGATTCCGTACCTACAGAGCTTGCTGGAGATGGTGATGCTACTGACACCTGCAAGAATCATGCAAAAAACACACAAAAACACAATGCACACTCGCTCTCTCTCAAACTCCCACCAAGCAAATGAGGAGAATGAATTGGGAGTGGGTATATGAAAGGAAGATGGAGAGGAAGATGGAGATGGAGATGGAGAAAATGGTGAAAAAACAAGAAAATTATCTACTACTTACCATTCCAACGTGTCCTGTCTACGTCTTACCATCACATGCTCATCCTAGCTTGATCCCCGGCAACGATGCCAAAATTTGGTGTAGCTCAGTGATGAGTAGCACCTCCTTTAATGTCAAGCCAGGAAGACATGAGGATGGTATGAAGACCTCGAGCAAGTGAAGGCACAAATGTGTGAGCGAGAAGCACACAAACATGCACACACATACACACACGCGCACACATGGCAAGAACAAAAACAATGGAATTACTTCTATTACCACAAAGTTCTCATACAAGTTCAAAACTACAAGAAGCTAGCCTCAAAAATGAGCTCTCTAGCTCTATTTATAGTTTTTGACTAGCTTTGGCCCTATCCAGACCTAGTGTCTGACCTAGTTAAAAATTAGGTTCCAGAGCTTATTTGAGGGCTCAAACGAGGTCTAAAAAATATGAAAATTGGTAGGCAATTACTTCTAAAGCTCTTCAAGCTCGAGGACTCCTCCACTTGCACAAAATGGAGTTACAAGAAGGTGAAACGGTATTTACAATGGTTGTCCGTGATGAGAATCAATTTTATAATAATGTAAGGATTGGAAAAAATTTAATGGGTTGCCTTAGTGCTAGATCTGCATGTATGCCCGTACTTGCTTCTTCTCGTATGATGCCAATGGTGCCTTTCTTAGTTCCTTGAGTGCTTTATTTTCTAGCTCGATTATAATGCGATTGTGATTTACCCAGACCTGAAGAAGTTCACTTCTTAGGTTTAGGTTGACTGCATGATCATAGATCCAATCTTGACCCAAGACAAGAGGTTCAGTGAGGTCCTCATCTTGACACACTATTACTTTAACTGTCATTAAAACATCTTGAATGTAGAGTGGAAGTTCCACCTCGCCCATGCAAGGAGTTTCCACACCTCCCAATCCTATGAGGTATGCTTCTACAGGATTGACACTTAAGTTCAATTCTCGACAGTAAGAAAGTTTAACAGCACTAGTGGATGCACCTGAGTCAATCAAGGCCCTTACGGTCCTTGCACTCTTTCCTTGTCCTATCTCTAAGGTTACAAAAGGGCGTCGATCAATTATTCTTTGGGAACTTACACCTGAGAGTTCGCACATAGCCATATGATATCCTTGATGTGCATAGACATCTATCCTAGGTTGCTCTCTACCCTATCTTGTCAACTTCATTCTTCGGATGCATTCCAATGCTTCTGCCTCTGCTTCTTCATGAATTCGCTTTTCCTCTTCTTTACGTTTTTTTGCAGTATTGAGTCGATTTAGCATCTCTTTCGTGAGGGGTTCTTGATATAGTTTGACTTTGCATCCGCTAATGTAACTAGGGAGAACATCACCTTCTAGTCTAGCTAATTGAACTGCTCCACTTGTGAAGATCCATTTTATGATCATAGGTCCATAGCCTCTCTTCTCTAATTTCCGTGCATGTTGCTTCAAAGCGTAGATTAGGACTAAGTCTCTTGCTTTCAACCCTTTATCCTTCACATGTGTGTCAAAATATCCTTTTTGTCTTTTCTTGGCTGCATAAATTCCTAATACCGCTCTTAATCTTGTTTCACCTAATCGTTCCAGGTCAAAGATTCTAGATGAGAGTTCATGGCCTGTCCACTCGTGCTCCTGTGCTACTCTCAATGTTGGTATCAAAAAGTCCAATGGTAGCACTGCATTTTGGCCAAATACCATCTGAAAGGGTGTGGCTTGGAGTATCGTTTTATAGGAAACTCTGTATGCCCAAACAACGTGGTGTAGCTGTTTGTCCCAATCACAGCGTTTATTATTCACTAATTTGGTTAGCACATTGCATAAAATCTTATTTGTGCTTTCGGCTTGCCCATTAGCTTGTGGATGATAGGGGGCAGACTTCTTATGTACTACCAAGAATTCTTGGAGAAGATTTTCAATGACTTCATTCAAGAAGTGAGTGCCTCTATCACTAACTAGCTCTATAGGTAGCCCGTACCTGGTGAACACATTCTCAAATAAGAACTTAGCTGTCGTTTGAGCATCATTCTTCGTTGTGGCTTTCACTTCTACCCACTTGGTTAAATATTCTATGGCCACAATTATATATTCAGCATGTGAACCCTTAGCTGGGGGATTAATAGGACCTACAAAGTCTATTCCCCACTTAGAGAATGCACGTCCACCCATCATAGGTTTCAATGGCATCTCGTCTTTACGTATAGGATACTGAGTTCACTGGCACACATCACATCTCTTCACATAGGTATGTGCATCCATGTGAAGAGTGGGCCACCAAAGACCTGCAAATAGTATTGCCTCGATCACCCGATCTAGTCCAAAATGTCCTCTTGCTACACCCTGGTGAGCAGTTTCCAAGATCTTAAGATATTCGCTCTCATGGACACATAATCTAAGATACCCATCTTTTCCTCGTCTCTATAGATTATCTCCAATGAGATTATAGTATATAGCTTCTTGTTCTAATCTCCTTTGTCTAGCCAATGTCATCTCTTGAGGGAATGTTTTCGTCCTCAGAAAGGCTACTAATGGTTCACTCCAATCTGGTATTAGAGACACTTGGTACAGTGTAGCATGTTCCACAGGTGGTTTAATATAACAGACTGGGCATTCTTTACACAAATTATGTACATCTGCTTCCATAGTAGGCCAATGCACTACGAGTCTCCTTAATGTCTGTAGGGTTCTTTGCCTAGAGTAGTGTTGCTCTAATGCAGCTACATGTGCTAATTGCAACCATTTTGCGTATTGATCCTCTTCCACACAACAAGCTAATATTCCCTGATCCGTGTACTTGTACATACTCCCTACCATGATATAGTATTTTTGGTCTTTTACTAGCTCCCTATCTTGAGTGTTTATTACTGGGCGTTAGGGTCCGTATGTCAATACTAGCACTAATGTTTTGGCCCATTGTGGCACAACTTCCAAATTAAATAAGTAAGCATCAGGAAGGTCATCTGATATTCCTTGTGGGGCCCCTCTGGATGTGAGCCTAGAGAGATGGTCTACTCTCAAATGAGTTTTGCCTTTCCTCACTACAATCTCAAAGTCATATTCCATTAGTAAGAGAAACCATCTTACTAATCTGCCTATGTTGCATGGCTTGTTTACCAAATACAACAGTGCTTGATGGTCAGTAAAAAATTTAAACTTATTTGCAAGCAAATAGTGTCTAAACTTTTTAACCGCATATACCATGCCTAATCCTTCTCGTTTGGTGGTTGTATAGTTTTGTTCAGCTGCATTCAACTGTCTATTAGCATAGGCAATTGGAAGATCCATATTACCTTCACCCGTAGGTTGTGCTAGCACACATCCAATAGCATAATTGGATGCATCCACGTGAACATGAAAAGGCTTATTCCAATCTAGTGTGGTCAAGATTGGTGCTGAACATAATCGCCATTTAAGGTTGTTGAAGGAGTTCTCACACTCATCCGTCCACTCAAAGTTAGTCAAAACATCATATAGAGGCTTTGCAATGACAGCATACATGTGAATGAAACATTGGTAATATCCACAATGCCCCATAAAAGCTTGTACCTCTTTGACATTCTTTGGCCTAGGTAGTTCTGCGATAGCTCTCACTTTCTCCTTGTCCGTGGATATTCCATTCTTTGACACTAGGTGTCCTAGAATCCTGCCTGTCTGACCATCAAAACACACTTTTCTAGGTTCAGGCAGACTTGATATTCTCTACATTTGTCAAAGATTTGCTTGAGTTTGGGTATATGTGTCTGTCTAATGTTGGAATGAGCACAGAGATCATCAACATAGACTTCTAAATTCTTTCTCAGAAATTCTTTAAATACATGACACATCAGCCTCTGAAAAGTGGCTCGCGCATTGGTAAGACCAAATGGCATTACTCTAAAGGCAAATATGCCCCACTCTGTGGCAAAAGATGTCTTATGCTGATCTTCTGGAGCAATGGCTACCTGATTGTAACCAGAAAACGCATCAAGGAAGCTGTATACTTCCTTGCCTGCTACTCTTTCTAATAGATGCTCAGTGATAGGAAGCGGATAGTTATCTCGAATAGTGGCTGCATTAACCTTCTTCAAGTTAATGCACACACGTAGCTTTCCATTCTTCTTGGGCACCACTACGATGGGGGATACCCACTCACTGTGCTTAATTTCATAAATAAATCTAGCTTCAACCAAGCGATCTATCTCTTCTTTGATCTTGGCAGCATCGTTATCATTGTATGTGTATGGCTTCTGTTTAGAGGGTTTGGCATCTGAGGTCATGGGAATCGTGTATGAGCATATGTTAGGGTCTACACCTTTCAAGTCCTTGTAACTCCAAGTGAATACATCTCGGTATTCTCTTAGCAAGGCTATCAACTCTTGCTCCTCTTCCTCAGTGAGGTCATGTCCTATGTAGGTGCATCTTTCTTCTCCTTCTTCTATGGCTAAAACTATTTTCTTGGTGGTTTCTTTGTTATCATAGGCCTCTCCTGCTTGGGCATCATGTTTAGGCATTCTTATCATGACTCTCCTATCTTCTATCTCATGTTTCTTAAAATTTTTAGGGACGTCAAACAAAGATTCCTCCTCTTCTGGTATGACTTCTCTCTTCTTCCTTTTCTTGCCTTCACTCTTGGTGGCCACTTTTGTGAGGTTAACCTCACATCGTTGGTAATCTCTTCATGTCTCTGACGGTGAGCTTCTACCTCATAGAAGTATTCTTCATCTGATGCAAAAGGCGGGTCCATAATGATTGACTCTAGATCAGAGTCACTTGCATCCTCGAATGCATCAGTGCTAGGTTCACATTCTTCCAAAACCGAATCACCCATGATTGGCTCTATTAAGAAGACTGAAATGTCATAGCCATCCTCGTCACAGTGGGGTGTCCATTGTTCTTCATTGATGGCTACATCCATGGTTGCGAGAATTTTCGCCCAGCCATGAGGTTCAAATTCTTCATCAGGAAATACTACAGGTGCGTAGGCTGGGTCTTGAACTGATCTATGGGTTTCTTTCCACCTACCTCTCTGGCTTTTTCCCTCTGTTAGGCCGTCGGATTGGCACAATGTAATTT
Source organism: Ceratopteris richardii (assembly GCA_020310875.1). Lineage (NCBI taxonomy): Eukaryota > Viridiplantae > Streptophyta > Polypodiopsida > Polypodiales > Pteridaceae > Ceratopteris > Ceratopteris richardii. The sequence goes on from CM035421.1 coordinate 85,728,223, forward strand.
TATATTTTCATATACCGCACGCACCGAAAGGGCGTAGCGAAGTGATGTAACCCATTTACTCATTAATGAAGAGACATTACGGTGTTCTCAGGTGGGAGAGGAGACGGGGATTGCCAGATTGTCTGTCTGGGCTACTTGCGACCTTGTGGAGACGTCGTAGTGCAGAGTTTGCAGATATCTAAAGTACTGTTAAGTCTATTCTTATTGAATTGCCGTAAGTTACTATTACACAGTAATACTGTCGTAACATTAATAAGTCTATTTGATTATGTGATTGAACAACTGCATGATATCTACTGTGTGAGGATACCGTAAACGGAGGATTATACTGTGTAACAGAAGTTAATGCCTAGGCATATAATTACTGTTTGGGTAATTAGTTAATTGGGAAAATAGATAAAGGGCCTCTGCATTGTCAGACCCCTACCATCCCCAAGAACTCGAAAAGAGATTAAAAGGCGACTGGACAGAAGTCCCTTTTTAACACTGGCGCCGTCTGTGGGAAGATGGCAATAGATTGAGAATAATCAGTAAGGGTAGAGCAGTACATAAGGCAAACGGTGCAGCGGTGATATATGTTGGTTACTCGATCGGGCGAGTCTTATCCGACGTATAGGAGAGACCAGCATCCCTGGGCAGTTCCAAATCTATTAGGGACACCCCCAGGTGGTAGAAATATAGGCCATTTAAGCCCAGTGGTAGAAGGATCGAAGCCAGTTAGCAGTGATTCCGGTACCAGTTCGGTGACACATGATGAGATTCCGATAGATTCCGGTGTGATTATGGTATGTTTTGAAGAAGGTACAGTGACTTCTGAGTGTACAGAGACGCAGTGCGCAATTGGTTCGACATTATCTGGTCAGAATCCGACTATTTTCGGTGATAAAGTTGTGTTACCAAGTGAGACCGTTTCCGTTGAAAAGATAACTTGGTGCCGTGAAAGTTCAGTAAATTCCGATGGGAGTTCGGTACCATTTACTGGGAATTAGAAGTTCTTCGGTGACAGTGTAGTGCTACCTGGTGGACCCTTATTACGTTCACCACTGTTCGGGGCGAACCTCTCTAGTCTCGATACCAAAGCGGAGGATAGGTTATTTGATTTGGAAATAAGTAAGAGATTCAACACCATTTTTGAACCAGAAGGTGAGCAGTCTGACAATACAGATTCTGAAGGACAAGAAACACCTCCTCCACAGACAGATAGCAACAACATTACTTACACTAGCACTATGAGTGGTTCATAGTCTCAGCAGCAGACACCCCCCTCAGCCGCAACCACAGTTTCAGTAGCAACAACAGCAGCAGCCGCAACCAATTATACTAGTTCGACCTGTTCCAACAGGAGTGACTTACACCAAGTTCGGTGGATTCCTGAGTGACGACCCTGATGCCCATGTGCGCACCTTTGAGATAAGCTATGCAGTGCTGAATCATCCACCCGATCCGGCATACAAGGCTATCGTATTTCAGGCCACCTTAGTTAATGAAGCAGCTAGGTGGTTGATTGAGTATGATATTAATCATTTCGCTAACTATGATGCTGTGAGGGATGCGTTTTTACAGAGTTTCCGGTTGAAGAAAAATCTTGTCGAGATCTTTGACTATTTGCATAACAATCGATAGAAACCGCATCAAACTGTTCAGGAATACGCAACATTGTTTCGAACTCACTTAAGGCAGCTGCCTCCGGCACATGCTAATCTACCGAACGATGTCATAACCCAATGGTTCATTAACAGACTGAATCCGTAGCTTAAACAAATCATGATCATCCGTTGTGTGGGTGCAATGACACTAGATGTTGTTATTGTGATGGCCCTGCAACTAGAGCATAAAGTTGGAGGATTTACAGAAGACTTGGAATGGCTAAAAGCCAGTAAGAATGTAGCGGATGATCCGGCTAAACAGATGTATTGCACCAAGTGCAAAAATCCAGGGCACACCAGTGCTACATGTGCTCTTAACCAGATGTATTGTGCCATCTGCAACACAACAGGACACTCAATGGAAAACTGCACGTATAATGCCAAGGTGTAGGGCAAAGCAGCTATAAACGCCATCATACAAGAACCAGGTTAGCCAACAACCCATTATGTGCCACCACAGATGCAAACCAATCAGTCGCAAGGATATAGGAATTACCGAGATCAACCGAACACCAATTTTAATTCAAATCGATGGCAGGCGGGTACATCAACGAAAGGTACCTCTCTTCCACCCCCTCAATGTCATTTTTGCGGCGAGATTGGCCACATCCATAGATTTTGCAAGGAAGCAGCAGAGTAGAACAAAAGAAAGAAAGAGTGGCAAAATCCTATGACCAACATGGTTTATATTTCACCAGTCGAGTCACAAGCCGCTGTAGTGCAGACAAGATCGGGTAAGCAGTTGCATCCAGCAGCTGAAGTGTTCGAGCCTGGTATCCGTGAGCAGCAGCGAATGTTCACAAAGGCTAGTCACTGGACAGCTAAGGAGCCGACTGTGTTTCCTGATCCCATTCCGGTAACACATTTTCCCCTACCGTAGGCAAGATTGAATGAACAAAATTCGGCCACAACAACATTAGATTCATCATCAGAATCGGTGAGAAGTACGGCCCAACCAGATCAGGTATGGGATATCCTATCTAAGGCTTCAATCACACTCCCCTTGGGACAGTTGCTTGCATTAGTGCCAGGAGTAAGGCAGCAATTTCAGTAGCAGGTTAGTCCTGGACCTTCTTGTACTCCGTCGACGGCAACCATACAATTGGAAATTGATTCTACGGTGGATCATTCAGTCCCATTGATCATCGTCTGGCACAAAAACCACAAGATTACCCAAGTTCTAATTGATGGTGGCTCGGGTGTGAATATAGCAACGACAGCACTCTGCAATCAATTGGGTTGAACCCAAATTGAGGCCGTACAATTTTTTGTATGAATGGAAGACCAATCCCGCGTCCATCCGGTGGGACTAGTACGAAATATCCCGATTACCTTGCAGGGGACTTTTGTAGTCCTAGAACTACTAGAATCCAGCCTCGACTACAATTTACTTTTCGGATGACCATGGTTGAAGCAAGCCAAAGTTGTACAGGATTGGTCAGTGCAAGAGTTAACTTTCAAAGACAACCACGGGAAATATGTAGTTAAATTAGATGCCATGCAACCCTACGATCTTCATGCACGACCATATGTAGCGGAGCCGGTCCATATGCTGGATGGATTATCAGACGGCGAGGAAGAGGCGTTCCTGAAGACCAATAAGGATCTGATCTCATTAAGTACTATAGATCTCCAGTCGATCGTAGACAAGTGGAGTTCGATAGCCTATACGGTTGTACCAGTGACCCGAGATGCAGAAGCAAATGATGGTGTCGCTATGGATGGAGCCACCTTACATCAACTCTTGTAGTCAGCTGATGACCTGGTAAAACCTCGACAATTTTATGTACCGGAAGATCAATTAGTAACATACAATTTGGGTGATACGGTCAACCCGCGACCCGTAAAGATTAAAGCAGGCTTAGCAGAGATGTTCCAAGATGATTTAATACGACTTCTACGTGAATTCTCTGATGTTTTTGCTTGGGATTATTGAGATATGAAAGGTTTGGACCCGCGGATTTATCAACATCGAGTAGTGCTCAAACCGGAGGCGAGGCCAATCAAACAGTCTAGTTACCAAATGAACCCCAATTATGCAGCACAGGTCAAAGCAGAACTTGATCGGTTATTGAAGGTGGGATTCATTGTCCCAATCGAGCATGCTGAATGGATATCTCCAATAGTGATTGTCCCGAAGAAAAATAAACAGTTGCGCATCTGTGTTGATTACCGGAAACTCAATGCTGCCACTGTACCGGATCCATTCCCTCTCCCCTTTCTGGACACAATGCTTGACAGGGTGGCAGGGAACGAGATGTATTCATTTCTGGATGGCTATAGTGGCTATAATTAGGTGAGGATGGCAGAATAGGACATACCTAAAAGAACTTTTATCACGAACTGGGGTGTTTATGCTTGCACTGTAATGTGGTTCGCGTTAAGAAATGCCCCGAGCACCTTCCAAAGATGCATGCAGGAAGTCTTTTCACCCTTCTTAACTACATTTATGCAAGTATATTTGGACGATTTTTCCTTATTTGGCAAGTCTTCAGCGCACCTGTATCATTTACGGTGCTGCTTTGAAAAATGCCGAGAATACCGATTATGCTTGAATCCGACCAAGTCTGTTTTTGCGGTCTCTTGTGTCAAACTACTGGGACATATTATTTCTCAACAAGGAATACAGGTTGATCCGGATAAAGTAGCATCCGTGTTGGAAGCACCAGTCCCCACGACACCGAAAGAAGTTATGCGCTTTCTGGGCCAAATTTGGTGGCATGGCAGACATTTACGGTGGTTAGCTCATTTAGCAACACCACTCAATCGGCTTATGACTAGTGCTCCGCGACAGTATGATTGGACACTAGAGTGCCAAAATGCATTTGATCGTTTAAAGGTTTTATTAACGTAGGCCCCAATTTTACAACCACTGGATTGGGAACGTCCATTCCATGTCTTTCTGGATGCATCGGACATAGCTATTGGTAGCGTACTAATGCAACAAACTGACAAATGGTTTCGGCCTATCTATTATGTAGGTCGCCGATTAGCCCCTGCTGAAAGAAACTATTCAATGAGCGAAAGAGAATGTCTCGGGTTAGTGTACTCTGTTAAAAAGTTCCGACATTATTTGTTGGGCCGAAAGTTCACCTTCCATGTGGATCATGCCGCACTCATGTATTTGGTCCGGCAGCAACATGTAGGTGGGAGATTGGCTCGATGGGTTTTATTATTACAAGAGTTCGACTATGAAGTTATTCATCGACCGGGCACAACACATGCCTTGGAAGATTTTCTATCTTGATTGGATTCCGGTGAGTCTCAAGTAGGGGTTGATGATACTACACAGGCAATTTACGTTACTGAGCTAACTACTGAAGAATCTACAATACCTCTGGTTACTCCTACATACTATGATACGTTACTCACTTTCCTCAGCGATGGTTGTCTTCCTCCTCATATTCCCCCTACTCTGCGGCGGAAACTTGCAGTTTATAGTCGAAGATTCCGGTTGATCGTAGGTCAACTCTACTACATGGATCATACTGGTGTTTTACTTCGTTGTATCCCTCCACATGAAGCAGAATCGGTTATTGCTATGGCTCATTCATTACCCTCAGGCCGACATTTCGCAGCTGATACTACTCACAGTAAAATTCTGCAAAGTGGGCTTTGGTGGCCTACAATGTACAAAGATGTGACTCAGTTTGTGCAGTAGTGTGATGTCTGTCAACGGTCTGGACAGCCCTTGCAGCGATACTTCTTTCCCCTTCAACCTATCTTATCTTTGGAACCCTTTCAGAAGTGGGGTCTAGATTTTATTGGCCTAATAACACCACCAGCGACCCTCACCAACAATCGCTATATATTGACTTGTACAGATTATGCCACCAGGTGGGCAGAAGCTTGGGCTTTGCGTTCTGCCACAGCAGTTTCGGTGGCAAAATGTTTGATGAAGGACGTTTTTCCTCATTATGGGTTGCCTCTAGGAATCGTTACGGAGGTACACACTGCAAGTATTGACCGAGATATTTCAGATTGTCCACAAATTCAGCTCGCCTTATTATCCCCGTGCCAATGGTTTTGCGGAGAGTACCAATAAGACTTTGTTGACTATCCTCCGCAAATTGCTTTTGGAATGTCCGGAATATTGGGACCAGTTACTACCTGCAGTTTTGTGGGCTTACCAAACTACGTACAAGGTAGCTACTGGCATTTCCCCGTTCAAACTAGCTTATGGATTGGAAGCTATTGCACCGATGGAAGTAGTAGTACCGAGCCTATGTGTGGCCTTAGCTCAAAAATTGCTGCCAGAAGCGTCTTTGCCATTTTCATTGGATGCCCTTAGATCATTGGATGAACATCGCTGGGAAAGTTTTATGGTTCTTCAGGAAGTTCAGCTGTGTCAAGTTCGTACCCATGATCGTTTCCTCAAGACCCCTGTGTTTACGGTGGGGCAACTTGTGTTATTCTACAATGCTAAAGCAAATCGGCCTGCTGGAAAATTTAAATTACGGTGGCTTGGTCCATACCGGATTGTTGACCAAGTGGGACCAACAACTTTTTGGTTGGCAACCTTAATCGGTGTTCTCTTGCCAAAAGTGATTAATGGTTCTAAGCTACACCCATATCACCAACCACTTGATCACCGCTGACGTGTTCCTCGTCTTTTTTGCGTGTCCCTTGTTTTCTTTTTCTCCCTGCATTTCGGTTGACCACAGACCGTAATCTCCTCGTTTTGATATCTAAATATGATTAATCACCGCCCTATGTTACTGTTTCTGCTCATGCATGCATGCCGTAACTATGACGGATATCTTTCCAATAACGTGCGATGATTAGGGTTTTCGACTGCCTAAATTTACCTGTATGACTACTTAATCTTGTTTCTTTTCTTGTTAATCGCTATTGTGTTTGTGTGCTTGTGCGTTGTTTGTTTTCGGTGTTCTTGTGATTACTCGTGCACGCCATGGAAGCTCTCGCGAATGTCGCCACCTTCCGTGCAGGACTCACTCCAGAAGTGAGTGAGTATTTGCGCACCCGTGGTCTGCTGGCCTTCGCTGAATTGCCTTGGCATTCAGTGGAGTGTCAACCATTTTATGCACAGATCATCTCTGCCATCACCTCTACACCTGCTACAGAGCAGTGTTGGCCAATAGCCTGTTTACCATCCCGCGTTGCTATTACTTTAGCTTCGTTTGCTGAAGCTTTCTGCCTCCCTATGGAAGGATTGGAGAATGGTCCACTTCTTCCCATAGCCGCCATGAAAGAGTTGTTTCCCCGACACTCATCTAATGAGTACGCCATTCTGTGTCGACCTGAACTAGAGCGTACAGCTCTGCAATTTTTAGTTGCTATTTTGAATTTACAAAAATGCACTTATGGTATTTCTCACCCCTTCTATTCGATGATAGACATTGGGTCCCGTGAAACTCTCAATTTCACATCCTTCTACTTCTGGCGCATTCACCGTGAATGTGTTGCGGTTATCAAACAAGTCAATAAGGGTGACCTTCCACGCTCTCGTCTACCCCATATCCTCACGTTTCTCTTTCCAGCAATCCAAGCCATGCAACCCCCCCCCAAATGCTCCCTTTTTGTTGCATGAAGAATCTACTCATATGCTCGAGGATGAGGAAGATGATGATGCCGATCTATTTCAACTTCTTCACCAGAAACGCAGACACATAAGTCCCTCTGAGAGTCAGGTGCAAGGATCAATTGCTGGTCATGAAGACAAAGTTTTCCATGATACTGCTGCTTCTATTCACGTTGAGTCTCCTGGTCCGTCTTCTCCAATTAAGCAGCAGGAACAAGGTGCCAACCTGGAAGACTCACGACGAAGTTTCTAGAATTGATGGTCAATTGCTGATATGAGATTGAGCCGAGATGCAGCCCTTGCCAATGATTTTTATTTGCAAGAAGCATTTTTGCAATCGTAGACCGATGCTTTGATAAGTCAGGTTATTGCGGCGAGTTCAGTACGCACTGACGCACAGTTGGTGGAGCCGGAAACACTAAAGCTGATGCTCGATTCATTCAGAAAATCACTAGAACCTTTAAATTAGCCCGAGCTATGTATATACAAGGCATTGTAGATGAGCCTTAAGTTTGGTTTCTTTGCGGGTTCGAGTCCAACGTGCGTGCCAGTGTTAGGCCGCCGGATTGGCACAATGTAATTTTATATTTTCATATACCGCACGCACTGAAAGGGCGTAGCAAAGTGATGTAACCCTTTTACTCATTCATGAAGAGACATTACGGTGTTCTCCAGTGCGAGAGGAGACAGGAATCGCCCGACTGCCTGTCTGGGCGACTTGCGACCTTGCGGAGACATCGTAGTGCAGAGTTTGCAGATATCTGAAGTACTGTTAAGTCTATTCTTATTGAATTACCGTAAGTTACTATTACACAGTAATACTGTCGTAACATTAATAAGTCTGTTCGATTATGTGATTGAACAACTGCACGATATCTACTGTGTGAGGATACCGTAAACGGAGGATTATACCGTGTAACAGAAGTTAATGCCTGGGCGTATAATTACTGTTTGGGTAATTAGTTAATTGGGAAAATAGATAAAGGGCTCTTGCATTGTCAGACCCCTACCATCCCCAAGAACCCAAAAAGAGATTAAAAGGCGACTGGATGGAAATCCCTTTTTAAGACCTCTTTTCTTCTTCTACTACTACTTTGCTAGGGCAAATCTAGGAATGTGCTTGCTAGAGACGCCTAATTTCTGAGCTACCTTTTCTTCTAGATCCTCAATTGATGTGGATTGTGAGGAAGCAAGTGTTGGAACATGAAGCTTACACTATCCTTGAGGTGGATTTGATCTACATCAAAGGCTATCACATCAAAAGAATATCTATTGGAGAGTTCTTTTTCATATGCTCATTTATTGTATTTTTTTGAGAAATTTTTGATGGTTCATTTACCCTTGTAAAAGCCTTGAGCTTTACACTTGTAAAGGTAGAAATATAGAGCCAAAATACCACAAATTTGTGGTGGTTGAAGTTGCATTCAATCAAGCAATCAATTACCTAAAAGTAGATCAAAGTAGATCTTCACTTTTCCTAGATTGTAGGAAAGTGAATTGATTCCATCCAACAACCATTCCCACCTTCATTTGAATTCAAATTCAACTTGTAAAAGTCTTGGAACACTCCTAGAGGCTATATAAGGACTTGAAATTACTTGTACATTACATGGAAGCAATATACATACACTTGTGACCATCATTGTCTTGCTCCTTCAATTCTCTGCATCATCTTCTTCGCCAACAGTAATTGTGCAGAGGCTGCTGCTCTCTCTCCAGAGCTCCAAATTGAGTGCAAGATATCTCATTGGAAAGGTATAAGTGTCTAATTTATGCCTATAAAGTTTCAAAGCATTTGGGTTAGTAGATTGGAAAAAATCGGAGTTTTCCTGTCTCCGGGTCAATCTCTACGTATTCTTGAAAAATAGGAAGTACCATCGGTGAATGTCGCATTCATTCCTATAGCATATTTTGCTTATTTCTTATACTTTTGTGCATTCCATACACAAAACCCTATGTGTATCACTCCCATAAAAGGATTTTTTCTATTTGTAATTAGGCTGGTCGCTATGGGCCTTTGAAGCTCATTGTCTCTTCCATAGATAGTAAGTTTTTTGAGATAGTCGACCCGCGAACCTATCTGTTTTGTATCGACTCATTCTCCTTGATGCTCCAAAGTACATAGTGTATTTCTTTGCACTTATTACATGCCTATAAGTTCTATTTAAGTCTCCATAAGCTCAAGGGCTAATCTTGTGCCGGTTGGCTTGACCAAACTTCGTCGCTTTGAAACGCACTTTTCTACCTTCTACAAGCTTCTCCAAGTTCTTTTAGTGGTATCAGAGCTAGATCAAGATGGGTGACGGCTTTCCCTCAATGATCGAGAAGCTTTATCGACACAACTACGCGGCTTGGCAAATCAGAATGGAGGCCTATTTGCAAGGTAGAAATCTTTATGGAATTGTAGCAGGTGATGAAGTGATGCCTATTCGAAGATCCAAAGGAGGACCTACACAAGAGTGATGGAGAGTGTTAATCTCCAAAAGAACAAGTTAACCTTGAATTTAGATCACCTCTATATCAAGATCAACTTTAGACTCCACCTAATTTAGAGAATCTTCACCAAATTATCAGAAAATTGATTATTCTGAAAATTTCAGTTTCTTCAGAAAAGTCTGCTACAGATTAGTCACTCATTGACTAATCAATCCTGTAAAGTTTTTTATAAAACTTTGCACAACACTTCGCCTTAAGGTTGCGCAACTTTGCCAAGTTAAATCTCTCAAAAAGATTAAGTACACACTGAGAAATGTGTGAAACACTTTACCTATGTCTGAAAGTGCTTCTCTGCAATGGCGACTTTGACACCTGCAACTTCTTAGCACTGGTTCTCCCAAAGTAAAACCCGTTTGACCAAGATCTTTTAGCCATAGATGGCTTATCTTCCAACTTAGATTTTGAGCCCTCACTTGTGTAAAACTTTACACTGTGGACTGAGCAATGATCATTTCATTGAAGATGAAATGTGCGCCAGATTTCTCGACTGTTAGAACATTCTTACATATGAATGTTCCTAAACAAAATTCTCACAGCCTGATTACAATTAACTTCTCAAATTCTAGCCATAGATAGATTAGCTATGGACTTAGATATGTGCAAAAGGATTTCTCAAAAGATTGAACACAGAAGGAGCAAACAGCAAAATATCGGGCGCAAAAATTCTCGATTTCTCAGAAAACTTACATCTAAGTGAGAATGGACAATTCACTCACTTTTCATGTGTCTAATGACACTAATTTCTCTCTCCCTATTCTCAAATCGTCTTCTGCTCTACTTGCCCGACATTTTCAAACATATTTATAGATGAATATATACAAGTGTATGACTTAAACAAGAGTATAAGTCAGCTAATGTACATATGTGTACATATCTTTGAGTTTTCTGAAAATGTCCTTCCTTCAACCATCTGACTTTGTTTCCTTCTTGACTCCTTGACTTCATTTCTCCATAATCCTTCAATTGATGATTGTCATGCACCAACAGCTCCCCCTCAATCATTAATTGAGGTTCTTTTCTATCTTCTTTACTCCAGCCATATCCTTGAATCTTTGTAGTTTTGGTCCATCTAGACTTTTAGTCATCATATCTGCAACTTGATCTTTTGTGGGAGTGTGTATGACTTCAATCTCTTTCTCAATGACCTTCTCTCTCAGAAAATGATACTGTATTTCAATATGCTTAGTTCTAGCATGAAATACAGGATTAGCTGCCAAGTATAATGAACTCATATTGTCTCCACAAATAATAGGAGTACTCTGAATCACATCAAAAACTTTCAAAAGTGTCTTTAACCATATTACCTCTTTTGCAGCTTCCACCATAGCTTTATATTCTGCCTCTGTGGATGACAAAGCAACTGTATGTTGCTTCTTGGAACACCATGAAATCAATTTGTCTCCTACATAGCACAAGTATCCATGTGTTGATCTTCTATCATCCACATTACCTGCCCAATCTGCATCACTATATATCTTGATTCTTGTATCTGAAGTAAACCCATAGTACAACCCTTCTTTGAGTGTACCCTTGATGTACCTAAGTACTCTTTGTCCTGCAATCCAATGTTCCTTTCTAGGACAATGCATGAATTGTGAAAGCACACCAACTGCATATGACAAGTCAGGCCTTGTCAATGTAGCATAAATCAAGCTACCAACCAAACTTTGAGAGAGTTTCATATCTCTGAACTCTTCTCCTCCAAACCTAGACAATTTATGGTTCACTTCCAAAGGTGTAGGTGCAACCCTGCAATCTTCCATTTTAAATTTGGTTAGCAAATTTTTAAGATACCTTTCTTGGGTCACATATACTCCATGTTGAGTATAAGAGATCTCCATTCCCAAGAAGAATGATAAGTTCCCCAAATCACTGATTTTGAACTCTTTCTCCATCTGCTTTTTGATCATTTGTATCCCCTTATCATCTGTTCCTGTAAGTATTATATCATCAACATAAATACACACATAAATAAACCCATCTTCACTTGCTTTGACTAGCAAGCTACTATCTGCCTTTGATGCTTGAAATCCAAGATCATTCAAGAATTTTACAAGCCTATAATTCCAAGCCCTTGGGGCTTGCTTCAACCCATACAAAGCTCTCTTGAGCTTACACACATAATTTGGACTCACTTGATCTTTGAACCCATCTGGTTGCTCCATGTAGACTTCATCTGAAATGTAACCATTCAAGAAAGCATTTTTAACATCTAATTGAGACAACTTCCAACCTTTACAAGCAGCAATTGCTATGAGTGTCCTGATGGTTGTCATCTTTGCCACAGGACTATAGGTCTCATCATAGTCCACTCCATATGTCTGTGCATACCCTTTCACAACAAGTCTAGCTTTGTACCTAGACACACTTCCATCTGCAAATCTCTTAGTCTTGTAAACCCACTTACAACCAATGATTTTCTGACTATTAGGTTTAGGAACCAAATCCCATGTTTGATTCTCTATCAATGCATCATACTCCTCTTGCATAGCATCTTCCCAATTCTTCTTCTCTTTGGCCTCTTCATATGTAGAAGGGTCTTCATCTGCTTTTACCAAATAAGCATAATCTTTAGTAGTCAAGAATGAAGTGTCATAGCTATACCTTGTAGGTTGCCATTTGTGCCTAGATGATCTCCTAACTTCTGCACTTCTTGAGGTCTCTGGTTCATCACATTCTGGATCAAACCTTGGCCTCTCTTCAACTTCAATCTGCACTTCATTACTCTCACTTTCATCAAGTAATTGAATCTTTGCTTTACCTTTCCTTTGTTCCACTACTTCTTCATCATCTGCATGTACATTATATTTACCTGCATACCAAGTACCTTGCTCATCAAATGTAACATCCTTGGATACAATAAATTGCTTTGTGGATGGACTCCACAACCTGTATCCCATTTGCTTATCATCATAACCAATGAATACATACTTCTCTGCCTTAGGCTCCAACTTATGCCTCAATTGAGATGGCACATATGCATATGCCAAGCAACCAAATATTGTGCAATGATCTAAGGTAGGTTTCTTACCCCACCAAGCTTCATATGGTGTCATACCCTGCAAAGCTTTACAAGGCAATCTATTAACCAAATATGTAGCTGTATTAACAGCCTCAGCCCACAAATAATTTGGGCAATTCTTCTCTTTCATCATGGACCTTGCAAATTCAACAAGAGTCCTATTTCTTCTTTCTGCTACCCCATTTTGTTGAGGAGAGTACCTGCAAGTAACTTCTCTCTTTATACCTGCATTCCACAAATAATCATTGAACTCATTTGAAAAATACTCTCCCCCTCCATCTGACCTTAGTCTCTTCAATTTTTGACCTGTAATCCTTTCTGCATATGCATGATAGTGTTTAAATGTATTAAACACTTCTGACTTTTCCTTAATCACATAAATTGTGATCCACCTGGTAGCATCATCAACATATATGACATAATATCTTGAACCATTTATACTAAAGTCCTTTGAAGGACCCCACACATCTGTATGCACCAATTCAAGCCTTTCTGAATACATAAATCCATGCTTGGAATAGGATTGCTTATGAGCCTTACCTAATTGACATGCCTCACATCTGTATGTCATGTGTTGACCTGCAATGTTAGGCATTCCAAGCACTAAATCATTGTTAATCATTTCTTTGATACCTCTTTCATTAAAGTGTCCAAGTCTTTTGTGCCAAAGATCCAATTCTGACACCTTCTGCTCTCCATATGTGAACATAGCATGTCCAACATTTCCTTGTACCTTCAATGTGAAAAGCCTACCTTCTTTCTTTCCTGCAATAACTTGTTTATACCCTTGACTAGGGTCTTCCACATAAACTCCATCATTTGTGAACCTTACCTCATATCCTTTTTCCACAATTTGACCTACACTTATCAAATTCTTTGGAATTGTGGGAACATAAAGTACCTTACTCAGAAGAGTGCTCCCATCCTTAGCTTTGACTGAACCAATTGACTTTACCTTATGCTTTGTATTATCACCTGTCTGTACTGTATGATTAATTGCATTATGATCTAGGTCAGTCATCAAAGCAATATTTCCACTCAAATGATTACTACATCCTGAATCAATATAAAACACTCTCATGTCCTCATGTGAAGTTTCACATGTATTCATAATGAGAGTTGAGTCCTCCTTTTGATCTGATGCATAGTTGTAGTAGGTGTTATTATAGGATTGACTTTGGAAGTTTCTTCCACCACCTCTTCCAAAAGAATTCCTACCACCTCTACCTCTGAAATTTCCTCTATGAAATCTACCACCTCTTGCTCTTTGATTAAAGTTCTGATAATTACCATTGTTTTGATTATTATGCCAACAATCATGAGATAGATGATTGGTCTTACCACATATCCAACAAGCTCTTGCATTCTCTTTGTTGTTTCTGCCTCTTCCTCTACTTCTGCCATTTCCTCTTCCTCTTATGAAGTTTGCTTGGTTTGATGTACCTTCTTCTTCACCTGATTGTTGCTTTCCTTTGTTGGCTTTCTTCTTGTCTTTAGAATACATTGCATGACCTGCACTCTTATCAACATCTCCTTTGACATCATTCTCAAAAGTTAGCATATGACCTAACAATTGATTCAAATCAAGAGTAAAGTGATCTAATGAAAGTTCTGTAGATAAAATGAAAGGCTTCCACTTCTCATCTCCTCTTAGCCCTGTGAGTATTTGTCTTACCAATTTGTCTTCTTCAATATCTTCATCCACTGCACCTAAAGAATCTGCAATGTCCCTCATCTTTGTCACATAATCAGAGATTGATTGTGAGGCCTTCTTCTTGAAGGTAGTAAATTCTGCCCATAGTGAAGCTTTTCTTGATTTGGTTGTATTTTGGAAATGCTCTTCCAAAGCATTCCAAATGTCACAAGCACTTTCAAGTCCTCTAATGTGAGGAAGCAAATAGTCATTGACTGCCATGTAGATGATGCTTCTTGCTTGAGCATCCTTCTTCATCCAATTCTTCAAATCTGCAAGCTCCTCCCTAGTTGGAACACTAGGATCTCTGAATTCTGGCTTTTCTTCATCTCCTGTGATGTATCCTATCAGATCTTTGCTCATAAGGTGAGCTTCCATCCTCATAGACCATGCAGGATAGTTCTCTCTATCCAATTTTTCAATTTGGAGACTATCTCCCATCTTTACTTCACCTGTAGCTTCAAATCTTTAACCTTTACAGATAATAAATGTACCTTTACTTCGAATGTTGCTCCTTCTGATCCTTTTGATGCTCTTTGTATGTCTTCCTTTGATCTTTCTTCAACCTTTACCCTTCTGCACCTTCAAAATGTAAAGTTTTGTATTTCTGCAATAGTCGGAGTCTTCTTCACTTCAATTTTGACACAACCTGCTCTGATACCACTGATGGAGAGTGTTAATCTCCAAAAGAACAAGTTAACCTTGAATTTAGATCACCTCTATATCAAGATCAACTTTAGACTCCACCTAATTTAGAGAATCTTCACCAAATTATCAGAAAATTGATTTTTCTGAAAATTTCAGTTTCTTCAGAAAAGTCTGCTACAGATTAGTCACTCATTGACTAATCAATCCTATAAAGTTTTTGATAAAACTTTGCACAACACTTTGCCTTAAGGTTGCGCAACTTTGCCAAGTTAAATCTCTCAAAAAGATTAAGTACACACTGAGAAATGTGTGAAACACTTTACCTATGTCTGAAAGTGCTTCTCTGCAATGGCGACTTTGACACCTGCAACTTCTTAGCACTGGTTCTCCCAAAGTAAAACCCATTTGACCAAGATCTTTTAGCCATAGATGGCTTATCTTCCAACTTAGATTTTGAGCCCTCACTTGTGTAAAACTTTACACTGTGGACTGAGCAATGATCATTTCATTGAAGATGAAATGTGCGCCAGATTTCTCGACTGTTAGAACATTCTTACATATGAATGTTCCTAAACAAAATTCTCACAGCCTGATTACAATTAACTTCTCAAATTCTAGCCATAGATAGATTAGCTATGGACTTAGATACGTGCAAAAGGATTTCTCAAAAGATTGAACACAGAAGGAGCAAACAGCAAAATATCGGGCGCAAAAATTCTCGATTTCTCAGAAAACTTACATCTAAGTGAGAATGGACAATTCACTCACTTTTCATGTGTCTAATGACACTAATTTCTCTCTCCCTATTCTCAAATCTTCTTCTGCTCTACTTGCCCGACATTTTCAAACATATTTATAGATGAATATATACAAGTGTATGACTTAAACAAGAGTATAAGTCAGCTAATGTACATATGTGTACATATCTTTGAGTTTTCTGAAAATGTCCTTCCTTCAACCATCTGACTTTGTTTCCTTCTTGACTCCTTGACTTCATTTCTCCATAATCCTTCAATTGATGATTGTCATGTACCAACAAAGAGGAGACAGATAAGCTCACACTTTGGTGCGCAAGGGATGCTCAAGCAAGGTCGTACATACTAAACTCTATCTCTGACTTTCTATTACCACATATTAGAGGATGCAAGACATCTTAAGAGACTTGGGATGCCCTCGAGACTTTCTTTTCTACTAGTACCAAAGCACGAAAGAATCATCTTTGGAATGAGTTCAACCAAATGAAGAAGACACCTAAACAAACCATCACAGAGTTTGTTATCAAGGTCAGGGAGGTTGCGGATTAGTTAGCATCCATTGGAGAGCTGATTGAAGAAGAGGTCATCATGAGACAAATTCTCAACGGCATTCGAAGTGATAATCAATGGCAATCCTTCACGACGGCTTATGATCTCATCATGGATGTGCAAACTCCAGACTTCAATATCTTTCTTGGACAACTCTTCAATCAAGAAGCCAGCAATAGCATAAAGGAAGGTAACTCTTATCATGGTAATTCAACTAGTGCTCTATATGCAGATACGAAGGATAAGAAGCAAAAAGGCAAGAAGAAGGAAGAAGATGAAGAAGAGACTTCCCAAGCCAACTTTGCAAGCAAGAGCAAGTGTAAAGGGAAGAAGAAAGGACCAAAGCAAGACAAAGCCAAAGGTCAGAATGTTCAACCTTGTGCCATATGCGATAAGACCAACCACACCACTCAGAATTGCTGGTTCAATGGGAAGACCCAAAAAGGAAGTGGAAGAGGTGGATATGGCAGCAATAGAGGCAGAGGTGGACACAACTTCAACAATAACAATAGAAGCTATAATAGAAGGGAATACAACAATTATTCAAAAGATCAACCACATGAAGACTCTTTGCTTCTTATGAATCTAAGCCACAAAGAAGGTAAAGTAGATGATCATTTGTTCTACATAGATTCAGGATGTTCGAATCATGTTGCAGGCAACATTGCTCTTCTATCTGACTTGGAAAGTCCAAAGCATAGACATGAAGTGCAAATAGGGGATGACACGAAGCACAATGTGGAGAAGATTGGTAATGTCAAAGCTTCCAATGGCAGGACAAACATTCTAAGTAAGGTTCTCTATGTACCCACCATCACTAAAAACCTAACAAGTGTAGGCCAAATAGTTGAAAAAGTCTTGCAAGTTAGGTTCACCCAACATGGAGCTTTTGTGGAAGATCCATGTCAAGGCTTCCAGAAGATAGCTCGAGGTGAGAAGCATGGTAGGCTCTTTACTTTTGAAGTAGGAGAAACCAGGAACATAGCTCTATTCAACTTTGGGTCTCAAACCCTAAGTGAGCTTGAAGTGTGGCATAAGAGACTTGCTCATGTGAATGAAAGAACCTTGAAGGATATATGCAGGGATCAAAGTGTTCTAGGACTGCCGAACATATCAAAGCAATACATGATCAACAGGTGTGATGCATGTCAGATTGGGAAGGCACAAAGACAACCACTCAACCACAAAGGCTACATCCACAACAACTTATTGGACTTAGTACATACAGATGTATGGGGACCAACTCAAGAACCTTCATTGGCAGGATCAAGGTATTATGTCTCATTTATTGACGACCATAGTAGATGGGTTGTTCTATACTTTATCAAGAGTAAGAATGAAGTGTTTGATTGCTTCAAGAAGTATCTTGCACATGTGGAGAATCATACAGGTAGATCACTAAAGAAGCTCAGATGTGATGGAGGGGGAGAATACTTCTCCAAAGAGTTTGATGAGTTCTTGCAAGACAAAGGTATCAAAAGGGAAGTGACTACTAGGTACTCTCCTCAACTAAATGGAATTGCAGAGAGGAGAAACAAGACATTGGTTGGATCAGCCCGAACAATGCTTGAAGAGAAGAAGTTGCCACATTATCTATGGGCAGAAGCTATTTCAACTGCTATGTACCTTGTCAATAGACTACCATCCAAATCACTTCAAGTTATGACTCCTTATGAAGCATGGCATGGATGAAAACCTATTCTTGGACATTGTAAGGTTTTTGGTTGTTTAGCTTATGTTCATGTACCATCACAAATAAGAGGTAAGCTAGATGAAAGCGCAACAAAGGCAGTGTTTATTGGATATGATTCAACTCAGATGGGTTACAGGTTCTTCAATCCTTCAACCAAGCAATTCACTACAAGTAGAGATGTTGTGTTTGAAGAACACAGGTCTTGGTATGATGAAGACAAACAAAAGGTAACACTACCATATGATCTTGATTCTGACTCTCATCAATTAGGAAGGAAGCATGATACACAGGTCCAGGATCCAAGAAGTGATACAGACGATGACCAAGATGAAAGAGAAAAGGATTACAAGCTATGGAAGTCAAGAGGCAAAGCAAAGATGCAAGAGGTTGGAGAATGCTCCAAACAAGCACCTAGAAGATCAGCAAGAGAGAAGAAACAACCAGAAAGGTATGGATATGATTCCACATTTGCTACGAAGCATTCAATCTACTTGGCAAAAGACTCTATTTCAGAGGAACCCCCAACCTATGAAGAGGCAAAGGGAAACCCTAATTGGGAAAAGGCCATGATTGAAGAGATAGATGCATTGAAGGAAATGGACACTTGGGATTTGGTTCCAATGTCACCGAATCAAAAGGTAATTGGTTGCATATGGGTATATAAAATTAAAAGAAATTTAGATGGATCAGTTTGCAGGTACAAGGCAAGATTAGTTGCCAAAGGATGCTCACAAACTCATGGTATAGACTATGAGGAAACATTCTCACCAATTGCAAAGATGCTACAATCAGGACATTGATAAGTGTAGCTGCTGCAAGGAATTGGAGACTCCTCCAACTTGATGTGAAAAATGCATTCTTAAATGGTTGGATAAGTGAAGAGGTATACATGTCACAACCACCAGGTTTTGAAAACCCTAATAATCCATCTTATGTTTGCAGACTTAAGAAAGAATTGTATGGATTGAAACAAGCTCCTAGAGCTTGGAATTACAGGTTGGTTACATATCTTCAAGATCAAGGGTTCTAAGCTAGCAGCTCAGATCCTTCTCTATTCATCAAAAGGGATCACGATGAGGTTATCTATCTATGTGTATATGTAGATGATATTATTGTGACAGGTGATGATCTAAATGGCATTCAAAGGATCAAGAGACACATGCAAGAGGAGTTCAAAATCAGTGACCTAGGTGAGCTCACATATTTCCTAGGTATGTAGGTGATATATACAGATGAAGGAATGTATTTGACTGAAAGAAGATACATTCAGGATCTTCTTCTCAAGTTCAAAATGGAGAACACTAAACCTGCAGGTACACCTTTGGAGATGAATCATAAAATAAGTGTTTATGAAGGTGAGAAAATTGAAGACATTAAAGAATATCAAAGCTTGGTAGGTAGCTTGATATATGCTATTCATACAAGGGCAGACATCTCATATAGTGTGGGAGTGCTTAGTCAGTTCATGCACTCACCGAGAAGGCCACACATGGATGCGGCTAAGAGAGTACTTAAGTATCTCAAAGGTACAATCAACGAAGGTATATTCTATCCTTACTCTTCAGATTTGGATATCAAAATCTATTCAGATGCAGATTGGGTAGGAGCTAAGGATGATAGAAAAAGTACATCTGGTTACTTAGCATTTGCAGGTTCAAAGCTAGTGTCATGGAGTTCCAAGAAGCAACCAACAGTTGCTTTATCTTCAACTGAAGCAAAGTACAGAGGCTTGACCATAGCAACTCAAGAGGCAATATGGTTAAAAGCATTGTATACAAATTTGGGACTTGTGAGTTCCAAACCTCACATATTTGGAGATAATGTAAATTCCATGCATCTAGCGGCAAATCCTATTTTCCATGTGAGAACCAAGCACATAGAAGTCCATTACCACTTCATCAGGGAGAAGCTCATGGAAAAGGAAATTGACATTTCTTTTGTTCCTACTGAAAAGCAAGTAGCAGATATGATGACGAAGGCACTTGATGGAGTAAAGCTTTGTAGATTCAAAGCTATGGCAGGTATTCAACCTATCAGAGAATGAAGACTCAAGCATACTTTAGCTTGAGGGGTATCTATTGGAACATCAAGCTTACACTATGCTTGAGGTGGATTTGATCCACATCAAAGGCTATCGCGTCAAAAGAATATCCGTTGGAGAGTTCTTTTTCATATGCTCATTTATTGTATTTTTTTGAGAAATTTTTTATGGTTCGTTTACCGTTGTAAAAGCCTTGAGCTTTACACATGTAAAGGTAGAAATAAAGAGCCAAAATATCATGAATTTGTGGCGGTCGAAGTTGCATTCAAGCAAGCAATCAATCACCTAAAAGTAGATCAAAGTAGATCTTCACTTTTCCTAGATTGTAGGAAAGTGAATTGATTCCCTCCAACAACCATTCCCACCTTCATTTGAATTCAAATTCAACTTGTAAAAGTCATGGAACACTCCTAGAGGCTATATAAGGACTTGAAATTACTTGTACATTACATGGAAGCAATATACATACACTTGTGACCATCATTGTCTTGCTCCTTCAATTCTCTGCATCATCGTCTTCGCCAATAGTAATCTTGCAGAGGCTGCTGCTCTCTCTCCAGAGTTTGAAATTGAGTGCAAAACATCTCATTAGAAAGTTATGAATGTCTAGTTTATGCCTATAAAGTATCAAAGCATTTGGTTCAGTAAATTGGGAGAAATCTGAGTTTTTCTGTCTAGGGGTCAATCTCTACGTATTCCTGAAAAATAGGAAGTACCACCGGTGAATGTCGCATTCATTCCTATAGCATATTTTGCTTATTCCTTATACTTTTGTGCATTCCATACACTCAACCCTATGTTTATCTCTCCCATAAAAGGATTTTTTCTAATTGTAATCACGCTGGTCGCTATGGGCATTTGAAGTTCATTGTCTCTTCCATAGATAGTAAGTTTTTGGAGCTAGTCGACCCGCGAACCTATCTGTTATCGAGTCATTCTCCTTGATGCTCCAAAGTACATAGTGTATTTCTTTGCACTTATTACATGAATATAAGGTCTATTTGAGTCTCCATAAGCTCAAGGGCTGGTCTTGTGCCGGTTGGCTTGACCAAACTTTGTCGCTTCGAAACGCACTTTTCTACCTTCTACAAGCTTCTCCAAGTTCTTTCAACAAGGCTAGTAGAACTATCTAATCTTTATAGATCTTTGAGAGCTCTAATTCCCCCCCTAGATTATCCTCAATGTCTATGCACATGTGTACACATTCTTCTATGGATCTAGGGTCCTTCAAGTACACATTATCTTAGTTTGGTGCTTAACAATCCATCTAGAAATAAGGCCACTTGTTTGGCTGGAGTGGGTATCTCTAGAGCAGGGCATCTATCTAGGTATTGCATAAACCTTCTTCCTGCGAGCTTCACTATCTCTTGGGGTGTTTGCTTGAAGCTGTATATCAGGGAGGATGTGTTATGCCTAATACCACTCTTGGAAAACTCAGTGATGAATGCTTCAAGAAGTTGGTCTATATTTCTGAACTGGCCTTGGTGAAGCGGTTGAAACTAAGTCAATGCGGTGTTCTTGAGAGTTAGGCCAAAAGCATTGTATTGAGTGAACAATTCTTCAACTTGCTCAGCTCCGAAAACTTGCCTAAACTCTGCTACATGGTCATACAGGTCTCTTGTGCCATCGAAGCAATTTTTCATGGACTTAACCAATTGTGTAGGCCTTAAGGTTCTAGCATGTTCTCTAGGCCTTGGTAGAGGGAATTTGTCTGCATTTCTTGGATTCCTCAAGTCCCTATGTCTCTCCCTATCCATCCTATCCGTCTCTGTCCTCGTTCTCTCTCTTCCAAGTGGGTTAGCAAAGCTCACCTCGAGTCTATCTCTACTCCTCTCTCTTTGAGTTCCATGAGCCTGAGATGTTCCATCTCCTTGGTGACCATAAGACATAGTGGATCGAGGTTGGGGAAGAACAAATTCACCCTTCCAAGTGTACGTGTGTCTTCCATGCTTTGAGACCACAAAGATCCTCTGTGAAGCATCATCTAAGTAGGTCACTTTGCCTAGAACCTCTTGGATTATGTTGCCAAATCCATATGTTCTTTCTGGTTGGCTAGTGACCACATACATTGTTCCTCTTTATCAATCTAGGAACCATTTTCGAACTTGACTATAGGGTGTTCTAGTCCCATGGGCTGATCTGGGTTTTTAATTTGGACAACAGGTCTTCGCAGACCATCCTCATAGAGACGAGCACCTAAGCGGTTGTTCTGGATATATTCCAATTGAGTCTTGTAGGGACCTTTTGGTTTTTCTAGATATGCCACTCATGTGCTACCTACAGGTCTCTCCATGCTGTAAGACATCTCAGAGTCACTTGTTTTTTAGTCTAGAGCGTAGGGGTAATCACTCAATTGTTGGGCCCAAGATCTGGTTGTATGGTTGACACTAGCCTCGGATGATCTAATACTTTGATGGTCTCTCCCTAGGTGTCTTCCCGATCTAAGGTTCATATGCCCTTTGTACGTTGCTGATTCTTTGATACCAATCACTTTTTCCTTTTGAGTTCCTTTGTATGTGTTTTCTTGTCTTTACTTAAGTGTCATCAGGAGCACTTAAGTGTGTCGTACTTGATGTTCTTCGTCCAACTAGCTTAAGTTCTTTTCATTTAAGTTGTCCCTTGACTGCACTTTAACCCATTCTTAGACTTGAGAAATTAGAGGCTCTTAGAACTTGAGTATTCCTATCGTACGCCTAGTCAATCAAGACAACTACTCGCACTTAGCCTAAGCTAAGAATGGACTGAGGGGGTTGAGAGATGTTCCAACCTCAAGTCGTTTCTCCTTGCTACACTTGTCCGCCCAGGAAGCGTGTACCCAAGCCTGCACACAATGGCGCTTGCTTTGCTTTCTCCAAAAGCTCTCGATGATCTTGTAAAAATCCCAAGTTTAGCTCAAGTTTTTACCTTCAATTGACAGACAATTTATTTCAGACACTTTGAATGACCCTTGTTCCCCCTTTTGTATTGCCAAATAAAAAGAAATTTTCTCTAGAGCTCCCTTGGTGTACCTACCCCACTGAGGATCAACTTCAAAATACCACGAGCTTTTTGAAAAGCTCTAGAACTCAAAAAACAGATTTCATATGAAAACGTTATGACAATTCAGGGTTTAGGGGGGTTAAAACAGACAATCAGGACCTTTCAGGAGTTTAGTGCATTTTTCTAAGGCCTTTGTAATGGTATGGGTGATTGAATATACAAATATGCCCAAGTTTTAGCCCAAATTTTCAAAAAATTACTAAAGGGATTTGGTGTGCACAATAAGAGGAGGAAGGAGGAGATGGAGGGAGAGAGAAGAGAGGAGAGATGCCCACAAATGCGTGGGAGCCTCAAAACCCATATAATGATCTCTCTTGAGGGAATGCTCTATATATGATGTATATATATGAATATGGGGTAAGGTCACATGACCCTTACATCCCCAACAATCTCCCACTTAAGGGTCAATGTGACCATAAGTGGAAAAATATACAAAGAATGATGTAGGACTATACAATAATGTACATGAAGAGTCCGGATCTCAACCCATGATCCGGACTCTTCATGTACATCCATAAGAACTGCCTCGAACAAGGTGTATCCATGCACCTCAAACTGCTCTAGACTCATATCAATAAGAGTCGAGCTCACATTTGACTGATGCAAGAACTGATGAAGTTCCTGCAAAGCTCCCACTTGCTCTATGCCTATTTCAATCATCGAACGACTCACAACTCCAAATGCAAATGCTCCAATAGCAACTGCAATGTCTGGTCTCGAGCATAATAACTCGTACATCAGACTCCTGAATGCTGAAAAAACATGTGCTATCTTGGCTAACCTAAGTATGTCAGCCATGCCTGTATCCAAGGCATCCAAAGCACCATCATCAAGACCAACATGTCCTGCCATATTTGTGTCAACATTTGGCATGAGCAAATCCAAGAATGACTGCATGATTGCTGACTCCTCAGCATCCAAATTAGCCATGCTCGCAATCAAGGATGTGTCTAGTTGTGCACCCTGAGAGCTAGTATGCTCTGGCATACACTGTGTATCATAAGAGCTATCATGCTCTACCACACCAAGTGTATCATCATGCTCCACATGAGCTAACTACACAACATCAATACCAAGATCCATCTGATGATCTAACTCTAAGTGAGTATCATCACAATACTCTATACGAGCATCCATATCATGCTCTAAAGCATCCAGATGATCATCCAAAGTGTGCTCCACAAGAGCATCCATATGATCAAAACAATCATGCTCTACATAAGCATCACAAGCATCCAAAACATGCTCTACATGTGCATCCATCAGCGCATCTGAATCCTGCCGTACATATGCATCATGAATGTCAATAGACCTATGTCTAGGTAGAAAAAATGAGACATGATGAGTCTCACATCACACATAAGGCTGAACTCCCACTGAGACAAGACTATCTCTCACATGAAGTACCTGCAGTGGATACATGTGCCTAATCCTAGCACCTCGGACAAGCATAAGCTATCCCAATTGCAACTGAAAATGATGCTCACCAAGGAATGCATAACATCTGCTCTCTTGTAACTGGCTAAGTAAAATCAAGCTCATAGGGAATGAAGGCACATAGCGTACATGTCTGAGTATAAGTGATGCTCCACGAGGTAGCATAAGGAATATATCTCCTACACCCTCAGTGTCATATGTCTTACCATCAGGCATGTGCACACATCCATGACTCTCACCTGAGTATCGATAAAACCACTCACAATGTGGAGTAACATGAAAAGTGGCTAATGCATCAAACAACCAAGCCATATGTGTGCTATCCAATGAATAACAGGAATCCTGAGATGAACCATAGAAGAAAGTGATATCACCATCACTAACATAATCAACTGCCATAGACTCTCCTAAAGTCACTACCTGACTTGCATCACGTGCATATCTCTGACATCGTCATCACATCCACCTGAAGCAACATCAGCGAATATGGCCCTCACGACCACAATACCAACATCTAAGTCATCGATGTGATCTATGTCTCACATGAGTCAATGGACTCGCATACATATCATTTTAGTCTCTGCCAGAATGCACTACTTGTCTCCTCATACATCACAGACTCATATATAGAATCCACAAGGTATAAAGCAATGTAATAAGAGACTAGAAATAATACTCTATCCTCAACAGGATCACATCTGCATATCCATATGCATAACTCACATCACAAATATCTCACTGGAGAAGAATCCATGTGAACCACATATCACATAACCATGCATCTAGCATGCACATAAAACCATGAGAATAAGCCTGCTCACCAAGTCTCCAAACTGACAAAGTAGATGTGAAAGAAACCTATCATTGATCGAATCAAGGATAATGGCAAATACATATGCCCACAAACTGATGGCAATATATGCCAATACAATGGTGATACACCTCCCACTCAAGAATAAATCTTGCAAGATGGTCCAACCTGTCATGAATAACCTATGACCAAGTCCAAATGAATGGAGATAAGCAATGATCCAAAGCTATTGCACAAGCTTCAAGATCCACTAGAGCTCTTTTCTAGCATAAAAGCTATCAAAATCTTGGCAGCATCTCCTCTATAAAATGGACTCTCAACCAAATAAACCATGTGGGAGTCACCATCCACATATGCCAAGAATCACACTGCAAATAGATATCAATCAATGATCATCTACTAAAATGGTGACAAACAAATGAGCAACTGAGGCTCTCCAATCTGGATCATGTACGTGCAAAGAAAACAAAGATACAAGTACCAACCTAGATACAAAATCAAGTCTCATAAAATAGTATGCAATTGGCCAGTAAATCTGTATTAAAGTGGCATAAGCAAGATGTATACCACAATGCCACTATACATCCATGATCAAACTCATGATGACATTTACCTCAAAAAGAAGGTATACCACAATGTCATCTCACATACTAAATACGTGACGAGATTATGCTCTACTCTCGTATGAAGGAGCTACCATAGTGATCATACATGTACAATGCCTTGAAGCTCTGAAAATAAGAGCTTGCACACCAAAAACTCTCTTGAAGAAGAAGCTCCAAAGCAAATTCAACCTCCAAGAGCACTTAGGGTTCTTATGGCAAAAATATGTTGCTCTGTGTTTTGCTGTTTCAGAGGTGATAACCTCTGAATCTGAACTTGTACTCTTCAAAAAAATTCAACACATCTCATTCTTGGCTACGTAACGAGATAAATAACACCTCAATCATATGTGCGTAGCTCAAGATATGCATAAAACAAGCACCTATTGTCAATTTCACTTTCACCTACAACACTGTTGCTCTGTATTTTCTAGTTTCGGCAATCTTGCTGAGAATCTGAATCTAAGTTCTTCTACAAACTTGTAGCTATTTTTCTAAGCTACGCATAGCAAGTTGAATCATCTCATCCAGAGCTGTAGAACTCAAGTTATGATCCGAAAACTGACCTGTTGTCCTATTGAATGTAGATCTATCTTCTACATCAGTCTGTGTTTTCCGAATTTTCGACAAGGTTTATCGTCTATCGTGGTTTTGGTCCGTCGCGATAGATGGTCTCTCTCATGATAGATGCTATTTATCATGGAGCTCTGTCTGTTGCAATAGACAGGGTTTGTCGTGGGGTGCAGTCTATCGTGATAGACGCTATTTGTCGTGATAGATGGTGTCTGTCGTGATAGACTGAAAAAACGCAAATTTTTTAGAAACTTCTCGTGATTTTTAGTGCTCTAATGGTGTAGGTTATCGTACCTGTGCAGAGTTTTGTCGTACCTGCGCAAGCTGCTGGAGATGTAGGTACAGGTAGATCCTATAGCATAAGCTCAAAAGCCACACAAAAACAGATAGCATGCAAGCTCTCTCTCGCTCTCTCTCACAAATGAAATGAGGGAAATGAGGTGGGGAGGGGAATATGACCAAAAAGCTGAAATTTTTGTGAAGTAGCCTAAGGTTAGATGAGGGTTTGTTGATTATAAGTTTTAGACTGATCCTTCCTCTTTCTATCACTCATATTCACTCTGCTACAACCTATTAGGTTACATATCTCATATATATTCTGATTTTTGTTCATACATCTGAACATTTTTGTTACATTTGTACATTCACTCATCCATCTATTTTTGTTCACATAGAGTGGTTGAGATTTTTGACTCCCACATTGTACATTGAGATTGGTATATATGATAGTGTGAGTAAGCAATGGCTTATGTAACACTTTACACATGTTGTCTAGTCTCTCTCTATCTTTGTCTCATCATTTGTATGATTAAATGTGGTATGTTCATGTTTTGTCAATATTGAAAGATTTCTAGATTCTATGTTGTATATGCTGGACCTATGGAACCTTGGACTTGCGGTATTAGTATCGGGCCTACTAAACTTCCAACATTTGGTATCAGAGCTTTAGGGTTTTAATATCAAAATATTCAGGCTCTCACATTCTCAGGTTTCTAGAATTCCAGGTTTACAATATATGATTTAAGAGCATCTTCTAACTTTGACATTTGACATACACACTTAATCTAGATGAGTAGAGATTTGAGAATTAGACAATTCAATCACATGTTTATCAGTGTGGAGTATGAAGTTGATGATCTGTTAGCAGCCGAATACTTTTGTAAAGTATGCCCAAAAGTATTGTTTGAAGACCAAGACTTGACGAAGAGAAGGCTACTTCAAATTCAAGGAAGAACAATGGTTTGGAGAAGATGAAGGAATCAGATCAACATAAAATCACAGGTATCAGTTTCTACTATCAGATTATCATTTGCAGGTCATATCTTAGAAGAGAAGTTATGAAGAGATTTGAAGGATTCATGGAGTGCTTTTATACACTTTTATTATTTGAAAGTTAAAGGCTACATCAAAACAGGTATCTAGAGGTTTTCCTAGAGAGTTTTGAGACATCTCTTTCATGGCAAGAAAGTTCATCTAAGAAGACAAATATGGAGAGCATCAGCTTTGTTTTCAACCAAACTTGTGTTGTAAGTTGGTTGGACGTTTTTTGCTCACATTTTGATCTAGAGAGGTAACTCTAGAAAGGTAATTCATCATCCAGACAAAAGGTTGATGAATTTAGTCATATCAGTCATTTGAAGCAGAGTTTTGATTCAGGAGATATGAGAAAATGGTAAAACATGATTCTATATTCTCTTCCATTTGTATACCATGTTTGTTTTGTCTCTTACTCTTAGCACTAGAGGAAGAGAAAGAGTTCATTTGAAGAAGTCAAGAGTGTTTGCTACTTCAAGATGAAGAGAACAAAAGGTATCGAAGAGAAGTTTGAAGATGTTGACATCATCAGGTGGAAGAAAGATGCAGAAGAAGAAATTCCATCATTTCCAAAAGAAAATTAAGGCTTCCTTTTCTCATATAGTTCCCATATACTTTTCTTATTTTATCCTCTACATCCAAAGACAAGTCTACGAGAACATCTTGTGTGAAGATAGTTTAAAGAAGAAGCAGTTTCTTGTTTTGTATTATACTTGGTCATGATTTAGTAGATTTGAAAAAGAATTGCATTGAGAGAAAGAAAGGCAGCTTATATGTTTTGACTCATATGTGTATGAGTTATGTTGAAGATTTTAAGCAGGCAGCTTATATGTTCCCTCAAAGAATTCTTGGAGTGTCAATACAGAGCTACTTGGTATATGACAAGTTGTAGAGAAGTATATTCCTTCTTTATCTAACTCTTGAGGTAAAAGAGTTTTTTGTAGTAGATTTTGAAGACTTGGGTTGAGGTTTTATATTTGGAAAGGTTACATCATATTCAATATTTTCAAAAAACTTCAAAAAATTCAGATTTTTTGATATACCACTCAATTGGAGAATCTACTTTCTATGATTGTCTTGATTTTTGGATACATGCTTGTATTCAAAAAGGTGTTCCATCACATCCTATCACTTGATTAAGAAGTGGAGTTAGCCAAAAGAAAGTCAAGCAGGTACTGTCAAATTTTCACCAGGGAAGAATATGAAAAGATGAAGTATCAACTTGCAGCTTTTGCAGTTCTCAAGGTGAGAAGTTTGTCCACTTATATTTCAAGTAAGAGTTGTAGATTCTTGGAAAGGATTTAGTTAAAGAAAAGTTTTACAAATTTATGTGAGAATCATGGACACTTAGAGACATTCAGGTAACAAAGCAAACATTCAATCATGAAGGTTTGATGAGAGTAGATTCTACACAGGTATTTTGTTGGAGAGATCATTGATCTTGGATGATTTTGATGATCTTGAAGATCTTGAGTATTTATGAGTCAGTTGTCTATCCTTTGTTTATAAGGTTCTTAGCATTGGAAGAAGTAAGTCAAAGATTCAGGTTCTATCAGATTTGTGTTGCAGAGAGATAAAAGAAGATACTTGTTATGTTGCAGAAGGTTATGAATCCTAAAATGCTTTCAACAAGGTTTTTATGATAGATCAGCTAACCTTATTCTACAATATGGGAAGATGAAGAGTTACAATGAAAGCTATTAGCAAATGCGTAGTGTTAATAAAAAGGGTTCAGAGATTTTGTTTCAGAATTGAATCATTACCCTCGATTTTTTAGGACCTCTATCGAGGTAATTCCAACAAGCTATAGATCATTGAAAATGATAAAGGAATGATTGCAATATGAGCAGTACAAGTTAACTGTTATGAATGACTATAACAGAGAGACCATAGATGAGTAATGTAGATCTATTGTATTAAACAACAATGTTGTACAAGATCATAGGCTTGATAATCAATGTCTAATGATGGTAAGTAGTGTAGGTTACAATGTAGACCTCACTCTCTTATAGAGTCACACACCCATGAGTTTTTTGACATCTTATATAGTTGAGTGATTTCAAATTTGAATTTGAATCATTCATTGGCTCTCACTAAAAGTAGTCCTCAAATCTAGGAGATATTCCCTTAATTGAAGTCGTGACTTTTCAACTAATAAACTCCACGAGTTTAGTTGTGGTTACAATGATTCTTCCAAGTCAAAGTGACTTTTACAAATGGTAAAGATAAAAGATCTTCCTAGCAATGGTTTCCATGGAGCTTCAAATATTCATGAACTTCTAGCAAAATGTGTAGGCTTGAACTTTGCACCAAAAGCTCCCCCTCAAGCCAAACATTTTGGCTTGGTCTTCTTCTTCAATCTTCTTGAATGTCTTGCGATCCAATCATAGACTTAAATCTGTAAAGTTTTGTACCATCTAATGCTTTAGTCAATAAGTCTGCACATTGCATATTAGTAGACACATAAGCCAACTGAATTTCCTTGCTCAATAGCTTCTCTCTCACATAATGATAGTGGACCTCTATATGCTTGGTCCTAGCATGATAAATGGATTTGCTGCAAGATGTAGTGAGCTTGTATTATCTCCAAAAATCATTGGAGATGTGGTATGCAAACCCAAATCTGTATACAATAATCTGATCCATATGGCCTCTTGTGTAGCATTGGCCAATCCTCTGTACTCTGCCTCTATAGAAGATAAAGCAACAGTAGGTTGCTTCTTTGAAGACCATGATATAGGTTTATCACTTGCAAAGGATAGGTATCCTGAGGTACTTCTTCTATCATCTTTGCAACCTGCCCAATCTGCATCTAAATATATCTTGAGGTCCAATTCTGAAGTATAAGGAAAAAATAGCCCTTGATTTTGAGTGCCCTTAAGGTACTTCAAAATCCTTTTGGCAGCTTCCAAATGAGGTGCCCTAGGTTTGTGCATAAACTGACTTAAAACACTTACTCCATAAGCAATATCAATCCTTGTGAATGTAGCATAGTTCAAGCTTCCCACTATTCTTTGGTAACCTGCAATGTTCTCAAGCACATCACGTTCATGAGAACTTAACTTCTGATTAACCTCCATTGGAGTACTTGCTACTTTGGCATCCTACAAATGAAACTTCTTTAACATATCCTGTATATACTTTCTCTGAGTAATATAAATTCTAGAGTTAGTATAGACTAACTCAAGTCCAAGAAAATATTTTAGTGATCCAAGGTCAATAATTTTGAGCTCTTGCATCATGTGATTCTTGAATTGTTTGATGCCACCAGCATCATTACTTGTGAGTATGATATCATCAACATATACACATAGTATATTACCTTTGAATTTGTCCTCTTAATAAATAGAGAAGTATCTACTTTACTCATGATGAATCCTTGATCCTGAAGGTATGTAGTCAACCTATGGTTCCATGCCCTAGGTGCCTGCTTCAATCCATAAAGACCTTTGTTCAATTTACACACATATGTTACCTTGCTTGGATCCTCATAGCCAGAAGGTTGAGACTTGTACACCTCCTTTGAAATCCAACCATTTAGAAATGCATTTTTTACATCCAATTGATACATGTTCCAATTCTTTGATGCAGCCACACTTACCAATACCCTAATGGTTGGAATTTTGGCCACAGTTGAGAATGTTTCTTCATAATCAACTCCTTGGGTTTGTGCAAAACCCTTAGCCACAAGCCTAGCTTTGTACATGCTTATTGATCCATCAAAATTCATTTTGATCTTATAGATCCATCTAGAACCAATTACCTTCATAGACTCCTTCTTTGGTACTAGTTCCCAAGTATCACTTTCCTTGAGTGCTTCAATTTCCTCATCCATAGCTTCCTTCCATTCTGCCTTGGTCTTTGCCTCCTCATATGATGATGGCTCTTTAAATGACAAGTCTTTTGCAAGATAAACAAAGTGCTTAGGGAAGTGTCATACCCATATCTAATTGGCTTCTTGCTCTCTCTTTGTGATCTTCTGATTGCTTGGTTGGATGATTCAGGTATATCCTCCAACTTCTTCATCTTGACTTTGCCTCTGAACTTCCATGCCTTGAACTCCTCTAAGTTGATGATGTCCTCATCATCTGAGTTGATGTCTCCATTCTAAATAGGTTCCTCCTTAGTGAGGCTTGGAAACTCTCTTCCAAGTCATAAGGTAGCTTTACTTTCCTGCATTCACTTTCAAACCAAGAGTCATTCTCATCAAAGACAACATCTCTACTGACCATGAATCCTTTGTTTGAAGGATTGTAGAACCTGTATCCTTTCTGATTCAATTCATACCCTATGAAGACGCACTTCTCTACCTTAGGATCTAACTTACCTCTTATTTGAGAAGGGATATACACATAAGCAACACATCCAAAGATCCTGCAATGATCAAGTGAAGGTCTTCTACCATGCCATGCTTCATATGGGGTCATCCCATCAAGAGATTTGCATGACAACCTGTTTACAAGATAAGTGGCAGTAGATACACTCTCTGCCCATAAGTAATTAGGTAATTATTTTGTGTTTTAACATTGACCTAGCTGTTTCAACAATTAATCTATTTCTCCTCTCTGCCACCCCATTTTGCTCAGGGGTATACCTTGTTGTAATTTCTCTCTTGGTTCCTCTGTCCTGCAAGAATGCATCAAACTCATTTGAGAAGTACTCACCTCCACCATCTGACCTTAGTCTCTTTAGCTTTCTCCCTGTTTGGTTCTCAAAACGTGCAAGATAATTTTTAAAGCAACTGAATACTTCATCTTTGTGCTTCATAAAGTACAATACAGTCCACCTACTGTAATCATCAATGAAAAATACATAATACCTTGATCCAGAGATTGAGTGATCCTTACTTGGTCCCCATACATCTGTATGGACAAGCTCTAGGTAGTCCTCATGCATGTAGCCTTTCCTTGAGAAGGATAACCTGTGAGATTTTCTAAACTGACAAGCACCACATTTATAGATCATGTATTGCTTGGATACATTAGGTATCCCAAGCACACATTGATCTCTACATCTGTGTTTTAAGGCTCTTTCACCAACATGCCCTAATCTCTTATGCCAAATTTCAAGCTCTGATAGTGTTTGATCTTTGTAACTATAAAGTGCATTATTCCTTGTATCTTCAAGTTCAGAAGTAAATAATCTACCTATCTTTTCTCCTTTGGCAATTCTCTTGAATCCATGTTTGGGGATCCTCCACAAATGCTCCATATTGGTTGAACCTGACCTGTAAACCCTTTTCCACAATCTGTCCAACACTCATCAAATTCTTGGTAATTGTAGGTAGATATAGAACCCTACTCAACAGATTCTTGTTTCCATCAGAGGTCTTAACATTTCCTACTTTAATCACTGACTGCTTGGTGTCATCACATGTTTGTACCTGATGCTTACCCTTTGGTTCATCAAGGCCATAGAGAAGTGCTACGTTGCCTGCCACATGGTTTGAGATCCTAAATCAATGTAGAAGAGATGGTCATCATTTATACCTCGTTTTGAAGTCATATTCATAATCAAAAGAGAATCTTCTTGCTCCTTTGTGTAGTTGTACTCCTTCCTTGATTCGTAGCCTCCTTGGTAGTTTCTATTGTATTTGTTGTTGTAGTTATTGTTGTATGCTTGATGGTGGTTGAATCTTCCTCTTGATTGTATGTATCGACCTCTTTGATATCCTCTACCTCTCTGATTCTTGAAGTTCCTATAGCACTCATCTGTAGTATGATTTGACAATCCACAAATATTACATGGTGAGGAGATATAAGATCTCCCCCTACCTTGCTTACCTCCTCTGCCCCTTCCTCTTGAGGTTCTTACTCTCCCTGCATAGTTGGCTTGGGAGGTAGTTCCTTCATCTTCAACCTTCTTGTTCTTCCCTTTCTCTTTGGACTTATTTTTATCAGTGTATAGGGTAGAAGAGCTATTATCTCTTGATGAATCTCCATTCTTGTTGAGCTTGGCTTCATGGGTAAATAGTTGCCCCATGAGTGTGGTAATGTGTGGAATCTGCATGTCCATGTACAAGTCCATGGCAGCTATGAAGCTCTCCCATTTGTCATCAACTTTAATACCATTGATTACTTGTCTTACAATCTTCTCCTCTTCAATTTCTTCTCCTATGCTTGCCAATTGATCTGCTACATCTTTGACTTTGGTCACATACTCTGAGATGCCTTGCTTGGGTTTCTTTCTTTGAGTGGTAAACTCAATCCACAATTGGTTCTTCCTAGCCCTTGTGTTGGAAGAGAAATAGGAAGACAATGTTTCCCAAGTCTCTTGGGATGTCTTACAGTTCCTAATATGTGGAAGAAGAAAATCAGAGATTGAGTTAAGTAAGTAAGACCTTGCTAATGCGTCCTTGGCACACCATGTGTTGAGTCTTTCATGCTCCTCTCTTGTAGGTTGTCCTTTGCTTCTGAATATGGGCATCTCCTCATCTCCTAAGATGTATCCATAAAGGCTTCTTCCTTGCAAGTATGTATTCATCCTCAAGGATCATGCTTGATAGTTGTTCCTGTCTAATTTATCAATGAAAGAAGGAAAACCATCTCCCATTTTACCTTAACTTTGTCTGATACCACTATTGGGAAAGATGGATGGACACTCCAAGAAATGAGTACGTACTGCAAAATCCTGCTTTGTACCAGCCCCTTCTTGCTTCGGAGTTGGGTTTTAGGCCCTCTTAGCTTTCCAATGACACTAAATAAGTGCATATGTACTTTGGAAATCATGTGAGAAATTATTGAACCAAAACATACTATTTCCAAGAACCACCTTGACTCCTAGTTGTAGATAATGATGCACCACTTAACATCTTCTCTCTTTTATTGCTGAAACCTCTACAATCTCTCCATTTTTTATTTTGTACCACTCATAGCCTCTTACCTCTAATACCATGTAAGAACATAATAGGAGAGCATAATGGACTAGTAGATAAAGTTGAGAGAAAAACACAGACAAAGATAGACATAGACTGAGAGATGGCGAACTCAAATTCTAAAATTGCTAAGAGTAACGTAGCTACAATGATGGTGTTGTCCACCCATGCACTCCCAATGTGGAGCTTAGATGGTGATTTAGATGGACTCTAGATGAAGCTCTTACTAGTGCACATTGCTATGTAAAGATGAACATGGGCCATGCTTATATAGCTTTTACCATGGGAATTGGTATAGGTAACCATAATCAAGAGATACAAAATAATCTACAAAATATACAATCTAATAATATTTCAAACAAAATTCCTACTCTCTCATCCCTACATGTATGGGGGATATGCCCCTCGAACCCCAAAGAAGGGGGCAAGCCCCCCTCTACACTCCCCCCATTAAGCTTCTATGGGGAAATCATGGAGTAGCATAGGGCCTTTATTTTTTCCTTGAATGGCAACCTGTAGCTCAAGCATAAGCACCACCTCCTTTACTTGTCAATCCGCGGAGACATGAGGACCGGTATGAAGACCACGAGCAAGTGAAGGCACAAGTGTGTGTGTGAAAGCACACAAGCATGCACACACACACACACACACACACACGCACACAAGGCAAGATCAAAGAGAGGAACAATGGAAAGCTTTGATTGCAAATGAGTTCTCTTACAAAAGCTCTATTCTCTATCAAGCTAACCTAAAAAATGAGCTCTCTAGCTCTTTTTATAGTTTTTTGACTAGTTTTGGCCTTGTCCAGACCTAGTGTCCGGCCTCGTTAAAAATTAGGTTCCAAGGTTTATTTGAGGGCTCAAACGAAGTCTAAAAATTATGAAAATTGGTAGGATGATACTTCTAATACTCCTCAAGCTCAAAGACTCCTTGGCTTGAACAAAATGGAGTTACAAAAATAGAAAATGGTATTTACAATGGTTTTTAGTGATGAAAATCACTATTTTTGTAGGGAATTCTTCTGAAAATTTGACATACACTTCTTGGAGCTCCCTACTTGCTCTCTCTTCTTCTTCTATACCTTGGATTCCAACATGACTATGTCGTGATTCTCCATTGATGACGTCTAGATCTTGCAACGATGATGTTCATAGTAGTCATGCCAAGTACGTATAACCCATAATGAATGATGGTAGTGTGTTTGTGCATGGGTTGAGGAAAATATGTTCCTTGTGCACGGCCTTGTAATGTAGCCCTATGCATGCTTACTTGGAAAATGCATTGGAAGAATTATGGTGTAAAAATTGGAGGTCTTGAGCTAAGTGCTCAAGGGTATGTTGACGAAGAGGTTGCCTAATCTATCATGTTTATGGTGTTGCCAAAGTAAATATTCTTACCATGGTGAAGTTTCGATCGATGTTTATCTCTTCGTGTTGTACTCCCGGCATTTGTGATGGAACATTGTCGATGAATGTCCGTGTTGATGGTCCACCAACAAAAATTTTATGAGTGCCTGGTCCTATCTTCTCTATTCAAAGCAACACTTGCCAAATACTGAGAATCGATTTTATTTATATTCCTCGGCAAACAACATTGGGTAACTACACCAAGCTTAGTTTCACATATTCTCTTTAGCTCACCATACGCAGGAGTCTTCTCATCCAGTATACATACAAAGACTTTTAGGGTACCAGAACTACCCCTTGCAGATATCTCCTTGGATGCTCGCGTACATGAAGTAGTTTAGCATCACTCAAGTTGGGGACCTTCAAGCTCTTCACTCCTACCATGGTAAGAGAAAATCATAGTTGTAGATGCCATGTTCATGCCAAGTTCTTGACATCTACCAGATAAGGCAGCAATTATATCATCTGCTAGCCGAGACACACTTCTATCGAAACTGATAAATGCCTAGTGATCAACAGTTTCACCTTCAACTAAGCATGACTCATTCATGTTTCATAAGCCAAACCTGGGAACAAGCTCTCTCTCGCTTTTCTTCTTTCTTTTCTTTTCCTTTTTTTTTAATAATATCACAAAACAAGAAGATAGACGTTAGTATCAGTAAAACTAGTTGACATGTGTCAATGTGCTCTTGTGCCTGGGATTCTCAAATGTGTCTATGCACGGCCATGTAATAGGGCCCTATATCAATGCATACTTTGGAAGGGCATGATCTGAATGGTGCAAAAGACAGGGTTGTGCAGGAAGCACATGGTTGTCACTCGTCGAGGCTTTTGATGTTACTTGTAGTTGTTGATGCTGGCTTTGGTGGAGGTATTCATTGGATCTCGAAATGATGTAATCCTCCTTATTGGGGTCCATTTTAGAACAACATTTGACACTCTAGAGATCACTTCAGGCGTCCTCATCTTTTGATGCTTTTTGAACTATGGCATCTAGTGTGGTTGGCGCTTTGGTTCGGTGTAGGCTACTTGTACTTTTGGCTTCCAAACCCATACCCTTTTTGCATGTCTTCCTTCTATGGTTGAAGAGGTGATTTGATCTCCTTTCTGTCTCTGTACGCAGTTCTTACCCTTTTCTAATTTTGGCTTCTTTGTTAAGATTCTTCACATGTGGGAGAACATAGGTTGTTGTGGATGTAAGAGCTTCTTAGGTACCCACATCTGTAATCGCCCTTGTTGAGTTATAGCTAATTTTTTAGGCACCCAAACTAGTCGGATACCTTGTGGTTGAGCTTGTTCGAGCTTCTTCCTTCCTCTTCTAGCCTGGTGGGAGTCCCTAGAGGGGAATTGTGGGGTTAAGGCCAGTGGTTGCTCTCCTTTTCGTACCCAGATCTGCTTCATGCCCATCACTACTTTCCTTTGGAAATCCCGTTGTCTATTTGATATAGCAGTTGTCTTGTTCTGTTGTGCTTGCCTTGTTGGTTGAGTTGTAGTGGCGACATTAGTCCTTGCACCAGAGGAGGAGTCTGCTTGTCTTTGAGCATGTTCTTCCATGATTGAGTTCTCCTACGACATAGAGCTTTTGATGCATACAACATCTCTTTTGCTAAGACTAGTCCTAGGAGAACTACAAGATGTAACATCTGGATTTGTGAGCATGCCATTTTCTAGTTCTAATGTAAAGCATTGTCCCTGGACCCAAACTTGAAGAAGTTGACTTCTTAGGTTCAAGTTGGCTGCATTGTCATAAATCCAATCTTGTCCTAAGACAAGTGGTTCTGTAAGGTTCTCATCTTGAAACACTAGCACTTTGACTTTCATTGGAACATCTTGAAGGTAGATAGGAAGTTTCACCTCGCCCAAACAAGGGGTTTCCACACCTCCCAATCCTATGAGATAAGCTTCTATGGGATTGATGTTCAACTGCAAGTCTTGGCAGTAGGACAGTCTAACTGCACTACTTGCTGCACATGAGTCAATCAATGCTTTCACAGTCCTGGCACCCTTTCCTTGTCCGATCTCTATGGTCACAAAGGGACGTCGGTCAATGACTTGAGAAGTAGTTATGCCCGATTTTTGGCACATATACTTGTGATATTTTGGGGCTTTTGAGTTGACACCTATGCCTAGTCGCCTTAGCTTATTTCGCCTAATACGCTCTCTAGCTTCTGCTTGTGCTTCTTCTCTCACCCTTAACTCCTCTTCTTTTCGCTTCTTAGCAGTGTTGAGTCT
Source organism: Ceratopteris richardii (assembly GCA_020310875.1). Lineage (NCBI taxonomy): Eukaryota > Viridiplantae > Streptophyta > Polypodiopsida > Polypodiales > Pteridaceae > Ceratopteris > Ceratopteris richardii. The sequence goes on from CM035421.1 coordinate 85,766,596, forward strand.
CGTAAGCATATCCTCTGTAAGAGGTTCTTGGTATAACTTGACTCTACATCCACTAATATAGTTGGGCAAGATATCACCTTGTAAAGTAGCCAATTGAACTGCACCGCTAGACTATTGGAAATTCTGTTAATGATCATGGGTCCATATCCTCGTTTTTCCAACTTACGTGCATGTTGTTTTAGTGTGTAAACCAACACTAGATCTCCCTCTTTCAGTCCCTTATCCTTGATGTGTGCATCAAAGTATGCCTTTTGTCTTTTCTTTGCAGCATAGATGCCTGCTGCCGCTCATAGCCTTGTCTCACCTAAGCGTTCTAGACCAAAGATCCTAGAGGAAAATTCATGTCCATTCCACTCATGCTCTTGTGCTACTTTTAATGCTGGGATTAGGAAATCTAATGGTAGCACAACATTCTATCCAAAGACCATCTAAAATGGGGTGGCATTCAGTACCGTCTTATAGGCAACTCGATAAGCCCAAACAGCATGATGAAGCTGTTTATCCCAATCAGAGCGTTTGTTGTTTACAAGCTTGGTCAAGACATTACATAAGATCTTGTTTGTGCTCTTAGCTTGTCCGTTAGCTTGTGGATGATAGGGGCAGACTTCTTATGTATCACCAAGAATTCTTGGAGAAGATTTTCAATGACTTCATTCAAGAAATGCGTGCCTCTATCGCTTACTAGTTCTATTGGTAACCCATATCTCGTGAACACGTTCTCAAATAAGAACTTTGCCGTTGTCTAAGCATCATTCTTTGTTGTGGCTTTGACTTCTACCCACTTGGTAAGGTAGTTTGTGGCTACAATAATATATTCTGCATGGGAGTTTCTAGCTGGGGGGTTAATAGGACCTATGAAGTCTATGCCCCAATTCGAAAATGCACGCCCTCCCATCATTGGCCTCAAAGGCATCTCGTCTTTTCTAACTGGATATTGTGCACGTTGGCATGTGTCACATTTCTTCACATAGGTATGTGCATCCACACAAAGAGTGGGCCACCAAAGTCCTGAGAATAGAATGGTCTTAATGACTCGGTCAGGACCAAAATGTCCACCTGCAACACCATTGTGTGTAGTCTCTAAGACCTTTAAATAGTCTGATTCATGAACGCACAGTCTTAAGTAACCATCTTTGCCTCTTCGGTATAGGTTGTCTCCTACTAAGGCATAGCCTTGAGCCTCTTGCTCCACGCTTCGTCTTCTTGCTAGACTAGCCTCTTTGGGTAATCTTCCCTACCTCATAAATTCTACCAATGGAGCACTCCAATCTGGAATTAATGATACTTGATAAAGGGTCGCATGCTCCACTGGGGGTCTCTCTCTGCACATTGGACAATTCTTAATTCACTCATGTATTTCTTTGTTCATGCTAAGCCAATACACTCCTAAACGCTTTAGATTCTACAATGTTCGTTGTTTAGAATAGTGATTTCCTAGCAATCCTTCATGAGCTTGCTGCAACCAACTACTATGTTCATCGTCCTCGACACAACAAGCTAATACTCCCTCAGTATTTGTTTGTACATGCTTCCTGCCAATATGTGATACTTTTGTGATTTTACAATTTCTTCTTGTGATGTTTTCACATTCTTATTTGCGGGTCCGAAGGTGAGGACTAGTACCAACTTATTTGCCCATTTAGGAACAACTTCTAAATTGAACAGATAAGCATCGAGTAATTCATCAGACACTCCTTGTGGTGACTCCCCTGAAGTGATACAAGAAAGGTGATCTGCCCGAAGGTGGGTTCTACCTTTCCTAACAACAACTTCAAAGTCATATTCCATTAGTAAGAGGAACCATCTTACTAAGCGTCCGATATTGCAAGGTTTATTGACCAAATATAACAAAGCTTGATGATCAGTGAAAAACTTGAATTTATTGGCCAATAAATAGTGCCTAAACTTCTTGACAGCATATACCATGCCTAAGCCTTCTCGCTCGGTTGTGGTATAATTTCTTTCAGCTGGGTTTAGTTGTCTACTAGCATATGCTATGGGCAAATCTAAATTTCCTTCACCTGTGGGTTGTGCTAGCACACATCCTATGGCATGATTGGATGCATCCACATGGACATGGAATGGTTTATTCCAATCAGGAGTGGTCAGTATTGGTGTTGTGCACAAACGTTTCTTCAGTTCATTGAAAGAATTCTCGCATTCGTCATTCCACTCAAAATTAGACAACATTAAAGGGGTCTAGCTATGATCGCATACATGTGGATAAACCTACGCTAATATCCACAATGACCCATAAAGGCTTGTACCTCTTTAACATTCCTTGGCCTTGGCAGCTCCGCTATGGCTCGTACCTTATCTTCATCTATAGAGATTCCATTCTTAGAAACAATATGACCTAAGATTTTACCTTGATGCACCATGACCACACACTTTTCTAGGTTCAAACACACTCGATATTCTCTACACTTGTTAAAGATTTGTCTGAGCTTAGGGATGTGAAATTTTCTTTCTTGGGAATGAGCACATAAATCATCCACATACACTTCTAAGCTCTTTCGCAAGAACTCTTTGAAGACATGACACATGAGCCTTTGGAATGTTGCAGGTGCATTGGTGAGCCCAAATGGCATCACATGAAATGCAAAGATTCCCCACTCTGTGGCAAAAGCTGTTTTGTGTTGATCTTCTGGGGCAATGGCTACTTGATTGTAACCTGAAAATCCATCAAGGAAGCTATAAACTTCCTTGCCTGCAACACACTCCAATAGGTGTTCCGTGATTGGAAGCGGATAGCTATCTCTGATTGTAGCAGCATTAACCTTTTTAAGGTTAATACACACTCGCAACTTCCCGTTCTTTTTGGGCACCACTACAATGGGGGACACCCATTCAATATGCTCAATCTCATAGATGAATCCAGCTTCAATCAGCCTGTCAATTTCTTCTTTTATTTTGGCTGCATATGTATCATTATATGTGTAGGGCTTCTGTTTGGTGGGCTTGGCATCAGCAGTCATAGGGATAGTATGAGAGAAAATTCTTGGATCTACCCCTTTCAAGTCTCTATAGTGCCACGCAAACACATCCCTATATTCCCTTTATAGAGCTACGAGCTCCATTTCTTCTCTTGCACTTAGGTCATCTCCTATATATGTGCATCTCTCTTCGTTCTCTTCAATGGTTACTACAATTTTCTTGGTCTTTTCTTTATTATCATATGATTCTCTTATGATGGCCTCTCTCTTAGCCATTCGTACCAAAATTTTGCGGTCGTGAACTTCATATTTCTTGAAGTTTTCTGGTACTTCAAACAATGATTCCTCCTCTTCTTGTTTCAGTGCTTTTCTTTTCTTTTTCTTTTGATTGCTCTCACTTCCATCCTTTGAATTTACCGTTTTAATACTTGTGAGAGGTTCTTCTTCTTTCTGGGTGAACACTCCTATATCTTCTAGATAGTGCTGCTCTTAGTTAAAGCAACTATCCATCACAATGGAATCTATATCATCGTCATTCTCTTCTTCTTCTATGGCATCACTAGGGTCACATTCTTCTAGCAAAGGCTAACACATGAACACTGAAATATCATAACCCTCCTCATCACAATGAGGTGTCCATTGTTCTTCATTGACAGCAATGTCCATGGTGGCTAAGGTTTCTGGCTAGCCATGAGGCTCAAATTCCTCATCCGGAAAGATCATGGGTGTGTGGGTTGGGTCTCTAACTGGTCTATGTCCTGGTGAAGTTCCTTCTTCTCTCGCCTTCAAGCATTTTTCCTCTTCCTCTGTGACCTTGCACATCCACAAATGAGTATCTTCATGCAACCAAGATGGGTCAGGAGAACTTCCAGAATGCCCAGAGATTGAATCTTTTTTTTCTTTGTGAATAGGGTTCCACTGTAGGGGTGGTACATCTCTGAAGGAGTAATCCTTCAAATTGACCTTGGTGGTGACCCCTAAGTGTTGTAAGTACAAGGAGTTGGTTCCCCAATCCTGTACTATTTGCAATTGTCGTAGGAAGGGTCTTCCTAGGATCATCTCATAAACATTATTTTTCTCAAAGTCACATATAGTAAATGTGTGCTAAAACTCTACACCGCAAGTGGTTAGAGTTATCCCTTCCAACAATCCTAGAGGTCTTTCAAAATGGCCGTCTGCCAATTGAAGCTTCATTCTAGTTGGTCTTAATGTGGGTTTGCCCCATTGCTTCCACAAGGAGGTGGTCGCAATAGCAACGCTAGCACCTGAATCTATGATTGCTTTGGTTGTGTAACCTTGGTAGGTGATTGGAAGATAAGTATTACCTTCTTCACCCTCACACATGTCCCCTATTTTGTCTAGAGGTATCTCTGGTACTTTCTGCTTAGAGCCTGTTTTTGGCATATTGGAATCAAGTTCTGGGACCTGATCCTTCACATGATTCCATAGCTCGGGCTTTGCTTTTAGCAACTCTTCTACAGTGAGATGACACTGAACCTTAGTGTTCTTCACGACATTGGCGTTCCTTGGAACCACTGAGTCTTCATTCCTTACCAATATTGTGGGAGCTCTGATCTGAAGAGATTCAGATTCCCATGGGCCTCAAAATTGAGGTAGTTCTTCTAGGGTATTAGATTCAAAATCTAATCTTTCATCTTCTTGTTGTTCTGCTTCATCTCCGTAAATAGATGGAATGTCTTGGGGAAATTGATAATGAAGGTCATCAATCTCACGAATAGGAGGGAAATTACCCTTCTCCTTGGCCCATTTCTCCTCTTGGATTTCCCGCAAGAACTCGAGAGTACTGTTGAATTGAAGGAGGTATTCCAACATCCGTGGAATTAGGAACATGAGCTCCCATTGGTGGTGAGCTTCCTCTTTCAATAACTGGTTGAGCCTGTGGAGGGAAAGAAACTTGTGGTTTGTTTACCAATTGCTCTAATCTTTCTAGTAAGCCCTAGAAATGCAAATCCAGTTTGACAGAGTTTGCCTGATTGAACTTTTGACTAGTCTCAAGTATAGCTTGAGCTTGTTCTACCATTTTCATGCACATTTTCATCCGTTCAATCTCTAAATCCGCTCTAGGGTAACTCTTGTCTAGGTTTGCAGCTGTAGGCCCTTCTTGAAGTCGAGCCTGGTAGGCCTTGAACATCATGTCCAAGCCTTCTGGCATTGGATCTGCAAGAACAGACCCTCGTTGCGGTCTATTTACAATGGGTGGTGGGGTGGGATGAGGTGGAGTGGGATGAGGTGGAGTGGATGGAGTATCGGCATGCGAGGGGTTTTGAGATGCGATGTCTTCTATTTTTGTTTTTGCGTCTTTCAAGCTTTCTTTTAGTTTCGATAAGTTTTTGTTCCACTTGCGATTAGCCTTCTCTCTGGTATCTTTCCATGTTCTTCTTTTCCTCCTACTAGGTTCTCCCGATTCACTCGACTCCGATTGCTCTGCTGGTTTATCCTGTTTTAAGGCTTGTGCTCTAGTGACAGCTTGTATAGGAGCCACATTACTGCTACTTGAACTTGAATCCGCCACTAAGCCTACCACATTAATGGGTGTAATCTTGGGTGCACTGGAGGGGTTTCTTGGACAATCTCTGGGAAGATGGTCTTTGCCACATTCTAGACAAAAAGCTTGTATTGTGATAGCCTGACCTTGACTCGGAGATGGTGGGTGGGGACAATCACGAATGAAATGGTCACCTTGACATCTGAAACAAGATCCTCTAGGGGCTTGTGGTCTCATTTGTCTCAATTGGGGCCTAGGGTTAGGATTTGTGTACATGACATTGGAGTATTCTAGCTCCCAATTTTGCTCCATAGGTGGTGCCTCATATTGATACGAGTAAATCTCACTATGTTCAGGTGACTCTATGTAATAAGCATGTGGACTACCTTCATGGGAGTAGTCTGAGTTATGGGCATGAGAGTCATTCTTTGAGATCAGTGGGGTCACTGGCACCAATGCTCTATTAAGGTTCTCTTCTGCCACTGCATACTTAACTAGAATTACATTGGCAGGCGCTGGGGGTTGGTTTCCTAGGACTCGTTGTGGCCTATATGGTGCCTGATACTGTTGTTGTGGTCGATAATATGGCTGTTGGTATTGGTTCTGATACCTACCCTATTGGTAAGGTTGTTGAAAATTCTATCTAACAGCATGTCTATTGTATGGACAATCTTGAGCCGTGTGGTTCGTGTATTTTCTCTCAATAGTGCAATAGGGAGCATTCCTTTCTGTCATGTTCTGGTTGTGCAATGGGCATACATTAGCCATGTGGTCCCCTTCGCAGGTATAACATCGGTTCAATGAGGTGACTCTCTGTGTTTGTCTATTTTGGACTCCCAGCTTCTTGGCAACTTGCTCAGCTATCTCATCTATTTCTGTGGAGATTTTTGAAGTATGACTAGTAGAACTATCAGAATCCCTATAGAGTTTGGACAATCCTAACTCCTCACCCAAGTTATCTTCTATGTCAATGCACGTCCGCACACATTCTTCTATGGATCTAGGCTCTTTCAAGTACACATATGATCTTTCAAGTACACACTCTTCCAAGTATATGCATGTCTATCATGTTCTGTTACCAAGAAAATTTTCTCTGATGTGTTATCCAGGTAGACAACTTTGTCTGGTATCTCTGGATCCTTGAACTCGTAGATGATGACTATGCCCAATTGGCTAGGTTGATCTGGCTTGAATCTCCAAAAGGCTTCCTCTGTTTCTCTATTCAAGAATAATTCTATGCTTTTGTTGTCTTGAGGGATCCAATCTGGAGTGATCACTCTGGTCAAAACTGACTTACCTCTAGGAGTCTGGGGTCCTTGTCCTACATTTCCTTGTTCCAGGTCTCCTATCTCATTTTCATGAATGATATTTCCAAACTCATCGGTCCTATCTGGTAGGTTGGTGACCACATACATGGCTCCTTCCTTATCAATATATGAACCCTCTTCGAACTTGACCACCGGCTGTTCAAGTCCAAAGGGTTGATCTGGATTTTTGAGTTGGACAACTGATCGCCTTAGGCCGTCCTCATATATGCGAGTGCCTAATCGGTTGGTCTGAATATATTCCAACTGTGTCTTATAGGGGCCTTCTCGTGTTTGTAAATAGTCAGTTCCTGAGCCACCTACAGGTTTACCCATGCTAAAAGACATTTCTGAATCACTTGTGTCTAAACTTAGTCTGTAAGGATGACCACTTAGTTGTTGTGCCCAAGACTTATCTGTATGGTTGACACTAGCCTCAAAAGATCTAATGCTTTGTTTATCCTTGCCTAGGCGTCTATCAGATCTCAGGTTCATAAGCTTTGGTTAAGACTCCAAAATTTCCCCTTAGTATGGTTCAAAATCCTTTGGAGTCCCCTTGGGTTCTTGGAAATTGACATACGCTTATATGTCAATCCGATCAAACAACCTAACCAAGTGTATGAAGACATGTGCACACATGATGGAGATGAAGTGGTTCAGCTGATATGTATGAGAAAAGACTAATCCACCTCTCAAACTCACTGAAAGACTGAAAGTGTCTATCGCGATACCTCTTACAACAGTTTTCAGTAAATCAAGCATTTCTCCCAGCTCCAGGCTCCAAATATAGTCAGTAGCTACTCATTTCGAAGCTCTCGACAAGACACATCTATTGGAAGTGTTTTCACTTGATTCTGACAAATTTGCTTCAAGTTATGACCAAAATAGTGAATGGCGGGAAGCACCCATGCTCACGCCACAACTCCTACAAGCTCACACACACACACTACAGTAGCTCAAAAATATTGGGGAGGGATAGATAACCGTCCTACACACACATTCCAAGCATTACACACACATACAAGATCAAAGTGAAGATGGAAATCTGCAAGAAAGAGGCAAATTTGAAATTTTGGAGAGCTCCTTCTTCACAATGGCAAAAAGTCTCTACAAAGAGTCACAAAGTGACTTATATACATGTGCCCTAAATTTTGGTCCTTTCACACAAGAGACCGGCACTTTATTCCAAAAAGGTGAATTTCCTACTAATTTACAAGGGATATTTTACAACAAGTTGGGATTATGCAACTAGAGGACTCCTCTAGTGCATTTACATGGCTTTGAGGGAATTCTCTAAGACCTCGAAGAAGAAAAATTATGCCCATTAATTTGAAAATTTTGGGGCTCTTCTCTTGTGCTTCTTTACTCTGCAACACTCTCCCCCTCTTTGTCTCTGTCGTCCCTTGATCGGCTTTAGCTTCTCGTCGGCTGCTTGCTTAAGTCTTCTGAATACACGCACCCAGCGATTGAAGCGGCAATAAGGACTGTCAGACAATTGGTTATCTTATCCGAGGTATATCCTTTGCTTCTGTTTGCCCCTTGGTATTCCGTATATCACATATCTGGGTTGCTGTATTCAGGTGGGCTGCCACGCATGCCACCAGTGACTAGGAATGTGTTGTTCTTAGTCACCTCTTTCTAGCTTTTGGTCTTCTGATTTGTCCTAGTTGCACACATCTGATCCTGTTGTATTGTTCTGAGCTTGTTTACTTTGTTGATACGCATGCTATCAGCGGGAGGATTACTACCTGCGAAGTATTGTCTTGCACTTCTTCATGGATAGTTCCTGGACCTGGTCCGTCCTTCCCATGAAATGTCCTGTTTCTGATTGATCTTTAATTCCAATCCTCGGGACCTGGATGATTCGCGTTGTTGCCTGATGCGTGCCCCTGTGGGGCTTTGGGCAGAGGGTGGTTTTTCTGTTATTATGATCTTCGTTCTTTATCGAGCCGTTTTTGACTTTGATCTTCTTCTTTTCTTGCTTGATTCCCCTTCTACACGTCCCTCCTCCTGAACTCTGTCGTCCCCGACAGGCTGTTTGTGGCGACGTGTATAGGTCTATATAGCTGCTTGCTCTCGTTGGTTTAGCAAATTAGCGTGACATATCATAAATTCCTTCCACTGTGCTGACTTCACGCCATCCTCTGGTGCTTGTCTATGATCCGTGAAAAAGCTTGTCTCATAAGCCACCAGACGTGCATTAAGGTTCGAAGTCATTTTAACAAAAATTTTTGAGTCTATTTTGAAGAAGCCGGTGAAAAATGCTTCTTCAAATGTCTTCATGTATGTGGACGGCAAAAACATAAGTCGCGAATAGTACGCCATAAGTGTTAAGCGGCTCGGAATAGTAGATAGATAAAAAATGAGTGCTTCAGAGCCTTGTGTAATGCCGATGAAATTCAAAAACGTATATTTTGCGTGTTGGAAGACTTTAATTACAGAGAGTAGCATACTGAATATCTTATTTGTCATTTTAACTGCTAAGTCCGGGACTATAGCGTATCTGGCAATCCAAAATTCCATTGTTTTTACCATATATTCTTCCATTGGTAGGTAATTATGAGGCGAACTAGGTAACAATGGGTAATTCAGCCACTGATATTGATGCTTCCCTGGCGCTGTCCTTCCCAAAATTGCGACCAGGAGCGTCTATGGGGTACTGGGCAAAAAGATGGGTTTACCTGAAGCACATATGGTGATGCTTCCCACTGTACCTGCAGTGTAGGATTCTTTTCCAAAAGCTTCCTCCTCCAAATAGGATCAGCCCTCTTGAACTCCTCTTAAGTGTAATTGAAAGTATCTTTGTTGAACTGGAGGTTTCTGTCAAGTTCTTTATTTGTTGTCATCTTTATATATTGTCGTGTTTGTTCTTTAAGTATTCCATACGGTACACTGAATGGCTTCAAAATTTGGTCCAAGTTTTTGCTCTCTATTTTAGCTTCCTTCATGATTTGTATTATTTGATCTTCAAATTCAGCAGTAAGCGGGACACCCATAGTGCCCTTTCTGGTCAGCTCAGTTCTGCAATGTCCCGAGTATTATGTTCAATTTGGACCTCCTGTTCCTCCCTTTTTGGCGAATGATACAAGGGGGGAGAGAGAGGACGTACCTCAGTCTCCTCAGTAGCCTTTGCAGATTTCAGAACTACTGGTGTCCCCTCAATGTCCTTGTGTGCTAGTTGATCCTGTAGTTGCTTTATCATTTCTTTCTTTTGCTTAATTTCTTCCTGTGCCTGCAAAATTGTTTCCTTATTCTTTTGGATTTCCTCAGCCACTATTGCGAGTTGATCTGTGTCTTCTTTACAATGCAGTAGGTATCTATTTTCCGCTTTCTTCCATTTGGTTCTAAGAGCGGCAGTGTCTTCCATTTACCTCTTTTCCCATTCGGCAATGCTTGCCTGCTCCTTTTTGAGCTGATCTTCATACTTAGCTAGCTTTTCTTCCAAGTCTTTGATATCCTTTGCTGGGCTTCCCTGAGTTGCTCCTTGTTTCGGTTCCTTAGGTTTTTTGCCTCCTCCATGTATACCTTGATCTGTGATTCCAGTATTTTGCTCCTAGCGTTCATTCGTGCTTTCTCAGCCTCGTTAGCTTCATATTTCTTTGTGAATTCCTGAAGTTGTTCTTTCAATCTGGCATTCTCCATCTCTAGAATTTTGTACTGCGTTTTGACTTCTTGAACTTCATTTTCTTTCTTTAAGATCTGTTCCTTTGCTGTCTGTAACTCAGTAGAAAGATTCTTTCCAATTTGTTGAAGTTCATTCTTGTCTTGCATCGCTTGATCATAATCTTCATCAGCCTCAAGCATTAATTGTTGGGTTTCCAGTGCGGTTCTGATCATATCTTGTACAACTGGCTTGAGTTGAGCAATGTCGACATTCAACCACGTCCTTGGTATGCTCCGAGCTTCGCCGGTTTGCACATCTGTCAATGGCTCCATGAACCGTTTAACTCTACATCCACTTATGTAGTTAGGAAGAATGTCTCCATCTAGAGTGGCCAGATTAACTGCTCCACTCGTAGAGACCCTATTGATTATCAAAGGTCCATATCCGCACTTTTGTAACTTCTTGGCATGTTGCTTTAAGGTGTAAACTAGGACTAGGTCTCCTTCTTTAATTCCTTTGTCCTTTATGTGAGCGTCGTAATATGCCTTTTGTCTTCTCTTGGCTGCATAGATTCCTGCTACTGCTTGTAACCTAGTTTCATGTAACTTCTCGATTTGGTCTAGTTGTTGGGATAACTCATGTCCATTCCATTCATATTGTTGGGCTACTCTCAATGTTGGGATTAAAAAATCAATTGGCAAAATTGCATTCTGCCCGTACACTAAATTGAATGGGGTAGTTCCAATGGCAGTCTTGTATGCTACTCGGAAGGCCCAAATTGTGCGATGCAATTGTTTGTCCCAGTCAGACCTCCCATTATTGACAATCTTTGTCAATACGGTACATAATACCTTGTTGGAACTTTCTACTTGACCATTGGCTTGGGGATGGTATGGGGCTGATTTTTTGTGAATCACTAAAAACTCATTCATTAGCGACTCTATTACTTCATTAAGGAAGTGCGTTCCTCGATCACTCACAATCTCAATTGGTAATCCGAAACGGGTGAATATATGCTCAAAAAGGAACTTAGCAGTGGTTTGAGCATCGTTCTTTCTCGTAGCTTTTGCTTCTACCCATTTGGTCAAGTAATATGTGGCTACTATGATGTACTCAGCATGTGATCCTTTGGCTGGTGGGTTGATGGGTCCTATGAAGTCAATACCCCATTTGGAGAATGCTCTCGCACACACCATAGGTCTCAATGGCATGTCATCTCTCCTAATTGGGTATCTAGCTCTCTGGCATGTCTCACAACTTCGTACATATGTTTGGGCATCCATATGTAAAGTTGGCCACCACAAGCCTGCGAAAAGGATCATTTTTTTAGTTCTTTCGGTGGAAAAATGACCTCTTGCTGCACCTGCATGCGCCATCTCTAATATGGGTAAATACTCTCCTTCATGAATACATAATCGTAATTGGTTGTCTTTTCCTCTTTTGAACAAGTTTCTTCCTATGAGAACATAATCTTGGCTCATCTCCTCTAGGGATCGTTTTCTAGCCAAGCTAACTCCTTCCTCATGTTCTCTTGTCTTTAGGAATTTCACTAATGTTTTGCTCCAATTGGGTGCTATCATTGAGAAGGGTATGGACGTATGATCCTCTGGGATTGTCTCCTGGCATTCTGCACAGTTACTCATGTAGTCATGGACATCCTTGGGCATGTCAGGCCAGTATACTCCTAATCTCTTTAATTCTCTGATGGTTCCATGAGTTGCTTGGTGTGTTCTCCATTTGTTCACATGTTCTTGTTCAATTAGCTTCGTTTGTTTGTCCTCCTCAACACATCTTAGCAAAACTCCATTGGGTTCCTTATAGTACACACTTCCCGCGATAATATGCAAGTTTCTTGCTTGGAGAATTTCCTTTCTGCTATCCTTATTGATTGAATGTTGTGGGCCATGGGTGAGATAGAAATTAATTTCTCTGCCTACTTTGGACAAACTTCCAGATTGAACAAATAAGTATCTGGCAGATCATCGGGTACTCCGCTTGGTGGTTCTCCGTGTGTTAACCTTGAAAGATGATCCGCTCTTACATGGGTGTTCCCCTTTTTCACTATCACTTCAAAGTCGAACTCCATTAATAGTAAGAACCATCTTACTAATCTTCCAGTGTTACAAGGTTTATTGACTAAGTACAGTAAAGCCTGATGGTCTATGAAGAACTTGAACTTGTTGGCTAAGAGATAGTGCCTAAATTTCTTCACTGCATAGACCATTCCTAATCCTTCTCGCTCGGTAGTGGTATAACTCCTTTCAGCTTGATTTAGTTGTCTGCTTGCGTAGGCAATTGGATGATCTAATTTTCCTTCATCGGTTGGTTGGGCTAAGATACATCCTATTGTGTAGTTAGAAGCATCAACATGAATATGAAAAGGCTTGTTCCAATTTGGCGTCTTCAGAATTAGGGCCGTGCTAAGTCTTTTTTTTAACTCATTGAATGATTTCTCACACTCTTCTGTCCAATTGAATTGAGTTAAGAGACCATACAGGGGTTTGGCTATTATGGCATACATGTGGATAAACCGACGGTAATATCCACAATGTCCCATAAATGCTTGTACTTCCTTCGTATTCTTAGGTCTTGGCAGTTCTAAGATGACCTTAATCTTGTCCTCATCCGTGGATATTCCATTTATGGAGACTATGTGTCCTAAGATATTTCCTTGTCTTACCATGAAGACACATTTTTCTAGGTTCAGGCAAACTCGATACTGGCGGCATTTATTAAATATTTTTCTCAACTCAAGAATATGTTCTCGTCTTTGATTCCAGTATGTACATAGGTCATCTACATACACTTCCATGCTCTTTTTCAGGAATTCCTTGAAAACATGACACATCAGTCATTGGAAAGTAGCCGGTGCATTAGTGAGTCCAAAAGGCATCACCTTGAAACATAGACTCCCCATTCTGTCAGGAACGCGGTCTTATGTTGATCCTCAGTAGCAATAGCTACTTGGTTGTATCCGGAGAATCCATCTAAGAAGCTATAGACTTCCTTTCCTGCTACTCTTTCCAATAGATGCTCTGTGATGGGTAATGGGTAGCTATTACGTATGGTGGCTGCATTGACTTTTCTCAAGTCAATGCACACCCTTAATTTTCCATTTTTCTTAGGCACAACTACTAATGGTGATACCCACTCGGTGTGTTCTATCTCGTATATGAATCCTACTGCTAATAGTTTGTCTATTTCTTCCTTAATTTTAGCAGCATAGATCTCATTGTATGTATAAGGGTGTTGTTTTGAGGGTTTCGCATCTGCTGTCATTGGGATCCTATGAGAACATATCGAGGGTTCCACGCCTTTGAGATCCTTATATGTCCATGTGAACACGTCTCGATATTCTTGGATCAGTTGTATGAGTTCCTCTTCCTCCTCTACTGATACATCTTTGCCTAGGTATGTGCATCGTTCTTCTCCGTCTTCCACTGTTACTATAATTTTTTTTGTTTGTTCTTTGTTGTCGTATGCTTCTCCATCTCGAGCTTCTCGTTTAGGCATTTGAATAGCTATTTTTCTCTCCTCTACTTCGTATCTTTTAAAATGTTCAGGGACTTCAAACAGATCTAGGTCTGGTCCAATTTTACTCATTTCTGCTTCTTGTTCTTGTACTCTGGGAGCAGCTTCTATTGCCAGGATCTTGGTCGGTTCCTATTTCTCTCTCTTTCGAATGGTGTCCAGGTAGCTTTCCTCTGAATCAAATTCTGGTTCCATTTCTATACTCTCATACTCCTCTTTCCATTCCTTTTCCAAGACTTCCCCTTCTTCTACTTCTTGAAGGACAACCATGTAAAGATTTACATCATAGCCTTCCTCATCTACGCACTCATTCATTGTCAAGACTTCCTCATTCACGCACACATCTAAGGTGGCTAAGATTTCCATCCATCCATGCGATTCAAAGGCCTCATCCGGAAAGATTTGAGGCATGTACTTTGGGTCCTCTACTGGTCGTAGTCAGGATGTCCTATAGGCCACATTTGTCCTTTACTGTCCTCTCTCTTGGCTTCTTTGCACATCCATAACTGAGCGTCCTCGTGTATCCATGATTGATCACTCGATCCAGCACTATGAATGGATAGGTCATCTTCCTCCTTGTGCATAGGATTCCATTGTAGTGGAGGGACGTCTCTGTAGGAAAAGGTGTGCAAGTTTATCTTGGTTGTATTTCCTTGATGTTGTAAGTACAACGAATCTCTTCCCCAGTCTTGCACTACCCGCATTTGTCTCATAAAGGGTCATCCTAATATCATCTCATAATTGTTAGCCTTTTCAAACTTACAAATGGCTAGTGTGTGCTCAAATTCAACTCCATAGGTCATTAACTTGATTCTTTCCAGGATTCCTAGGGGTTTCTCCACATGACCATCTGCTAATTGGAGCTTCATGCGTGTGGGTCGGAAGGCAAGTTTTCCCCATTTCTCCCAAATCTCCTTGGTAGCAATTCCTACCCCGGCTCCCATTTCTAGGATAGCCTTGGTCATGTACCCATTGTAAGTGACAAGTAGACACGTATTACCTTCGTCTCCTTCACTAAACTCTCCCACTTTATCAACTGGGATTTGTATTTTAGAAGTGTTTTCTTTTCCCCTTCCTTCCTTTTCTTCCTTCTCTGGCTCTAATTCTAATTGACTCGCTAAATGTCTCCATAATTGTGGCTTAAGTTGAAGTAACTCTTCCACAGTCAATTTGCATTGTACTTTTGTTTTCTTTAGTTCCGTTAGATTGTGTGAACTTTTTTCTGAGTTTCCTTTTCCTTTTCCATGTACTGTGGGTGCTCGTATTATTATAGACTCCTTTTTGTATTCTCCCATGTAATTAGGTAAAGTTGAAACACTCAGGGTTTCCTCTCTATTTCTATCGAGTCTTGCTACTTCCTCGTATACTTCCTCCAGGTTGGGATTTGGTTGATAAACTTCCACATCTATTTCCTCAAAAGGAGGCTTCGATACTCCATTTTTCTTCCATTGTTCTTCTCGTAGTCTATTCCATAATTCCTTTGGCCATTTTGCCTCTAAGTCCGGTATTATTGACACAGGTTCATCTTGAATTTTCATTTGTTCACCTTTGTCGTCCTTCCTTCTAAGTTCTTTACCTTTGGATTTGACACATTCCTCATATTGATCATCTGCTATCCTTGTCTTTGGCAGAGCTGGGATAGCCTTTTCTAGAATTTCTTGTGCCACCTCTATAAGCTTTCTACATATCTCTAGTATTTCTTTTGCCCTTGTGGGTAAATTTTTTCATGTTGCTCTACATTCGGACCCGTCTTAATTCTAGCTTGGTAAGCTTTGAGCCACATATCTAAGTCGTTTGGTTTTGGTTCAGCTAGAATTGATCCTGGTTTCTCTATCTCTTGGATAAGTGGTGGCACAAGAATCTCCCCCCGAATCCTTTGTTCTTTATGCTCATTCTTGTTTTGGATTTGTTTTTTATTATTATTTTTTTACTCTCATTTTTCGTCCATTTATCTTTGAGTTTTTCTCTTCTTTCCTTCCATTTTTGTGCTTTTGTGTTCTGGGTACTCTCTCGCGGATCCTCAGAATCCTCACTTACCTGAGCTTTAGGGCTTACCGTTTTATCGCTCTCTTGTTCTTGTTCTGGTTGTTTTCCCTTTTTTTGCCTTATCTGAGCTCTCGTAATGGCTTTTAATGGCACTGTATACTCCTTATCACGTCCAAATCCCTCTATCACTTCAATTACGTTGATTGGTGCAGTATCTTGGACTTTGATTGAATTCTTAGGACAATCCCTGAAAAGATGTTCCTTTCCACAATCATTGCAATATCCTTCCCAAGTCCTAGGTGGTGGTGGATTGTAAGGTCGAGGGCACTCTCTAATAAAATGGTCTCCTGTGCATCTATAACACGGTCCTCTTGGCACAGGTGGTCTAATGGTTGGTGTCATGGGTGGTTGTGCTTTAGAAGCAGTATACATTAGAGTTGCGACCTTTGTCCCATAGCTCTGGTCATAGTTTTCATATCCATAATAAGCCGAATCATAGGTTGGTTCATAATCTATCATGTTGGCTTCATATGGGTAGTACTCTCCTGGTGGCAGCTCATATGCAGGGTTAGCTGATTCCATATTGATTGTTGATGATGCTGGCACTATGGCTCTTTCCAAATTTTCTTCTGGCTGGGCATACTTCACAGGTACTACCTATTGAGGTTGTGACAGTTGGGGTCCTAACACTGGTTGTGGTGGTGGATATGGTGCCTGTTGATATGGTCTTGGTGCTCCTGCTGGTGTTGGATAGGGATTGTATCTGGGCATCTCTCTACCTTGCTCTCTAGGTGGATATCCATATGGTCGGTACTGTGGTGGTTGGAAAGGTCATGCATGCCTATTGAATGGACAATTTTCAGTGGTGTGATTAGTGTTTTTTTGTTCTATGTGGCAATACAAAGCGGTTCCTTGTTGGTGTTGTCTGTTATATGGGTATGTTTGATGTGGACCGGTCCCTCCTCGCACACACATGTGTGTGGGGTGATCTCCTCCACATAGACTACATCTTCGTAACATTGGCACTCTTAGGGCTGGTTGTTGGTAAGTTCTTTGCCCTTGGACTCCTAGTTTCTTTGCTAATAGCTCCGGTAATTCTTCCATATTACTGGAGTTGGAAGTAATGGTACTTCGCGAGTCTTCTGATTTAGTGGGGCTGGGTGTGCTCTTGAGGTCCTCAGCTAGGTTATCTTCTAAATCAATACATTCTTGGATACATTCACTTAGGGTTTGTAACCTCTTCACGTAAACTAAGGTTCTTAGGGTTCCATTCGTAAGTCCATCCAAAAATAATGAAATCATTTTTTGCTAAGTGGGGCTCTCAGCCACTGGGCATCTATCCACATACTGATTAAATCTTCGGGCAGTAGTTTTCACTGTTTCATTAGGGTTCTGCTTAAAACTGTGAATTAAAGATGCAAAATTGTGTTTAATCCCTCTCTTGGTGAATTCCCCAATGAATTCTTGAAAGAATTGCTCCATGTTTCCAAATTGATTGGGATCTAATGGCTGGAACCAAGTTAGAGCCATTCCTGTGAGGGTGAGTCCAAAAGACTCATACTGCACAAAGAAGTTGTCTACTTGTTCTGCCCTTAGAACTTATTTAAATTCAGCAATGTGATCGTAGGGTTCTCCCAATCCATCATAATGATTTCTTACACACTTGGCCACTTGGATAGGTCTCAGTCTTCTCATTGGTTCTGGCGGTCTAGGCAATACAGGGAAGACAGGAACTGCTGGTCTCACTGGGGGCATTCTCGGCTGTCCTCCTACTGGTGGCCGTGGTCTTACTGGTGGTCGGTACTGATTTCTTACTCCTGGGTGGGTCTGCACTCCTGGAGTTGCAAATTGTACATGAGTACGGTTTAGCACACTTTGTTGGATGGTCTGTCCTGACGTGGTGTGTCCTGTCTCTTGTTGATTTCCAAAAGGATTCTGCGAAGTAGTTGTTGGTGCATTTTACCCAAGCCTACATGCTTGATATATTTGATATCATCCTCATTTGTAAGTCACATGAGTAGTCATGTGAACACCTCTTGTAAAAGGGTTCATTTTTATCTCTTGTAATTGAAAAAAGAAAAAGGAAAAGGATGGCTTACCTCATGCATGATGTAAAAGCAATTTCGTGGCTCTAACTACCAAAACCCACGACTTTTTGAGCTGAGGGAATATCTCCTAATTTTGGGGATCACTTTTAGGTGGAGCCATTCGAATTCGAATTCAAAACTCCCTCCAAGAATAGCTATAAAAGGAGCAAGAAGGAAGAGGCGATTAGCAAGCCTTGTACGTGACCACTTGATGTCATGTTGTAGAGATTGAAGAGCTTACTCCATAGCTCTATCATTATACTCCCATTGTGCAAAGATTCATTGCCAATGTGGTTGTAATCATATGTGGATCTATACATTTATTATCATCTACTCCTCTGTTTTGTTCTCTGCTATACTCACTCAGAGCAGTACCTTCAGAAGGTCATATATCAAGTTCTACTGATTCTTTTTTAGTGCTTTAACGTGCGTTGGATAGCTCTTACTGTCTAGTTTTTGCATATCACTTTTCAAGGTCATTGGATTTATAGTTTTGGAGATATCTGCATTTTACTGCTCACTAGTCTATCTTTGCAGAGCCCCGAGAATGGTGGGCATGTTCCAGAAATTGATGAAACTTGTTCTCAGTGCTCAGTCCATCATTTGAAGTGTTTTAACTTGGATTGGGAAGCTTGCTAAGTGTATTTACTATACCCAAAAGGAATTTTTCTAATTCCTACCAGGTTGAGAGCACTGCTCATTTTTTCGAGTAGGTGTATGTCCAAAAATAGCAAGTTTTGGGAGCTAGTCATTTCGCAACTAGTCTATCTTGACTTAAACTTTTGGGATACATGTTCCAAAGTACTTGGCTGATATTTTGGTGGATTTAGGAAGCTTAAAGGGTCTACTAATCAACTCTGAATTCTCAGTTGGCTGGTGTGAAGCTGGTTGTAGCGGCACCTACTCATCTTTGGATTGCATCCACCATCTCTCTTCATAGTGGTATCAGAGCATAGTCAAGCAACATGGGAGATGGATTTCCATCAACAATTGACAAATTGGATCGAAACAACTACCCGGCATGGTCTCTAAGGATGGAGGCTTACCTTCAAGGGAGGAATCTATATGGATTCATATCCAGAGATGAAGCAATGCCAACCATGAGGAACAAAGGGCAACCATCACATGAAGAAGTGGAAGGACTTTCGAATTGGTGTTCGAAGGATGCACTTGCAAGGTCCTATATTCTAAACTCAATCTCTGATTTTCTTTTACCTCATGTCAAGGGATGCAAGACATCAAGAGAGACCTGGAATGCACTTGCTTCTTTCTTCTCTTCCAACACTCGAGCAAGGAAGAACCAATTGTGGATGGAGTTCACAACAATGAAGAAAAGCCCGAAGCAAAATGTGACTGATTATGTCACAAAGATGAAGGAGATTTCCGACCAACTTGGAAGCATTGGAGAGGTAATTGAAGAGGAGCAAATCATAAGACAAATCATGAATGGAATCAAAGCAGACGACAAGTGGGAGTCATTCACAACAGCCATGGATTTACACATGGATATGCATGTACCCGACCTCAACACACTCATGGGCCAACTCTTCACTCATGAAGCAAAGATTAGCAAAGGTGGTGAGTCCTCAAGAGGTAATCAAACTTCTGCCTTATATTCTGATAAAGCTAAGGTCAAGGACAAGTCAAAGAATAGGAAGAATGAAGATGAAGGAAGCTCTTCCCAAGCAAACTTTGCAGGTAGAGGAAGAGCTAGAGGAAGAGGCAGAGGTGGAAAGCAAGGCAGGGGGAGATTCCAATCATCTCAACCTTGCAACATATGTGGCTTATCTAACCATACTACTGAAGAATGATTCAGGAACCCGAGGAACTCAAGAGGAAGAGGATTCAATAGAGGTGGCTATGGATCAAATAGAGGTAAATACAATGGAGGCTACAACAACAATAACTACTACAACAACAATTACAACAACAACAACAACTATCAAAGTGGTGCTGCATCTAGAAATTGGAATCTTTATCAACTTGATGTAAAGAATGCTTTCTTGAATGGATGGATTTCTGAGGAAGTGTATATGGCACAACCTCTTGGATATGAGGATGCACATCATCCTAACTATGTATGCAAACTAAAGAAAGCTTTGTATGGATTGAAGCAAGCTCCAAGAGCTTGGAATTTCAGATTGGTGACTTATTTGCAGGACCAAGGATTCAAAGCTAGCAAGGTGGATACCTCTTTGTTCATAAAGAGGAATGGATCTGAAGTGATCTATTTATGTGTGTATGTTGATGATATTATTATCACAGGCAATGATCTTGAAGGAATCAAATAGGTAAAGAGTCAAATGAAGGAGGAGTTCAAAATAAGTGACCTCGGACCACTCACTTATTTTCTTGGGTTGGAGTTGATCTACACAGATTCAAGTATATACATCACACAAAGGAAGTATGTGCATGACATGCTCGTCAAGTTCAAGATGGAAAACACCAAGTGTGCAGGTACACCTATGGAGCAAAATCATAAGCTTAGTGCTTATGAAGGAGAGCCAATTGAAGACATCACAAGCTATCAAAGCTTGGTTGGAAGTTTGAACTATGCAACACTCACAAGGGTGGATATATGCTATAGTGTTAGCATATTGAGTCAGTTTATGCATAAGCTGAGAAGACCACATATGGAAGTGGCCAAGAGAGTCCTCAAGTACCTAAAGGGGACCATGAATGAAGGTTTGTTTTATTCATTTACTTCAGATATTGAGCTAAAGGTCTACTCAGATGCACATTGGGCCGGATCTAAAGATGATAAAAGAAGCACATCAGGGTATATATCATTTGCAGGTTCAAAAATCATTTCTTGGTCATCGAAGAAGCAACCAACCGTGGAATTATCTTCTACTGAAGCCGAATATAGAGGTTTGGCTAATGCAACTCAAGAAATCATGTGGTTAAAGTCTTTGTACACAGATCTTGGACTTCATTCTTCAACACCTCATATTTTTGGTGACAACACAAGCTCACTACATCTAGCAGCTAATCCGGTATACCATGCTAGAACCAAGCATATTGAAGTCCACTACCATTACGTAAGGGAGAAGCTAATGAGCAAGGATATTCAACTATCCTATGTCTCTACAGATATGCAATGTGCCGACATGTTGACTAAAGTTCTTGATGGTACAAAATTAAGTAGATTCAAGTTGATGATTGGCTTGCAGGAAATCAAGGACAATTGAAGACTTATTTGAAGGCCAAGCATGTTAGGCTTGAGGGGGAGCTGTTGGTGCATTTTACCCAAGCCTACATGCTTGATATATTTGATATCATCCTCATTTGTAAGTCACATGAGTAGTCATGTGAACACCTCTTGTAAAAGGGTTCATTTTTATCTCTTGTAATTGAAAAAAGAAAAAGGAAAAGGATGGCTTACCTCATGCATGATGTAAAAGCAATTTCGTGGCTCTAACTACCAAAACCCATGACTTTTTGAGCTGAGGGAATATCTTCTAACTTTGGGGATCACTTTTAGGTGGAGCCATTCGAATTCGAATTCAAAACTCCCTCCAAGAATAGCTATAAAAGGAGCAAGAAGGAAGAGGCGATTAGCAAGCCTTGTACGTGACCACTTGATGTCAGTTTTGTAGAGATTGAAGAGCTTACTCCATAGCTCTATCATTCTACTCCCATTGTGCAAAGATTCATTGCCAATGTGGTTGTAATCATATGTGAATCTATACATATATTATCACCTACTCCTCTGTTTTGTTCTCTGCTATACTCACTCAGAGTTGTACCTTCAGAAGGTCATATCTCGAGTTCTACTGATCCTTTTTCAGTGATTTAATGTGTGTTGGATAGCTCTTACTGTCTAGTTTGTGCATATCAATTTTCAAGGTCATTGAATTTATAATTTTGGAGATATCTGCATTTTACTGCTCACTGGTCTATCTCTACAGAGCCCCGAGAATGGTGGGCATGTTCCAGAAATTGATGAAACTTGTTCTCAGTGCTCAGTCCATCGTTTGAAGTGTTTTAACTTGGATTGGGAAGCTTGCTAAGTCTATTTGCTATGACCAAAAGGAATCTTTCTAATTCCTACCAGGTTGAGAGCACTGTTCATTTTTTCGAGTAGGTGTATGTCCAAAAATAGCAACTTTTGGGAGCTAGTCATTTCGCAACTAGTCTGTCTTGACTTAAACTTTTGGGATACATGTTCCAAAGTACTTGGCTGATATTTTGGTGGATTTAGGAAGCTTCAAGGGTCTACTAATCAACTCTGAAGTCTCAGTTGGCTGGTGTGAAGCTGGTTGTAGTGGCACCTACTCATCTTTGGATTGCATCCACCATCTCTCTTCACTGTAGTTGCCTGATCTCTTTGAGGGAATACAGGCACACCCATGTATTTCAGTCGAGCTCTGTCCAAGGCACTAACCAACCAGTATCTTCTCTGATTTTTGTCTAGATATGTGATCCTGGTTTCATCTTCTGGATCCTTCAACTCATAAAATGTCATAGGGCTTTCTTCTCTCCCTAGAGCCGATAAATCTGTTTGAAGCAATAAGTCCGATCCATGGATCATATATACTTCCAACAGGTAGTCGTCTTGAGTTATCAAGTCTCCTTTCAAGACTCGTGTTACTTGGGATCTACCTCTAGGAGTTGTCACTAGCTCCTCAGGGTTTGGTCTTCCTGAGTTTTCTGGTTCCACTAAATCTCCCCTTTCATTGATCAACTCCGGAAATTCGGTCACTATGTAGATGTGACCCATTTTGTCTATGTATGCTCCTCCCTCATACTTGACAGCAGGTCTAGGCACAATCGTGGCATCCATGGAGGTTACCATCCTAGCCACTCATCTGTTTAATCCATCCAGGTAGATGGGGATCTCCTGAGCATTAGTAGATACATACTGTAAGGAAGTACGGTAGTCTCCTTCTACAACGGTCATGAAATGTCTACTTGGGGCGGGACCCTGCATGTCTTCCGAAGCCATGGGTATCTCTTCTTTTGATTCACTGGAGGTATCTGAATAGACAGAGTGGTGACTAGCCTGGGCAGCACTTCCCACAGAAGATATGACACTTCTTCGGCTACTTAGCACCCTCCCTGACCTCAAGTTCATTCACCCTCCTGAAGCTCTCTAGGTCTCTCAAACTCTCCTTGAGTGGCTCTTCCAATGCCTCAAGTTTGTCCTACAAAATCTTACAAGATTCTGGAGGATACCGCTTCTCGGTGATACTGCTCCAGGCGATACTGCTCTGGGCGATACCAAACTGGCCACGATACGATACCTGAAACCTACGTGATACGATACTTGTCGTGTAGACGATACAATACTGATGTTGGTCGCAATACGATACTTGATGTTTGGCCCATACGATACTTGATGGACCTGACGAGACGATACCGAACTAATTCAACGATACGATACCAGAGTTTTGTACGATACGATACTAAGATCTGGGGCGATACGATACCAACGGTCCCCACGATATGATACCGATTCCCTCACATGATACGATACCACACCAACTCACGATACGATACCTAATAGTCAGGCGATACGATATTGCTGCGTGATCACGATACGATGTTGGTTTGGTATCGGGATACTAAACTAGGACCTGGCACGATACGATACTTCAGGGGTTGACGATACGATACCTTAGGATCGAAGCGATACGATATCAACAGTCCTTGTGATACGCTACTGGAAATCCAGGCGATACGATACTAGGGTGCGGCGCGATACGATACCAATGCAAGTGGCGATACGATACCACCAATTTGCACGATACGATACTTGAATAGTATCGCGATACTAAACTGGGAAGAGGGCGATACGATACCAAAAGTGGACCGTGATACGATACCACTTTGGCAAGCAAAGATCGCGATACAACCCGGCGATACGATACCACGAGTGGTATCACAATACCAAGGCTGGTGACTTGCGATACGATACTTCATCGAGTATCGCGATACTAGGGAATTTTTGTATCGCGATACCAAAAACTCAACCGATCGCGATACTCAAGCCAAAATACCTCCAAATGCTAAAATTTTTACACCCCCTTGCTTCTCTCTCAACCTTCCTCACTCCTAACCTACTGTCTCTTTCAAGGAAGCTCAAAAACAAACTGTTTCCCCCCCCCTCCCCCCCGCGATACCGAATGCGCACTTAATCACGCGTTGGTGCACTATTAGTGTGTTTTTGTCAGAGAAACTTTGTGGAATCTTACCTTTGTGCTGTCTTGCTTGCACCTTGAGCTCCAAATCTAGCTTTGATGGCCTGAAACGCACGATACCTCACACGCGATACCAGTCGCTGCTCGTCCACGATACTGCCTTTCAGAACAGTAGAGAAATGAACTAATTTTTTGGTTTCTATACTTTTGGTGACTGAAACTGAACTACACTAACTTGGCAAATGTTTTGAGATTTTTCTTGGTCTTGACCTACTCCTACTTCACTTCTCTCCTTCTCTCCGCTTCTTCTACCCTAACCTTAACTCCTCTTACTCTCCCTTCCTACTAACCCTAAACCTAAAAACTCATCACACACACCTCTTGGATGTGAAGTAACAAGTGCTGCAGTGCTTGACTACTTGCCACGGAACGAATTCACTTCTACAAGTACGATTCTATCTTACTTGATCTATAACCATCACGAAAGCACCTTGGCTGAGTGTTCCCCGGCAACGGCATCAAAAACATGTGTACTTAAGTCAAGAAGACTCAAGGACTTGTGCCAAAGAGACTAAACCTCATTTGCAACACAAGTGCGTATAGTGGGAAATTGACACACACTTATATGTCAATCCGATCAAACGACCTAACCAAGTGTATGAAGACATGTGTACACATGATGGAAATGAAGTGGTTTAGCTGATATGTATGAGAAAAGACTAATCCACCTCTCAAACTCACTGAAAGACTGAAAGTGTCTGTCATAACAGTTTTCAATAAATCAAGGATTTCTCCCCGCTCCAAGCTCCGAATATAGTCAATAGGTACTCGTTTCGAAGCTCTCGACAAGACGCATCTATTGGGAGTAGTTTCACTCGATTTTAACATTTCTGCTTCAAGTTATGACCAAAATAGTGAATGGCGGGAAGCACCCATGCTCACACCACAACTCCTACAAGCTCACACACATAGTACTGTAGCTCCAAAACATTGGGGAGGGATAGACAACAGTCCTACACACACATTCCAAGCATTACACACACATACAACATCAAAGCGAAGATGGAAATCTACAAGAAAGAGGCAAATTCGAAATTTTGGAGAGCTCCTTCTTCACAATGGCAAAAAGTCTCTACAAAGAGTCACAAAGTGACTTATATACACGTGCCCTAAATTTTGGTCCTTTCACACAAGAGACCGGCACATTATTCCAAAAAGGTGAATTTCCTACTAATTTACAAGGGATATTTTACAACAAGTTGGGATTATGCAACTAGAAGACTCCTCTAGTGCATTTACATGGCTTTGAGGGAATTCTCTAAGACCTCGAAGAAGAAAAATTATGCCCATCAATTTGAAAATTTTGGGGCTCTTCTCTTGTGCTTCTTTACTCTACAACAGCGATGATTCTCATTTTTTTTTAATTCGGGGGCATCGCTACGCCCCCCCCCTATTTCTTGTAGTGATAGAGAGAGAGAGATAGATAGATAGATAGATAGATAGATAGATAGATAGATAGATACATACATACATACATACATACACACACACATATATATATATATATATATATATATATATATATATATATATATATATATATATATATATATATATATATATATATATATATATATATATATATATATATAGAGAGAGAGAGAGAGAGAGAGAGAGAGAGAGATGGATAGATAGATAGACAGATAGATAGATAGATAGATAGATAGATAGATAGATAAATAGATAGAGAGACAGATAGACGGATAGATAGATAGATAGATAGATAGATAGATAGATAGATAGATAGATAGATAGATAGATAGATAGATAGATAGATAGATAGATAGATAGATAGATAGATAGACATATATATAGATAGATAGATAGAACCGAATACTTTCATATATGATAAGTTTGGGTATTTAACTAAAAACTTCTCTTCAAGTGTAACTTGATGTAGAAACAATAGTCAAAGTTATATTCATGATGTATACACTAGTGTGCACAACTTCTTCTAGATAAATAGATAGATAGATAGATAGATAGATAGATAGATAGATAGATAGATAGATAGATAGATAGATAGATAGATAGATAGATAGATAGATAGATAGATAGATAGATAGATAGATAGATAGATAGATAGATAGATAGATAGATAGATAGTGTTGGTGCATGACAACCATTAATTCATGTTTTAGATAAAGACTTGAAGTCAAAAGATGAAGAAAAGATCAACAAATGAAGTTTGAAGATAGGGCATATTCAAGAAACGAAGACTTGTATACATATGTACATTAAACTTGTAACTAGCTCACTTATACTTTTGTTATGGTCATGAGCTTGTACATATATGTATATATATACAAGTAGAAATTCAAGGTAAGTATGAGAGAGCATGAGATGAGAAGAATTAGAAGTTTTAAGAGTCACTAGACACTTTAGAAGTGAAGAAGATCTCTCTCATCATTTAGATGTAAAGTTTTTTTAGTAGAAGAAAAAGTTGCACCCGATATTTAAGAGTACAGGTCAAGCAATGTATTCAAAGGACAGGAAGAACAATAGAAAAGGCAAGCAACAGTTAAATGAAAAAGAAGGTACAACTAGCCAAGCCAACTTCCTAAGAGGAAGAGGAGGTGGCAAAGGTAGAGGAAGAGGCAATAGCAATAAAGATGGAGCCGAAGCTTGCTGGATTAGTGGTAAGACAAATCATTTAGCTCATGATTTTTGGCATAATAATCAGAATAATGGAGGATATAGTCAGAACTTTAATTCAAGAGGAAGAGGTGGTAGAAATCAAAGAGGAAATTTTAGAGGAAGAGGTAGTAGAGGTTAGTTATGCAGGTAGAGGATTCCAAAGTCAATCCTACAACAATACCTACTACAATTATGCTTCAGATCATAAGCAAGATTCAACTTTGATTATGAACTTGTGAAAGACAAAGTGAAGACCAAAGAGTCTTCTACATTGACTCAAGGTGTAGCAATCACCTAAGTGGTAATATAGCCTTGATGATTGATTTGGAGAATAAGGTAACTAATCATGTAGTTCAAATAGGTGATAATACAAAGCACAATGTGAAGTCAATTAGATCAGTGAAGGCAAAGGATGGAAGTACTCTTCTGAGTTAGGTCTTGTATGTTCCTACAATTCCAAAGAATCTGATAAGTGTAGGGCAAATTGTTGAAAAAGTTTACGAAGTAAGGTTCACTAATGATGGAGTTTTTGTGGAAGACCCCAGCAATGGGTATAAACAAATTGTTTCAGGGAAGAAAGAAAGAAGACTTTTCACATTGCAGATTCAAGGTAATGTTGGTCATGCCTTGTTTACTTATGGAGGACATAAGATCTCTGAGTTAGATCTTTGGCATAAAAGGCTTGGACATTTCAATGAAAGAGTTATTAAGGATATGGTTAACAATGCTTTAGTGCTTGGATTGCCTAATGTTGCAGGTCAACACATGACATACATATGTGAGGCATGTCAATTAGGTAAGGCTCATAAGCAACCATACAATAAGCATGGATTTATGTATTCAGAGAAGCTTGAATTGGTACACACAGATGTGTGGGGACCATCAAAGGATTTGAGTATTAATGGTTCAAGATATTATGTGATTTATGTTGATGATGCTACCAAGTGGATCACTATATATGTGATCAAAGATAAATCAGAGTTATTCAGTACTTTTAAACATTATCATGTGTATGCAGAAAGAATCACAGGTCAAAATTTGAACAGACTAAGATCAGATGGAGGGGGAGAGTATTTCTCTAATGAGTTCACTGATTACTTATGGAATGCAGGTATAAAAAGGGAAGTTACTTGCAAGTACTCTCCTCAACAAAATGGTGTAGCAGAAAGGAGAAATAGAACTCTTGTTGAGTTTGCAAGATCAATGATGAAGGAGAAAAATTGTCCAAATTATTTGTGGGTTGAAGCTGTAAATACAGCTATATACTTGGTTAATAGGTTACCATGTAAAGCTTTGCAGGGTATGACACCATATGAAGCTTGGTGGGGTAAGAGAACTACCTTAGATCATTGCAAAGTGTTTGGATGTTTGGCTTATGAATATGTGCCATCTCAGTTGAGGCATAAATTGGAACCTAAAGTTGAAAAGTATGTGCTCATTGGATATGATGATAAACAGATGGGTTATAGGTTGTGAAGTCCATCCACAAAGAAATTCCTTGTATCAAAGGATGTTACATTTGATGAGCAAGGTACTTGGTATGCATGTACAATCAATAATCATGTAGGTGATGAAGAAGTTTTGAATCAGAAGAAAGGTAAATCAAAGATTTAGATATTTGATGAAGAAGAGAACAATGAAGTACAAGTTGAAGTTGAAGAAGTGCCAAGGTTTGATCCAAAATGTGATGAACCAGAAACTTCAAGAAGTGGAGAACTCAGAAGGTCATCAAGACACAAATGGCAACCTACAAGGTATAGCTATGACACTTTTTTTTTACTACTAAAGATTATGCTTACATGGTGAAAGCAGATCAAGACCCTTCTACATATGAAGAAGCAAAAGGTAAGGAAAATTGGGAGAAATCTATGCAGGAAGAATATGATGCATTGATGGAGAATGAGACATGGGATTTGGTTCCTAAACCAAACAGTTAGAAGATCATTGGATGCAAATGGGTCTACAAGACAAAGAGGTATGCAGATGGAAGTGTGTCTAGGTATAAAGCTAGACTTGTTGTGAAAGGGTATGCTCAGACATATGGTATAGATTATGATGAGACATATAGTCCTGTGGCAAAGATGACAACCATAAGGACACACATAGCCATTGCTGCATGTAAAGGTTGGAGATTATGTCAATTAGATGTGAAGAATGCTTTTCTTAATGGTTATATATCAAATGATGTTTTCATGGAGCAATCAGAAGGGTTCAGAGATAAAAGGTATTCAGAATATGTATGTAAGCTCAAGAGAGCTTTGTATGGTTTGAAGTAGGCCCCAACGGCATGGAATTATAGACTTGTAAAGTTCTTGAAGGAACTTGGTTTCCAAGTATCTAAAGCTGATAGTAGCTTGCTTGTCAAA
>CM035421.1:85825714-85983214 GCA_020310875.1 Ceratopteris richardii
ATGCATGGGTTGCTGTTGTTTCCTTCTCATTTCTTCTTCCATGTTAGCATTTTGCAGGATGATTTCCTCACATTCATCAAGCTCTATATCTGTCATCTCCTGAGATGGCTTCGAAGGAGGAATTGTCTCCAGAATTGTGCGGGGGTGGATGTGTAATGGTGCGGGTATGTGTGTGTGTATGCGTGTGAAGGGGGGTGTGTGTATGTCACATGGGTGTGTGTGTGATTGTGTGGGGGTGTGGTGCATGTGTGTGTGAGAGTGCATGTGTGTGGATGAGATCATGTATGTGTGTGAGTATGTGTGAGTGAGTATGTGCGGATGTGTGTGAATGTATGGACGTGTGTGTATGTATATGTGTGGTTGTGTATGTGTGGTGTGTGTTGGTGCATGACAATCATCAATTGAAGGATTATGGAGAAATGAAGTCAAGGAGTCAAGAAGGAAACAAAGTCAGATGGTTGAAGGAAGGACATTTTCAGAAAACTCAAAGATATGTACACATATGTACATTAGCTGACTTATACTCTTGTTTAAGTCATACACTTGTATATATTCATCTATAAATATGTTTGAAAATGTCGGGCAAGTAGAGCAGAAGAAGATTTGAGAATAGGGAGAGAGAAATTAGTGTCATTAGACACATGAAAAGTGAGTGAATTGTCCATTCTCACTTAGATGTAAGTTTTCTGAGAAATCGAGAATTTTTGCGCCCGATATTTTGCTGTTTGCTCCTTCTGTGTTCAATCTTTTGAGAAATCCTTTTGCACGTATCTAAGTCCATAGCTAATATATCTATGGCTAGAATTTGAGAAGTTAATTATAATCAGGCTGTGAGAATTTTGTTTAGGAACATTCATATGTAAGAATGTTCTAACAGTCGAGAAATCTGGCGCACATTTCATCTTCAATGAAATGATCATTGCTCAGTCCAGAGTGTAAAGTTTTACACAAGTGAGGGCTCAAAATCTAAGTTGGAAGATAAGCCATCTATGGCTAAAAGATCTTGGTCAAACGGGTTTTACTTTGGGAGAACCAGTGCTAAGAAGTTGCAGGTGTCAAAGTCGCCATTGCAGAGAAGCACTTTCAGACATAGGTAAAGTGTTTCACACATTTCTCAGTGTGTACTTAATCTTTTTGAGAGATTTAACTTGGCAAAGTTGCGCAACCTTAAGGCAAAGTGTTGTGCAAAGTTTTATCAAAAACTTTACAGGATTGATTAGTCAATGAGTGACTAATCTGTAGCAGACTTTTCTGAAGAAACTGAAATTTTCAGAATAATCAATTTTCTGATAATTTGGTGAAGATTCTCTAAATTAGGTGGAGTCTAAAGTTGATCTTGATATAGAGGTGATCTAAATTCAAGGTTAACTTGTTCTTTTGGAGATTAACACTCTCCATCAGTGGTATCAGAGCAGGTTGTGTCAAAATTGAAGTGAAGAAGACTCCGACTATTGCAGAAATACAAAACTTTACATTTTGAAGGTGCAGAAGGGTAAAGGTTGAAGAAAGATCAAAGGAAGACATACAAAGAGCATCAAAAGGATCAGAAGGAGCAACATTCGAAGTAAAGGTACATTTATTATCTGTAAAGGTTAAAGATTTGAAGCTACAGGTGAAGTAAAGATGGGAGATAGTCTCCAAATTGAAAAATTGGATAGAGAGAACTATCCTGCATGGTCTATGAGGATGGAAGCTCACCTTAAGAGCAAAGATCTGATAGGATACATCACAGGAGATGAAGAAAAGCCAGAATTCAGAGATCCTAGTGTTCCAACTAGGGAGGAGCTTGCAGATTTGAAGAATTGGATGAAGAAGGATGCTCAAGCAAGAAGCATCATCTACATGGCAGTCAATGACTATTTGCTTCCTCACATTAGAGGACTTGAAAGTGCTTGTGACATTTGGAATGCTTTGGAAGAGCATTTCCAAAATACAACCAAATCAAGAAAAGCTTCACTATGGGCAGAATTTACTACCTTCAAGAAGAAGGCCTCACAATCAATCTCTGATTATGTGACAAAGATGAAGGACATTGCAGATTCTTTAGGTGCAGTGGATGAAGATATTGAAGAAGACAAATTGGTAAGACAAATACTCACAGGGCTAAGAGGAGATGAGAAGTGGAAGCCTTTCATTTTATCTACAGAACTTTCATTAGATCACTTTACTCCTGATTTGAATCAATTGTTAGGTCATATGCTAACTTTTGAGAATGATGTCAAAGGAGATGTTGATAAGAGTGCAGGTCATGCAATGTATTCTAAAGACAAGAAGAAAGCCAACAAAGGAAAGCAACAATCAGGTGAAGAAGAAGGTACATCAAACCAAGCAAACTTCATAAGAGGAAGAGGAAATGGCAGAAGTAGAGGAAGAGGCAGAAACAACAAAGAGAATGCAAGAGCTTGTTGGATATGTGGTAAGACCAATCATCTATCTCATGATTGTTGGCATAATAATCAAAACAATGGTAATTATCAGAACTTTAATCAAAGAGCAAGAGGTGGTAGATTTCAGAGAGGAAATTTCAGAGGTAGAGGTGGTAGGAATTCTTTTGGAAGAGGTGGTGGAAGAAACTTCCAAAGTCAATCCTATAATAACACCTACTACAACTATGCATCAGATCAAAAGGAGGACTCAACTCTCATTATGAATACATGTGAAACTTCACATGAGGACATGAGAGTGTTTTATATTGATTCAGGATGTAGTAATCATTTGAGTGGAAATATTGCTTTGATGACTGACCTAGATCATAATGCAATTAATCATACAGTACAGACAGGTGATAATACAAAGCATAAGGTAAAGTCAATTGGTTCAGTCAAAGCTAAGGATGGGAGCACTCTTCTGAGTAAGGTACTTTATGTTCCCACAATTCCAAAGAATTTGATAAGTGTAGGTCAAATTGTGGAAAAAGGATATGAGGTAAGGTTCACAAATGATGGAGTTTATGTGGAAGACCCTAGTCAAGGGTATAAACAAGTTATTGCAGGAAAGAAAGAAGGTAGGCTTTTCACATTGAAGGTACAAGGAAATGTTGGACATGCTATGTTCACATATGGAGAGCAGAAGGTGTCAGAATTGGATCTTTGGCACAAAAGACTTGGACACTTTAATGAAAGAGGTATCAAAGAAATGATTAACAATGATTTAGTGCTTGGAATGCCTAACATTGCAGGTCAACACATGACATACAGATGTGAGGCATGTCAATTAGGTAAGGCTCATAAGCAATCCTATTCCAAGCATGGATTTATGTATTCAGAAAGGCTTGAATTGGTGCATACAGATGTGTGGGGTCCTTCAAAGGACTTTAGTATAAATGGTTCAAGATATTATGTCATATATGTTGATGATGCTACCAGGTGGATCACAATTTATGTGATTAAGGAAAAGTCAGAAGTGTTTAATACATTTAAACACTATCATGCATATGCAGAAAGGATTACAGGTCAAAAATTGAAGAGACTAAGGTCAGATGGAGGGGGAGAGTATTTTTCAAATGAGTTCAATGATTATTTGTGGAATGCAGGTATAAAGAGAGAAGTTACTTGCAGGTACTCTCCTCAACAAAATGGGGTAGCAGAAAGAAGAAATAGGACTCTTGTTGAATTTGCAAGTGTTGAGAGTGATGGATGGATGCACTCAGGAAATCAGTTGGTGCTGCAAAACCTGCTTCACACCTGCCCTCTTTTCTTTCCAGATATGCTTAGTACACTTGCTTAGCTTCCAAATGACATAAAGAAACCATATATGTACTTTGGAAATGGTTTGAGTAATGATCAAACCAAAACAGATAACTTTGTACTTCAAAAATCAAGCAAAACTTTCTATTCCTGTAGTGATACCTGCTCAGACTTTTACTCAGTGTGTCCAGCACACTTAAAATTGGAACAATTCCTTTTGGGAGTATTAATGTACCTTAGTAAGCTACCAATCACAAGTGGAATCACTTCAATTGATAAACTATGCATTGAGAAATAAGTTTAGCAAAAATATAATCACCCCCGACTTTTCAGGAACTCTGCAGACAAGTACCAGTGTGCACTTCGACTCGATTTTCTCCCAAATGGCTGAATGGAATCCTTTGAAATTTTGTATGCTTGTAGTAGACTTTGAGCTGGTTCCAATGAGCTATAGAACACTTGATTTGGTTCAGTAGATCCAGAGAAATGCCTTGATGAAGTTGACAGACTTGGAGTAGGTGACTCAGACAAAACAGAGATGATGAATGTATACTTCTATTGATATATGTGTTTGTACAATCTCATTAGCTTGCCAAGCACAGCTAAATGAGGTATTGTGGTGTTGGCAATAGAGTAGCCTTCACACACAATGAGTTACAATGAAATTTTGCCTCGGGGAGTGAGCTAGAGTGAGTGTGTAACCCGCGACTTTTTCACTACATCCTTTATAGGAGTTTGGTCTTCATTTGAATTTGAAATTCAAACTTAGGCTCCCTTGAATCTCTCCTCTAAAAGTAGGGAGATATTCTCTCCATCTCAACATTCAAATTTCCACGACTCTAGAAGTAGGTGGATGACTTAAAGTGATTACAAACAAATGATAAGTCACTTAGACTTTTACAAGAGGTAAAAGGTAGGAACACATAAGCATATGTTCACATGAGCCTTGCTTTAAGTGAAGCCTTGATAAATCCTTATCCATGCTAATCTTCAATGAGTCCAAGGTTCCAAGCCAATGTGTGTAGGCTTGCCTTGCACCAACAGCTCCCCCTCAAGCCAAACACTTTGGCTTAAATCTTCTCTTTCATTCTTCAATCACTTCCTGCAATCCAATCATAGATTTGAATCTGCATAACTTGTTTCCATCCAATGCCTTTGTAAGTAAATCTGCACATTGCATATTAGTAGATACATATGTCAATTGTATATCTTTACTTAGCAATTTCTCTCTCACATAATGGTAATGAACCTCTATGTGCTTTGTTCTGGCATGATAAATTGGGTTTGCTGCAAGGTGAAGAGAGCTAGTGTTATCTCCAAATATGATAGGTGGTCTTGTGAATAGACCTAACTCTGTATATAGAAGCTTCAACCAGATAGCTTCTTGAGTAGCATTTGCAAGTCCTCTATACTCTGCTTCAGTGGATGACAATGCCACTGTAGGTTGCTTCTTAGCTGACCAAGAGATAGGCTTATCCCCTGCAAAACAAATGTATCCTGAGGTGCTTCTCCTATCATCCTTGCATCCTGCCCAATCTGCATCTGAGTAAACCTTAATGTCAATATCTGATGTATAAGGAAAATACAAACCATGACTTTGAGTTCCCTTGAGGTACTTCAAGATCTTCTTTGCTGCCTCTAGGTGAGGTACTCTTGGTTTGTGCATGAATTGACTAAGCACACTTACTCCATATGCTATGTCAATTCTTGTCAAGGTAGCATAGTTCAAACTACCCACCATACTTTGATATCCTGTAATGTCTTTGATTTCTTCTCCTTCATGAGCACTTAGCTTTTGGTTAACCTCCATTGGAGTAGTAGATACCTTAGCATCCTGTAAACCAAACTTCTTGACCATATCCTGTACATACTTCTTTTGGGTAATGTAGATACCTGAATTTGTGTAGATCAATTCAAGTCCTAGAAAATATTTTAGTAATCCAAGATGACTAATCTTGAATTCTTTCATCATTTGTCCTTTGATGTGTCTAATCCCATTGACATCATTCCCTGTAATGATGATGTCATCAACATAAACACATAAGTAGATTACCTCTGTACTACTTCTCTTTATGAATAGAGAAGTGTCTGCTTTGCTCATCACAAATCCTTGGTCTTGGAGGTAGGTGGTCAATCTGTAATTCCATGCTCTAGGTGCCTGCTTCAAACCATACAGAGCCTTCTTTAATTTACAAACATAATGTACCTTTCTTGGATCTTCATAGCCAGGTGGTTGTGACATGTAGACTTCTTCAGATATCCATCCATTTAGGAATGCATTCTTCACATCCAATTGGTACATGTTCCAATTCTTGGATGCAGCTACACTTACCAAAACTCTGATTGTTGGCATCTTGGCCACAGGAGAAAATGTTTCCTCATAATCAATGCCTTGGGTTTGTGCAAAACCTTTGGCTACCAACCTAGCTTTGTATCTGTTAATTGTTCCATCTGAATTCTTCTTCAATTTGTAGATCCATCTGGATCCTATTACCTTCATAGTGTCCTTCTTGGGTACCAAGTCCCAAGTATCACTCTCTTTGAGGGCTTCTATCTCCTCATCCATGGCTTCTCTCCATTCTGGTTTTGTGATTGCTTCTTCATAGGTACCTGGTTCTTCATTCAACAAGTCTTTTGCAAGATATACAGAATGTTTAGTTACAAGTGATGTGTCATACCCAAATCTGATAGGTTTCTTCTTCTCTCTCTGAGATCTTCTCATAGCTTGAGTAGAAGTTTCTGCCTTGTCCTCCAATTGCTTCATCTTCATCTTTCCTTTGGATTTCCAAGCCTTGAACTCTTCAAGGTTTATGGTATCATCATCTGAGCTTGAGTCTTCTTGCTGAGTTGGCTCTTCCTTGGTAAGCTTTGGAAAATCTTCCTCCATGTCATAGGGTAGACTCACTTTCCTGCATTCATTCTCATACCATGAGTCATTCTCATCAAATATGACATCTCTGCTTACCTTGAACCCTTTGTTTGTGGGGTTGTAGAATCTGTATCCCTTTTGGTTCAAATCATAACCAATGAAGATACATTTCTCTGCCTTTGGGTCTAGCTTTCCTCTCACCTGTGAAGGAATATGCACATATGCTACACATCCAAAGATTTTGCAATGATCCAGAGAG
Organism: Ceratopteris richardii; assembly: GCA_020310875.1. Taxonomy (NCBI): domain Eukaryota; kingdom Viridiplantae; phylum Streptophyta; class Polypodiopsida; order Polypodiales; family Pteridaceae; genus Ceratopteris; species Ceratopteris richardii. The sequence goes on from CM035421.1 coordinate 85,832,529, forward strand.
GGTCTCTTACCATGCCAAGCTTCATATGGTGTCATGCCATCAAGTGATTTGGATGGCAACCTATTGATGAGATAAGTGGCAGTGGATACACTCTCTGCCCATAAGTAATTTGGCAACTTTTTCTCATTGAGCATAGACCTAGCTGTTTCCACTATAAGTCTATTCCTTCTTTCTGCTACCCCATTTTGTTCAGGTGAGTACCTTGTAGTAATCTCCCTCTTGATGCCTCTTTCCTGCAAGAAATCTTCAAACTCATTGGAGAAATACTCTCCTCCACCATCTGATCTTAGCCTCTTCAAGCTTCTACCTGTTTGATTCTCAACAAGTGCAAGATACCTCTTGAAACAATTAAACACTTCATCTTTATGCTTCATAAAATATAAAATGGTCCACCTGCTATAGTCATCAATAAAAGACACATAATATCTTGAACCAGAAATGGAAGGGTCCTTGCTAGGTCCCCAAACATCTGTGTGTACCAAGTCTAGGTAGTCTTCATGCATGAAACCTTTCCTTGAGTAGGGTAATCTATGAGACTTACCAAATTGACATGATCCACATTTGTAAATCATGTGTTGCTTGGATACATTAGGTATCCCAAGCACACATTGATCCCTGCACATTTGCTTGAGAGTCCTTTCACCTATGTGCCCTAGTCTTTTATGCCATATCTCTAACTCTGAAAGTGTCTGATCCTTGTAATTATACAAAGCAATGTTTTTTGTATCTTCTAGCTCAAATGTAAATAATCTACCTGATTTCTCCCCTTTGGCTATCCTTCTGAATCCTTGTTTTGGGTCCTCCACATATGCTCCATGTTGTGTGAATCTGACCTGCAAACCTTTCTCCACAATCTGACCAACACTCATTAAATTCTTAGTTATTGTTGGTACATAGAGTACCCTACTTAATAGGTTCTGATTACCATCACATGTCTTCACATTTCCAATTTTGACAACAGAGTGCTTAGTGTCATCACCTGTTTGTACCTGATGTTTGCCCTTGGGCTCTTCCAAATCAGAAAGTAGTGCTACATTGCCAGCTACATGGTTAGAACATCCTGAGTCAATGTAAAATAAATGATCATCATTTGTACCTATCTTGGAGGTCATATTCATGATCAATAAGGAGTCATCCTGCTCCTCAGTGTAGTTGTTGTAGTCTCTTCTATTTCTGAATCCACCTTGGTAATTTCCATTGTGATTGTTGTTGTAGTTGTTGTTGTATTGGTTGTTGTACCCATTGTAGCTTTGATGTTGGTTGAATCTACCTCTTCCTTGAGAGTATCCACCTCTTGAGTAGCCTCTTCCTCTCTGATTTTTGTAGTTCTTGTAGCATTCATCTGTGGTATGATTGGACAATCCACAGATGTTACAAGGTGATGAGTTGTAGGGTCTCCCCCTACCTGACTTACCTCCTCTGCCTCTTCCTCTAGATGACCTACCTCTCCCTGCATAATTAGCTTGAGAGGTAGAGCCTTCTTCATCCTGTTTCTTCTTGCCTTTATCTTTAACTTTCTTATCAGTATAGAGAGCAGAGGGGTTATTACCTTTTGATTGATCTCCAGCTTTGGTGAACTTTGCTTCATGTGTAAATAGTTGGCCCATGAGTGTTGTGAGATCAGGGGTATGCATGTCCATGTAGAGGTCCATTGCAGTGGTGAAACTTTCCCACTTATCATCTGCCTTGAGTCCATTTGTCACTTGCCTGACTATTTGCTCCTCTTCAATTTCCTCTCCAATGCTTGCTAGTTGGTCTGCCACATCTTTGATCTTTGTCACATACTCTGAGACTGATTGCTTGGGCTGCTTCCTAAGTGTTGTGAACTCTATCCATAATTGATTCTTCCTAGCCCTTGTGTTAGAAGAAAAGTAATTTGACAAGGTTTCCCAAGTCTCTTGGGAAGTTTTACAGTTCCTTACATGAGGTAAAAGAAAGTCAGATATAGAGTTTAAGAGATAAGACCTTGCCAAAGCATCCTTTGCACACCATTGGTTAAGTCTTTCATGCTCATCCTTTATAGGTAGTCCTCTAGTCTTGAATGAGGGCAACTCCTCATCTCCTGATATGTATCCAAATAGACTTCTCCCTTGTAGATAGGTCTTCATTCTCAATGACCAAGCTTGATAGTTGTTTCTGTCCAATTTGTCAATGAAAGAAGGGAAACCATCACACATGATTACCTTCTATGCTCTGATACCACTGTTGAGAGTGATGGATGGATGCACTCAGGAAATCAGTTGGTGCTGCAAAACCTGCTTCACACCTGCCCTCTTTTCTTTCCAGATATGCTTAGTACACTTGCTTAGCTTCCAAATGACATAAAGAAACCATATATGTACTTTGGAAATGGTTTGAGTAATGATCAAACCAAAACAGATAACTTTGTACTTCAAAAATCAAGCAAAACTTTCTATTCCTGTAGTGATACCTGCTCAGACTTTTACTCAGTGTGTCCAGCACACTTAAAATTGGAACAATTCCTTTTGGGAGTATTAATGTACCTTAGTAAGCTACCAATCACAAGTGGAATCACTTCAATTGATAAACTATGCACTGAGAAATAAGTTTAGCAAAAATATAATCACCCCCGACTTTTCAGGAACTCTGCAGACAAGTACCAGTGTGCACTTCGACTCGATTTTCTCCCAAATGGCTGAATGGAATCCTTTGAAATTTTGTATGCTTGTAGTAGACTTTGAGCTGGTTCCAATGAGCTATAGAACACGTGATTTGGTTCAGTAGATCCAGAGAAATGCCTTGATGAAGTTGACAGACTTGGAGTAGGTGACTCAGACAAAACAGAGATGATGAATGTATACTTCTATTGATATATGTGTTTGTACAATCTCATTAGCTTGCCAAGCACAGCTAAATGAGGTATTGTGGTGTTGGTAATAGATTAGCCTTCACACACAATGAGTTACAATGAAATTTTGCCTCGGGGAGTGAGCTAGAGTGAGTGTGTAACCCGCGACTTTTTCACTACATCCTTTATAGGAGTTTGGTCTTCATTTGAATTTGAAATTCAAACTTAGGCTCCCTTGAATCTCTCCTCTAAAAGTAGGGAGATATTCTCTCCATCTCAACATTCAAATTTCCACAACTCTAGAAGTAGGTGGATGACTTAAAGTGATTACAAACAAATGATAAGTCACTTAGACTTTTACAAGAGGTAAAAGGTAGGAACACATAAGCATATGTTCACATGAGCCTTGCTTTAAGTGAAGCCTTGATAAATCCTTATCCATGCTAATCTTCAATGAGTCCAAGGTTCCAAGCCAATGTGTGTAGGCTTGCCTTGCACCAACAGCAAGGTCCATGATGAAAGAGAAGAATTGCCCAAATTATTTGTGGGTTGAGGCTGTTAATACAGCTACATATTTGGTTAATAGATTGCCTTGTAAAGCTTTGCAGGGTATGACACCATATGAAGCTTGGTGGGGTAAGAAACCTACCTTAGATCATTGCAGAATATTTGGTTGCTTGGCATATGCATATGTGCCATCTCAATTGAGGCATAAGTTGGAGCCTAAGGCAGAGAAGTATGTATTCATTGGTTATGATGATAAGCAAATGGGATACAGGTTGTGGAGTCCATCCACAAAGCAATTTATTGTATCCATGGATGTTACATTTGATGAGCAAGGTACTTGGTATGCAGGTAAATATAATGTACATGCAGATGATGAAGAAGTAGTGGAACAAAGGAAAGGTAAAGCAAAGATTCAATTACTTGATGAAAGTGAGAGTAATGAAGTGCAGATTGAAGTTGAAGAGAGGCCAAGGTTTGATCCAGAATGTGATGAACCAGAGACCTCAAGAAGTGCAGAAGTTAGGAGATCATCTAGGCACAAATGGCAACCTACAAGGTATAGCTATGACACTTCATTCTTGACTACTAAAGATTATGCTTATTTGGTAAAAGCAGATGAAGACCCTTCTACATATGAAGAGGCCAAAGAGAAGAAGAATTGGGAAGATGCTATGCAAGAGGAGTATGATGCATTGATAGAGAATCAAACATGGGATTTGGTTCCTAAACCTAATAGTCAGAAAATCATTGGTTGTAAGTGGGTTTACAAGACTAAGAGATTTGCAGATGGAAGTGTGTCTAGGTACAAAGCTAGACTTGTTGTGAAAGGGTATGCACAGACATATGGAGTGGACTATGATGAGACCTATAGTCCTGTGGCAAAGATGACAACCATCAGGACACTCATAGCAATTGCTGCTTGTAAAGGTTGGAAGTTGTCTCAATTAGATGTTAAAAATGCTTTCTTGAATGGTTACATTTCAGATGAAGTCTACATGGAGCAACCAGATGGGTTCAAAGATCAAGTGAGTCCAAATTATGTGTGTAAGCTCAAGAGAGCTTTGTATGGGTTGAAGCAAGCCCCAAGGGCTTGGAATTATAGGCTTGTAAAATTCTTGAATGATCTTGGATTTCAAGCATCAAAGGCAGATAGTAGCTTGCTAGTCAAAGCAAGTGAAGATGGGTTTATTTATGTGTGTATTTATGTTGATGATATAATACTTACAGGAACAGATGATAAGGGGATACAAATGATCAAAAAGCAGATGGAGAAAGAGTTCAAAATCAGTGATTTGGGGAACTTATCATTCTTCTTGGGAATGGAGATCTCTTATACTCAACATGGAGTATATGTGACCCAAGAAAGGTATCTTAAAAATTTGCTAACCAAATTTAAAATGGAAGATTGCAGGGTTGCACCTACACCTTTGGAAGTGAACCATAAATTGTCTAGGTTTGGAGGAGAAGAGTTCAGAGATATGAAACTCTATCAAAGTTTGGTTGGTAGCTTGATTTATGCTACATTGACAAGGCCTGACTTGTCATATGCAGTTGGTGTGCTTTCACAATTCATGCATTGTCCTAGAAAGGAACATTGGATTGCAGGACAAAGAGTACTTAGGTACATCAAGGGTACACTCAAAGAAGGGTTGTACTATGGGTTTACTTCAGATACAAGAATCAAGATATATAGTGATGCAGATTGGGCAGGTAATGTGGATGATAGAAGATCAACACATGGATACTTGTGCTATGTAGGAGACAAATTGATTTCATGGTGTTCCAAGAAGCAACATACAGTTGCTTTGTCATCCACAGAGGCAGAATATAAAGGTATGGTGGAAGCTGCAAAAGAGGTAATATGGTTAAAGACATTTTTGAAAGTTTTTGATGTGATTCAGAGTACTCCTATTATTTGTGGAGACAATATGAGTTCATTATACTTGGCAGCTAATCCTGTATTTCATGCTAGAACTAAGCATATTGAAATACAGTATCATTTTCTGAGAGAGAAGGTCATTGAGAAAGAGATTGAAGTCATACACACTCCCACAAAAGATCAAGTTGCAGATATGATGACTAAAAGTCTAGATGGACCAAAACTACAAAGATTCAAGGATATGGCTGGAGTAAAGAAGATAGAAAAGAACCTCAATTAATGATTGAGGGGGAGCTGTTGGTGCATGACAATCATCAATTGAAGGATTATGGAGAAATGAAGTCAAGGAGTCAAGAAGGAAACAAAGTCAGATGGTTGAAGGAAGGACATTTTCAGAAAACTCAAAGATATGTACACATATGTACATTAGCTGACTTATACTCTTGTTTAAGTCATACACTTGTATATATTCATCTATAAATATGTTTGAAAATGTCGGGCAAGTAGAGCAGAAGAAGATTTGAGAATAGGGAGAGAGAAATTAGTGTCATTAGACACATGAAAAGTGAGTGAATTGTCCATTCTCACTTAGATGTAAGTTTTCTGAGAAATCGAGAATTTTTGCGCCCGATATTTTGCTGTTTGCTCCTTCTGTGTTCAATCTTTTGAGAAATCCTTTTGCACGTATCTAAGTCCATAGCTAATCTATCTATGGCTAGAATTTGAGAAGTTAATTGTAATCAGGCTGTGAGAATTTTGTTTAGGAACATTCATATGTAAGAATGTTCTAACAGTCGAGAAATCTGGCGCACATTTCATCTTCAATGAAATGATCATTGCTCAGTCCACAGTGTAAAGTTTTACACAAGTGAGGGCTCAAAATCTAAGTTGGAAGATAAGCCATCTATGGCTAAAAGATCTTGGTCAAACGGGTTTTACTTTGGGAGAACCAGTGCTAAGAAGTTGCAGGTGTCAAAGTCGCCATTGCAGAGAAGCACTTTCAGACATAGGTAAAGTGTTTCACACATTTCTCAGTGTGTACTTAATCTTTTTGAGAGATTTAACTTGGCAAAGTTGCGCAACCTTAAGGCGAAGTGTTGTGCAAAGTTTTATCAAAAACTTTACAGGATTGATTAGTCAATGAGTGACTAATCTGTAGCAGACTTTTCTGAAGAAACTGAAATTTTCAGAATAATCAATTTTCTGATAATTTGGTGAAGATTCTCTAAATTAGGTGGAGTCTAAAGTTGATCTTGATATAGAGGTGATCTAAATTCAAGGTTAACTTGTTCTTTTGGAGATTAACATTCTCCATCAGTGTGTGCGTGTGTGAGTACATGTGAGGATGTGCGTGCTTATGTGGGTATGTGTGTGATGGCTGCATGTGTGTGTGTGCCGATGTGTGTATGTGGATGTGTGTGCGGAAGTGTGCATGCGTGTGTGGTTGTGTATGTGTGTGTGAAAGTGTTCGTGTGTGTGCGTGTGAGTGGCAGCGGGGATGGATGGCGGGTGAGATGAGGGGGTCGGGGGTGGTGTGAGGTGGAGAAGGCGGGGTTGGGCTGTGGGGGTGAGGTGAGGGGGGGGGGTGGTGTGAGGGTGAGGGGGCGGGGGTACGTGAGGGGGGAAGGGGCGGGAGTGAGTTGCGGGGGAGGGTGGCGGGGAGGGGAGAGAGAGAGAGAGAGAGAGAGAGAGAGAGAGAGAGAGAGAGAGAGAGAGAGAGAGAGAGAGAGAGAGAGAGAGAGAGAGAGGATACGTGAGGGGGGGCGGGGGTGGTGTGAGGGAGAGGGGGCGGAGTTGGGCTGCGGGGGTGAGGTGAGGGGGTGTGAGGTGGAGGGGGCAGGGTTGGGCTGCGGGGGTGGGGTGAGGGGGGGCGGGGGTGGTGAGGTGGAGGGGGTGGGGTTGGGCTGCGGGGGTGAGGTGAGGGGGCGGGGGTGGTGTGAGGTGGAGAAGGCGGGGTTGGGCTATGGGGGTGAGGTGAGGGGGGGGGGGGGGGGTGGTGTGAGGGGGAGGGGGCGGGAGTGAGTTGCGGGGGAGGGTGGCGGGGATACGTGAGGGGGAAGGGGCGGGAGTGGTGTGAGGGGGAGGGGGCGGAGTTGGGCTGCGGGGGTGAGGTGAGGGGGTGTGAGGTGGAGGGGGCAGGGTTGGGCTGCGGGGGTGGGGTGAGGGGGGGGGGGGGGGGGTGGTGAGGTGGAGGGGGTGGGGTTGGGCTGCGGGGGTGAGGTGAGGGGGCGGGGGTGGTGTGAGGGGAAGGGGGCGGGAGTGAGTTGCGGGGGAGGGTGGCGGGGAGGAGAGAGAGAGAGAGAGAGAGAGAGAGAGAGAGAGAGAGAGAGAGAGAGAGAGAGAGAGAGAGAGAGAGAGAGAGAGAGAGAGAGAGAGAGAGAGAGAGAGAGAGAGAGAGAGAGAGAGAGAGAGAGAGAGAGAGAGAGAGAGAGAGAGAGAGAGGATACGTGAGGGGGGCGGGGGTGGTGTGAGGGGGAGGGGGCGGAGTTGGGTTGCGTGGGTGAGGTGAGGGGGTGTGAGGTGGAGGGGGCAGGGTTGGGCTGCGGGGGTGGGGTGAGGGGGGGGCGGGGGTGGTGAGGTGGAGGGGGTGGGGTTGGGCTGCGGGGGTGAGGTGAGGGGGCGGGGGTGGTGAGGTGGAGGGGGTGGGGTTGGGCTGCGGGGGTGAGGTGAGGGGGCGGGGGTGGTGTGAGGGGGAGGGGGCGGGAGTGAGTTGCGGGGGAGGGTGGCGGGGAGGGGAGAGAGAGAGAGAGAGAGAGAGAGAGAGAGAGAGAGAGAGAGAGAGAGAGAGAGAGAGAGAGAGAGAGGGAGAGAGAGAGAGAGAGAGAGAGAGAGAGAGAGAGAGAGAGAGAGAGAGAGAGAGAGAGGGGATACGTGAGGGGGGCGGGGGTGGTGTGAGGGGGAGGGGGCGGAGTTGGGCTGCGGGGGTGAGGTGAGGGGGTGTGAGGTGGAGGGGGCAGGGTTGGGCTGCGGGGGTGGGGTGAGGGGGGGCGGGGGTGGTGAGGTGGAGGGGGTGGGGTTGGGCTGCGGGGTGAGGTGAGGGGGCGGGGGTGGTGTGAGGGGGAGGGGGCGGGAGTGAGTTGCGGGGGAGGGTGGCGGGGAAGGGAGAGAGAGAGAGAGAGAGAGAGAGAGAGAGAGAGAGAGAGAGAGAGAGAGAGAGAGAGAGAGAGAGAGAGAGAGAGAGAGAGAGAGAGAGAGAGAGAGAGAGAGAGAGAGAGAGAGAGAGAGAGAGAGAGAGAGAGAGAGAGAGAGAGGATACGTGAGGGGGAGGGGGCGGGGTTGGGCTGCGGGGGTGAGGTGAGGTAAGGGGAGGGGATGGTTGGGGGAGATGGCGGGTGTGAATGGAGGTGGAATGGCGGGGGAGATGACGGGGTGAGTGGAGGAGGGATGGTGGGGGATATGGCGGGGGTGAGGGGAGGTTATCGGGGGGATGGCGGGGTGAGTGGAGGAGGAAGGTGGGGGAAGATGGCGGGTGTGAGTGGAGGTAAGGGGAGGGGATGGTGGGGGAATATGGCGGGGGTGAGGGGAGGTTAGCGGGGGGATGGTGGGGGGAGGAGAGAGAGAGGGAAAAAGAGTTATTTCTTGGAGAGGTTGATAAGGCTCCTGATACTATCACTGGTGACATCGCATTTGTTCTCCAACTCAAAGAGTATGCAAAATTCAAAAGGAAGGGTGACGACGTCTTTGTGCAGCACACTCTTAATCTTACAGAAGCCCTTTGTAGATTTCAATTTGTCCTTTTATCTTGATGGAAGACATTCATTGATCAAGTCTGCCCCTGGGAATCTACAGACCCCCACATCAAGATTTTGCACCGTCCCGGTGCAACAATTCCTTTATTTAATTATTCCTTCAAAATGAACTGTAGAAAATGAAAGAACTATGGTATGTACAGTGAGTGAATTTCTTCCAAGTTGACTCAGTTTAGATACTTCTTCACCCTGGAAATATTAACTAGGGGAATCCTTATACCCTGGAGATCTTCCAAATGCACAGCGCCATGTGGCAATACCTTGATTACCTTATAAGGTCCTATCCATTTTGCCAATCTAGTTGAAATTGTTGGAACCTGATGCACTAAAACCATAGACCCCTCCTGAACTTCATTGGATCTCAGATACCTATCATGCAACCTCTTGCGCTCTTCTTGTGTCACCAGAAGTTTCTGCATTGCCCCTTCTCTGTACTCTTCTAATGCCACCAATCTCTGAATGGGGGGTTCAATTCCAATGGTTTTGATTCCTATTTCTTTTCTGATGATAAACTCAAATGGTGCCAATGCCTCTTTCCCATAAACTAAGCGAAATGGAGTCTCGCCTGTGGTTCCCCTCTTCGTGGTTCTGAAAGCCCAAATTGCACCAATTAGTGCTAGTGGCCAAGAGCTTTGATGATCAAAAGATAATTTGCGAAGTAGTCCAATCAAAATCTTATTGGAACTCTCTGCTTGGCCATTTGCCCTTGGGTAATAGGCACAAGATTTCTTATGGAAGATTTTGTACCTGTCAAATATAAACTGGAGCAATTGATTTAGAAAATGTGTGCCCCTATCACTAGTAATTTCCAGTGGGCAACCAAATCTTGAGAAAATACGTTTATACATAAATTTAGCTACTGTTAAAGCCGTGCAGTCCACAGTAGCTTTAGCCTCTATCCATTTAGTGGCATAGCATGTGGCCATCAAAATATACTTTTTTCCTCCAGGTTGTCCAGTTGGACTAATTGGTCCTATGAAATCAAGACCCCATTGTTCAAATGGGAGCCATCCTGTAGATATGACCAATGGTTGGAAATTCAATCTGGTTGGCACGGGAGCACACCTCTGGCAGATGTTGCATTCTTTAGAAAACTTGATTGCATCCTTGAAAATATGAGGCCACCATAAACCTTTGTGGATGATTCTATGAGCCAATTCTTCCCCCTTTAGATGTCCTTCATTGTGTGCAGCCTCTAGCAGAAGATTTACCTCCTCTGGATAGACACACCTTCTCAATATATCATCTTGACAGTATTTATATAAATTTCCATTTATAAGAGAATATGCTTTGGTTTTTAGTAGCAATCTTCTCTTTTCTACAGGTGTCAAGTGTTCTGGGATCTTTCCAGTAGTCAGAACATGGAGAATTTCATCATACCAACCAGTCCGGATTGCTACTAGAAAAAGGTTGCTATCCACCAATTCATCATTAATACCTGTTGCCTTTTCGCTCATTGCCGTCCTGGACACTTGATCTGCCATGTAGTGCTCTTTTCCTGGCTTAATATGAATATCAAAATTAAATTCTTGAAATAGGAGTAACCATCTCCAAATCCTTCCAGCTACTCTAGGCTTGTTTATCAAATACTTCAAGGGCTGATGATCAGAAATAACAATGAAATGTACACCAAGGAGATAATGTCGGAACTTCTGAAGGGCAAATACAATAGCCAAACCTTCTCTTTCCGTTGTACTATAATTTCTTTCAGCTTGGTTGAGTAGTCTGCTTGCATAAGAGATAGGTCTATCCACTTTGTGATATGATGGTTGAGCTAGAACTGCACCAACAGCATGAAGACTAGCATCTGTATGCACATGAAATTCCAATGACCAATTAGGAACACTTAAAAGTGGAGCAGTACATAGCCTCAACTTTAGTTCACAAAATGCTTTCTCAGCTTCAGCACTCCATGAGAAAGGGATCTTTTTGCTAGTAAGCCTTGACAAGGGCTTAGCAATTTCCGAATACATCCTAATGAATCTTTTGTGATACCCTGCATGGCCCAAGAAACTTTGCACTTCCTTTGGGCTTTGTGGAATTGGCATGGAAAGAATAGTTGTAACCTTTGCAGGGTCAACAGTTATACCTTCAGCAGATACTATGTGACCAAGAAGAGTGCCCTTAGTGACCAAAAAGTGACATTTATCAGGATTCAATTTCAAACCTGTTTTGAGACATTGCTCAAAAATTTCCTTTAGATTTTCCAAATGGTCATGGAAATCTTGAACTGCTGCCCTTCTATCTGTACCTGAAAATACTGAAAAGTCATCCATGAAAATGCGTAGAAAGGTTGTTAACCATTTGCCCAATATCAGATACATCGTTCTATTAAATGAAGCCGGTGCATTCTTCAAACCAAAAGCCATTCGAGTATAGACATAAGTGCCCCAGGGAGTGACAAAGGCTGTTTTGTCCCTATCATCAGGATGGATCACTATCTGATTGTAGCCACTAAAACCATCCAAGAAACTATACAAAGTGTGACCAGCTACCTCTTCAAGTACTTGCTCTGTGAAGGGCTGAGGAAATCCATCTTGAATAGTCACTTTATTCAAAGCACGGAAATCAACACATACCCTTATTTTTCCACTATTTTTCTTCGGCACAATAACCATAGAAGAAAGCCACCTGGAATGTTCTACTGGCATAATTATACCTGCTTCTTCTAGTTTTGTAATCTCTGCTTTTACCGCCTCTGCATACTTTGGATTGAGTCGATATGGCCTACTTCTTACAGGCGCAGCTCCCTCAACCAAGGGTATCCGATGTAATCCAAGCTCTTCTGGTATTCCTGTTAGATCTTTGTAGGACCATGCAAAGACACTTTTGTAAGTAAAGAGCAAAGAAGTTACCTTCTGTAGTAAATTAGGATAATGCCACAACTAGGATGCCAAATGGACTACTTGAGGGTTCTCCTCATTTCCTAAATTTACTTCTTGAACCAATGTTTCAGGAGTACTCTTGCTTGAGAAATCATCTCCACTATATGCAGGAGTGGATTTTAAGTTATATTCTGCAACATGTTCTTCCATCCATCCTTGAGGTATATCTGTAAAAGGAAGATCTTCTCTGCTCTTTGGTTCATAAACTTCCCTCTCTGATACTTTCATATTGGTTGCATCTTCAAAGCTTGTAGTTTCCTTCAATTGCTCATAGTTGCTCAATAGGATCTAGGTCTGCAGCATACTTAGGTTGTGTATCCCCTTCAAAATGTTGCCTTGCTTCTTCAATGCGTGATGCCGCTGCAACAAAATCATTGAGGGTGGCATCCAATCTAAGAGACTCACGAAGCTTCTGCTGAGATGACCTGGGCAGAGCCTTCTCTATCCACTTTTTAACCAAAAAGTCACCTGGAGCATGTGGCAGACGTGCAACAAGTGCTTTTGTTCTAGTGTGAAGTTCATGAAAAGATTCACCTGATCTTAGCTTCAAATTCTCTAGCTGATCTAGAGCTCTTTCTGAGGAATCACTTGGTCGGAATGTCTGTGAGAATGCCGCCTTCAGAGCCTCCCATGTAGTGAAATGGCCATCTGCATATTGACTATACCATTTATCTGCAAGACCCTCCAATGTGGATGGAAAAAGTGCCAGCATTGCATCCTCTCTATTTTGCAGACCTCTTCCACGGCATAAAGAGATGAATCTCCTCACATGATCATCAGCATCCTCATAAGCTTGTCCCTTGAAGGTAGGGAATTTGATGTTTAATCTGGAGAGCAAATGAGAGAGGTCCTCCATTTGTATTGCTGTTTCTTCGAACGTATCTGAGGAGAAGTCTAGGGTTCTCCTATACCTCTCTTTTGACAATGGTGTCGTACCCAAATCAATAGATAAATTTAGGGAAGGCAAAGGGGAGGTAGACTCACTAGTCGTGGTTATGGCTAACTTGTTAAGGCTCCTCTGAACACGAAGAGACTCCTTATCTGCCCGTGTATGGGTCATGTACCTACTTGCAAATGTAATAGGGCAAGAATACCTCTCACAGAAATGCAAAGGTCCCACCGGGTGTGCCAAACTGTAGAGGAGGTACTGGGGTATCCGCTTTTAACACAAGTAGAGATTAAAGATTAACACATCCAGTACGTCGCCTACTCAAGGGGGGTTCTCTTTAGGGAAGTATACCCTTTAACATTTCTGTGATCAGGTAGATAACAAGGATTGCACAGAGTGGTACATACTTCAGAAAATTGTGAACAACAATTGACCAAGGAAGACCATACACTTCTTGATTCGATTCAGATGATTACAAGATTTGTCAAGGAAATGCTCAAAAACTAATGCTCAGAGCTTCGTGGTACTCTATGCAGATAAATACAGATCAATACTGATGATGAAGGGATTGCTCAAGAGAATAGAGCTTAACACCAATAGTGTCTCACAGAAAAGAAAGAAAATCCAAGCTACTCTCTTACACTATAGTGCTCATAGCCCTCCACTGAGAAGCCTACCCTCTGTATCCACACTACAGAGTAGCTTCTACAATAGGCTTGAAACCACCAAGTGCAAGAGAGAACTTCTGCACGTATACACGCGTCAAAGTAACTCCCAAAAAAAATGTACCCAAATGAGCACAAATCCATTGTTTTTATAGGCCTCAATAGGCCAAGAGGGCCTTGCCGATTCTTCACGTCCACTGATCACGCGCCGGTTGATTACCCAAAATTGAAGGGGTAGGTCAATTATTCCCTTGATTTGAATTCGATCCTCAAAAATAGGTAGTGGCCGTGAAGGGTTGGCGGCGACTACTTTCACTTTCAACCTTTCCACTTTAATTGCAAGTCCTATTTATCTCCAATGATGACTGATAAATGTTGAGCACACTGAACTCTCAGACCAGAAGCACCTTCTTCCTCCTCTTCCTAAGCCTCATGCATGGGTTGCTGTTGTTTCCTTCTCATTTCTTCTTCCATGTTAACATTTTGCAGGATGATTTCCTCACATTCATCAAGCTCTATATCTGTCATCTCCTGAGATGGCTTCGAAGGAGGAATTGTCTCCAGAATTGTGCGGGGGTGGATGTGTAATGGTGCGGGTATGTGTGTGTGTGTATGTGTGTGAAGGGGGGTGTGTGTATGTCACATGGGTGTGTGTGTGATTGTGTGGGGGTGTGGTGCATGTGTGTGAGAGTGCATGTGTGTGGATGAGATCATGTATGTGTGTGAGTATGTGTGAGTGAGTATGTGCGGATGTGTGTGAATGTATGGACGTGTGTGTATGTATATGTGTGGTTGTGTATGTGTGGTTGTGTATGTGTGGTGTGTGCGTGTGTGAGTACATGTGAGGATGTGCGTGCTTATGTGGGTATGTGTGTGATGGCTGCATGTGTGTGTGTGCCGATGTGTGTATGTGGATGTGTGTGCGGAAGTGTGCGTGCGTGTGTGGTTGTGTATGTGTGTGTGAAAGTGTTCGTGTGTGTGCGTGTGAGTGGCAGCGGGGATGGATGGCGGGTGAGATGAGGGGGTCGGGGGTGGTGTGAGGTGGAGAAGGCGGGGTTGGGCTGTGGGGGTGAGGTGAGGGGGGGGGGTGGTGTGAGGGTGAGGGGGCGGGGGTACGTGAGGGGGGAAGGGGCGGGAGTGAGTTGCGGGGGAGGGTGGCGGGGAGGGGAGAGAGAGAGAGAGAGAGAGAGAGAGAGAGAGAGAGAGAGAGAGAGAGAGAGAGAGAGAGGGGATACGTGAGGGGGGCGGGGGTGGTGTGAGGGGGAGGGGGCGGAGTTGGGCTGCGGGGGTGAGGTGAGGGGGTGTGAGGTGGAGGGGGCACGGTTGGGCTGCGGGGGTGGGGTGAGGGGGGGCGGGGGTGGTGAGGTGGAGGGGGTTGGGTTGGGCTGCAGGGGTGAGGTGAGGGGGCGGGGGTGGTGTGAGGTGGAGAAGGCGGGGTTGGGCTGTGGGGGTGAGGTGAGGGGGGGGGGGTGGTGTGAGGGGGAGGGGGCGGGAGTGAGTTGCAGGGGAGGGTGGCGGGGATACGTGAGGGGGAAGGGGCGGGAGTGGTGTGAGGGGGAGGGGGCGGAGTTGGGTTGCGGGGGTGAGGTGAGGGGGTGTGAGGTGGAGGGGGCAGGGTTGGGCTGCGGGGGTGGGGTGAGGGGGGGCGGGGGTGGTGAGGTGGAGGGGGTGGGGTTGGGCTGCGGGGGTGAGGTGAGGGGGCGGGGGTGGTGTGAGGGGGAGGGGGCGGGAGTGAGTTGCGGGGGAGGGTGGCGGGGAGGGGGGAGAGAGAGAGAGAGAGAGAGAGAGAGAGAGAGAGAGAGAGAGAGAGAGAGAGAGAGAGAGAGAGAGAGAGAGGATACGTGAGGGGGGCGGGGATGGTGTGAGGGGGAGGGGGCGGAGTTGGGCTGCGGGGGTGAGGTGAGGGGGTGTGAGGTGGAGGGGATAGGGTTGGGCTGCTGGGGTGAGGTGAGGGGGGGCGGGGGTGGTGAGGTGGAGGGGGTGGGGTTGGGCTGCGGGGTGAGGTGAGGGGGCGGGGGTGGTGTGAGGGGGAGGGGGCGGGAGTGAGTTGCGGGGGAGGGTGGCGGGGAGGGGAGAGAGAGAGAGAGAGAGAGAGAGAGAGAGAGAGAGAGAGAGAGAGAGAGAGAGAGAGAGAGAGAGAGAGAGAGAGAGAGAGAGAGAGAGAGAGAGAGAGAGAGAGAGAGAGGGAGGATACGTGAGGGGGAGGGGGCGGGGTTGGGCTGCGGGGGTGGGGTGAGGGGGGGCGGGGGTGGTCAGGTGGAGGGGGTGGGGTTGGGCTGCAGGGGTGAGGTGAGGGGGCGGGGGTGGTGAGGTGGAGGGGGTGGGGTTGGGCTGCGGGGGTGAGGTGAGGGGGCGGGGGTGGTGTGAGGGGGAGGGGGCGGGAGTGAGTTGCGGGGGAGGCTGGCGGGGAGGGGAGAGAGAGAGAGAGAGAGAGAGAGAGAGAGAGAGAGAGAGAGAGAGAGAGAGAGAGAGAGAGAGAGAGAGAGAGAGAGAGAGAGAGAGAGAGAGAGAGAGAGAGAGAGAGAGAGAGAGAGAGAGAGAGAGAGAGAGAGAGAGAGAGAGAGAGAATACGTGAGGGGGGCGGGGGTGGTGTGAGGGGGAGGGGGCGGAGTTGGGCTGCGGGGGTGAGGTGAGGGGGTGTGAGGTGGAGGGGGCAGGGTTGGGCTGCGGGGGTGGGGTGAGGGGGGGCGGGGGTGGTGAGGTGGAGGGGGTGGGGTTGGGCTGTGGGGGTGAGGTGAGGGGGCGGGGGTGGTGTGAGGGGGAGGGGGCGGGAGTGAGTTGCGGGGGAGGGTGGTGGGGAGGGGAGAGAGAGAGAGAGAGAGAGAGAGAGAGAGAGAGAGAGAGAGAGAGAGAGAGAGAGAGAGAGAGAGAGAGAGAGAGAGAGAGAGTTATTTCTTGGAGAGGCTGATAAGGCTCCTGATACTATCACTGGTGACATCGCATTTGTTCTCCAACTCAAAGAGTATGCAAAATTCAAAAGGAAGGCTGACGACCTCTTTGTGCAGCACACTCTTAATCTTACAGAAGCCCTTTGTAGATTTCAATTTGTCCTTTTATCTTGATGGAAGACATTCATTGATCAAGTCTGCCCCTGGGAATCTACACTATCTATTTATCTTTCGTTCTATCTATCTATCAATCTGTCTGTCTATCTATCTATCTATCTATCTATCTATCTATCTATCTATCTATCTATCTATCTATCTATCTATCTATCTATCTATCTATCTATCTATCTATCTATCTATCTATCTATCTATCTATCTATCTGTCTGTCTATGTAACTATCTATCTATCTATCTATCTATCTATCTATCTATCTATCTATCTATCTATCTATCTATATATCTATCTATCTATCTATCTATCTATCTATCTATCTATCTATCTATCTATCTATCTATCTATCTATCTATCTATCTATCTATCTATCTATCTATCTATCTATCTATCTATCTATCTATCTATCTATCTATCTATATGTGTGTCTATCTATCTGTTTATCTGTCTATCTATCTCTCTATTTATCTACGTATCTATCTATCTATCTACTTATCTATCTATCTATCTATCTATCTATCTATCTATCTATCTATCTATCTATCTATCTATCTATCTATCTATCTATCGATCTATCTATCTATCTATCTATCTATCTATCCACCTACCTACCTATGTATGTATGTATGTATGTATCTATATATCTATCTCTCTATGTATCTATCTATCTACATATCTATCTATGTATCTATCTATCTATCTATCTATCTATCTATCTATCTATCTATCTATCTATCTATCTATATATCTATCTATCTTTCTATTCTTGATATATTTAGAGAGTGATATGTGTGAATAGACTATGATCATCGGGGCACTTTTTTCCCTCTTTAGGAGGTTTCTTTCCTCCAGCTTGTATAAACACCTATAGACCTAATGGGTTACTTATCTTCAGATATTGAGCTAAAGGTCTACTCAGATGCAGATTGGGCCGGATCTAAAGATGATAGAAGAAGCACATCAGGATATATATCATTTGCAGGTTCAAAAATCATTTCTTGGTCATCGAAGAAGCAACCAACCGTGGCATTATCTTCTACCGAAGCCGAATATAGAGGTTTGGCTAATGCAACTCAAGAAATCATGTGGTTAAAGTCTTTGTACACAGATCTTGGACTTCATTCTTCAACACCTCACATTTTTGGTCACAACACAAGCTCACTACATCTAGCAGCTAATCCGGTATACCATGCTAGAACCAAGCATATTGAAGTCCACTACCATTATGTAAGGGAGAAGCTAATGAGCAAGGATATTCAACTATCCTATGTCTCTACAGATATGTAATGTGCCGACATGTTGACTAAAGCTCTTGATGGTACAAAATTAAGTAGATTCAAGTTCATGATTGGCTTGCAAGAAATCAAGGACAATTGAAGACTTATTTGGAGGCCAAGCATGTTAGGCTTGAGGAGGAGCTGTTGGTGCATTTTGCCCAAGCCTACATGCTTGATATGCTTGATATTATCCTCATTTGTAAGTCACATGAGTAGTCATGTGAACACCTCTTGTAAAAGAGTTCATTTTTATCTCTTGTAATTGAAAAAAGAAAAAGGAAAAGGATGGCTTACCTCATGCATGATGTAAAAGCAATTTTGTGGCTCTAACTACCAAAACCCACGACTTTTTGAGCTGAGGGAATATCTCCTAACTTTGGGGATCACTTTTAGGTGGAGCCATTCGAATTCGAATTCAAAACTCCCTCCAAGAATCGCTATAAAAAGAGCAAGAAGGAAGAGGCGATTAGCAAGCCTTGTACGTGACCACTTGATGTCATTTTGTAGAGATTGAAGAGCTTACTCCATAGCTCTATCATTCTACTCCCATTGTGCAAGGATTCATTGCCAATGTGGTTGTACTCATATGTGAATCGATACATTTATTATCATCTACTTCTCTGTTTTGTTCTCTGCTATACTCACTCAGAGCAGTACCTTCAGAAGGTCATATCTCGAGTTCTACTGATTTGTTTTCCGTGATTCAACTTGCCTTGGATAGCTCATACTGTTTACTTTCTACCTATAAATTTTCAAGGTCATTAGATTAATAGTTTTGAAGATATCTGCAATTTACTGCTCACTGGTCTATCTCTGCAGAGCCCCGAGAATGGTGGGCATGTTCCAGAAATTGATGAAACTTGTTCTCAGTGCTCAGTCCATCATTTGAAGTTCTTTAACTTGGATTGGGAAGCTTGCTAAGTCTATTTGCTATGCCCAAAAGGAATTTTTCTAATTCCTTCCAGGTTGAGAGCACTGTTCATTTTTCCAGCAGGTGTATGTCCAAAAATAGCAAGTTTTGGGAGCTAGTCATTTCGCAACTTGTCTGTCTTGACTTAAACTTTTGGGATACATGTTCCAAAGTACTTGGCTAATATTTTGGTGGATTTAAGAAGCTCAAAGGGTCTACTAATCAACTCTGAAGTCTCAGTTGGCTGGTGTGAAGCTGGTTGTAGCAGCACCTACTCATCTTTGGATTGCATCCACCATCTCTCTTCACACAGAGAACCTCTCCCTGACATAATGATAATGCACCTCACTTAGCTTAGTGCGAGCATGGAACACAAGGTTCCTCACAACTGCTAATGCGCTCTGACTATTAGTGAAGATGGAGGTGACAGAAGACTAACCACCACCGAAATCAGACATAAGGCATCTTGGCCACACACACTCAATAGTCGTTGTGAAAGGTGCCCTATACTTAACCTCACAACTAGAAGTGGCTAGCTTCTTGCTCAACCAAGATATGCATGAGCCACCAAGCAAAAACCACTAGTGGACACACGAGTGTCATAGCAACCAACCCAATCACTGTCAAAAAAAGCATGGAAGTCTGGCAGTAGTGATCCCCCCTTGGGATAAAACAATCCAAGTACCTAGGTACTATTCAAGTAGCGAAAGATGCACTTAACCATTTACCAATGCTTGACACCTGGGCAATGCATAAACGTGCTCATTTGTGAGACAAAAAACTAAATATCTGGTCGAGTAATGCATAAGTAAATTTGGCATCCAACAACCTGCTATAGAGAAAAACATCAAATGCATCTCCAACATCATGAAGACTCAATCATAAACTTGTCTCCATAGGAGTGGCAATAGGATTACATTCTTCAAGGCCAAAACACTCCAATAATGAGTCAAAATATTTTGTTTGACATGAAGCCATTCCACCATCAACTTGCATAAATTCAATGCCCAAATAATGATGCAAATGCCCCAAATCAGACATCTCAAATGAGGCATGCAAATGATCATTAAAATCAGCAATATGATTGTCATGAGGACCAATGAGCAGCATGTCATCAACATAGACAACAAGGATCAGAAGCACATCATTAGCATGCTTAACATGTAAGGTGCTTTCAGTGCGCAAATGCTATGAACAGTAGCCATTCTGCAAGTAGGTGCAAAGATTTCATCAAAATCAATGCCTCTTTCCTACGCATAACCCTTTACAACAAGCCTGGCCTTATACCTGTCAATTGCTCCATCAGGTTTACACTTCAGCTTGTATACCCACTTAGCGCCAATGGTCTTCTTGCCAACACGCAAGTCACATAAGGACTAGGTACCATTTTTCATGATAGCATCATATTCAAATTGCATTGCAGCCATCCAATGTTCAGAATTTTGTGCTTCATCAAAAGAAACATGCCCAGTCTCATCACAAAGACTAGAGGCAGCTATAGCATAACAATCTGATGCAAAAGAGGCAGTATGAGAGCCTGACCAAGTACAATATGATACAGGTGCATCTAATTTACTGTCACCCAAAGTCTACACTAGCCATTTTGGCATAGTTTTTACCTGCTCAATATCAACTCTCTCATCAACGAGTGCATCATGTAAATATGCATTAGAAATGGTACCATCAGTAGTAGTCAGAATGATCTTATCAACCCCCATAACAAGATAAGAGGACTTGTTGGTGCATGTAACAATATTCCCTGTAGGAGCAGGATCAAGTGAAGAGAAGAAACTGTGCTTCAAGGTAATATGTTTGGTCGCCCCGCTATCAAAATACCAAAAATTTGAGTCTACTGTAGACATGCACTACTCATGAGAAGATGGGTCAAAATTGCAAACTGTAGTAAACACCCATTCCTCATTCTGCATAAGATTAGCGGACTCTGTTTTCAATGTAGAGGTCTCTACAACAACCATTCTGGCTTCTTTCTTCTTTGCGTGTTTAGCAGCCAATTTTGGACAACTCTTAATGACATGATCATTTGCTTTGTAGTATTTGCAAAACAATTTTTGCTTTTTTGATTTCTTCTTGTATTCGTCTTCCTTCTTCGAATGTGCACCATTTGTAGATTTTTGCTTACTACTAGAAGAGCCCCATTTCCCGTTACCCTTCTGACTAGCCAAGATGGCTTGATCTGCAACATGCATAATGGACCTGTTCTGCCTAGAATGATCTTCCTGTAACAGAATAGAAACTCTTCACATGACAGGGCATTTGGATTGCCTTTCATAATCAAACAAAGAGTAGAAGCAAAACTCTGATATGAATCAAGAAGACCATTCAGAACGATCTGCACTAGTGAGCTATCTGGTATAACTTCATCAGCAAAAATCAGCTATTCCTTCAAATCCTTGATCTTTGTCAAAAAATTGTCCATAGAGTCACCTTCCTTCATATGCTCACTCTCGAAATGTTTTCGGAGGTAAGCAACACGAGCCTCATTCCTAGCTTGGTACAATATGGTAAGTGTATCCCAAGCATCCTTAGCTAATTTGCAAGAGGGAATGTCAGGAATAATGGAACGTTTGACATACAATGCTATCAATGCATAATACATCACTTCTTTCAGCCATGGCCATTGACTAAAATACCCTGATGCAGAAAAATGACTGTATCTCAAAATGTGGAACATAACTACCCTAATGAAGCTTATACTAGGCAACCAAAACCTGTATATATCTTTGGCACAAAACGATGAAATAGCCTGCACAAGCGCTATGATAGTGCAGTTGGAGACCAAAACAAGCTCACATCATGCTTCTCAAACCTGTAGACCTCTAAAATGCCCTGAGTATGCTCACCAAATTTTGTGCAATTCTAAGACTGCAATTGGAGATGTGTAGATGACGCCCTAAATGAAGCACGGACCTACTGTGATACGAGTCATTGGATTTAGACATCTACGAAAGCATGCAAACAACACAAAAAAGAAGAAGAAGCTTGGAGTACAACACACAATACTAAATGTATTATTGAGTCTAAATAGACATGCTTTTAGTTCTAAGATAGTAAAGCCATTCTAAGAGACATTGAGCTATTTCAATGAGCATACATTAATCTCCCACTACCCATGTGTATTCCACTACACTTCCCTTGTATCATATTTTCATTAGCACATACATTTTGATACATTTCATAAAGTATATTTCTGTGTACTACCTATTGTTGCATCGTCTTCATTATAGTGTTCTTGTGGAATTGATTTCTCTAATTGTACTCATTATTTTGCTATAATTTAAGTTGGGATAGTAGTATTGGCGTTTCTATTACTTTTACATCAATTCCCATCAAGTTTGGTTCAATGGATCTCGAGATATACAGCATAGAAGGTGAATGTTTTTGCATACCTTCTAGATCCTAAAAAGTCGGGATGACCCCCTTGACTTGTTAGATTCATTTATGAGTGTATGGTATAGATAAATTGATTAGATAACTTTCTTTAGTTAACTATACCACTCCAATTTGATGTCTTCAAAAGATCACTGGTCAATTCATACGAGGTTGTGAGATCTTAGTATAATTCTAAGCACTTTTATTCCCAAAATAGAAGGTTTCTTCACATTTCTTGCATATGCAAGTTGTCTATTTTGATGGAAACATTTAGGAATGATGCTTCAAGGAACTTTCTAGTTCCAAATGCATTATTGTGAAGCTAAAGGAGTATATTAAGCATCCCTCGAGTTAACTTGGTAGGTGTAGAGGAAGTTTTGTGTAGCACCAACTCATCTCGAGAACCTATCTATCCATCTCCTCACATGCCTCTCACTCATGTGGCTGATAAGCATGGTTGTCCTCGCTATAGCCTAGAAGGATACATTTCTTTCTCGTTTGTTATACCTTTTATTAATTATGATCTACATATGACCATAGCATGCACATCCAAATGTTGAAAAATGGAAAAGAGAGGGCTTCTTAACCACTTGGGATGTATCCCTAATAAGAAATTTATCGTAACTTTTGTTGATAACATAGAGTGGATTATTTTCTACATCAACCTAAAGTGGTTGGGCAACCATTATCACTTCAATATGCATCTACAAATCTCCACATTAATTTAATTTTTCCGTTCACAATATCATTTTGCTTTCCATTGTATACCATAGTAAGTTAATACCTTATCCCCTTTTACTCTCAGAATTCTTTAATGAAATTTGAAGTAAGCTCACCACCTCCATTTATTTGAAGTTTCTTTAGATTCTTCACTATGCCGATTTCCATAAGTTATATCCATTCTTTGATCTTACCAAAGGCTTGAGCCTTATGACGAAGGAAGTACACCTAGATGTGTTTTTTTTTAGACTGCGAACAATTAAAATTAAATAGGAATATCCCCCCTAGGTTAAGCTTCCTACCACACAAGTTAACATGTAAAAAATCTAGGGAAAACTTTGCTCCATTCTTGCTTTCTTGTGGGAATGACTTTTGTTATTTCTTTCCCATCATATACACTTGGCATGGTGTCAGGAGGAATTTCCTTCACATAATGATGCAAAGAAAAAATAAAAATTTGTTTTTTGGCCATAATTTCTCTGATTCTCTCATTTGAGTTTTGAAATATTCTTGTTGATGATGAGATCTCTTTTGTACTTGCAAGAAAAATAAGAACAAACAATTAGCCAAAAACATTGCATGATGTTGTGATGTGTGCTCTTATGTATGTGCATGTATGTATGTTGTAAGGAGTTTCATGTGTGTACATATGTATGTATGCATGTCCAAGTGTACCCATGAATGTGTGTTTGTTTATGTGTACATGTGTGTATGTGTAGTGGAGTGTGCATGTTGTTAGTGTGAGTTGTATGTGTTTGCATGATTTTGTGTGTGAGTAAGTGTGTGTGTGAGTAAGTGTGTGTGTGAGTAAGTGTGTGTGTTGAGTGAGAGAGAATGACTATGTGTGTGTGAGTGTCTATGTGCATATATGTGTACATGTTTGCGTTCTAACCTTTTTCATGTGATTTTGGAGGTACAACGTAAAGAGAGACAAGCAGAGAGAGGCACTTCGAGATGGCACCTAGTGGTGATGGTGTGGTACATAGAGAGAGACAAAGAGAGAATTGATGCACAAGAAAACTGATGAGGTGATGGAGGGTTGATGTGTAGAATAAGCGCAAAGAGGAGAGAGAGAGAGAGAGAGAGAGAGAGAGAGAGAGAGAGAGAGAGAGAGAAAGAGAGAAAGAGAGAAAGAGAGAGAGAGAGAGAGAGAGAGAGAGAGAGAGAGAGAAAGAGAGAATCTTACAGATCGGGGTGTGTGCAACACATAAAGAAGAAGAAAGGGTGAGAGAGAGAGAGGATGCAATCTCTATGTTGTTGCATAAATGGCGACAATGGAAAATCTAGATAGTAATGATGGAGGATGGATAGAGAGAGAGACAAAGAGAGATAGAGAGAGTGAGAGGGAGACTGACTGTGAGAGAGAGAGAGAGAGTGTGTGTGAGTGGGAGAGAGAGAGAGAGAGAGAGAAAGAGAGGAAAGGGAAAGAGGGAGAGGGGGAGAGAGAGAGAGGAAAAGAGAGAGAGAGAGAGAGAGAAAGAGTGAGAGAAAAATAGTGCAATAGGAGGTTTTATTTTATTTTGTTATATATATATATATATATATATATATATATATATATATATATATATATATATATATATATATATATATAAAGCAAAATAGTTCATTAGAAATTAGTTAGTTAAAATAGAGTTATAAAATAATAGAGCTATAAAATAGTAAAAAGAAAAATACATATAAAAGAGAAATATAGAAAATAAAACGAACTTAAATTAAATAAAAAAGTGCACTAATAATTAAATAAAAGAAATGAAAGGTATATCATCACAAAAGAATCTAAATACTCTTGAAAGATATCATTCATCATATGTTGGAAGAGGATTGGAGCATTTGTGAGACCGAATGGCATAAGTACATACTCAAAATTCCCATACCTTATTCGAAATGTTGTTTCCCATTCATCTCCTTCTCTAATCCTAACAAGATTGTAAGCTCCTCAAAGCTCAATCTTTGTGAAGAACTTTGATTTCCCAAGGTGTTCCAAGAGCTCTAATATGAGTGGTAGAGGGTATCTATTCTTTATAGTTACTTTATTCAACCCAAATGGTCTACACACATTTGGAGATTCCCATCCATCTTCTTGACAGATAGGATAGGGGCTCCTGCAAGAGAATTTGAGTGTCTAATTAAATCCTTGGCTAGATTCTTATCAATATTCTTACATAATTCTATGATTTCCTCTAGGGATATTCAAGATTGGTCTAAAGGGTTGTTGTGCTCCCTCTTGAAGTTCTATGTCACAATCAAAAAGTTTGTGCTCTACAAGGATATCTACATTCTTCTTCCCAAAGACATCTTGAAAATCTTGGTACTAACTAGGTAGCTTTACTGGATCATCGGTTTTGGATTGTTGAGTTGGTGTGGCATAGATGGTATGTGTTGGTTCCTTCCTTACTAAATGCATGGAGGCTTTGGCTCCTACATATATTGGGTTCTTTTGGATATCCTCACGAGTAGTTTTATTCATCTCCCAATTGATGTCTAGATTATGTTTCTTTTTCTAGGGCATTCTAATGATAACACTGTTTATCACACTTGATATAACATTAAAACATATGTGGGAATCATGATCACCAAGGTGTACTCTTAAAGGTGTGGTTTCCTTGATAATATTCTTGGATGCTAGAGGTCGTCCATCCACTACTTCAACTACTACTGGTTTGTTCTTTTGAAGCACTAGAATCTTTTGTTTCTTAACCAATCATTCATCGATGAAACAGTAGGAGGCTCTTGAATCAACTAGGATTGTAAGGGAAAGGGTCTTCCTAAGCATGATCAACTTGATAGGAGAAAGACATGTTTCTATGGATGTTGCTAGAATTACAAGAAAGGGTTGTAAGGGAAAGGGTCTTCCTAAGCATGATCAACTTGACAGGGGAAAGACATGTTTCTATGGATGTTTCTTTGCTTTTCCTATGGAGTTAGAGGTTGGAATCTAGTTATGTCTATCTGTTTAGGTTCAAGCATAGGTTCTTCTCTAGGATCAGGCTGGAAGGGTTTCCATTGAAGAAGTCTTCCTTATACTTGTTTTTCTTCTTTCCTTTCAAAGAGGCGGTTATCACATGGAATGACTTGCATGATGTATTCATTCAAAATCTTAACCTCTAGAATCATGAGCAAAAGGTCCTTCACATGATCTCTTAACCTCCATCTAAATTGGCTTATAAACTAATGGTCATTCCAAGTGAGATCCCATATCAATTGTAGAAATTCTAGTGCATAGGAAGAGGTAAGGTAGTTACCTTGTCATAGCTTCCGTAGTTTTGTTTTTATCACTTGACTCTTGTCTACATCTCCAAACGTGGCGGTGAGCTATCAAAGAAACCCCTCATAGTCACAAATTATTATCGTATCCTTGTCCAAGATTGGGATGAACCATGATAATGCTTGACCATAGAGCAATGTTCCAATAAAACCGACCTTGGATGCATCAGTAGGGTATCTATAAGGCTGCATACGGATGTACAATTTGACTTGTTGCAGGAGCCCACAAAACTTTTTATAATCACCATCATATTTTTTTGACATGCAAATCTTGGGTTTTTGCACAAAGGATGAACTAGGATGTTGCTTTACTTGAATACTTCCTTGACTTGTTTGAAGAATTCTGATTTTTTCTTGTAATTCTTAGATGAGTGCACCTATATGCATGGGATCTCCCATCTTGACTTGTGTTTGTCGATGTGGTAAGTGCTCAACTTGTTGTTGGAGACTCTGAAGTGATGTCATAATCTATTCATTAGTGTTCTCCATGATGCCTGGCCTTGGATAAAAGATAGTCTCCCAAATGTCAAGGGAGCACTAGATTGTGCCCTCTGAATAGACTAGACAATACTTTAGACCACTCACGTGAGAAATTATACAAGAATGTATAACTAATACAAGAAGTTCCACAACCAACTACTGATGGGTATAGATAACCTAACTAGAGATGATACAGAAGATCCCACAACCCGAGATTTTTGGTATGAAACAAGATCTCTGGATAACAAGAACTCCCTTCAAGGAGATGAACCAGATAGAAGGAATAACTGCAAAGGAACTCATACTATGAGATTACAATAGGACAAAAGACGATGTCCAAGATATAAGATTAGACAAGACTAGAGCAAAGGACAAGACTAGAACTCGAACTAAAACTTAAAAGTACTTACTTGGTGATCATGAATCCTTGACCTCCCAAGGTTGGCATTAGCAAGACTAAGTATGTATGTGGCCAAGCCCTCCTTATATAGGTTTTAAAGGGTGGTTCATCAATGGTGATTATGAAGAGATGATGTCAGCAAATCAAAACATGACCTCTCAATATCAAAATCAAGCAAGAAGACACTCGATCTTAGGGTTTTCGCATATCTTGGATGCAATGGAAGCAATAATTTCTCCAAATTCTAAATCAAATAATGAGATATAGAAGTCACATGGAATATGAGGTTAAGGATGGTTTCCTTGTCCATGAAAGATTACATCTAAAGCACCCAACATGCAACATAGTGGCTAGAACTGAAGTCGGAATTGATCCACCTAGTTGTTCAATTCCATGATACTAGGCATATGTTCAACCATGCCTTTCTCCTGCATCTTCTTAAGACCCGCATATTGAGTATCCCCAAAGCACTCATGCCAAAGATAACTTGTTCATGTACTTGCAATAGATTTAATACCAATATTGCATTGAAATTT
This sequence comes from Ceratopteris richardii, assembly GCA_020310875.1. Lineage (NCBI taxonomy): Eukaryota > Viridiplantae > Streptophyta > Polypodiopsida > Polypodiales > Pteridaceae > Ceratopteris > Ceratopteris richardii. The sequence goes on from CM035421.1 coordinate 85,859,952, forward strand.
TTGTTAATAAGTCTACTGACATGCTAGTTTTTGCATATGCACCTGCTAAGAATAACATTTTTAAGGCAAATACTCCAAAAGAGATTTGTTAGTTTCTTTGCATTTGTGTATATGTGTGTGGTATGGTGTAATGAATGCATGTGTATTCTCATTTGTGCATGTTGTTGTCAAAATATGAGATTGTATGATGACCACTAACTAGTCATAATGGAAGAATAGGAAGGTACACTAATATGATTGAATGAGAAAGTTAAAAAGTTAGGTGTGGTATTTCTTTTTTAATTTTCTTTGGCAATTATAGCATTTGGAAATATTAAATATGGTTACTTATCAAAAGCACACAAAATGTTTGGAAGAATCCCCTTTAGATATTATGTTTAATGGAGTGTGTTAATAACATCATATGCAAATCATGAGTGTGGGAAAACAACTTTATATTGTTTTCAAACAAATGTAAATAGAATTAAAACTTTTGTATTCTATCATAATTGCTTGCAGGTTGAAGTTCAACACTAAATTATAAACAAGGTATAGGGAATTCATGCAAATTATATCAAAGATAGAGTCAGAGGTGTCGTTCTTGCTAATTAGCAATACACTCATTGGTTTTCACTATAGAGGATGTGCCTTCATCACCAAGGAAATCTCTCTTTTGGGAGCTAAAAAAATGCCACATTGAATTTCAAGCCAACACAATCGTATTAAAGAAGATGGATTTCTTCACGTCTTAAAAAGTTGGATAGATGAGCATGGAATAATTAACACGTGAAGCCTGGGACATGGGTGGTGGTGGTAGTGAAGATTCTCAAACGAGATGACCTTCAAGGCCACAAGGAATGGCTTGTTGAAGAAGATTATCTTGGTGAACTTCATTATCCATATTTCGTGCATCTTGTAGGATACTATAGAAATGCTGAAAATAGACTACTTATATATGAGTTTATGGAGTTTGGAATCTTGGACCAGCATATATTTTGAAAAGCAAAACATTTGCCTTGGAAAACACGAATGAAGAAAGTTCTTGATGTAGCCAAGGGGTTAGCATCCCCACATGATTGAAACTCACCGATAATCTTCTAGAACAAGACATGTAACTACTCAAAGCAACATTTATAGCTTTGGAGTGGATCTCCTTGAGTTATTGATAGGCAAAATATCTATGGACAAAAGTAGGCCAAGTGACTAGCACAAATTAGTTAGGTGGGCATGCTCTTTCTTGAGTGACAAGAAGAGAGTGATATTATTGGTTGACCCTAATCTGACTGGAGTTTATTCACCATGAGGGGTACATAAGCTATCATGTTTAGCTACACATTCCATCTTATATGAACCAAGGGTATTACAATGAATGCCACAAAGTCTTAGATGCTTTGTCCTTGCCTCAAACTTTTATAGATGAAAGCAAAAGAAGGGAAGATGTCTCCGATAACAAGAAGGTGTGAAAATAGTTATATGGTGGATGAAACTTTACACAATGTCTGAGATATCAACTATCCAACGCACTCAGGAATAAGAGGTTCCCACAAGTCACCTTTTTTATTTTTCTTGTCATTTTGGTTCATTAACCAACGTTCACATATGAAAAAGGAGACAATTAAGAAAATCAAAGAATCTATGGAAATAGAAATTGAGGCCGTTGTTCAGTTGCTCGATTATCCAAAATCTAGGATACAATTTTGGAAATGTTTTATTTGTATCCAATGCATGATGACAAGGGATAATTTCAATATTTTACTAGGGTGCAACTTGATCAAACTGAATCAATTACTTTTCTTAGGAACGACCACTTAGAGCTAACAAGCTAGTCAAGAGGGGAAATTCTTGGCAAGGTCTAGATATTGAGTTTCAACATTAATGCTAGCATTGAGATTTTGGTTGGCCTCACCCACTCCCCGACCACTTGTGCTTGCCCCTTGTACATGAGGTGAGTCTAACCAAAATGTCATAGTTGACGTTAATTATGAAACTCTATATCTAGACCTTGTAAAATCTTTCCTTGCCAATAACTTCCCCTCTTAACTAGCTTGTTAATTCTACGTAGTTGTTCCTAAAAAAATAATTTATTTAGCTCCATCAAGTTGCACGCTAGTAAAATATGGAACTTTCCCTTTAAATCTCGCATTGTTTACAAATTAAAAAATTTCCAAACTATTTTCCCATATTTTGGGCAATTGAGCAATTGAACTATGGCCTTCATTTATTTATCCATAACTTCTCTCATTATCTTAAGTATCTTCTTGTTCATATCTAAACCTTGGTTAATGGAACACTGAGAAGAATAATCACCAAAGTGAATCAATTACTTTTCTTAAGAACGACCACTTGGAGCTAACAAGCTAGTCAAGAGGGGAAACTCCTGGCAAGGTCTAGATATTGAGTTTCAACATTAATGCTAGCACTGAGATTTTTTTTGGCCTCACCCACTCCCCGACCACTTGTGCTTGCCCCTTGTACATGAGCTGAGTCTAACCAAAATGTCATAGTTGACCTTAATTTTGAAACTCCATATCTAGACCTTGTAAAATCTTTCCTTGCAAATAACTTCCCCTCTTGACTAGCTTGTTAATTCTAGGTAGTTGTACCTAAAAAAAATAATCTATTTAGCTCCATCAAGTTGCACGCTAGTAAAATACGGAACTTTCCCTTTAAATCTCGCATTGTTTACAAATTAAAAAATTTCCAAACTATTTTCCCATATTTTGGGCAATTGAGCAACTGAACTATGGCCTTCATTTATTTATCCATAACTTCTCTCATTATCTTAAGTATCTTTTTGTTCATATCTAAACCTTGGTTAATGAACCACTGAGAAGAATAATCAGCAAAGTGACTTGTGGGAACCTCTTATTCTTGAGTGCAAGAGATAGCTAGTTTCTTAGACATTACATATAGGTTCATCCACAATATAGCTGAAATCACACCCTCCTATTTCTGCAAATAGCTTTTATTGCTTTGCTATAACCTCTAAAAGTTTGAAGCAATGCCAAAGCATCTAATAATTTTTTGCATTGATGGTCATAACCTTGGTTCATATAAGAGGCCATGTGTAGCCAAAATTCATAGCTTCTAATCTACTTCAGCTAGCCATTCCTTATGGACTTGATGACCATGTGATTTACGAATCTTAACTAACACAACCATCCTTATCCATCTCTTCACAATTTTTTTTCCATGCTCATCTATCCAACCTTTGAAGACGTTACCAAATCCACCTTCTTCAATAATAATAAGCTAGTGTGAAATTCCAAGAGCCATTCTTTCAGCTGAGTAAACTTAAATTTCTTTGGGGGTTGAATATGAAGGTACATTCTCTACATAGGAAGTCGGCAAGTGTATTGCTAATTAGCAAGACCAACACCTCCAACTGCCTCTTCACTATATTTTGCATGAATTCACTATCCCTTTTTTAATACTCCCATGTTGAACTTCGACCTACAAGCAATTATGACAAGATCCAAAAGGATTCCTTCGATTTTTGTTTGTTCAAAAATAATATAAAGTTTTTCCCCACACTCATAATCTACATATGATGTTATTAACATGTGCGATGAAACATCATCTCTAAAGGGGATTCTTTCAAACACTTCATGGGCTTTCGACAAGTAATCCACATTTGACATTTCCAAATGCTTTAGCTACCAAAAACGTTTTCACGAAAAGAAATACCATGCATAATTTTGTTAGTATCCCATCTAATCACATCAGTTTACCTTCTTGCTTCCACTATGACTAGACAATGACTCGACAATGATCATCATACAATCTTCCATTATGATTAGAAAGTTTACCTTCCAGCTTCCATTATGACTAGATAGTGATCATCATACAATTTATGACAACAACACACAAATGAGAATACTCATGCATGCATTGCAACATATCACACACATATACATGAATGTGAACCCACAAAAAAAAATTATCTTTTGGAGTATTTGCATTATAATAATCCACATTCTTATGCCAAAAACACTACATTAGCAAAATTGAAAACAATTGAACTTCGAATGCAAAAATCACTAAGCTCATACATATTGTTCCTTCTTCTACCTTTACCTATATTTTTGCTAGAACTATCTATACTTTTAGTCTATGTTTTGGAGAAAGTGATATTATTTCGGAAATTTTGTAACATAGTCTATTGATATACGATTTCCCTACACTTTAAAAACATATATAGCATATTGGAGATTTTTTTATTCGCTATTTGAAGAAACCAAATAAATTATACTTAACATAGTCTATTGATATAAGATTTCCCTATACTTACAAAACATATAGAACATATTGGAGATTTTGTAATTCGCTATTTGAAGAAACAAAATAAAGTATACTTATAACTTGAACACGGCACTTTTCATTCTTTCTAGTAGTTACACTGATGGATAATGTTAGAGGTCATACTGAAATGTACAAGTCCTTTTAACAAGTCATGTGATGTGCACAACCACTATCAATGACCCAAGAATCATGCGTAGGAGAGAATTGGGCTCTAAGACGTATTTCCTGAATAGTCATTAGTGTACCATCATCTATCACAAAAGATCTAGACAGATGAGCATCTTGACTATTAACTATCAATAACTTCCACTCCACTTGGTTGAGTAAACTATCTCCCTATATTTATTTTTCTTTATCTTTCTTTTATGGAAGTTAGTAGAAGTTAGTAGCTGTGGCCCCCTTTTCTACAAGTTATAGGGCTCTTTTCCATCTTATGTGCGATGTAATTTTCAATGCTCCTCACAATATCGCTCTATTTCCCTCTCTCGCATCCCATGCCACCTAACGCATTACTATTTAATAAAGTAATGTGGTTCTTAAAAGAAAGATCTTCTGATGTTTGTCTAATATAAAGAAAATCGTCATTCAAAAAATTACAATCCCATAGGTTGGCTACGATTGAAGCACGACTACTTGCAACTTATATTGAAATGTACAGCGTTCGTTCAGAGACTATTCTCGGTGAGAAAATTGGTACATGTCCATAAAGTGTCATTTTGTCAAATGAATTGATGTCTACACACATGAAGGAACGAAACCGGAAAAAGAGTTTTTTACACACTTATATTCATGTTCACATAATCTATGATAATGATATTTGCCTTGAAACACTTTATCATGTAATCTTAGTACATCACTTCTCTTTATATCTACGATAGAAGTATATTCTATGATATTATGTTATGTCTTTATTCTTCAGTTCGAATCGGAACTTGTCAGCTGGACCGTGGAAGTTGAAATATTGTGATTTAATTATTTTAGACGGCTGAAAATTTATAGCTAAAACATCTTATCGATTTCTTAGGAACTCGAAAAATCATTAACCGAGATTCATTTAAATCGTACCAACATCATTACAATTTAATGATAGGATTGCTTCACTAAAACCTGTCCCGGAAAGCTGTATCCTTCGTGTCCAATTACGTGACCGTGAATCACCTTCACTGCAGAATCAGCGCATTTTCTATTAAATTGTCGCACAGTGCCGCTTTAATTACTGGGATTTTCTTCCAGCTCCTGAAAATTGAAACACGCATCTCAGAATATGTAGAAATGGGACGTGTAAGGTGGTCGAAAGTACAGTATATCGTTTTCAAACTTTACCCGCTTCGCGGACGCATAATACTACTTAATACTCACAAGGTATTGTAAATATTGAAAGGCTGCACCGCATATAACGACTCAGAAAATGTATGTTTGCATGAAAAAGATCACATTTTCATTACAGAAAAGAGAAATCGCATGGGAAATGTATCTGTGATGATATATCTTACAGGCATCGAAACTGTAACGTTGAGCATTTCCAAGACGCTGGTAGCAGCCTGCTGAAATCGATCCTTAATGTCTTCTAGTTCTTTTCTTCGATCGGTGACTGTCTCCTGCTTTTGAAGTAACTCTCTCTTTATGTCGTCAGCCGTGTTTTCCATCTCACTGTACATTAGAATGAAATACGTAACCTTTTCTGAAGAAATCTTTTATGAAGCAAGTAACTGTACTGAGAATTAAAACGGACTTGATCGCCGGCTGCAAGTTCGCAATCATAGACTCTGTTTGGCGTAAGATGCCTGCAACATTACGCACACAGATTAATTGTGAACGCATCTTATTCTGTTTTCTCAGATGTGGATAATTTCCACTAAAGTAATGGTGATATTGCTATTCCACCATGCATATCCTGTGCTCATGGACGTCTTCCTTAGGAGCTGGTTATATTCTCACGATGAAGCCAGTGAAAATGTTTAAAGTTTAGATTGTGTCATGAAAGTTAGTATAGCAGTTAGTTTGCAACAGTTCAGACATTCCGATCGAATGATCAAATGATGTGTAGTTTCAGAACAAAGTACGTAAGAACATATATTTTCTGCCTTTTCCACGAACGTTTTCTATTTATTTTCCTTTCTTTTACAAACACCACAATGTACTAAACGAAAAAGGCTATGCGATTCGAGTTCCGATGTTTTAAAGATGAGAGATTCGCTCCTCGCGAGATCCCCTCACACTGTTGAGCATATAGATTTTATAGTATATTAGATCAGATAAATAAGAGGCATGATAACGACACAACGTTATTTGGTATTTCTCTGGAAATTATATAGGACGTGCTATGTACCGCATGTCGAAGACGAAACTGAAGTCATATAATGGATAGTCAAATTTTGAGGATCTTAATGCATCCAGTTGCGGAGAAACATAGAAATCTATGCAGGATGGCGAAAGCAATCAGCAGCGAGTTTTCTGCAGTGAAACTGAGCGCGTTAGGGAGTGTTTCGGCCACTCTTCCCGCAGAATGAGGAAAAGGAGCGTTCACTTCCAATTGTATTCCCGTTAATGTTGGATTTTTCCAGCTTCTCAGTAGCTTTTTATTATGTGAGATGCACTCTAAGAGAACAACATTGAGCTTTCGGAGACTGTAAATATGGTGTGGCTACGAAGAAGACGGAGAAAAACATAGTGCGAAAAAAGTGAGGCCACTGATTTCCTCTTCAATTTGTGAACATATTTTCTGGCAAAGGTACATAAAACATGATTAACATGTTGAAAATTTTCACAAGAATTCAGAAACTTTAGATCTGCAACCAGACGAGATAGGAAATGGACCGGAAATAATGTCACCCAGACTGTCACCGACGAAGTCGGATGAGTCAGGCCCGTGCTCGAAGGGAATGCTCTCTCGACGAGCTTGCTCTTGTGAGTTTTCTTCCTCGGCGTCGACCTGGTCACCTCCATCGGAAAGCGTGTCTCGTATAGGGCTCATCTGCCTAATCGTATCTTTCCTGTCGATAACTACGCTTATCGACGCACCATCCGCTCTACCTTTAATACAATTCTGCGCGAGGCCTGCACTTTGCTTGGCCTGGCTCTGCTGAAAGTAGACACTCAGCTTGTTGCCTTCACCGACGTGAACCCTGCTCATTCTGAGGGTATTCTACGCTCCCTGCATAGCTATCGTATAATGGAAAACATCAGCCAAACACCGAGGAACAATTTCAATCACTTGACTACCGTAAATAAAAGATGAAGACAATCATGTTTAACCGTTTTGCGCACCACAAGATTATTAGGTGATGGAGAATGCTTGATAATTAACTTCAGTTAATTGCGTTTCCTTGTAAACTGACTTAATAGATTGGAGGAACATGATTCAGGGAGTAAGAAACCAAAGGCAGTTTACAAAGTCCTTTGATAACCTTCTCATTTCATGGTGGGTGAACCACATCATCCCTTTCCATTATCAATAGAATCAATCGCAAGGGAAAGATTCAGTGCATACTCACATTTAGAATTCTTGATATTTTCACTAAGAACTCTCATAGTGAGGGAGTGTAGTTACCATATACAAAGGATCCCGGGTACCTTCTAAATATGTCTTTCCATGGACCATCTTCTGTCATTATAAGCGGCCAATCCTTCCCTTAGGTTTTGTTCGTCACCAAACAATTGTTGACATCTCACTAAGTAGGTCCCTTTACAATTAGCTTCAAATTATCACATAATGAGGGAAGGAGAAAAACATAAGGTTATATCTTGTTTGTTCTCCTTGTGTTTTGCACACCAAGGATTTCCTTCGCTGACCTTCTCTACCTTGGCATTAGTTCCTATTCCTTCTTGGATAATGGCAAACATCAGATTAGAACTTAGATTCTTTGGTAAGTGTGTCCATACATAAACTAATCAGAAAATCATACACAAACAAAATGACCTCTTTTTCTCCCACAAAAGACTCCATGGTATGTATTTCGATGATAGACATTATTGTAGACTTGACGTGTTTGTGAGATTTATGAACCCTTCGATGTGAAGGCTTCTTCACAAGTCACCTTTTTTTATTATTTTTTTAGTTTCTCTTAATTCCAAATGATAGTTTTGGATGTGAGAAGTATCTTATCTTCATAGTGTATTCCTAATGTACAAAACATAGATTTTGAGGTCATGCATGAGCAATCTATTCTAAAGACACCCCCACACTTATACGACTTGCATAAGGAATATTTCTTTGTGTTTGTCTATTTTATGGTTATCAAATTTGCTTTCTAGCTAGGTTGGACGACCATATTGATTCCGTGGGATAATAAGCATTTATCACCTTTGGGATTAATACTCACATGGTTTGTCAAAAAAAATGAAGAAGTAATTGACTAAAACTCATTCTCTAGCCTCCAATTATATGGTAAAAAAACATACAAATGTTCTTGGGAACTTCTAAGAGACAAGTGCAAGACATGTGTGGAGGAGGACATGACAAAGAATGATTTGAAAGCTCAAGTCTCTCATAGACCATGTATGTATTCAAGAAGCAACTGAATAGTCCAAGAGGTACGTTCTTTTCCCTCAAGGTATTAAGATCTCATCCAAAATCATTTGTTTTGCTTAATTCTATTCTTGGGATTTGGGGAATAGGTGTATTAGCAAAGATTGAAGGAAAAGTTCTTCATGTCCATTTCACAAGCATCCAAAGTGGCTCTTGTAAACATTGTTTTGAGTTGGTGGTTGCCTAGTACCTAATCAGTTTTGGATGCATATTTCTCTTAGCTCAAGTAGTAGATTTTAATTATTTTAATTTTTGGAAAGACCCTCTTGAAATCTTTCCAATGATAATAGACTATATTGGAAATAGAGAATATTTGACTTGTTTGTGCAAAGAATCAATGTTCACCTATCTTGTTTTGATACTTGAAAAGATGGATTTTATGGCATCATTGATGAACTTTTGATACAATGTGACTTCCAAATGTTGTAAAGAAGTTTTGAATAGTCAAGTGCAACACTTTGAAACAAAGGTATGACTATATCAAATACATCTTGTGAACATTGTTGGCTGAAATTTGCATTCTAGTAAAGGATAAACTGAATTCTCAGAAAATTTTACATCTCAACTTACAATAATTTTATTTTTCAATGGATGCTATAAGCGAAAAGCTTTAATCTCACTACTCTATCCAAAAAATATATATTTCTTTGCCTTGTCATCAAGCTTGTGACTTTGTTGTGATGGCATAAGTGCATATGCCCAACAATCAAATATGCACATATGATTAATCATTGGCTTTTGCTCATTCCAAGCCTCATAAGATGTAATGAATCTCAATTCTTTTGTAGGACAATAATTCAATGCATATTTTGCACACATGACCACTTCCATCCAAAACTGATGTAGAAGATATTGTCCTTCAACCATACATCATGCCATTTGAAGAAGTGTATATTCTTGCACTCTAGAACACCATTTTGTTGAGGTGTACATGGCACTATACATGAGTGTGCAATGCCTCTTTCATAAAGAAGATCATTAAATTCATTTGACTTGTAATCACCATGATTTTTGTAAAGATTCAAAGGCTTATTTTGACAAAAGTTTCAACAATAGGTAAAAATATTTTAAAGCAAGAGAATACCTCATTCTTCGCTTTCATAGGATACACCTAAGTATGGCATGTTGCATCATCAATGTATAAACTAAAGTATACATGATTTCTAAAATATGGAGGCTTGATCAGACCACATATATCACTATTAACAAGGTGCAATGTTTTTTGTAGCATGTGTAGCACGCTAAAATCATGAACCATACATTTGTTATCAATAGTCTACATGAAATCCAGCACTATCAATAGAAGGAAAAAAAATCAAATTATTCTTAATATCGAGTATATATAATGCATTCTTGAAAGTGACAATACCTCCATTTGTAGTCATGAGTTGAATTCCTTTAACTCCAATAATAGGATAAAAAGCATTATTTGCACATACAACATGTCCTAACTTGGGTTAGTCTTTCAAATATGCAAAAAAATCTTTTGCATGAAGTGATATGCTTTGAATCATCATTATCAGAAAACCAATCTGAATTAACCTCATTCACAATCATACATGTGGAATGAGAAGATGAATCATAATGACATGTAAAAACATGCCCAAACATCTTGGGAAACTTTAGCTTCATCATTCTTTTCAATAAATCTACAATAGACATGCCAAATTTTTTCTTCTTTTTGTTATGCTTGGCAATCTTTCTACATTCATCAATGGTATGTCCAGCTTTTTGACAATACTTGCATCTCTTTTTCTATTTTCATATCACCATCAAGAGAGGAAGAAGTGGAGGATGAGACTGACTCCTTGGTTTTGATGAAACCAAAGTTGAACCATACTTGCTCTTTCCCTTTTTTGTAATAGTAAGTGCTTGTGTTCCCTCAAGAAAACCACTTCTATTCACTTTTGAAGAGCCCACTTCTACTCACTATTGATTGCTCTTCTTGCAAAAGAAGAGACACATCCTCATCCAAAGTATATGTAGTATCTTCAAGTTGCTTTCTCAATTAAGCAACATGTTCTTCATTATGCATGCCATACAAAGAAGCAAGTGTATCCTAAACTTGTCTTGAATTAGTGCATCACCAGATGTGTGAAAATATGTTGTTTCCCAGAAAGGGCCATCAATGCATGAGCTTGAGCATCATTTACATCCCATCTAATTTTATCTTGCATAAGTGGAGAAGCCATAGTCACTATACTTGAAGAAGATCCTAAATCTATGACAACATGCTACATAGTAGAAGAATGGGTCATTTGGCAACATTTGCCTCTATGTTCCATAGTTGCTTTGCATCTAGAACATGTTTCATCATGTAAAAGCACATTCGATAGTTTGTCCCATTAAGCTTATCTTCATCTTGAAGCATGCCAAACAATTCATTGTTTCTTGCCGTCACACCAAAGAACTCAAAAGTAGCAAGATTGAATTTCAACAAAGCTAAAATGCAAGTTGAAATGCATCTCCTAGAGTGTAACTTTGATTGAATATTTGATTGCACTTATAGCTTTGAAAGAGGGGTGCAACCCTAGCGCACCTTGTGGAAATGATCTCTCAGTGTTGAACTTCATATTTCTATGTTCCAAAATGATTTGCATTGCTAAAAGTTCATGCATAGACGTCACCAAAAAACAACAACAAGTTGAGAAGGAGATAAACTTTCTCTAATACCACTATTAGGTGTATGATAAAGTGAGGAAGCAAAAAAAAAGGTATATACATGAGTGAAGAAGGAGGTCAAAGCACACAGAGAAGTGATAGTTGGAAGAGCTCGTAATCAGTAAAATGAGAATGACTTAAGTGAGAGCTATAAATGAATCCCTAAGTAAAAATTACCACTGCATATGATTATATCATTAATATGTGGTTACATGTGGAAAAACCACTAGCCAACACTATGAGGAGATGGTTGGATAAAATCCAGAGATGAGTTGGTGTTGCAATAATCCTACTCCACACCTACCAATGTGACTTAAGGGCACCTTAGTAGACACATTTAGCTTTCAAAATATGCTTTTTGACTCACTATGTACCTTGGAGCATCATTGCCAAATGTTTGTGGAAAAATAGATAACTTGCACATAGAGACTCTATGAAAAAACTTCCTATTTTGGACTTAACCCTTTCAAAAAACTATTTAATTCTGACTCTATGATAACAATTGACCCAAGACCTTTAAGACACATCTAACCAAAGAGTTTAGCTAACTATTCCAAGTTATTTCACTAATTTAGAGTGAGTAAACACTGAGGAATGAGTTTAATAACTCAAGGGTATAATGAATTTATGATATAAAAGAAATGTAGTGGACTTATGCATACATATGTGAGCTCAATGTATGCTCAACCATGAGGCTCAATGGCTCTCTCTTCCCTGTCATATCCCATGACTAAAAGTCACATCTATTTATACACATAGAGGAGTTTTGAAATTTGAATCTCCCTCACCTAAAAGTATTCCTACATGACTTTAGGTGTTGATTGATTTGATTCCATCCGCCAAATATTCATGGTTATGGTTCTTTTCTCCTAACTGTTGGAGACCTCTTAATCTCCAAATGCTTGATCTATACTGATCTAAGAACACATCTATATCAATTATAGATCAAACTTTACACAAATGTTACTTTGATTTACCAAATCATTCATGAACAATTCTCTGAGTGAGAATTTTCCTTCTTCAAGAAGTCTGCTTCAGAAATTGACTTCAATACCTGCACACATCTTCAGATATCTTCAAACTAATGATGCGCAAGTCTTCACACTACCTTTGCCCAATCATATCAGCCATTGATTCTCCAAAAGAATCATTAAATCTTTGATTTGATCCTTAAGATCAAAGATATGTCAAAAACTGTCTTCCAGGAATGACGACTTTGACATGGTCAACTTCTTAAGTTGATTTCTCATAGCACAAATCCCGTTTTGCTAAATGCTTTTAGCCATAGCTTCTTACCTTCTAACTTAGATTTTGAATGCTCACTCATTCAAAACTTTACACTATGCACTGAGATCTAAGCAAAACATTGACACAGAAAAGTGTGCAACTTTTAAAAGTCTGTCTACAGATTCTACATACAAATGTTCCTATTGATCATTCTCACAGTAGAAAATAAATTAGATCATAAAATTCTGAACATAGCTTCATTAGCTTTCAGATTCGATGTGTACAAAAGGATTTCTGATCCACATGATCAGACTGAGAACTCAGAGAAAAACCTGTCGCTAATTTTCTGAGTAAAACTCTCTACACATCTCTCTAAGACACTTGTCTTCAAAATGACTCTCTCTCATAATTTCTTTACATCATTGACTTATATACATATAGTTTTAGACTTATCCCACGTCTATTACATTACTTCTTATCATCCTAAGGACCATCTATACTCAGATTACAAGAATTTCCACCTATAATGTACATATGTATACATACTTCACTTCTGAGATCTCTTCACTCTCTCAAGTGTCTTCTTCCACTTCAATCTGATCACAAGCTTGATTCAAGATCTTTATAATCACCAATTTGTGATTGGTTTGTTCCAACAGCTCCCCCTTGTGATTATTCAATTCTTCTTCACTCCTGCCATCTCTTTGAACCTCTGTAGCTTAGGTCCATCCAAGCTTTTTGTCATCATATCTGCAACTTGTTCTTTTGTTGAAGTATACATCACTTCAATCTCTTTATCAAGTACCTTTTCTCTCAAGAAATGATATTGAATTTCTATATGCTTAGTCCTAGCATGAAAAACAGGGTTAGCTGCCAAATACAAAGAACTCGTATTGTCTCCAAAAATAATTGGAGTACTTTGATCAGTTCCAAAACTCTTCAACAAGGTCTTTAACCATATTACTTCTTTTGCAGCCTCTACCATTCCTTTATACTCAGCTTCTGTGGATGACAAAGCAACTGTATGTTGCTTCTTTGAGCACCAAGAAACTAGTTTATCTCCAATATAACAGAGATACCCATGAGTGGACCTTCTATCATCTGAATCACCTGCCCAATCTGCATCACTAAACACTCTGATTCTTGTGTGAGAAGTAAATCCATAATACAAACCTTCACTTAGGGTTCCTTTGATATATCTGAGTATCCTTTGAGCTGCAATCCAATGAGTCTTCTTTGGACAATGCATGAATTGTGATAACACACCTACTGCATACGATAAATCTGGCCTTGTCAAGGTAGCATAGATTAAACTACCTACCAAACTCTGATATTTCTTCATGTCATTAAATTCTTCACCTCCATACCTGCTCAACTTATGATTTACCTCCAATGGTGTGCTTGAAGACTTACAATCCTCCATGTTAAATTTGACTAGAAGATTCTTCAAGTACCTCTCTTGTGTAACATATACTCCATGTTGAGTATACACAATCTCCATTCCTAAGAAATAAGATAAGTTTCCCAAATCACTTATCTTAAACTCCTTCTCTATTTGTTTCTTAAGTTCATTGATTCCTTGAGCATATGTACCTGTGACAATAATATCATCAACATAAATACACATGTATATGTATCCATTTTCACTTGCCTTTACTTGCAAGCTACTATCTGCCTTTGATGCTTGAAATCCACAATCATTCAAGAACTTGACAAGCCTGTAATTCCATGCTCTTGGAGCTTGCTTCAACCCATACAAAGCTCTCTTGAGCTTACACACATAATCTGATCCAATTGAATCCATGAAACCTTCTGATTGCTCCATGTATAGTTCATCTGCAATGTATCCATTCAGAAATGCATTTTTCACATCTAATTGTGATAACTTCCATCCTTTACAAGTTGCAATAGCAATCAATGATCTAATTGTAGACATCTTAGCAACAGGACTAAAGGTTTCATCATAATCTACCCCATAAGTTTGGGCATAACCTTTGACTACAAGTCTAGCCTTGTATCTGGACACCTTTCCATCTGCAAACCTTTTTGTTTTATACACCCACTTACATCCAATGACTTTCTGATTCTTTGGTCTTGACACCAATTCCCAAGTTTCATTTTCTAGTAGAACATCATACTCTTCTTGCATTGCCTTCTCCCAATTCTGTTTACCTTTAGCTTCTTCATAAGTAATTGGATCCTCTTTTTGTCTTCACAATGTAAGCATAATCTTTTGTTGTTAGGAAAGATGTATCATAACTATACCTTATAGGCTCTTTCCTTTTGTCTTGAGGATCTTCTGACCTCTGCACTTCTTGAAGTCTCAGCCACATTTGATTCTGGATCAAATCTTGGCCCATCTTCTACATTATCCTGCAATTTACTTTTATAGTCAACATCATCAATATCTTCTTCATACACATTTACTTTTGCCTTCCCTTTCCTTTGTATTTCTTTGTCACCTGCATAATCATTTGTTGACCCTGTATACCATGTGCTTTGCTCATCAAATGTAACATCTTTGGTAACAAGAAATTGCTTTGTAGATGGACTCCACAACCTGTAACCCATCTGTCTATCATCATACCCAATAAACACATACTTCTCTGCTTTGGGTTCTAGCTTATGTCTCAATTGTGAAGGAACATAAGCATATGATAAGCATCCAAATACCTTATAGTGATCAAGAATAGGTTTCTTACCCCACCATGCTTCATAAGGAGTTCTTCCATCCAAAGCTTTACAAGGTAACCTATTCACAAGGTATGTTGCAGTGTTGATAGCTTCTGCCCATAAGTAATTTGGACAATTCTTTTCCTTCATCATTGCTCTTGCAAATTCTACAAGAGTTCTATTTCTTCTTTCTGCAACTCCATTCTATTGAGGAGAGTACCTGCAAGTTACTTCTCTCTTTATACCTGCATTCCACAAATAATCATCAAACTCTTTAGAGAAATACTCTCCCCCTCCATCTGATCTCAACCTCTTAAGCTTTTGTCCTGTAATCCTTTCTGCATAAGCATGATAATGTTTGAATTTCTTGAAGACTTTTGATTTATCCTTGATTACATATAAAGTAATCCATCTGGTTGCATCATCAACAAACAACACATAATATCTGGATCCATCTATGCTATAGTCCCTTGAAGGACCCCACACATCTGTATGAACCAATTCAAGCATATTTGAATACTTGTACCCTGATTTATTGTATGAACTTTTGTGTGCTTTACCTAATTGACAAGCTTCACACTTGTACATCATGTGTTGCCCTTCAATTTTTGGCAAACGAAGCACCACTTGATTCCAAGACATGTTCTTTTTCTTGTCCTTGGAGTACATGGCTTGACTTGCACTCGTATCATTATCTCCCTTAATGTCCTGCTCAAAAGTTAGCATGTGCCCTAGCAATTAATTAAGATCAAGAGTAAAATGATCAAGTGACAATTCTATGGACAATATGAAAGGCTTCCACTTCTCATCTCCTCTCAGACCTGTAAGTATTTTCCTTACCAACTTATCTTCTTTAATGTCTTCATCTACTGCTCCCAAGATATCTGCCATATCCTTCATCCTTGCCACATAATCAGAAATTGATTGTGAGCTATTCTTCTTGAAGGTTGTAAATTTAGCCCATAGTGAGGACTTCCTTGACTTGGTTGTGTTTTGGAAGTGCTCTACCAAAGCATTCCAAACATCTGTTGCACTTTCCAATCCTCTAATGTGAGGTAGAAGATAGTCATTTACAGCCATGTAAATGATGCTCCTAGCTTGAGCATCGTTTCTCATCCAGGTCTTCAAATCTGCAAGCTCTTCCCTAGTTGGAATACTAGGATCTACAAATTCAGGCTTTTCTTCTTCTCCTATAACGAATGCCATCAAATCTTTGCTCATGAGATGTGCCTCCATCCTCATGGACCAAGCTGGATAGTTCTCCCTATCTAGCTTATCAATCTGCAAGCTTCCTCCCATCTTTTGATCTTCTGTATCTGCAATTACTATGATTTATGATAGTAAAATGTACCTTTGATATGAACCTTCAATCCTTTTTATCCTTCAAACTCGTGCTTTGTACTTCTGCAGATTATCTTCACGAATTTGTCCTTGTCCACCTTCGATTAGAAAGAACTTCACTATCTGCCACAATCGGGACTTCCAATGCCTTTGCTTCCCTTGTATTGCACCTTCAGCTCTCATACCACTGTTGGAGACCTCTTAATCTCCAAATGCTTGATTTATACTGATCTAAGAACACATCTATATAAATTATAGATCAAACTTTACACAAATGTTACTTTGATTAACCAAATCATTCATGAACAATTCTCTGAGTGAGAATTTTCCTTCTTCAAGAAGTCTGCTTCAGAAATTGACTTCAATACCTGCACACATCTTCAGAGATCTTCAAACTAATGATGCGCAAGTCTTCACAATACCTTTGCGCAATCATATCAGCCATTGATTCTCCAAAAGAATCATTAAATCTTTGATTTGATCCTTAAGATCAAAGATATGTCAAAAACTGTCTTCCAGGAATGGCGACTTTGACATGGTCAACTTCTTAAGTTGATTTCTCATAGCACAAATCCCGTTTTGCTAAATGCTTTTAGCCATAGCTTCCTTACCTTCTAACTTAGATTTTGAATGCTCACTCATTCAAAACTTTACACTATGCACTGAGATCTAAGCGAAACGTTGACACGGAAAAGTGCACGACTTTTAAAAGTCTGTCTGCAGATTCTACATACAAATGTTCCTATTGATCATTCTCACAGTAGAAAAGAAATTAGATCATAAAATTCTGAACATAGCTTCATTAGCTTTTAGATTAGATGTGTACAAAAGGATTTCTGATCCACATGATCAGAATGAGAGAACTCAGAGAAAAACCCATCGCTAATTTTCTGAGTATAACTCTCTACACATCTCTCTAAGACACTTGTCTTCAAAATGACTCTCTCTCATATTTCTTTACATCATTGACTTATATACATATAGTTTTAAACTTATCTCGTGTCTATTACATTACTCCTTATCATCCTAAGGACCATCTATACTCAAATTACAAGAATTTCCACCTATATGATCACAAGCTTGATTCAAGATCTTTATAATCACCAATTTGTGATTGGTTTGTTCCAACACTAACATCACGAGATTCCTTCAACTCATTTCCATTTACTTTTATCCTTTGAGGTAAAGTCTATGAATTTCACAAGAGGTATTCATATGCACTTCATAAGTGATCCAAATGAATATGTAAGAAGTCCTTATCATTTGATCAAACATCTAGGCTTGCCAAATGTACCAACAGCTCCCCCTCAAGCTTAAGATGCTTGAGTCTTCAATTCTTTGGTATCTCCTACAATCCAATCATAGATTTGAACCCGTTTAGTTCGCTTCCATCCAATGATGTGATCATCATATCTGCACATTGCATATGAGTAGATACATAGGATAGTTGTATCTCCTTACTTACAATCTTTTCCCTAATAAAATGATAATGGACTTCTATATATTTGGTCCTAGCATGAAAGATAGGATTAGTAGCTAGATGAAGTGAACTCATATTATCTCCAAATATGTATGGAGTGCCAAAATCCAACCCTAAATTTGTGTATCGGGTCTTGATCCACATAGCTTCTTGTGTTGCATTTTCTAACCCTCTCTATTCAACCACAGTTAAGGAGAGAGCAACCATAGGTTGCTTCTCCGAAGACCAAGATATAATCTTTGTACTTGCAAATGAGAGATATCCTGATATGCTTCTTCTATCATCTTTGGAACCTACCCAATTTGCATGAGTGAATAGCTTTACATTCAAATCAGATGTATAGGGGTAATATAAACCTTCATTTATTGTTCCTTTCAATTATTTGAATATCATCTTTTCTACATCCACGTGAGGCTTGGGATGTTCAAGAATTGACTAAGCACACTTACTCAGTAGCAAATATCAACCCTACTTAGAGTAGCATGATTCAAACTCTTAGCTAAGCTTTGATAGCTTGTGATGTCTTCGATACGTTCTCCTTCATGAGCACTTAATTTGTGGTTGACCTCCATAGGAGTACCTACAACTTTATCTTCTTGCATTTTGAACTTGGTAAGCATATCTTTAATATACTTTCTTTGTGTAAGGAGCATCCCTTGATCTATGTAGACTACTTCCAATCCAAGGAAGAAAGTGAGCAATCCAAGATCACTTATCTTAAACTCCTCCTTCATTTGTGCTTTGATCTATTTGATTCCATCAGCATCATCACTTGTAAGGATTATATCATCTAGATACACACATAAGTATATCATTTGAGACTTAATTTTCTTAATGAAAAGTGAAGGATTTGCTTTGCTTAATTGAAATCCTTGGTCCTGCAAGAAGGTAACCAATCAATGGCTCCAAGCTCTAGGAGCTTTCTTCAATCCATATAGAGATTTCTTGAGTTTACACACATATTCAAGATGTGACTCATCAATAATTCTAGGAGGTTGTGCCATGTAAACCTCCTCTAAAATCCAACCATTCAAGAATGCATTTTTAACATCCATCTGATAGATGTTCTAATTCTTTGAGGTAGCTACACTCATAAGAACTCTGATTGTAGGATTATTTGCCACTAGAGAGAAAGTTTCTTCATAATCTATACCTTGGGTTTGAGCAAAATTGTTGGCCAAAAGCCTTGCTTTATACCTATTTATTGATCCATCTGAGTTCTTCTTTACCTTGTAGATCCATATAGATCCAATGATCTTCATGGATGGCTCCTTGGAAACCAATTCCCATGTCTGATTCTCTTGAAGAGCTTCTATCTCTTCTTTCATTGCCTCTCTCCATTGTGATTTCTTCTTAGCTTCTTCAAATGGTGATGTTCCCATCTCGAGTCTTCACATTCCCAATCTTTTCCACTGAGTGCCTAGTGTCATCTCCTATTTGAACCTCATGTCTATTTCTTGGATCCTCTAAGTCTGAGAGTAGACCCACATTCCCTGCTTCATGATTTGAACAACCAGAATCTATATAAAATACATGCTCATCTGCTTTACCTTGCTTCATGGTCATGTTCATCAAGAGAAGTGAGTCCTCTTGAGTTTGCTCTTCACTATAATTGTTATAATCTCTTCTTCTTCTATATCATCCTTGATTATTTGTATTGTTGAAGTTGTCGTTGTTGGCCGTTGAAGTTATTTGATCTGCCTCTTGCACTTCCGTAGCCTCCTCTATTGAAGCCTCTTCCTCTCTGATTTTTGGGGTTCCTAAAACAACTCTCACTTGTATGATTAGTTAGGCCACATATGGCACATGGAGAGGAGCTTTGAAATCTCCCTCTGCCTTGTCTACCCCCTCTGCCTCTTCATCTTGAACCCCTACCTCTACTTGTAAAGTTTGCTTGAGAGGTACTACCTGCATCATGAGATCTTTTACCCTTTCCTTTGCTATCTTTACTCTTGTTCTTATATGTGTATAGAGTAGAGGATTCGTTAACTTTTGAGTTGTCTCCATTCTTCATAAACTTTCCCTCATGTGTGAACAATTATACCATGAGGGTGTTAAAATTAGGAACTTGCATGTCCATGTATAGGTCCATTGTTGTGGTGAAAGCTTCCCATTTATCATCAGCTTTGATTCCATTGATTACTTGTCTCACTATCTGCTCTTCTTCAAAGACTTCTCCGATTCTCCCAAGTTGATATGATAAGTCCTTCATTTTTGTGACAAAATCAGTCACACTTTGCTTGAGCATCTTCTTGAGTGTGGTAAACTCCATCCAAAGTTGGTTCTTCCTAGCTCTAGTGCTTGATGAGAAGAATGCTTCAAGAGCATTCCATGTCTCTTGTGAATTCTTGCAGCTCCTAATGTGTGCAAGTAAGAAAATCAAAACATGAGTTAAGAATATAAGACCTGGGTAGTAGCATCCTTTGAGCACCTTGTAGTTAACCTCTCTCGCTCTTCTTGAGTTGGTTGTCCTTTGCTTTTGAGGATTGGCATCATCTCATCTCCAGAAATGTAACCATAGATATTGCTCCTTTGAAGGTATGCTTCCATTCTAAGTGACCAAGCTAAGTAATTACGTCAATCCAATTTTTCAATGGATGAAGGAAATCCATCTCCCATGTTGAGTTGATGTAGCTCTAATACCAGTGTGAGGAGATGGTTGGATATAATCCAGAGATGAGGTGGTCTTGCAATAATCATGCTCTACACCTACCAATGTGACTTTAAGGCACCTTAGTAGACACCTTTATCTTCCTAAATATGCTTTTAGACTCACTATTTACCTTGGAGCATCATTCCCAAATGTTTGTGCCAAAACAGATAACTTGCACATAGAGACTCTATGAAAAAACTTGCTATTTTTGGACTTGAACCTCTCAAAAAAATGTTCAGTTCTCACTCTCTAATATCAATTGACCCAAGACCTTCTAGAAACATCTAATTGAAGAGCTTAGCTAACTATTTCAAGTTATTGCACTAATTTAGATTGAGTATACACTGAGGAATGAGCTTAAGAAAAGGGTGTAATCCTGAGTTTTTCAAGAAGAAGACAATGTGCAGATGAAGGTAGCTTGAAAGATTCATAACTCAAGATCTAGTGAACCAAATGTAATCAAAATTGATATCTAGCAAGTAGACTTATCAATCTATGTATCCCAAGTTAAGCAAGTCGACTGATCAAGTATATGCGGAGAACACAATTGTAGAAGAGATTGTAGCAGAGAACGCTAGATAGAGATTACCATGAACTAATGACTCAAATTGTGTGTGCTAATGAATGTATGATGCAAGGGAGATGTAGTGGACTTACGCATACATATGTGAGCTCAATTTGTGCTCAACCATGAGGCTAAATGGCTCTCTCTTCCCTATCATATCCCATGATGAAAAGTCACATCTATTTATGCACATAGAGCAGTTTTGAAATTTGAATTTCCCTCACATAAAAGTGTTCCTACACTTTAGGTGTTGATTTATTTGATTCCATCCACCAAATAGTCATGGTTCTTGGCTCCTAACATCACGAGATTCCTTCAAATCATTTCCATTTACTTTTATTCATGAGGTAAAGTCTGTGACTTTAACAAGAGATATACATATGCACTTCATAAGTGATCCAAATGAATATGTGAGAAGTCCTTATCATTTGGTCAAGAACTTAGGCTTGCCAAATGTATCAACAAACACTAGAGTTAAAAGTGTCCATGTACACGGAAATGGTTCACATCAAACCTACTTGAGGGACACATAAGTGTAACATTAGTAGTAGGCTTTGTTCAAAGATTATTGTCAAATAAAAGAAAGTTGAAATTCTCAATATTAGTGATGTATTGCAACCAGGAAGAAAGTCCCATAGACTATGGGATATCATAAGTATTGGAAATTCCTAGTCTATAACATCACTTACTAGAATGGTAAAACTTACAATTCTTATTCATGTAAAAAACCAAATAAAGGGGGCCTATGAGATCAATTTTGTAGAGAGCATTAACAAGTGCTTCCAAGTATCAAGTGATTATCAAGTTTATATGCATTAGCTATATGACCTAGAATAAAGATTCTACATGAAATTAGAGTACTCAAATATGTAAGTGGATCAAAGAATTACCAACTAAAAAATATAAAAGGGGATCTAAAGAAGCACAAGAATGTGACCAAGGATCAAGAGAAAGCATCATGATAAGTACCTATATTCTATCTTGGTGCCCAAGGCTAAGTATTATGAGCACATATAGATATCCATGAGCACGTAAATCATTTGAAACAAGTTGGTTGGTTTGAAGTTTAAGTGGATCTATTAAAGTTCATGTTCTATTCATAAGAGTCCATTTTTTTCCCCTCTTCAGGAGGTTTTCTTCCTAGCTCATATATATGCCTATAACCCTAATGGGTCACTTACCTTTGTACATTCACTTGGAAATACATTAAGTACTATGTTGTGCTCCAAACTTCTTTTTATTCCTTGTGTTGTTTGTGTGGTTGTGTAGACCTCAAAATCCAACAGCTGATATTAGAGTAGGTCGCTGCTTCATCTAGGGCATCATCAACACCCCTTTGATCACAGTCTCTAAATCACACAAAAATTGGTGAGCATACTCGAGGCAATTAGGAGTTCAATATAGCTTCATTCTATCGCCTTGAAATTCTGATTTGAGCTCATTTTCGCCTCCTAACACACTATCACAGTGACTGTGCATGCAATTTTGTCCTCTTGTGCAAAAAATATATATAGGTTTTGGTTCTCTAGTACAAGCACCTCAAAGTCTACTAGAGGTTTAGTGGAGCACGATAGGGTGTTTCTGTTCAACTTTTTGAGATACAAACAATTTTGTTGCATTAAGGAATTCATTCACTCATCATGGCTGAAAGCAATGATGTATCTCGTATGTTAGCTATTGAGGATAAGTTTGATGATACTAATTACCCATTGTGGGCATATATGATGTGTCATATATTGTGAGCAAAAGGGATATGGAATATTGTGTAGGGTGCCAAAAAACATCCTAATACACCTATAAATAGTCATTGAAGGTGATGTAGATGTCATTGAAGATGATGATCTTCAGTCTCCTAGTTGTGTTACGGTTCCTACTACACCTAGATAGCTTTGTCTATAAAACATGCCATTGTTCCCCACATTCACTCTTGCAAGATATCAAAGGATGCTTGGGATACACTTACAAATTTATACTAGGAAATAAATGAGGCTCCTATTTCTTATCTCTGAAAAAAATTGGACAGTGAGCATTATGGGGAGTTTTTTTACAAAGATCAAAGATTTGAAAGAGTATTTCATTTCTATTGATGAAGTCTTGCAACATGGTTTACTTGTGCAGATTCTTAATGGTCTTCCAACATCTTATAAGAGTTTTGCTTCTACTCTTCAATTGATGATGAAAGGCAATCCAAATGCCTTAACATTTGAGGAGCTAGTCTTTGTTTTGTTGCAGGAAGGTCCATGTAGGAAGAACAGATCAATTATGTGTGTTGCATAATAAGATGTTTTAGCTAGCCAAAAGGGCAAAGGTAAATGGAGCTCATCCATTAGTAAGAAAAAACATGTTGATGCTACAAAAACAAAGTAGGAAGACAAAGATAAAAAGAAAACTAAAACGAAGAAACATTTTTGCAAATACTATAAGGAAAATGATCTTATCATAGAGAGTTGTCCTAAACTAGTTGCAAAAATGGCAAAGAAGAAAGAGGCTAGAATGGTAGTTGTTGAGGCCTCTACACCTAAAACAAAATCTGTTAAGCTTGTTCAAAATGAAGAATGGGGATTTACTACTGCTTGCATCTATGACCCATCTTCTCATGAGCACTATACATCTCTAGTAGAATTAGATGTTAAAAACTTTCATAGTGGGCAACCAAAGGTATTACCTCACATCGCAGTTTCTTTAGTTCATTTGAGTCTGCCCCTACAAGGAATATTGCTACATGTGCTAAAAACTCCTCTTATCATGTGGCCTTAGCAAGTTCACTCTAACTACTATTGATTACATTTCTTTCACATTGTCAAATGCTTTATATGTGTTGGGGATCAATAAAAATATATTCTGAGTTTTAGCATTAGCCAAGATTGGTTTTTTTTGCCAAATTTTTAATCGCATATGTAAATTTCATGATCTCTCAATGGTGATGTTATTATTGCTTCTTGCATTTTATGTCCTGGGCTATATAAGCTCATAGACTATGCAAAATATGTGAATGATTCAACATGTGCAGTTCAAAATTCTCATGCTATTTGAGATGCAAAGCTTTGGCATGCACACTTTGGTCATCTAAAAGGTACCTTGTACATGTCTCTAAAGGCCATGTTTTGGGAAAAACAAAGTGTTCCGCCTTCCCAAAAGATGGTTCAATTCAAGTTGCTTACTTGTTCATAATGATGTATGTGATCCTATGCAGACACCTTGATTTGGAAATTACTTTTACTTTGTGACTTTTATTGATGACTTCTCTAGCCATGCATGGGTGTATCCATTCAAAGCAAATTCCAAAGTGTTTATGTGCTTCAAAGAGTTCCTTTTTCTTATAGGTGAACAATCAAGTGCTAGTCCAAATGAGGAAATTTCACAGCTGCAAATCATTCCATTTGTGATGAAATTTACATTATGCACTTTTTGATGAGAGGTGTGACATAGAAGAGGCTAAAACTATGCTTAAATGGCTAGAGTAGACTTTCCAAGATAGCAAATCAAATGCAACTTTGGCATAACATACTCATTCATGTTATCATAGTGCTTCCTTTGCATTAAATTGCTATTCAATGGTTGTCGCTAGTCTTAGTGATGAGAATAAGACTATTTGTTTTGATAAATCACAAAATTAAGAAAATTGTTGGTTGGTATGCAATCACAATATGATCTTATTATAAAGAATGGCAGTTGGTCTTTATTGTGATTTGCCTCCATGCAAAAAATGCCATTGGCACTAAATGGGTATACAACTTGAAACATAAGCTTGATGGAACAATTGAAAACCATAAAGCTAAGGTTGTTTCCAAAGGTTATGCTCAAGAGAGAGGCATTGATTTTGATAAGACCTTTCCTTCCCCATGTTCAATGACCACATTTCGTAACATTTGTGCACTTGCAACTCATCATGGTTGGAATGCACAGTAGTTGGAATTAAAAATGAATTTCTAAATGGTGATTTACATGAAGGTGTATGTTCTTCAGCCTTGTTGTTTTATGCAAAACGGGCATGAAAACAAAGTACGGAGGTCGAAAAAGGCATTATATGGTTTGAGGCAAGCACCATGTGCTTGGAATGAGAAGATAGATGCCTACTTGGTAGCAGATATTTTTGAGAATAGCCCAACTAAGAGCATCTTATATGTTAAGTATGTAGATGATGTATTTATAATCATTTTAGTATGTGTTGATGATATGCTACCCAGTGGTCCTAATGAGAAGCATATTGCTCAATTTAAGGCTGATTTGCATGGCTCTTGATTTGGGGTATTTTCATCATTATTTGGACATTGATTTTATGCAAGTTGATGGAATATATGTTTGTGTAAAACAAAATATATTCAGACATTATTGTAGTGTTTTAGCCTTGAAGATTAAAAATCTATTGCCACTCCCAATGAAACAAGTTTACAATTGAGTCTTCATGATGTTGGAGATGCATTTCATGTTGTTCTCTATCAGTAGGCATTTGATGCTTGATTTACTTATGCATAATGCAGCATGATGTTCGGTTTTTTGTCTCTCATATGAACAAGTTTATGCATTTCCTAAGTGTCAAGCACTGGTAGGCAGTTAAGCACGTCTTTTGCTAGTTGAGTGGTACTCCATTGATTGGATTGTTTTATCCCAAAGGAGGATCATTTCTACCAAATTTACATGCTTTTTCTGTTGGAACATCAAGCTTACACTATGCTCTGACTTTCTATTACCACATATTTGTTGATATATTTACGTAGTGATGTCTATGAACACTCTAGGACCGTTTGGGCACTTTTTTCTCTCTTTAGGAGGTCCCCCCCCCCTTGTATATACACCTACTGTCCTAATGGGCTACTTATCTTTGTACATTCTAGTGGTAATACATTCAGCATTGTGTGTTGTGCTCCAAGCTTCTTCTTCTTCTTCCTTGTGTTGTTCATGTGCTTCCATAGACATCTAACTCCAACAATTGGTATCAGAGCAGGTCATCGCTTCATCTAAGGCGTTGTTTACACCTCTCCGATTGCAGTCTCAAAATCGCATGAAATTTGGTAAGCATACTCAGGGTGTTTCAAAAATCAAAACAGCTTCGGCATGTGGTGCCAAAATCATGATCTGAGCTTGTTTCAGCCTCCAAACACACTATCATAGCACGTGTATAGGCTATTTTGTCTTTTTGTGCCAAAGGTATATACCAATTTTGGTTTGCTTATATAAGCATCTTGAATTCTACTACAGGTTTAGAAGAATTCATCTAGGCAGTTATGTTCAACTTTTTGAGATACAATCAATTTTCTGCATCAAGGTATTTTAGCCACCAGCCATGGCTGAAAGCAATGATGTATTCCGTATGTTGGTTGTTGAAGATAAGTTGGATGGTACCAACTACCCATTGTGGGCTTATATGATGCCTCATGTATTGGTCGCAAAATGACTATGGAATATTGTGCAGGGTAATGAAAGACATCATGTTACACCTCTGAATATAGGTATTGCAAATACAGGCGATGGAGCTGATGGAGATGGTGTCAAAGATGATGATATTCTGCACATTCTTGCTCGTGCTTCTGTTTCTATTGCACCTACTACAGAGCAAATTTGTTGGGATGGCAAAGATGCTCACGCACATGCCATTATCCCTCACATTCACTCTTGGAGAATAGCTAAGGATGCTTGGGACACACTTACCACATTGTATCAGGCTAGGAATGAGGCTAGTATTGCTTACCTATGAAAACAATTGGAGAGTGAGAACATGAATGAAGGTGATTCTATGGACATTTTTCTCACAAACATCAAGGATTTGAAAGAAGAGTTGATTTTGGCTAATGAAGTTATACCAAATAGCTCACTTGTGCAGACTGTTCTAAATGGTCTTCCTGACTCATATCAGAGTTTTGCTTCTACTATTTGTTTAATGATGAAAGGCAATCCAAATGCCTTGTCATTTGAGGAGTTAGTCTCTCTTCTATTGCAGGAAGATCAGTCTAGGGAAAATAGGTTTATTATGCATGTTGCACATAATGCTTTTGTGGCTAGTCAAAAGGGCAAAGGTAAATGGAGCTCTTCTACTAGTAAGCAAAAATCTTCAAATGTTGCACATTCAATTGGAAGAAGGAAGACAAAGACGAGAAGAAATCAGAAAAGCAAAAATTGGTTTGAAAATACTATAAAGCAAATGATCATGTCATCAAGAGATGTCCAAGACTAGCTGCTTAAGAGGGAAAGAACAAAGAGGCCAGAATGGTTGTTGCAGAGGCCTCTACACTGAAAATAGAGTTTGCTAATCTCGTGCAGGAAGAAGAATGGGTGTTTACTGATGTTTGTAGTTTTGACCCATCTTCTCATGAGGAGTGCATGTTTGCAGTAGACTCAGATGTTTGGTACTTTGATAGTGGGGTGACGAAACATATTACCTCGCAGCATAGTTTCTTCTCCTCACTCGAGCCTGCCCCTACAGGGAATACTATTACATGCACCAACAACTCCTCCTATCCTGTTATGGGAGTTGGTAAGATCATCTTGACTACTGTTAATGGTAGTTCTTTCACTTTGTCAGATGCTTTGTTTGTGCCAGGGATCAAGAAAAATGTGTTATTAGTTTTTGCATTAGCCAAGATTGGCTTGGTTGTGAAATTTGTTGATGATAGATGTACAGTTCATGATCGGTCAAATGGCAACATCATTATTGCTTCTAGCATTTAATGTCGTGGGTTGTATAAGCTCATAGACTATGAAAGATCTATAAATGATTTGGCATGTGCAGTACATGATTCTCAGGCTATGTCAGATGCAAAGCTTTGGCATGCATCCTTTGGTCATCTGAATTTTGCTAGTTTGCTACGCCTACAGAAATCTGAAATGGTGCCCTCTTTGCCCAAACTTGAGGCACCTGGTAAACATGTATGTGAAGGCTGTATTTTGGGCAAAATGTAGCATTCTTCCTTTCCAAAAGATGGTTCATTTCAGGCTACTCAGAAATTGCAACTTGTACATAGTGGTGTCTATGGTCCTATGTAGACACCTTCTTTTGGGAACTATCTATACTTGGTGACTTTCATCGATGACTTTTCTAGGCATGCATGGGTATATCCATTGAAGGCAAAGTCCAAAGTGTTTATGTGCTTCAAACAGTTTCTGGTTTTGGCTGAAAATATGTCATCATGTAAAATGGGCACCCTCCGTTCTGATCAAGGGCAAGAATATATGTCTTCTGCCTTTAATGCATTTCTGGCTGAACATGGGATACAACATCAGTGTACAGTGTCGTATACACCTCAATAGAATGGAGTTTCTTAACAAAAGAAGATGTCACTCATGGAGATGGCGAGGTGTATGATCAAGAGTCAGGCTTTACCACATGGTTTATGGCTTAAGGTTGTGTGCAGCATATGTACTAAACAGGTGTTCCACTAAAGTGTTGCAGTCTATCACTCCATATGAGGCTTGGCATGGTCGCAAGCCATCTATTCCTCATCTGCGTGTTTTTGGTTTTCTGGCATATGCATAAGTGCCTGAACAATATCGTAGAAAATTGGATGATAAAGTAGTAAAATGTATTTTTTTTGGTACAGTTCTGAAAGTAAAGGCTATCTTCTGTATCATCCATAGACTAAATGCATTCTGGTTAGCTATGATGTTGTTTTTGTGGAAGATGTTATTCAGCCATTGCTTTCATGTACTAAGGAGACATTTGTTAGCTCCAAAGACATGTATGATACTTTGCTGCCTCTTTTTATAGGTGGACAGTCTAGTGCTCGTCCTAATGAGGCAATTTCTCAACCTTTACAGGTTTCATGTGATGATGCAGATCATTCCATTTTTTATGCAGATTTACATGATGCACTTGTTGATGAGCGAGCTGATATTGAGTAGGCAAAAACTATGCAAAAATGGCTGGTGCAGACCTTGCGTGACAGCAAATTTGATGCACCTCTATCATATTGTACTCGATCAAGCTCTCATAGTGCTTCTTTTGCATCGGATTGCTATGTTATGGCTGCCTCTAGTCTCTCTGATGAGACTGAAGCTATTTCATTTGATGAAGCACAAAATTCTGAACATTGAATGGCTGCAATGCAATCTAAATATGATGCTATCATGAAAAATGGTACATGGCTTTTATGTGACTTGCCTCTTGGAAAAAATTCCATTGGCACTAAGTAGGAATAAAAGGTAAAGCATAAACACATGGAGTTCCAAGAAGAAACCAACAATTGCTTTACCCTCATCCAAAGTAGAGTATAGAGATTTGACTATAGCAACTCAAGAGGCAATATGGTTAAAAGTATTATATATAGATTTGGGACTTGTGGGTTCCAATCCTCACATATTTGGAGGTAATGTGAGTTCCATGCATCTAGCAGCAAACCCTATTTTCCATGCAAGAACCAAACACATAGAGGTTCATTACCACTTCATGAGGGAGAAGCTCATGGCAAAAGAGATTGAGATTTCTTTTGTTCCAACTGAAAAGCAAGTAGCACATATCATGATGAAGGCACTTTATAGAATAAAGCTTTGGAGATTTAAATTAATGGTAGGTATTCAATGTATTAGAGAACAAAGACCCAAGGATCACACTTTAGCTTGAGTGCGAGCTATTGGAACAGCAAGCTTACACTATGCTTGAGGTGGATTTTTCCTACATCAAAAAGCTATCTTTCGGATTACTTCAAAAAAATATCCCTTGGAGAGTTCTCTTACCTATGTTCATTTATTGTATTTTTTTAAAGATCTTTTATGGATAATTTACCAATGTAAAATCCTAGAGCTTTACACATGTAAAAGGAGAAAAAGAGAGCTCAAATTCCATTTATTTTAGGTGATTGATCTTGGTAATAAATTAATCACCTAAAAGTAGATTAAATTAGATCTCCACTTTTCCTAGATTATAGGAAAGTGAATTGAATCTCTTCAACAACTGATCTTGCCTTTATTTGAATTCAAAATCCACTTGTAGAAGTTTTGGAACACTTCAAGAGTCCATATAAAGACTTCAAATAGCTTGTACATTACATGGAAGCAATATACATACACTTATAGCCATCATTGTCTTGCTCCTTCATTTCTTTGCAACATCTTCTTCAACAACGGTAAACTTGTAGAGACTGATGCTCTCTCTACAGAGCTCCAAATTGGATGCCTGAGCATTCACTCAAAAGGTATTAGTGTCTAGTTTATGTATACAAATGTTCAAATCATTTAGTTCATATTGGTAGAAATCATAGGTTTTCTATCTCAGGGTATATCTCTATGAATCCCGAAAAAATAGGAGGTACCACTGTTGAGTGTCTAGTTCATTCCAAAAGCATATGTCGCTTATTTCTTGTAATATTGTGCATTTTATACACTCAACCCTATGTGTATCATTCATCCAAAAGTATTGTTTCCAATTGTAATCATGTTGGCTACTATGAGCATTTGAAGTTGATTGTTTCATCCAAATATAGCAAGTTTTTTAAGCTGGTCAATGGAGAAACCTAACTATTTTGAAACGAGTCTTTCTCATTGATGCTCCAAAGTACATAGTGGATTTTATTGCACTTATCATATGCCTATAAGGTTTATTTGAGTGTCCATAAGCTCACAGGCTGGTCCTATGCTAGTTGGCTAGACCAAACTTTGTCGCTTTGCAACTCACTTTTCTACCTCCTACAAGCTTCTCCGAGTTCTTTCATTTTCTGACATAGACTGGGTTGGTTGTTATGACACTACCATGTCCACCACTGGCTTTTTCATCATGCTTGATAGCTCATACACATCTTGGTTGAGCAAGAAGTAGCCTACTATGGACACTTCTAGTTATGAGGTTCAGTATAGGATAGCCTTCATAGTGACTATTGAGTGTGTGTGGCTCAAATGTCTTTTGGTTGATTTTGGTGTTGGTCAGTCTTCTATCACCACCATCTTCACTCACAATCCGAGCACAATGGCAGTTGTGAGGAGCCTTGCCTTCCATGCTTGCACAAAGTACATTGTGATGCACTATCACTATGTCAAGGAGGGGTTCTCTTTCCAAGAGATCAATTTGGCTTATGTTCACACATAGGATAATGTTTTAGACCTTTTTAGAAAGGCTCTTACTAGGAAGAAGTTTGAAGATTTTCACTAAGCTTCTCACTTACTTCCTTTTGTGGATTGATCTCTTTCCACATAGCTAGGCACTTTCTTATACATGAGTTGCAGCTCCTTCTTCACTACATAAAGCATGAGTTACATGACTTACAAATGAGGATAATATCAAGCATATCAAGCCTGTAGGCTTGGGCAAAATGCACCAACACTCTGCTGGAGAGATCATCTTGGCATATGTGCCCACACAGGAGGACATTGCAGACCTTTTCATGAAGGCTCTGCCTAGGGAGAAGTTTGAAGATTTCTGCAAAGCTTTGGGCTTACTTCCTTTTGTGGATTGATTTCACATAGCTTGGCACTTCCTTATACATGAGTTCCAACTCATTGTAAGCGGCATCACTCCCAGGGTGGATTTGTTGATATATTTAGGTAGTAATGTGTGTGAACACAGTAGGACCCTTGGGGCACTTTTTCCATCTTTAGGAGGTTTTTTCCCCCGGCTTGTATATATGCCTATAGCCCTAATGAGTTACTTATCTTTGTACATTCTAGTGGTAATACATTCAGTATTGTGTGTTGTGCTCCAAACTTCATGTTGTTCGCATGCTTCCGCAGATGTCTAACTCTATCTATCTATCGATCTATTTATTATCTATCTATCTGTCAATCTATCTATCTGTCAGTCTATTTATCTATCTATCTATAATGAGTGTTTTGGTGAAGTAATCAAATTCCTAAAGTGTACGAGCATTCTTAGGTGAGGGAAAATTCAAATTCAAACAAAAACTATGAGTCTAAATAGACATGCTTTTAGTTCTGAGATAGTAAAGCCATTCTAAGAGACATTGAGCTACTTCAATGAGCATACATTGAGCTCCCGCTACCCATGTGTACTCCACTACACTTCCCTTGTATCATATTTTCATTAGCACATACATTTTGATACATTTCATAAAGTATATTTCTGTGTACTACCTATTGTTGCATCGTCTTCATTATAGTGTTCTTGTGGAATTGATTTCTCTACGTGTACTCATTATTTTGCTATACTTTAAGTTGGGATAGTAGTATTGGCGTTTCTATTACTTTTACATCAATTCCCATCAAGTTTGGTTCAATGGATCTCAACATATACAGCATACAAGGTGAATGTGTTTGCATACCTTCTAGATCCTAAAAAGTCGGGATGACCCCCTTGACTTGTTAGATTCATTTATGAGTGTATGGTACAGATAAATTGATTAGATAACTTTCTTTAGTTAACTATACCACTCCAATTTGATGTCTTCAAAAGATCACTGGTCAATTCATACAAGGTTGTGAGATCTTAGTATAATTCTAAGCACTTTTATTCCCAAAATAGAAGGTTTCTTCACATTTCTTGCATATGCAAGTTGTCTGTTTTGATGGAAACATTTAGGAATGATGCTTCAAGGAACTAAGCTAAAGGAGTATATTAAGCATCCCTGGAGTTAACTTGGTAGGTGTAGAGGAAGTTTTGTGCAGCACCAACTCATCTCGAGAACCTATCTATCCATCTCCTCACATGCCTCTCACTCATGTGGCTGATAAGCATGGTTGTCCTCGCTATAGCCTAGAAGGATACATTTCTTTCTCGTTTGTTATACCTTTTATTAATTATGATCTACATATGACCATAGCATGCACATCCAAATGTTGAAAAATGGAAAAGAGAGGGCTTCTTAACCACTTGGGATGTATCCCTAATAAGTAATTTATCGTAACTTTTGTTGATAACATAGAGTGGATTATTTTCTACATCAACCTAAAGTGGTTGGGCAACCATTATCACTTCAATATGCATCTACAAATCTCCACATTAATTTAATTTTTCCGTTCACAATATCATTTTGCTTTCCATTGTATACCATAGTAAGTTAATACCTTATCCCCTTTTACTCTCAGAATTCTTTAATGAAATTTGAAGTAAGCTCACCACCTCCATTTATTTGAAGTTTCTTTAGATTCTTCACTATGCCGATTTCCATAAGTTATATCCATTCTTTGATCTTACCAAAGGCTTGAGCCTTATGACGAAGGAAGTACACCTAGATGTGTTTTTTTTGAGACTACGAACAATTAAAATTAAATAGGAATATCCCCCCTAGGTTAAGCTTCCTACCACACAAGTTAACATGTAAAAAATCTAGGGAAAACTTTGCTCCATTCTTGCTTTCTTGTGGGAATGACTTTTGTTATTTCTTTCCCATCATATACACTTGGCATGGTGTCAGGAGGAATTTCCTTCACATAATGATGCAAAGAAAAAATAAAAATTTGTTTTTTGGCCATAATTTCTCTGATTCTCTCATTTGAGTTTTGAAATATTCTTGTTGATGATGAGATCTCTTTTGTACTTGCAAGAAAAATAAGAACAAACAATTAGCCAAAAACATTGCATGATGTTGTGATGTGTGCTCTTATGTATGTGCATGTATGTATGTTGTAAGGAGTTTCATGTGTGTACATATGTATGTATGCATGTCCAAGTGTACCCATGAATGTGTGTTTGTTTATGTGTACATGTGTGTATGTGTAGTGGAGTGTGCATGTTGTTAGTGTGAGTTGTATGTGTTTGCATGATTTTGTGTGTGAGTAAGTGTGTGTGTGAGTAAGTGTGTGTGTTGAGTGAGAGAGAATGACTATGTGTGTGTGAGTGTCTATGTGCATATATGTGTACATGTTTGCGTTCTAACCTTTTTCATGTGATTTTGTAGGTACAACGTAAAGAGAGACAAGCAGAGAGAGGCAGTTCGAGATGGCACCTAGTGGTGATGGTGTGGTACATAGAGAGAGACAAAGAGAGAATTGATGCACAAGAAAATTGATGAGGTGATGGAGGGTTGATGTGTAGAATAAACGCAAAGAGGAGAGAGAGAGAGAGAGAGAGAGAGAGAGAGAAAGAGAGAAAGAGAGAGAGAGAGAGAGAAAGAGAGAATCTTGCAGATCGGGGGTGTGTGCAACAAATAAAGAAGAAGAAAGGGTGAGAGAGAGAGAGGATGCAATCTCTATGTTGTTGCATAAATGGCGACAACGGAAAATCTAGATAGTAATGATGGAGGATGGATAGAGAGAGAGACAAAGAGAGATAGAGAGAGTGAGAGGGAGACTGACTGTGAGAGAGAGAGAGAGTGTGTGTGAGTGGGAGAGAGAGAGAGAGAGAGAGAAAGAGAGGAAAGGGAAAGAGGGAGAGGGGGAGAGAGAGAGAAAAGAGAGAGAGAGAGAAAGAGTGAGAGAAAAATAGTGCAATAGGAGGTTTTATTTTATTTTGTTATATATATATATATATATATATATATATATATATATATATATATATATATATATATATATATATATATATATATATATATATATATATATATATATATATATATATATATATATATATATATATATATATATATATATATATATATATATATATATATATATATATATATATATATAAAGCAAAATAGTTCATTAGAAATTAGTTAGTTAAAATAGAGTTATAAAATAATAGAGCTTTAAAATAGTAAAAAGAAATATACATATAAAAGAGAAATATAGAAAATAAAACGAACTTAAATTAAATAAAAAAGTGCACTAATAATTAAATAAAAGAAATGAAAGGTATATCATCACAAAAGAATCTAAATACTCTTGAAAGATATCATTCATCATATGTTGGAAGAGGATTGGAGCATTTGTGAGACCGAATGGCATAAGTACATACTCAAAATTCCCATACCTTATTCGAAATGTTGTTTCCCATTCATCTCCTTCTCTAATTCTAACAAGATTGTAATCTCCTCAAAGCTCAATCTTTGTGAAGAACTTTGATTTCCCAAGGTGTTCCAAGAGCTCTAATATGAGTGGTAGAGGGTATCTATTCTTTATAGTTACTTTATTCAACCCAAATGGTCTACACACATTTGGAGAGTCCCATCCATCTTCTTGACAGATGGGATAGGGGCTCCTGCAAGAGAATTTGAGTGTCTAATTAAATCCTTGGCTAGATTCTTATCAATATTCTTACATAATTCTATAATTTCCTCTAGGGATATTCAAGATTTGTCTAAAGGGTTGTTGTGCTCCCTCTTGAAGTTCTATGGCACAATCAAAAAGTTTGTGCTCTACAAGGATAGCTACATTCTTCTTCCCAAAGACATCTTGAAAATCTTGGTACTAACTAGGTAGCTTTACTAGATCATCGGTTTTGGATTCTTGAGTTGGTGTGGCATAGATGGTATATGTTGGTTCCTTCCTTACTAAATGCATGGAGGCTTTGGCTCCTACATATATTGGGTTCTTTTGGATATCCTCACGAGTGGTTTTATTATCTCCAAATTGATGTCTAGATTATGTTTCTTTTTCTAGGGCATTCTAATGATAACACTGTTTATCACACTTGATATAACATTAAAACATACGTGGGAATCATGATCACCAAGGTGTACTCTTAAAGGTGTGGTTTCCTTGATAATATTCTTGGATGCTAGAGGTCGTCCATCCACTACTTCAACTACTACTGGCTTGTTCTTTTGAAGCACTAGAATCTTTTGTTTCTTAACCAATCATTCATCGATGAAACAGTAGGAGGCTCTTGAATCAACTAGGATTGTAAGGGAAAGGGTCTTCCTAAGCATGATCAACTTGATAGGGGAAAGACATGTTTCTATGGATGTTGCTGGAATTACAAGAAAGGGTTGTAAGGGAAAGGGTCTTCCTAAGCATGATCAACTTGACAGGGGAAAGACATGTTTCTATGGATGTTTCTTTGCTTTTCCTATGGAGTTAGAGGTTGGAATCTAGTTATGTCTATCTGTGTAGGTTCAAGCATAGGTTCTTCTCTAGGATAAGGCTGGAAGGGTTTCCATTGAAGAAGTCTTCCTTATACTTGTTTTTCTTCTTTCCTTTCAAAGAGGCGGTTATCACATGGAATGACTTGCATGATGTATTAATTCAAAATCTTAACCTCTAGAATCATGAGCAAAAGGTCCTTCACATGATCTCTTAACCTCCATCTAAATTGGCTTATAAACTAATGGTCATTCCAAGTGAGATCCCATATCAATTGTAGACATTCTAGTGCATAGGAAGAGGTAAGGTAGTTACCTTGTCATAGCTTCCGTAGTTTTGTTTTTATCACTTGACTCTTGTCTACATCTCCAAACGTGGCGGTGAGCTATCAAAGAAACCCCTCATAGTCACAAATTATTATCGTATCCTTGTCCAAGATTGGGATGAACCATGATAATGCTTGACCATAGAGCAATGTTCCAATAAAACCGACCTTGGATGCATCAGTAGGGTATCTATAAGGCTGCATACGGATGTACAATTTGACTTGTTGCAGGAGCCCACAAAACTTTTTACAATCACCATCATATTTTTTGACATGCAAATCTTGGGTTTTTGCACAAAGGATGAACTAGGATGTTGCCTTACTTGAATACTTCCTTGACTTGTTTGAAGAATTCTGATTTTTTCTTGTAATTCTTAGATGAGTGCACCTATATGCATGGGATCTCCCATCTTGACTTGTGTTTGTCGATGTGGTAAGTGCTCAACTTGTTGTTGGAGACTCTGAAGTGATGTCATAATCTATTCATTAGTGTTCTCCATGACGCCTGGTCTTGGATAAAAGATAGTCTCCCAAATGTCAAGGGAGCACTAGATTGTGCCCTCTGAATAGACTAGACAATACTTTAGACCACTCACGTGAGAAATTATACAAGAATGTATAACTAATACAAGAAGTTCCACAACCAACTACTGATGGGTATAGATAACCTAACTAGAGATGATACACAAGATCCCACAACCCGAGATTTTTGGTATGAAACAAGATCTCTGGATAACAAGAACTCCCTTCAAGGAGATGAACCAGATAGAAGGAATAACTGCAAAGGAACTCATACTATGAGATTACAATAGGACAAAAGACGATGTCCAAGATATAAGATTAGACAAGACTAGAGCAAAGGACAAGACTAGAACTCGAACTAAAACTTAAAAGTACTTACTTGGTGATCATGAATCCTTGACCTCCCAAGGTTGGCATTAGCAAGACTAAGTATGTATGTGGCCAAGCCCTCCTTATATAGGTTTTAAAGGGTGGTTCATCAATGGTGATTATGAAGAGATGATGTCATCAAATCAAAACATGACCTCTCAATATCAAAATCAAGCAAGAAGACACTCGATCTTAGGGTTTTCGCATATCTTGGATGCAATGGAAGCAATAATTTCTCCAAATTCTAAATCAAATAATGAGATATAGAAGTCACATGGAATATGAGGTTAAGGATGGTTTCCTTGTCCATGAAAGATTACATCTAAAGCACCCAACATGCAACATAGTGGCTAGAACTGAAGTCGGAATTGATCCACCTAGTTGTTCAATTCCATGATACTAGGCATATGTTCAACCATGCCTTTCTCCTGCATCTTCTTAAGACCCGCATATTGAGTATCCCCAAAGCACTCATGCCAAAGATAACTTGTTCATGTACTTGCAATAGATTTAATACCAATATTGCATTGAAATTTTTGTTAATAAGTCTACTGACATGCTATTTTTTGCATATGCACCTGCTAAGAATAACATTTTTAAGGCAAATACTCCAAAAGAGATTTGTTAGTTTCTTTGCATTTGTGTATATGTGTGTGGTATGGTGTAATGAATGCATGTGTATTCTCATTTGTGCATGTTGTCAAAATATGAGATTGTATGATGACCACTAACTAGTCATAATGGAAGAATAGGAAGGTACACTAATATGATTGAATGAGAAAGTTAAAAAGTTAGGTGTGGTATTTCTTTTTTAATTTTCTTTGGCAATTATAGCATTTGGAAATATTAAATATGGTTACTTATCAAAAGCACACAAAATGTTTGGAAGAATCCCCTTTAGATATTATGTTTAATGGAGTGTGTTAATAACATCATATGCAAATCATGAGTGTGGGAAAACAACTTTATATTGTTTTCAAACAAATGTAAATAGAATTAAAACTTTTGTATTCTATCATAATTGCTTGCAGGTTGAAGTTCAACACTAAATTATAAACAAGGTATAGGGAATTCATGCAAATTATATCAAAGATAGAGTCAGAGGTGTCGTTCTTGCTAATTAGCAATACACTCATTGGTTTTCACTATAGAGGATGTGCCTTCATCACCAAGGAAATCTCTCTTTTGGGAGCTAAAAAAATGCCACATTGAATTTCAAGCCAACACAATCGTATTAAAGAAGATGGATTTCTTCACGTCTTAAAAAGTTGGATAGATGAGCATGGAATAATTAACACGTGAAGCCTGGGACATGGGTGGTGGTGGTAGTGAAGATTCTCAAACGAGATGACCTTCAAGGCCACAAGGAATGGCTTGTTGAAGAAGATTATCTTGGTGAACTTCATTATCCATATTTCGTGCATCTTGTAGGATACTATAGAAATGCTGAAAATAGACTACTTATATATGAGTTTATGGAGTTTGGAATCTTGGACCAGCATATATTTTGAAAAGCAAAACATTTGCCTTGGAAAACACGAATGAAGAAAGTTCTTGATGTAGCCAAGGGGTTAGCATCCCCACATGATTGAAACTCACCGATAATCTTCTAGAACAAGACATGTAACTACTCAAAGCAACATTTATAGCTTTGGAGTGGATCTCCTTGAGTTATTGATAGGCAAAATATCTATGGACAAAAGTAGGCCAAGTGACTAGCACAAATTAGTTAGGTGGGCATGCTCTTTCTTGAGTGACAAGAAGAGAGTGATATTATTGGTTGACCCTAATCTGACTGGAGTTTATTCACCATGAGGGGTACATAAGCTATCATGTTTAGCTACACATTCCATCTTATATGAACCAAGGGTATTACAATGAATGCCACAAAGTCTTAGATGCTTTGTCCTTGCCTCAAACTTTTATAGATGAAAGCAAAAGAAGGGAAGATGTCTCCGATAACAAGAAGGTGTGAAAATAGTTATATGGTGGATGAAACTTTACACAATGTCTGAGATATCAACTATCCAACGCACTCAGGAATAAGAGGTTCCCACAAGTCACCTTTTTTATTTTTCTTGTCATTTTGGTTCATTAACCAACGTTCACATATGAAAAAGGAGACAATTAAGAAAATCAAAGAATCTATGGAAATAGAAATTGAGGCCGTTGTTCAGTTGCTCGATTATCCAAAATCTAGGATACAATTTTGGAAATGTTTTATTTGTATCCAATGCATGATGACAAGGGATAATTTCAATATTTTACTAGGGTGCAACTTGATCAAACTGAATCAATTACTTTTCTTAGGAACGACCACTTAGAGCTAACAAGCTAGTCAAGAGGGGAAATTCTTGGCAAGGTCTAGATATTGAGTTTCAACATTAATGCTAGCATTGAGATTTTGGTTGGCCTCACCCACTCCCCGACCACTTGTGCTTGCCCCTTGTACATGAGGTGAGTCTAACCAAAATGTCATAGTTGACGTTAATTATGAAACTCTATATCTAGACCTTGTAAAATCTTTCCTTGCCAATAACTTCCCCTCTTAACTAGCTTGTTAATTCTACGTAGTTGTTCCTAAAAAAATAATTTATTTAGCTCCATCAAGTTGCACGCTAGTAAAATATGGAACTTTCCCTTTAAATCTCGCATTGTTTACAAATTAAAAAATTTCCAAACTATTTTCCCATATTTTGGGCAATTGAGCAATTGAACTATGGCCTTCATTTATTTATCCATAACTTCTCTCATTATCTTAAGTATCTTCTTGTTCATATCTAAACCTTGGTTAATGGAACACTGAGAAGAATAATCACCAAAGTGAATCAATTACTTTTCTTAAGAACGACCACTTGGAGCTAACAAGCTAGTCAAGAGGGGAAACTCCTGGCAAGGTCTAGATATTGAGTTTCAACATTAATGCTAGCACTGAGATTTTTTTTGGCCTCACCCACTCCCCGACCACTTGTGCTTGCCCCTTGTACATGAGCTGAGTCTAACCAAAATGTCATAGTTGACCTTAATTTTGAAACTCCATATCTAGACCTTGTAAAATCTTTCCTTGCAAATAACTTCCCCTCTTGACTAGCTTGTTAATTCTAGGTAGTTGTACCTAAAAAAAATAATCTATTTAGCTCCATCAAGTTGCACGCTAGTAAAATACGGAACTTTCCCTTTAAATCTCGCATTGTTTACAAATTAAAAAATTTCCAAACTATTTTCCCATATTTTGGGCAATTGAGCAACTGAACTATGGCCTTCATTTATTTATCCATAACTTCTCTCATTATCTTAAGTATCTTTTTGTTCATATCTAAACCTTGGTTAATGAACCACTGAGAAGAATAATCAGCAAAGTGACTTGTGGGAACCTCTTATTCTTGAGTGCAAGAGATAGCTAGTTTCTTAGACATTACATATAGGTTCATCCACAATATAGCTGAAATCACACCCTCCTATTTCTGCAAATAGCTTTTATTGCTTTGCTATAACCTCTAAAAGTTTGAAGCAATGCCAAAGCATCTAATAATTTTTTGCATTGATGGTCATAACCTTGGTTCATATAAGAGGCCATGTGTAGCCAAAATTCATAGCTTATGTACCCCTCATGGTGAATAAACTCCATTGCAATTAGGGTCAACCAATCATGTCACTCTCTCTTCTTGTCACCTAGGAAAGGGTGTGTCCACTCAACTAAATTGTGCTAGCCACTTGTCCTAATTCTACCTATCGACCTTTTTCCTATTAATAATTTAGAGAGAACCACTCCAAAGCTATAAATGTCACTTCAAGTAGCTAGATGACATGACATCACATACTCTAGTGCAACATAACCGTACGTTCCAACAATTGGTGTGAACATATCACTCATGTCTCCTTATGGATTTTCTCTCGTAAGAACAAAATCTGATAACTTAGCATTGTACTCATTTTGATGTCTTTAGGTCCTAGGAGATGATTAGTGGGTTTTGATCACATAGGAATGTTAACCCCTTGGTTGCATCAAGAGCTATCTTCATTTCTCTTCTCCAAGGAGAAGGTTTTGCTTTTTGAAAGAGATGGTGGTCCAAGCTTCCATACTCCATAAACTCATATACAAACAACCTATTTTCACCTTCATTGCAGTATCCTATAAGATGCACTAAATTGGGATGATGACATTCATGAAGCTAATCTACTTCAGCTAGCCATTCCTTATGGACTTGATGACCATGTGATTTACGAATCTTAACTAACACAACCATCCTTATCCATCTCTTCACAATTTTTTTTCCATGCTCATCTATCCAACCTTTGAAGACGTTACCAAATCCACCTTCTTCAATAATAATAAGCTAGTGTGAAATTCCAAGAGCCATTCTTTCAGCTGAGTAAACTTAAATTTCTTTGGGGGTTGAATATGAAGGTACATTCTCTACATAGGAAGTCGGCAAGTGTATTGCTAATTAGCAAGACCAACACCTCCAACTGCCTCTTCACTATATTTTGCATGAATTCACTATCCCTTTTTTAATACTCCCATGTTGAACTTCGACCTACAAGCAATTATGACAAGATCCAAAAGGATTCCTTCCATTTTTGTTTGTTCAAAAATAATATAAAGTTTTTCCCCACACTCATAATCTACATATGATGTTATTAACATGTGCGATGAAACATCATCTCTAAAGGGGATTCTTTCAAACACTTCATGGGCTTTCGACAAGTAATCCACATTTGACATTTCCAAATGCTTTAGCTACCAAAAACGTTTTCACGAAAAGAAATACCATGCATAATTTTGTTAGTATCCCATCTAATCACATCAGTTTACCTTCTTGCTTCCACTATGACTAGACAATGACTCGACAATGATCATCATACAATCTTCCATCATGATTAGAAAGTTTACCTTCCAGCTTCCATTATGACTAGATAGTGATCATCATACAATTTATGACAACAACACACAAATGAGAATACTCATGCATGCATTGCAACATATCACACACATATACATGAATGTGAACCCACAAAAAAAAATTATCTTTTGGAGTATTTGCATTATAATAATCCACATTCTTATGCCAAAAACACTACATTAGCAAAATTGAAAACAATTGAACTTCGAATGCAAAAATCACTAAGCTCATACATATTGTTCCTTCTTCTACCTTTACCTATATTTTTGCTAGAACTATCTATACTTTTAGTCTATGTTTTGGAGAAAGTGATATTATTTCGGAAATTTTGTAACATAGTCTATTGATATACGATTTCCCTACACTTTAAAAACATATATAGCATATTGGAGATTTTTTTATTCGCTATTTGAAGAAACCAAATAAATTATACTTAACATAGTCTATTGATATAAGATTTCCCTATACTTACAAAACATATAGAACATATTGGAGATTTTGTAATTCGCTATTTGAAGAAACAAAATAAAGTATACTTATAACTTGAACACGGCACTTTTCATTCTTTCTAGTAGTTACACTGATGGATAATGTTAGAGGTCATACTGAAATGTACAAGTCCTTTTAACAAGTCATGTGATGTGCACAACCACTATCAATGACCCAAGAATCATGCGTAGGAGAGAATTGGGCTCTAAGACGTATTTCCTGAATAGTCATTAGTGTACCATCATCTATCACAAAAGATCTAGACAGATGAGCATCTTGACTATTAACTATCAATAACTTCCACTCCACTTGGTTGAGTAAACTATCTCCCTATATTTATTTTTCTTTATCTTTCTTTTATGGAAGTTAGTAGAAGTTAGTAGCTGTGGCCCCCTTTTCTACAAGTTATAGGGCTCTTTTCCATCTTATGTGCGATGTAATTTTCAATGCTCCTCACAATATCGCTCTATTTCCCTCTCTCGCATCCCATGCCACCTAACGCATTACTATTTAATAAAGTAATGTGGTTCTTAAAAGAAAGATCTTCTGATGTTTGTCTAATATAAAGAAAATCGTCATTCAAAAAATTACAATCCCATAGGTTGGCTACGATTGAAGCACGACTACTTGCAACTTATATTGAAATGTACAGCGTTCGTTCAGAGACTATTCTCGGTGAGAAAATTGGTACATGTCCATAAAGTGTCATTTTGTCAAATGAATTGATGTCTACACACATGAAGGAACGAAACCGGAAAAAGAGTTTTTTACACACTTATATTCATGTTCACATAATCTATGATAATGATATTTGCCTTGAAACACTTTATCATGTAATCTTAGTACATCACTTCTCTTTATATCTACGATAGAAGTATATTCTATGATATTATGTTATGTCTTTATTCTTCAGTTCGAATCGGAACTTGTCAGCTGGACCGTGGAAGTTGAAATATTGTGATTTAATTATTTTAGACGGCTGAAAATTTATAGCTAAAACATCTTATCGATTTCTTAGGAACTCGAAAAATCATTAACCGAGATTCATTTAAATCGTACCAACATCATTACAATTTAATGATAGGATTGCTTCACTAAAACCTGTCCCGGAAAGCTGTATCCTTCGTGTCCAATTACGTGACCGTGAATCACCTTCACTGCAGAATCAGCGCATTTTCTATTAAATTGTCGCACAGTGCCGCTTTAATTACTGGGATTTTCTTCCAGCTCCTGAAAATTGAAACACGCATCTCAGAATATGTAGAAATGGGACGTCTAAGCATGTAAGGTGGTCGAAAGTACAGTATATCGTTTTCAAACTTTACCCGCTTCGCGGACGCATAATACTACTTAATACTCACAAGGTATTGTAAATATTGAAAGGCTGCACCGCATATAACGACTCAGAAAATGTATGTTTGCATGAAAAAGATCACATTTTCATTACAGAAAAGAGAAATCGCATGGGAAATGTATCTGTGATGATATATCTTACAGGCATCGAAACTGTAACGTTGAGCATTTCCAAGACGCTGGTAGCAGCCTGCTGAAATCGATCCTTAATGTCTTCTAGTTCTTTTCTTCGATCGGTGACTGTCTCCTGCTTTTGAAGTAACTCTCTCTTTATGTCGTCAGCCGTGTTTTCCATCTCACTGTACATTAGAATGAAATACGTAACCTTTTCTGAAGAAATCTTTTATGAAGCAAGTAACTGTACTGAGAATTAAAACGGACTTGATCGCCGGCTGCAAGTTCGCAATCATAGACTCTGTTTGGCGTAAGATGCCTGCAACATTACGCACACAGATTAATTGTGAACGCATCTTATTCTGTTTTCTCAGATGTGGATAATTTCCACTAAAGTAATGGTGATATTGCTATTCCACCATGCATATCCTGTGCTCATGGACGTCTTCCTTAGGAGCTGGTTATA
The DNA here is from genome assembly GCA_020310875.1 of Ceratopteris richardii. Classification (NCBI taxonomy): domain Eukaryota; kingdom Viridiplantae; phylum Streptophyta; class Polypodiopsida; order Polypodiales; family Pteridaceae; genus Ceratopteris; species Ceratopteris richardii. The sequence goes on from CM035421.1 coordinate 85,904,747, forward strand.
TTCTCACGATGAAGCCAGTGAAAATGTTTAAAGTTTAGATTGTGTCATGAAAGTTAGTATAGCAGTTAGTTTGCAACAGTTCAGACATTCCGATCGAATGATCAAATGATGTGTAGTTTCAGAACAAAGTACGTAAGAACATATATTTTCTGCCTTTTCCACGAACGTTTTCTATTTATTTTCCTTTCTTTTACAAACACCACAATGTACTAAACGAAAAAGGCTATGCGATTCGAGTTCCGATCTTTTAAAGATGAGAGATTCGCTCCTCGCGAGATCCCCTCACACTGTTGAGCATATAGATTTTATAGTATATTAGATCAGATAAATAAGAGGCATGATAACGACACAACGTTATTTGGTATTTCTCTGGAAATTATATAGGACGTGCTATGTACCGCATGTCGAAGACGAAACTGAAGTCATATAATGGATAGTCAAATTTTGAGGATCTTAATGCATCCAGTTGCGGAGAAACATAGAAATCTATGCAGGATGGCGAAAGCAATCAGCAGCGAGTTTTCTGCAGTGAAACTGAGCGCGTTAGGGAGTGTTTCGGCCACTCTTCCCGCAGAATGAGGAAAAGGAGCGTTCACTTCCAATTGTATTCCCGTTAATGTTGGATTTTTCCAGCTTCTCAGTAGCTTTTTATTATGTGAGATGCACTCTAAGAGAACAACATTGAGCTTTCGGAGACTGTAAATATGGTGTGGCTACGAAGAAGACGGAGAAAAACATAGTGCGAAAAAAGTGAGGCCACTGATTTCCTCTTCAATTTGTGAACATATTTTCTGGCAAAGGTACATAAAACATGATTAACATGTTGAAAATTTTCACAAGAATTCAGAAACTTTAGATCTGCAACCAGACGAGATAGGAAATGGACCGGAAATAATGTCACCCAGACTGTCACCGACGAAGTCGGATGAGTCAGGCCCGTGCTCGAAGGGAATGCTCTCTCGACGAGCTTGCTCTTGTGAGTTTTCTTCCTCGGCGTCGACCTGGTCACCTCCATCGGAAAGCGTGTCTCGTATAGGGCTCATCTGCCTAATCGTATCTTTCCTGTCGATAACTACGCTTATCGACGCACCATCCGCTCTACCTTTAATACAATTCTGCGCGAGGCCTGCACTTTGCTTGGCCTGGCTCTGCTGAAAGTAGACACTCAGCTTGTTGCCTTCACCGACGTGAACCCTGCTCATTCTGAGGGTATTCTACGCTCCCTGCATAGCTATCGTATAATGGAAAACATCAGCCAAACACCGAGGAACAATTTCAATCACTTGACTACCGTAAATAAAAGATGAAGACAATCATGTTTAACCGTTTTGCGCACCACAAGATTATTAGGTGATGGAGAATGCTTGATAATTAACTTCAGTTAATTGCGTTTCCTTGTAAACTGACTTAATAGATTGGAGGAACATGATTCAGGGAGTAAGAAACCAAAGGCAGTTTACAAAGTCCTTTGATAACCTTCTCATTTCATGGTGGGTGAACCACATCATCCCTTTCCATTATCAATAGAATCAATCGCAAGGGAAAGATTCAGTGCATACTCACATTTAGAATTCTTGATATTTTCACTAAGAACTCTCATAGTGAGGGAGTGTAGTTACCATATACAAAGGATCCCGGGTACCTTCTAAATATGTCTTTCCATGGACCATCTTCTGTCATTATAAGCGGCCAATCCTTCCCTTAGGTTTTGTTCGTCACCAAACAATTGTTGACATCTCACTAAGTAGGTCCCTTTACAATTAGCTTCAAATTATCACATAATGAGGGAAGGAGAAAAACATAAGGTTATATCTTGTTTGTTCTCCTTGTGTTTTGCACACCAAGGATTTCCTTCGCTGACCTTCTCTACCTTGGCATTAGTTCCTATTCCTTCTTGGATAATGGCAAACATCAGATTAGAACTTAGATTCTTTGGTAAGTGTGTCCATACATAAACTAATCAGAAAATCATACACAAACAAAATGACCTCTTTTTCTCCCACAAAAGACTCCATGGTATGTATTTCGATGATAGACATTATTGTAGACTTGACGTGTTTGTGAGATTTATGAACCCTTCGATGTGAAGGCTTCTTCACAAGTCACCTTTTTTTATTATTTTTTTTGTTTCTCTTAATTCCAAATGATAGTTTTGGATGTGAGAAGTATCTTACCTTCATAGTGTATTCCTAATGTACAAAACATAGATTTTGAGGTCATGCATGAGCAATCTATTCTAAAGACACCCCCACACTTATACGACTTGCATAAGGAATATTTCTTTGTGTTTGTCTATTTTATGGTTATCAAATTTGCTTTCTAGCTAGGTTGGACGACCATATTGATTCCGTGGGATAATAAGCATTTATCACCTTTGGGATTAATACTCACATGGTTTGTCAAAAAAAATGAAGAAGTAATTGACTAAAACTCATTCTCTAGCCTCCAATTATATGGTAAAAAAACATACAAATGTTCTTGGGAACTTCTAAGAGACAAGTGCAAGACATGTGTGGAGGAGGACATGACAAAGAATGATTTGAAAGCTCAAGTCTCTCATAGACCATGTATGTATTCAAGAAGCAACTGAATAGTCCAAGAGGTACGTTCTTTTCCCTCAAGGTATTAAGATCTCATCCAAAATCATTTGTTTTGCTTAATTCTATTCTTGGGATTTGAGGAATAGGTGTATTAGCAAAGATTGAAGGAAAAGTTCTTCATGTCCATTTCACAAGCATCCAAAGTGGCTCTTGTAAACATTGTTTTGAGTTGGTGGTTGCCTAGTACCTAATCAGTTTTGGATGCATATTTCTCTTAGCTCAAGTAGTAGATTTTAATTATTTTAATTTTTGGAAAGACCCTCTTGAAATCTTTCCAATGATAATAGACTATATTGGAAATAGAGAATATTTGACTTGTTTGTGCAAAGAATCAATGTTCACCTATCTTGTTTTGATACTTGAAAAGATGGAATTTATGGCATCATTGATGAACTTTTGATACAATGTGACTTCCAAATGTTGTAAAGAAGTTTTGAATAGTTAAGTGCAACACTTTGAAACAAAGGTATGACTATATCAAATACATCTTGTGAACATTGTTGGCTGAAATTTGCATTCTAGTAAAGGATAAGCTGAATTCTCAGAAAATTTTACATCTCAACTTACAATAATTTTATTTTTCAATGGATGCTATAAGCGAAAAGCTTTAATCTCACTACTCTATCCAAAAAATATATATTTCTTTGCCTTGTCATCAAGCTTGTGACTTTGTTGTGATGGCATAAGTGCATATGCCCAACAATCAAATATGCACATATGATTAATCATTGGCTTTTGCTCATTCCAAGCCTCATAAGATGTAATGAATCTCAATTCTTTTGTAGGACAATAATTCAATGCATATTTTGCACACATGACCACTTCCATCCAAAACTGATGTAGAAGATATTTTCCTTCAACCATACATCATGCCATTTGAAGAAGTGTATATTCTTGCACTCTAGAACACCATTTTGTTGAGGTGTACATGGCACTATACATGAGTGTGCAATGCCTCTTTCATAAAGAAGATCATTAAATTCATTTGACTTGTAATCACCATGATTTTTGTAAAGATTCAAAGGCTTATTTTGACAAAAGTTTCAACAATAGGTAAAAATATTTGAAAGCAAGAGAATACCTCATTCTTTGCTTTCATAGGATACACCTAAGTATGGCATGTTGCATCATCAATGTATAAACTAAAGTATACATCATTTCTAAAATATGGAGGCTTGATCAGACCACATATATCACTATGAACAAGGTGCAATGTTTTTTGTAGCATGTGTAGCACGCTAAAATCATGAACCATACATTTGTTATCAATAGTCTACATGAAATCCAGCACTATCAATAGTAGGAAACAAAATCAAATTATTCTTAATATCGAGTATATATAATGCATTCTTGAAAGTGACAATACCTCCATTTGTAGTCATGAGTTGAATTCCTTTAACTCCAATAATAGGATAAAAAGCATTATTTGCACATACAACATGTCCTAACTTGGGTTTGTCTTTCAAATATGCAAAAAAAATCTTTTGCATGAAGTGATATGCTTTGAATCATCATTATCAGAAAACCAATCTGAATTAACCTCATTCACAATCATACATGTGGAATGTGAAGATGAATCATAATGACATGTAAAAACATGCCCAAACATCTTGGGAAACTTTAGCTTCATCATTCTTTTCAATAAATCTACAATAGACATGCCAAATTTTTTCTTCTTTTTGTTATGCTTGGCAATCTTTCTACATTCATCAATGGTATGTCCAGCTTTTTGACAATACTTGCATCTCTTTTTCTATTTTCATATCACCATCAAGAGAGGAAGAAGTGGAGGATGAGACTGACTCCTTGGTTTTGATGAAACCAAAGTTGAACCATACTTGCTTTTTCCCTTTTTTGTAATAGTAAGTGCTTGTGTTCCCTCAAGAAAACCACTTCTATTCACTTTTGAAGAGCCCACTTCTATTCACTATTGATTGCTCTTCTTGCAAAAGAAGAGACACATCCTCATCCAAAGTATATGTAGTATCTTCAAGTTGCTTTCTCAATTAAGCAACATCTTCTTCATTATGCATGCCATACAAAGAAGCAAGTGTATCCTAAACTTGTCTTGAAGTAGTGCATCACCAGATGTGTGAAAATATGTTGTTTCCCAGAAAGGGCCATCAATACATGAGCTTGAGCATCATTTACATCCCATCTAATTTTATCTTGCATAAGTAGAGAAGCCATAGTCACTATACTTGAAGAAGATCCTAAATCTATGACAACATGCTACATAGTAGAAGAATGGGTCATTTGTCAACATTTGCCTCTATGTTCCATAGTTGCTTTGCATCGAGAACATGTTTCATCATGTAAAAGCACATTCGATAGTTTGTCCCATTAAGCTTATCTTCATCTTGAAGCATGCCAAACAATTCATTGTTTCTTGCCGTCACACCAAAGAACTCAAAAGTAGCAAGATTGAATTTCAACAAAGCTAAAATGCAAGTTGAAATGCATCTCCCAGAGTGTAACTTTGATTGAATATTTGATTGCACTTATAGCTTTGAAAGACGGGTGCAACCCTAGCGCACCTTGTGGAAATGATCTCTCAGTATTGAACTTCATATTTCTATGTTCCAAAATGATTTGCATTGCTAAAAGTTCATGCATAGACGTCACCAAAAAACAACAAGTTGAGAAGGAGATAAACTTTCTCTAATACCACTATTAGGTGTATGATAAAGTGAGGAAGCAAAAAAAAGGTATATACATGAGTGAAGAAGGAGGTCAAAGCACAGAGAGATGTGATAGTTGGAAAAGCTCGTAATCAGTAAAATGAGAATGACTTAAGTGAGAGCTATAAATGAATCCCTAAGTAAAAATTACCACTGCATATGATTATATCATTAATATGTGGTTACATGTGGAAAAACCACTAGCCAACACTATGAGGAGATGGTTGGATAAAATCCAGAGATGAGTTGGTGTTGCAATAATCCTACTCCACACCTACCAATGTGACTTAAGGGCACCTTAGTAGACACATTTAGCTTTCAAAATATGCTTTTTGACTCACTATGTACCTTGGAGCATCATTGCCAAATGTTTGTGGCAAAATAGATAACTTGCACATAGAGACTCTATGAAAAAACTTCCTATTTTGGACTTAACCCTTTCAAAAAACTATTTAGTTCTGACTCTATGATAACAATTGACCCAAGACCTTTAAGACACATCTAACCAAAGAGTTTAGCTAACTATTCCAAGTTATTTCACTAATTTAGAGTGAGTAAACACTGAGGAATGAGTTTAACAACTCAAGGGTATAATGAATTTATGATATAAAAGAAATGTAGTGGACTTATGCATACATATGTGAGCTCAATGTATGATCAACCATGAGGCTCAATGGCTCTCTCTTCCCTGTCATATCCCATGACTAAAAGTCACATCTATTTATACACATAGAGGTGTTTTGAAATTTGAATCTCCCTCACCTAAAAGTATTCCCACATGACTTTAGGTGTTGATTGATTTGATTCCATCCACCAAATATTCATGGTTATGCTTCTTTTCTCCTAACTGTTGGAGACCTCTTAATCTCCAAATGCTTGATCTATACTGATCTAAGAACACATCTATATCAATTATAGATCAAACTTTACACAAATGTTACTTTGATTTACCAAATCATTCATGAAAAATTCTCTGAGTGAGAATTTTCCTTCTTCAAGAAGTCTGCTTTAGAAATTGACTTCAATACCTGCACACATCTTCAGATATCTTCAAACTAATGATGCGCAAGTCTTCACACTACCTTTGCGCAATCATATCAGCCATTGATTCTCCAAAAGAATCATTAAATCTTTGATTTGCTCCTTAAGATCAAAGATATGTCAAAAACTGTCTTCCAGGAATGACGACTTTGACATGGTCAACTTCTTAAGTTGATTTCTCATAGCACAAATCCCGTTTTGCTAAATTCTTTTAGCCATAGCTTCCTTACCTTCTAACTTAGATTTTGAATGCTCACTCATTCAAAACTTTACACTATGCACTGAGATCTAAGCAAAACATTGACACGGAAAAGTGTGCAACTTTTAAAAGTCTGTCTGCAGATTCTACATACAAATGTTCCTATTGATCGTTCTCACAGTAGAAAATAAATTAGATCATAAAATTCTGAACATAGCTTCATTAGCTTTCAGATTAGATGTGTACAAAAGGATTTCTGATCCACATGATCAGTCTGAGAGAACTCAGAGAAAAACTTGTCGCTAATTTTCTGAGTAAAACTCTCTACACATCTCTCTAAGACACTTGTCTTCAAAATGACTCTCTCTCATAATTTCTTTACATCATTGACTTATATACATATAGTTTTAGACTTATCCCGCGTCTATTACATTACTTCTTATCATCCTAAGGACCATCTATACTCAGATTACAAGAATTTCCACCTATAATGTACATATGTATACATACTTCACTTCTGAGATCTCTTCACTCTCTCAAGTGTCTTCTTCCACTTCAATCTGATCACAAGCTTGATTCAAGATCTTTATAATCACCAATTTGTGATTGGTTTGTTCCAACAGCTCCCTCTCAATCACTAATTGTGATTATTCAATTCTTCTTCACTCCTGCCATCTCTTTGAACCTCTGTAGCTTAGGTCCATCCAAGCTTTTTGTCATCATATCTACAACTTGTTCTTTTGTTGAAGTATACATCACTTCAATCTCTTTATCAAGTACCTTTTCTCTCAAGAAATGATATTGAATTTCTATATGCTTAGTCCTAGCATGAAAAACAGGGTTAGCTGCCAAATACAAAGAACTCGTATTGTCTCCAAAAATAATTGGAGTACTCTGATCAGTTCCAAAACTCTTCAACAAGGTCTTTAACCATATTACTTCTTTTGCAGCCTCTACCATTCCTTTATACTCAGCTTCTGTGGATGACAAAGCAACTGTATGTTGCTTCTTTGAGCACCAAGAAACTAGTTTATCTCCAATATAACAGAGATACCCATGAGTGGACCTTCTATCATCTGAATCACCTGCCCAATCTGCATCACTAAACACTCTGATTCTTGTGTCAGAAGTAAATCCATAATACAGACCTTCACTTAGGGTTCCTTTGATATATCTGAGTATCCTTTGAGCTGCAATCCAATGAGTCTTCTTTGAACAATGCATGAATTGTGATAACACACCTACTGCATATGATAAATCTGGCCTTGTCAAGGTAGCATAGATTAAACTACCTACCAAACTCTGATATTTCTTCATGTCATTAAATTCTTCACCTCCATACCTGCTCAACTTATGATTTACCTCCAATGGTGTGCTTGAAGACTTACAATCCTCCATGTTAAATTTGACTAGAAGATTCTTCAAGTACCTCTCTTGTGTAACATATACTCCATGTTGAGTATACACAATCTGCATTCCTAAGAAATAAGATAAGTTTCCCAAATCACTTATCTTAAACTCCTTCTCTATTTGTTTCTTAAGTTCATTGATTCCTTGAGCATATGTACCTGTGACAATAATATCATCAACATAAATACACATGTATATGTATCCATTTTCACTTGCCTTTACTTGCAAGCTACTATCTGCCTTTGATGCTTTAAATCCACAATCATTCAAGAACTTGACAAGCCTGTAATTCCATGCTCTTGGAGCCTGCTTCAACCCATACAAAGCTCTCTTGAGCTTACACACATAATCTGATCCAATTGAATCCATGAAACCTTCTGGTTGCTCCATGTATACTTCATCTGCAATGTATCCATTCATAAATGCATTTTTCACATCTAATTGTGATAACTTCCATCCTTTACAAGTTGCAATAGCAATCAATGATCTAATTGTAGACATCTTAGCAACAGGACTAAAGGTTTCATCATAATCTACCCCATAAGTTTGGGCATAACCTTTGACTACAAGTCTAGCCTTGTATCTAGACACCTTTCCATCTGCAAACCTTTTTGTTTTATACACCCACTTACATCCAATGACTTTCTGATTCTTTGGTCTTGGCACCAATTCCCAAGTTTCATTTTCTAGTAGAGCATCATACTCTTCTTGCATTGCCTTCTCCCAATTCTGTTTACCTTTAGCTTCTTCATAAGTAATTGGATCCTCTTTCTGTCTTCACAATGTAAGCATAATCTTTTGTTGTTAGAAAATATGTATCATAACTATACCTTATAGGCTCTTTCCTTTCTCTTGAGGATCTTCTGACCTCTGCACTTCTTGAAGTCTCAGCCACATTTGATTCTGGATCAAATCTTGGCCCATCTTCTACATTATCCTGCAATTTACTTTTATAGTCAACATCATCAATATCTTCTTCATACACATTTACTTTTGCCTTCCCTTTCCTTTGTATTTCTTTGTCACCTGCATAATCATTTGTTGACCCTGTATACCATGTGCTTTGCTCATCAAATGTAACATCTTTGGTAACAAGAAATTGCTTTGTAGATGGACTCCACAACCTGTAACCCATTTGTCTATCATCATACCCAATAAACACATACTTCTCTGCTTTGGGTTCTAGCTTATGTCTCAATTGTGAAGGAACATAAGCATATGATAAGCATCCAAATACCTTATAGTGATCAAGAATAGGTTTCTTACCCCACCATGCTTCATAAGGAGTTCTTCCATCCAAAGCTTTACAAGGTAACCTATTCATAAGGTATGTTGCAGTGTTGATAGCTTCTGCCCATAAGTAATTTGGACAATTCTTTTCCTTCATCATTGCTCTTGCAAATTCTACAAGAGTTCTATTTCTTCTTTCTGCAACTCCATTCTATTGAGGAGAGTACCTGCAAGTTACTTCTCTCTTTATACCTGCATTCCACAAATAATCATCAAACTCTTTAGAGAAATACTCTCCCCCTCCATCTGATCTCAACCTCTTAAGCTTTTGTCCTGTAATCCTTTCTGCATAAGCATGATAATGTTTGAATTTCTTGAAGACTTTTGATTTATCCCTGATTACATATAAAGTAATCCATCTGGTTGCATCATCAACAAACAACACATAATATCTGGATCCATCTATGCTATAGTCCCTTGAAGGACCCCACACATCTGTATGAACCAATTCAAGCATATTTGAATACTTGTACCCTGATTTATTGTATGAACTTTTGTGTGCTTTACCTAATTGACAAGCTTCACACTTGTACATCATGTGTTGCCCTTCAATTTTTGGCAAACCAAGCACCACTTGATTCCAAGACATGTTCTTTTTCTTGTCCTTGGAGTACATGGCTTGACTTGCACTCCTATTATTATCTCCCTTAATGTCCTGCTCAAAAGTTAGCATGTGTCCTAGCAATTGATTAAGATCAGGAGTAAAATGATCAAGTGACAATTCTATGGACAATATGAAAGGCTTCCACTTCTCATCTCCTCTCAGACCTATAAGTATTTGCCTTACCAACTTATCTTCTTTAATGTCTTCATCTACTACTCCCAAGCTATCTGCAATATCCTTCATCCTTGCCACATAATCAGAAATTGATTGTGAGCTCTTCTTCTTGAAAGTTGTAAATTTAGCCCATAGTGAGGACTTCCTTGACTTGGTTGTGTTTTGGAAATGCTCTTCCAAAGCATTCCAAACATCTGTTGCACTTCCCAATCTTCTAATGTGAGGTAGAAGATAGTCATTTACAGCCATGTAAATGATGCTCCTAGCTTGAGCATCCTTTCTCATCCAGGTCTTCAAATCTGCAAGCTCTTCCCTAGTTGGAATACTAGGATCTACAAATTCAGGCTTTTCTTCTTCTCTTGTAACGAATGCCATCAAATCTTTGCTTATGAGATGTGCCTCCATCCTCATGGACCAAGCTGGATAGTTCTCCCTATCTAGCTTATCAATCTACAAGCTTCCTCCCATCTTTTGATCTTCTGTATCTGCAAATACTATGATTTATGATAGTAAAATGTACCTTTGATATGAACCTTTAATCCTTTTTATCCTTCGAACTCGTGCTTTGTACTTCTGCAGATTATCTTCACGAATTTGTCCTTGTCCACCTTCGATTAGAAAGAACTTCACTATCTGCCGCAGTCGGGACTTCCAATGCCTTTGCTTCCCTTGTATTGCACCTTCAGCTCTGATACCACTGTTGGAGACCTCTTAATCTCCAAATGCTTGATCTATACTAATCTAAGAACACATCTATATCAATTATAGATCAAACTTTACACAAATGTTACTTTGATTTACCAAATCATTCATGAACAATTCTCTGAGTGAGAATTTTCCTTCTTCAAGAAGTCTGCTTCAGAAATTGACTTCAATACCTGCACACATCTTCAGATATCTTCAAACTAATGATGCGCAAGTCTTCACAATACCTTTGCGCAATCATATCAGCCATTGATTCTCCAAAAGAATCATTAAATCTTTGATTTGATCCTTAAGATCAAAGATATGTCAAAAACTGTCTTCGAGGAATGGCGACTTTGACATGGTCAACTTCTTAAGTTGATTTCTCATAGCACAAATCCCGTTTTGCTAAATGCTTTTAGCCATAGCTTCCTTACCTTCTAACTTAGATTTTGAATGCTCAGTCATTCAAAACTTTACACTATGCACTGAGATCTAAGCAAAACGTTGACACGGAAAAGTGCACGACTTTTAAAAGTCTGTCTGCAGATTCTACATACAAATGTTCCTATTGATCATTCTCACAGTAGAAAAGAAATTAGATCATAAAATTCTGAACATAGCTTCATTAGCTTTTAGATTAGATGTGTACAAAAGGATTTCTGATCCACATGATCAGAATGAGAGAACTCAGAGAAAAACCCATCGCTAATTTTCTGAGTAAAACTCTCTACACATCTCTCTAAGACACTTGTCTTCAAAATGACTCTCTCTCATATTTCTTTACATCATTGACTTATATACATATAGTTTTAAACTTATCCCGTGTCTATTACATTACTCCTTATCATCCTATGGACCATCTATACTCAGATTACAAGAATTTCCACCTATAATGTACATATGTATACATACTTTACTTTTGAGATCTCTTCACTCTCTCAAGTGTCTTCTTCCACTTCAATATGATCACAAGCTTGATTCAAGATCTTTATAATCACCAATTTGTGATTGGTTTGTTCCAACACTAACATCACGAGATTCTTTCAACTCATTTCCATTTACTTTTATCCTTTGAGGTAAAGTCTATGAATTTCACAAGAGGTATTCATATGCACTTCATAAGTGATCCAAATGAATATGTAAGAAGTCCTTATCATTTGATCAAACATCTAGGCTTGCCAAATGTACCAACAGCTCCCCCTCAAGCCTAAGATGCTTGAGTCTTCAATTCTTAGGTATCTCCTACAATCCAATCATAGATTTGAACCCGTTTAGTTCGCTTCTATTTTCTTACTTACAATCTTTTCCCTAATAAAATGATAATGGACTTCTATATGTTTGGTCCTAGCATGAAAGATAGGATTAGTAGCTAGATGAAGTGAACTCATATTATCTCCAAATATGTATGGAGTGCCAAAATCCAACCCTAAATTTGTGTATCGGGTCTTGATCCACATAGCTTCTTGTGTTGCATTTTCTAACCCTCTCTATTCAACCGCAGTTAAGGAGAGAGCAACCATAGGTTGCTTCTCCGAAGACCAAGATATAATCTTTGTACTTGCAAATGAGAGATATCCTGATATGCTTCTTCTATCATCTTTGGAACCTACCCAATTTGCATGAGTGAATAGCTTTACATTCAAATCAGATGTATAGGGGTAATATAAACCTTCATTTATTGTTCCTTTCATTTATTTGAATATCATCTTTTCTACATCCACGTGAGGCTTGGGATGTTCAAGAATTGACTAAGCACACTTACTCCGTAGCAAATATCAACCCTAGTTAGAGTAGCATGATTCAAACTCTTAGCTAAGCTTTGATAGCTTGTGATGTCTTCGATACGTTCTCCTTCATGAGCACTTAATTTGTGGTTGACCTCCATAGGAGTACCTACAACTTTATCTTCTTGCATTTTGAACTTGGTAAGCATATCTTTAATATACTTTCTTTGTGTAAGGAGCATCCCTTGATCTATGTAGACTACTTCCAATCCAAGGAAGAAAGTGAGCAATCCAAGATCACTTATCTTAAACTCCTCCTTCATTTGTGCTTTGATCTATTTGATTCCATCAGCATCTGATTCATCACTTGTAAGGATTATATCATCTAGATACACACATAAGTATATCATTTGAGACTTAATTTTCTTAATGAAAAGTGAAGGATTTGCTTTGCTTAATTGAAATCCTTGGTCCTGCAAGAAGGTAACCAATCAATGGCTCCAAGCTCTAGGATCTTTCTTCAATCCATATAGAGATTTCTTGAGTTTACACACATATTCAAGATATGACTCATCAATAAGTCTAGGAGGTTGTGCCATGTAAACCTCCTCTGAAATCCAACCATTCAAGAATGCATTTTTAACATCCATCTGATAGATGTTCTAATTCTTTGAGGTAGCTACACTCATAAGAACTCTGATTGTAGGATTATTTGCCACTAGAGAGAAAGTTTCTTCATAATCTATACCTTGGGTTTGAGCAAAATTGTTGGCCAAAAGCCTTGCTTTATACCTATTTATTGATCCATCTGAGTTCTTCTTTACCTTGTAGATCCATCTAGATCCAATGATCTTCATGGATGGCTCCTTGGAAACCAATTCCCATGTCTGATTCTCTTGAAGAGCTTCTATCTCTTCTTTCATTGCCTCTCTCCATTGTGATTTCTTCTTAGCTTCTTCAAATGGTGATGTTCCCATCTCGAGTCTTCACATTCCCAATCTTTTCCACTGAGTGCCTAGTGTCATCTCCTATTTGAACCTCATGTCTATTTCTTGGATCCTCTAAGTCTGAGAGTAGACCCACATTCCCTGCTTCATGATTTGAACAACCAGAATCTATATAAAATACATGCTCATCTACTTTACCTTGCTTCATGGTCATGTTCATCAAGAGAAGTGAGTCCTCTTGAGTTTGCTCTTCACTATAATTGTTATAATCTCTTCTTCTTCTTCTATATCATCCTTGATTATTTGTATTGTTGAAGTTGTCATTGTTGGCCATTGAAGTTATTTGATCTGCCTCTTGCACTTCCATAGCCTCCTCTATTGAAGCCTCTTCCTCTCTGATTTTTGGGGTTCCTAAAACAACTCTCACTTGTATGATTAGTTAGGCCACATATGGCACATGGAGAGGAGCTTTGAAACCTCCCTCTGCCTTGTCTAACCCCTCTGCCTCTTCATCTTGAACCCCTACCTCTACTTGTAAAGTTTGCTTGAGAGGTACTACCTGCATCATGAGATCTTTTACCCTTTCCTTTGCTATCTTTACTCTTGTTCTTATATGTGTATAGAGTAGAGGATTCGTTAACTTTTGAGTTGTCTCCATTCTTCATAAACTTTCCCTCATGTGTGAACAATTGTACCATGAGGGTGTTAAAATTAGGAACTTGCATGTCCATGTATAGGTCCATTGTTGTGGTGAAAGCTTCCCATTTATCATCAGCTTTGATTCCATTGATTACTTGTCTCACTATCTGCTCTTCTTCAAAGACTTCTCCGATTCTCCCAAGTTGATATGATAAGTCCTTCATTTTTGTGACAAAATCAGTCACACTTTGCTTGAGCATCTTCTTGAGTGTGGTAAACTCCATCCAAAGTTGGTTCTTCCTAGCTCTAGTGCTTGATGAGAAGAATGCTTCAAGAGCATTCCATGTCTCTTGTGAATTCTTGCAGCTCCTAATGTGTGCAAGTAAGAAAATCAAAACATGAGTTAAGAATATAAGACCTGGGTAGTAGCATCCTTTGAGCACCTTGTAGTTAACCTCTCTCGCTCTTCTTGAGTTGGTTGTCCTTTGCTTTTGAGGATTGGCATCATCTCATCTCCAGAAATGTAACCATAGATATTGCTCCTTTGAAGGTATGCTTCCATTCTAAGTGACCAAGCTAAGTAATTACGTCAATCCAATTTTTCAATAGATGAAGGAAATCCATCTCCCATGTTGAGTTGATGTAGCTCTAATACCAGTGTGAGGAGATGGTTGGATATAATCCAGAGATGAGGTGGTCTTGCAATAATCATGCTCTACACCTACCAATGTGACTTTAAGGCACCTTAGTAGACACCTTTATCTTCCTAAATATGCTTTTAGACTCACTATTTACCTTGGAGCATCATTCCCAAATGTTTGTGCCAAAACAGATAACTTGCACATAGAGACTCTATGAAAAAACTTTGCTATTTTTGGACTTGAACCTCTCAAAAAAATGTTCAGTTCTCACTTTCTAATATCAATTGACCCAAGACCTTCTAGAAACAAAAGGGTGTAATCCTGACTTTTTCAAGAAGAAGACAATGTGCAGATGAAGCTAGCTTGAATGATTCATAACTCAAGATCTAGTGAACCAAATGTAATCAAAATTGATATCTAGCAAGTAGACTTATCAATCTATGTATCCCAAGTTAAGCAAGTCGACTGATCAAGTATATGCGGAGAACACAATTGTAGAAGAGATTGTAGCATAGAACACTAGATAGAGATTACCATGAACTAATGACTCAAATTGTGTGTGCTAATGAATGTATGATGCAAGGGAGATGTAGTGGACTTACGCATACATATGTGAGCTCAATTTGTGCTCAACCATGAGGCTAAATGGCTCTCTCTTCCCTATCATATCCCATGATGAAAAGTCACATCTATTTATGCACATAGAGCAGTTTTGAAATTTGAATTTCCCTCACATAAAAGTGTTCCTACACTTTAGGTGTTGATTTATTTGATTCCATCCACCAAATAGTCATGGTTCTTGGCTCCTAACATCACGAGATTCCTTCAAATCATTTCCATTTACTTTTATTCATGAGGTAAAGTCTGTGACTTTAACAAGAGATATACATATGCACTTCATAAGTGATCCAAATGAATATGTGAGAAGTCCTTATCATTTGGTCAAGAACTTAGGCTTGCCAAATGTATCAACAAACACTAGAGTTAAAAGTGTCCATGTACACGGAAATGGTTCACATCAAACCTACTTGAGGGACACATAAGTGTAACATTAGTAATAGGCTTTGTTCAAAGATTATTGTCAAATAAAAGAAAGTTGAAATTCTCAATATTAGTGATGTATTGCAACCAGGAAGAAAGTCCCATAGACTATGGGATATCATAAGTATTGGAAATTCCTAGTCTATAACATCACTTACTAGAATGGTAAAACTTACAATTCTTATTCATGTAAAAAACCAAATAAAGGGGGCCTATGAGATCAATTTTGTAGAGAGCATTAACAAGTGCTTCCAAGTATCAAGTGATTATCAAGTTTATATGCATTAGCTATATGACCTAGAATAAAGATTCTACATGAAATTAGAGTACTCAAATATGTAAGTGGATCAAAGAATTACCAACTAAAAAATATAAAAGGGGATCTAAAGAAGCACAAGAATGTGACCAAGGATCAAGAGAAAGCATCATGATAAGTACCTATATTCTATCTTGGTGCCCAAGGCTAAGTATTATGAGCACATATAGATATCCATGAGCACGTAAATCATTTGAAACAAGTTGGTTGGTTTGAAGTTTAAGTGGATCTATTAAAGTTCATGTTCTATTCATAAGAGTCCATTTTTTTCCCCTCTTCAGAAGGTTTTCTTCCTAGCTCATATATATGCCTATAACCCTAATGGGTCACTTACCTTTGTACATTCACTTGGAAATACATTAAGTACTATGTTGTGCTCCAAACTTCTTTTTATTCCTTGTGTTGTTTGTGTGGTTGTGTAGACCTCAAAATCCAACAGCTGATATTAGAGTAGGTCGCTGCTTCATCTAGGGCATCATCAACACCCCTTTGATCACAGTCTCTAAATCACACAAAAATTGGTGAGCATACTCGAGGCAATTAGGAGTTCAATATAGCTTCATTCTATCGCCTTGAAATTCTGATTTGAGCTCATTTTCGCCTCCTAACACACTATCACAGTGACTGTGCATGCAATTTTGTCCTCTTGTGCAAAAAATATATATAGGTTTTGGTTCTCTAGTACAAGCACCTCAAAGTCTACTAGAGGTTTAGTGGAGCACGATAGGGTGTTTCTGTTCAACTTTTTGAGATACAAACAATTTTGTTGCATTAAGGAATTCATTCACTCATCATGGCTGAAAGCAATGATGTATCTCGTATGTTAGCTATTGAGGATAAGTTTGATGATACTAATTACCCATTGTGGGCATATATGATGTGTCATATATTGTGAGCAAAAGGGATATGGAATATTGTGTAGGGTGCCAAAAAACATCCTAATACACCTATAAATAGTCATTGAAGGTGATGTAGATGTCATTGAAGATGATGATCTTCAGTCTCCTAGTTGTGTTACGGTTCCTACTACACCTAGATAGCTTTGTCTATAAAACATGCCATTGTTCCCCACATTCACTCTTGCAAGATATCAAAGGATGCTTGGGATACACTTACAAATTTATACTAGGAAATAAATGAGGCTCCTATTTCTTATCTCTGAAAAAAATTGGACAGTGAGCATTATGGGGAGTTTTTTTACAAAGATCAAAGATTTGAAAGAGTATTTCATTTCTATTGATGAAGTCTTGCAACATGGTTTACTTGTGCAGATTCTTAATGGTCTTCCAACATCTTATAAGAGTTTTGCTTCTACTCTTCAATTGATGATGAAAGGCAATCCAAATGCCTTAACATTTGAGGAGCTAGTCTTTGTTTTGTTGCAGGAAGGTCCATGTAGGAAGAACAGATCAATTATGTGCGTTGCATAATAAGATGTTTTAGCTAGCCAAAAGGGCAAAGGTAAATGGAGCTCATCCATTAGTAAGAAAAAACATGTTGATGCTACAAAAACAAAGTAGGAAGACAAAGATAAAAAGAAAACTAAAACGAAGAAACATTTTTGCAAATACTATAAGGAAAATGATCTTATCATAGAGAGTTGTCCTAAACTAGTTGCAAAAATGGCAAAGAAGAAAGAGGCTAGAATGGTAGTTGTTGAGGCCTCTACACCTAAAACAAAATCTGTTAAGCTTGTTCAAAATGAAGAATGGGGATTTACTACTGCTTGCATCTATGACCCATCTTCTCATGAGCACTATACATCTCTAGTAGAATTAGATGTTAAAAACTTTCATAGTGGGCAACCAAAGGTATTACCTCACATCGCAGTTTCTTTAGTTCATTTGAGTCTGCCCCTACAAGGAATATTGCTACATGTGCTAAAAACTCCTCTTATCATGTGGCCTTAGCAAGTTCACTCTAACTACTATTGATTACATTTCTTTCACATTGTCAAATGCTTTATATGTGTTGGGGATCAATAAAAATATATTCTGAGTTTTAGCATTAGCCAAGATTGGTTTTTTTTGCCAAATTTTTAATCGCATATGTAAATTTCATGATCTCTCAATGGTGATGTTATTATTGCTTCTTGCATTTTATGTCCTGGGCTATATAAGCTCATAGACTATGCAAAATATGTGAATGATTCAACATGTGCAGTTCAAAATTCTCATGCTATTTGAGATGCAAAGCTTTGGCATGCACACTTTGGTCATCTAAAAGGTACCTTGTACATGTCTCTAAAGGCCATGTTTTGGGAAAAACAAAGTGTTCCGCCTTCCCAAAAGATGGTTCAATTCAAGTTGCTTACTTGTTCATAATGATGTATGTGATCCTATGCAGACACCTTGATTTGGAAATTACTTTTACTTCGTGACTTTTATTGATGACTTCTCTAGCCATGCATGGGTGTATCCATTCAAAGCAAATTCCAAAGTGTTTATGTGCTTCAAAGAGTTCCTTTTTCTTATAGGTGAACAATCAAGTGCTAGTCCAAATGAGGAAATTTCACAGCTGCAAATCATTCCATTTGTGATGAAATTTACATTATGCACTTTTTGATGAGAGGTGTGACATAGAAGAGGCTAAAACTATGCTTAAATGGCTAGAGTAGACTTTCCAAGATAGCAAATCAAATGCAACTTTGGCATAACATACTCATTCATGTTATCATAGTGCTTCCTTTGCATTAAATTGCTATTCAATGGTTGTCGCTAGTCTTAGTGATGAGAATAAGACTATTTGTTTTGATAAATCACAAAATTAAGAAAATTGTTGGTTGGTATGCAATCACAATATGATCTTATTATAAAGAATGGCAGTTGGTCTTTATTGTGATTTGCCTCCATGCAAAAAATGCCATTGGCACTAAATGGGTATACAACTTGAAACATAAGCTTGATGGAACAATTGAAAACCATAAAGCTAAGGTTGTTTCCAAAGGTTATGCTCAAGAGAGAGGCATTGATTTTGATAAGACCTTTCCTTCCCCATGTTCAATGACCACATTTCGTAACATTTGTGCACTTGCAACTCATCATGGTTGGAATGCACAGTAGTTGGAATTAAAAATGAATTTCTAAATGGTGATTTACATGAAGGTGTATGTTCTTCAGCCTTGTTGTTTTATGCAAAACGGGCATGAAAACAAAGTACGGAGGTCAAAAAAGGCATTATATGGTTTGAGGCAAGCACCATGTGCTTGGAATGAGAAGATAGATGCCTACTTGGTAGCAGATATTTTTGAGAATAGCCCAACTAAGAGCATCTTATATGTTAAGTATGTAGATGATGTATTTATAATCATTTTAGTATGTGTTGATGATATGCTACCCAGTGGTCCTAATGAGAAGCATATTGCTCAATTTAAGGCTGATTTGCATGGCTCTTGATTTGGGGTATTTTCATCATTATTTGGACATTGATTTTATGCAAGTTGATGGAATATATGTTTGTGTAAAACAAAATATATTCAGACATTATTGTAGTGTTTTAGCCTTGAAGATTAAAAATCTATTGCCACTCCCAATGAAACAAGTTTACAATTGAGTCTTCATGATGTTGGAGATGCATTTCATGTTGTTCTCTATCAGTAGGCATTTGATGCTTGATTTACTTATGCATAATGCAGCATGATGTTCGGTTTTTTGTCTCTCATATGAACAAGTTTATGCATTTCCTAAGTGTCAAGCACTGGTAGGCAGTTAAGCACGTCTTTTGCTAGTTGAGTGGTACTCCATTAATTGGACTGTTTTATCCCAAAGGAGGATCATTTCTACCAAATTTACATGCTTTTTCTGTTGGAACATCAAGCTTACACTATGCTCTGACTTTCTATTACCACATATTTGTTGATATATTTACGTAGTGATGTCTATGAACACTCTAGGACCGTTTGGGCACTTTTTTCTCTCTTTAGGAGGTCCCCCCCCCCCCTTGTATATACACCTACTGTCCTAATGGGCTACTTATCTTTGTACATTCTAGTGGTAATACATTCAGCATTGTGTGTTGTGCTCCAAGCTTCTTCTTCTTCCTTGTGTTGTTCATGTGCTTCCATAGACATCTAACTCCAACAATTGGTATCAGAGCAGGTCATCGCTTCATCTAAGGCGTTGTTTACACCTCTCCGATTGCAGTCTCAAAATCGCATGAAATTTGGTAAGCATACTCAGGGTGTTTCAAAAATCAAAACAGCTTCGGCATGTGGTGCCAAAATCATGATCTGAGCTTGTTTCAGCCTCCAAACACACTATCATAGCATGTGTATAGGCTATTTTGTCTTTTTGTGCCAAAGGTATATACCAATTTTGGTTTGCTTATATAAGCATCTTGAATTCTACTACAGGTTTAGAAGAATTCATCTAGGCAGTTATGTTCAACTTTTTGAGATACAATCAATTTTCTGCATCAAGGTATTTTAGCCACCAGCCATGGCTGAAAGCAATGATGTATTCCGTATGTTGGTTGTTGAAGATAAGTTGGATGGTACCAACTACCCATTGTGGGCTTATATGATGCCTCATGTATTGGTCGCAAAATGACTATGGAATATTGTGCAGGGTAATGAAAGACATCATGTTACACCTCTGAATATAGGTATTGCAAATACAGGCGATGGAGCTGATGGAGATGGTGTCAAAGATGATGATATTCTGCACATTCTTGCTCGTGCTTCTGTTTCTATTGCACCTACTACAGAGCAAATTTGTTGGGATGGCAAAGATGCTCACGCACATGCCATTATCCCTCACATTCACTCTTGGAGAATAGCTAAGGATGCTTGGGACACACTTACCACATTGTATCAGGCTAGGAATGAGGCTAGTATTGCTTACCTATGAAAACAATTGGAGAGTGAGAACATGAATGAAGGTGATTCTATGGACATTTTTCTCACAAACATCAAGGATTTGAAAGAAGAGTTGATTTCGGCTAATGAAGTTATACCAAATAGCTCACTTGTGCAGACTGTTCTAAATGGTCTTCCTGACTCATATCAGAGTTTTGCTTCTACTATTTGTTTAATGATGAAAGGCAATCCAAATGCCTTGTCATTTGAGGAGTTAGTCTCTCTTCTATTGCAGGAAGATCAGTCTAGGGAAAATAGGTTTATTATGCATGTTGCACATCAAGCTTTTGTGGCTAGTCAAAAGGGCAAAGGTAAATGGAGCTCTTCTACTAGTAAGCAAAAATCTTCAAATGTTGCACATTCAATTGGAAGAAGGAAGACAAAGACGAGAAGAAATCAGAAAAGCAAAAATTGGTTTGAAAATACTATAAAGCAAATGATCATGTCATCAAGAGATGTCCAAGACTAGCTGCTTAAGAGGGAAAGAACAAAGAGGCCAAAATGGTTGTTGCAGAGGCCTCTACACTGAAAATAGAGTTTGCTAATCTCGTGCAGGAAGAAGAATGGGTGTTTACTGATGTTTGTAGTTTTGACCCATCTTCTCATGAGGAGTGCATGTTTGCAGTAGACTCAGATGTTTGGTACTTTGATAGTGGGGTGACGAAACATATTACCTCGCAGCATAGTTTCTTCTCTTCACTCGAGCCTGCCCCTACAGGGAATACTATTACATGCACCAACAACTCCTCCTATCCTGTTATGGGAGTTGGTGAGATCATCTTGACTACTGTTAATGGTAGTTCTTTCACTTTGTCAGATGCTTTGTTTGTGCCAGGGATCAAGAAAAATGTGTTATTAGTTTTTGCATTAGCCAAGATTGGCTTGGTTGTGAAATTTGTTGATGATAGATGTACAGTTCATGATCGGTCAAATGGCAACATCATTATTGCTTCTAGCATTTAATGTCGTGGGTTGTATAAGCTCATAGACTATGAAAGATCTATAAATGATTTGGCATGTGCAGTACATGATTCTCAGGCTATGTCAGATGCAAAGCTTTGGCATGCATCCTTTGGTCATCTGAATTTTGCTAGTTTGCTACGCCTACAGAAATCTGAAATGGTGCCCTCTTTGCCCAAACTTGAGGCACCTGGTAAACATGTATGTGAAGGCTGTATTTTGGGCAAAATGTAGCATTCTTCCTTTCCAAAAGATGGTTCATTTCAGGCTACTCAGAAATTGCAACTTGTACATAGTGGTGTCTATGGTCCTATGTAGACACCTTCTTTTGGGAACTATCTATACTTGGTGACTTTCATCGATGACTTTTCTAGGCATGCATGGGTATATCCATTGAAGGCAAAGTCCAAAGTGTTTATGTGCTTCAAACAGTTTCTGGTTTTGGCTGAAAATATGTCATCATGTAAAATGGGCACCCTCCGTTCTGATCAAGGGCAAGAATATATGTCTTCTGCCTTTAATGCATTTCTGGCTGAACATGGGATACAACATCAGTGTACAGTGTCGTATACACCTCAATAGAATGGAGTTTCTTAACAAAAGAAGATGTCACTCATGGAGATGGTGAGGTGTATGATCAAGAGTCAGGCTTTACCACATGGTTTATGGCTTAAGGTTGTTATGTGTGCAGCATATGTACTAAACAGGTGTTCCACTAAAGTGTTGCAGTCTATCACTCCATATGAGGCTTGGCATGGTCGCAAGCCATCTATTCCTCATCTACGTGTTTTTGGTTTTCTGGCATATGCATAAGTGCCTGAACAATATCGTAGAAAATTGGATGATAAAGTAGTAAAATGTATTTTTTTTGGTACAGTTCTGAAAGTAAAGGCTATCTTCTGTATCATCCATAGACTAAATGCATTCTGGTTAGCTATGATGTTGTTTTTGTGGAAGATGTTATTCAGCCATTGCTTTCATGTACTAAGGAGACATTTGTTAGCTCCAAAGACATGTATGATACTTTGCTGCCTCTTTTTATAGGTGGACAGTCTAGTGCTTGTCCTAATGAGGCAATTTCTCAACCTTTACAGGTTTCATGTGATGATGTAGATCATTCCATTTTTTATGTAGATTTACATGATGCACTTGTTGATGAGCGAGCTGATATTGAGTAGGCAAAAACTATGCAAAAATGGCTGGTGCAGACCTTGCGTGACAGCAAATTTGATGCACCTCTATCATATTGTACTCGATCAAGCTCTCATAGTGCTTCTTTTGCATCGGATTGCTATGTTATGGCTGCCTCTAGTCTCTCTGATGAGACTGAAGCTATTTCATTTGATGAAGCACAAAATTATGAACATTGAATGGCTGCAATGCAATCTAAATATGATGCTATCATGAAAAATGGTACATGGCTTTTATGTGACTTGCCTCTTGGAAAAAATTCCATTGGCACTAAGTAGGAATAAAAGGTAAAGCATAAACACATGGAGTTCCAAGAAGAAACCAACAATTGCTTTACCCTCATCCAAAGTAGAGTATAGAGATTTGACTATAGCAACTCAAGAGGCAATATGGTTAAAAGTATTATATATAGATTTGGGACTTGTGGGTTCCAATCCTCACATATTTGGAGGTAATGTGAGTTCCATGCATCTAGCAGCAAACCCTATTTTCCATGCAAGAACCAAACACATAGAGGTTCATTACCACTTCATGAGGGAGAAGCTCATGGCAAAAGAGATTGAGATTTCTTTTGTTCCAACTGAAAAGCAAGTAGCACATATCATGATGAAGGCACTTTATAGAATAAAGCTTTGGAGATTTAAATTAATGGTAGGTATTCAATGTATTAGAGAACAAAGACCCAAGGATCACACTTTAGCTTGAGTGCGAGCTATTGGAACAGCAAGCTTACACTATGCTTGAGGTGGATTTTTCCTACATCAAAAAGCTATCTTTCGGATTACTTCAAAAAAATATCCCTTGGAGAGTTCTCTTACCTATGTTCATTTATTGTATTTTTTTAAAGATCTTTTATGGATAATTTACCAATGTAAAATCCTAGAGCTTTACACATGTAAAAGGAGAAAAAGAGAGCTCGAATTCCATTTATTTTAGGTGATTGATCTTGGTAATAAATTAATCACCTAAAAGTAGATTAAATTAGATCTCCACTTTTCCTAGATTATAGGAAAGTGAATTGAATCTCTTCAACAACTGATCTTGCCTTTATTTGAATTCAAAATCCACTTGTAGAAGTTTTGGAACACTTCAAGAGTCCATATAAAGACTTCAAATAGCTTGTACATTACATGGAAGCAATATACATACACTTATAGCCATCATTGTCTTGCTCCTTCATTTCTTTGCAACATCTTCTTCAACAACGGTAAACTTGTAGAGACTGATGCTCTCTCTACAGAGCTCCAAATTGGATGCCTGAGCATTCACTCAAAAGGTATTAGTGTCTAGTTTATGTATACAAATGTTCAAATCATTTAGTTCATATTGGTAGAAATCATAGGTTTTCTATCTCAGGGTATATCTCTATGAATCCCGAAAAAATAGGAGGTACCACTGTTGAGTGTCTAGTTCATTCCAAAAGCATATGTCGCTTATTTCTTGTAATATTGTGCATTTTATACACTCAACCCTATGTGTATCATTCATCCAAAAGTATTGTTTCCAATTGTAATCATGTTGGCTACTATGAGCATTTGAAGTTGATTGTTTCATCCAAATATAGCAAGTTTTTTAAGCTGGTCAATGGAGAAACCTAACTATTTTGAAACGAGTCTTTCTCATTGATGCTCCAAAGTACATAGTGGATTTTATTGCACTTATCATATGCCTATAAGGTTTATTTGAGTGTCCATAAGCTCACAGGCTGGTCCTATGCTAGTTGGCTAGACCAAACTTTGTCGCTTTGCAACTCACTTTTCTACCTCCTACAAGCTTCTCCGAGTTCTTTCATTTTCTGACATAGACTGGGTTGGTTGTTATGACACTACCATGTCCACCACTGGCTTTTTCATCATGCTTGATAGCTCATACACATCTTGGTTGAGCAAGAAGTAGCCTACTATGGACACTTCTAGTTATGAGGTTCAGTATAGGATAGCCTTCATAGTGACTATTGAGTGTGTGTGGCTCAAATGTCTTTTGGTTGATTTTGGTGTTGGTCAGTCTTCTGTCACCACCATCTTCACTCACAATCCGAGCACAATGGCAGTTGTGAGGAGCCTTGCCTTCCATGCTTGCACAAAGTACATTGTGATGCACTATCACTATGTCAAGCAGGGGTTCTCTTTCCAAGAGATCAATTTGGCTTATGTTCACACATAGGATAATGTTTTAGACCTTTTTAGAAAGGCTCTTACTAGGAAGAAGTTTGAAGATTTTCACTAAGCTTCTCACTTACTTCCTTTTGTGGATTGATCTCTTTCCACATAGCTAGGCACTTTCTTATACATGAGTTGCAGCTCCTTCTTCACTACATCAAGCATGAGTTACATGACTTACAAATGAGGATAATATCAAGCATATCAAGCCTGTAGGCTTGGGCAAAATGCACCAACACTCTGCTGGAGAGATCATCTTGGCATATGTGCCCACACAGGAGGACATTGCAGACCTTTTCATGAAGGCTCTGCCTAGGGAGAAGTTTGAAGATTTCTGCAAAGCTTTGGGCTTACTTCCTTTTGTGGATTGATTTCACATAGCTTGGCACTTCCTTATACATGAGTTCCAACTCATTGTAAGCGGCATCACTCCCAGGGTGGATTTGTTGATATATTTAGGTAGTAATGTGTGTGAACACAGTAGGACCCTTGGGGCACTTTTTCCATCTTTAGGAGGTTTTTCCCCCGGCTTGTATATATGCCTATAGCCCTAATGAGTTACTTATCTTTGTACATTCTAGTGGTAATACATTCAGTATTGTGTGTTGTGCTCCAAACTTCATCTTCTTCCTTGTGTTGTTCGCATGCTTCCGCAGATGTCTAACTCTATCTATCTATCGATCTATTTATTATCTATCTATCTGTCAATCTATCTATCTGTCAGTCTATTTATCTATCTATCTATAATGAGTGTTTTGGTGAAGTAATCAAATTCCTAAAGTGTACGAGCATTCTTAGGTGAGGGAAAATTAAAATTCAAACAAAAACTATGAGTCTAAATAGACATGCTTTTAGTTCTGAGATAGTAAAGCCATTCTAAGAGACATTGAGATACTTCAATGAGCATACATTGAGCTCCCGCTACCCATGTGTACTCCACTACACTTCCCTTGTATCATATTTTCATTAGCACATACATTTTGATACATTTCATAAAGTATATTTCTGTGTACTACCTATTGTTGCA
Source organism: Ceratopteris richardii (assembly GCA_020310875.1). NCBI lineage: Eukaryota > Viridiplantae > Streptophyta > Polypodiopsida > Polypodiales > Pteridaceae > Ceratopteris > Ceratopteris richardii. The sequence goes on from CM035421.1 coordinate 85,930,933, forward strand.
TCGTCTTCATTATAGTGTTCTTGTGGAATTGATTTCTCTACGTGTACTCATTATTTTGCTATACTTTAAGTTGGGATAGTAGTATTGGCGTTTCTATTACTTTTACATCAATTCCCATCAAGTTTGGTTCAATGGATCTCAAGATATACAGCATACAAGGTGAATGTGTTTGCATACCTTCTAGATCCTAAAAAGTCGGGATGACCCCCTTGACTTGTTAGATTCATTTATGAGTGTATGGTACAGATAAATTGATTAGATAACTTTCTTTAGTTAACTATACCACTCCAATTTGATGTCTTCAAAAGATCACTGGTCAATTCATACAAGGTTGTGAGATCTTAGTATAATTCTAAGCACTTTTATTCCCAAAATAGAAGGTTTCTTCACATTTCTTGCATATGCAAGTTGTCTGTTTTGATGGAAACATTTAGGAATGATGCTTCAAGGAACTTTCTAGTTCCAAATGAATTATTGTGAAGCTAAAGGAGTATATTAAGCATCCCTGGAGTTAACTTGGTAGGTGTAGAGGAAGTTTTGTGCAGCACCAACTCATCTCGAGAACCTATCTATCCATCTCCTCACATGCCTCTCACTCATGTGGCTGATAAGCATGGTTGTCCTCGCTATAGCCTAGAAGGATACATTTCTTTCTCGTTTGTTATACCTTTTATTAATTATGATCTACATATGACCATAGCATGCACATCCAAATGTTGAAAAATGGAAAAGAGAGGGCTTCTTAACCACTTGGGATGTATCCCTAATAAGTAATTTATCGTAACTTTTGTTGATAACATAGAGTGGATTATTTTCTACATCAACCTAAAGTGGTTGGGCAACCATTATCACTTCAATATGCATCTACAAATCTCCACATTAATTTAATTTTTCCGTTCACAATATCATTTTGCTTTCCATTGTATACCATAGTAAGTTAATACCTTATCCCCTTTTACTCTCAGAATTCTTTAATGAAATTTGAAGTAAGCTCACCACCTCCATTTATTTGAAGTTTCTTTAGATTCTTCACTATGCCGATTTCCATAAGTTATATCCATTCTTTGATCTTACCAAAGGCTTGAGCCTTATGACAAAGGAAGTACACCTAGATGTGTTTTTTTTGAGACTACGAACAATTAAAATTAAATAGGAATATCCCCCCTAGGTTAAGCTTCCTACCACACAAGTTAACATGTAAAAAATCTAGGGAAAACTTTGCTCCATTCTTGCTTTCTTGTGGGAATGACTTTTGTTATTTCTTTCCCATCATATACACTTGGCATGGTGTCAGGAGGAATTTCCTTCACATAATGATGCAAAGAAAAAATAAAAATTTGTTTTTTGGCCATAATTTCTCTGATTCTCTCATTTGAGTTTTGAAATATTCTTGTTGATGATGAGATCTCTTTTGTACTTGCAAGAAAAATAAGAACAAACAATTAGCCAAAAACATTGCATGATGTTGTGATGTGTGCTCTTATGTATGTGCATGTATGTATGTTGTAAGGAGTTTCATGTGTGTACATATGTATGTATGCATGTCCAAGTGTACCCATGAATGTGTGTTTGTTTATGTGTACATGTGTGTATGTGTAGTGGAGTGTGCATGTTGTTAGTGTGAGTTGTATGTGTTTGCATGATTTTGTGTGTGAGTAAGTGTGTGTGTGAGTAAGTGTGTGTGTTGAGTGAGAGAGAATGACTATGTGTGTGTGAGTGTCTATGTGCATATATGTGTACATGTTTGCGTTCTAACCTTTTTCATGTGATTTTGTAGGTACAACGTAAAGAGAGACAAGCAGAGAGAGGCATTTCGAGATGGCACCTAGTGGTGATGGTGTGGTACATAGAGAGAGACAAAGAGAGAATTGATGCACAAGAAAATTGATGAGGTGATGGAGGGTTGATGTGTAGAATAAACGCAAAGAGGAGAGAGAGAGAGAGAGAGAGAAAGAGAGAAAGAGAGAAAGAGAGAGAGAGAGAGAGAGAAAGAGAGAATCTTGCAGATCGGGGGTGTGTGCAACAAATAAAGAAGAAGAAAGGGTGAGAGAGAGAGAGGATGCAATCTCTATGTTGTTGCATAAATGGCGACAACGGAAAATCTAGATAGTAATGATGGAGGATGGATAGAGAGAGAGACAAAGAGAGATAGAGAGAGTGAGAGGGAGACTGACTGTGAGAGAGAGAGAGAGTGTGTGTGAGTGGGAGAGAGAGAGAGAGAGAGAGAGAGAAAGAGAGGAAAGGGAAAGAGGGAGAGGGGGAGAGAGAGAGAAAAGAGAGAGAGAGAGAAAGAGTGAGAGAAAAATAGTGCAATAGGAGGTTTTATTTTATTTTGTTATATATATATATATATATATATATATATAAAGCAAAATAGTTCATTAGAAATTAGTTAGTTAAAATAGAGTTATAAAATAATAGAGCTTTAAAATAGTAAAAAGAAATATACATATAAAAGAGAAATATAGAAAATAAAACGAACTTAAATTAAATAAAAAAGTGCACTAATAATTAAATAAAAGAAATGAAAGGTATATCATCACAAAAGAATCTAAATACTCTTGAAAGATATCATTCATCATATGTTGGAAGAGGATTGGAGCATTTGTGAGACCGAATGGCATAAGTACATACTCAAAATTCCCATACCTTATTCGAAATGTTGTTTCCCATTCATCTCCTTCTCTAATTCTAACAAGATTGTAAGCTCCTCAAAGCTCAATCTTTGTGAAGAACTTTGATTTCCCAAGGTGTTCCAAGAGCTCTAATATGAGTGGTAGAGGGTATCTATTCTTTATAGTTACTTTATTCAACCCAAATGGTCTACACACATTTGGAGAGTCCCATCCATCTTCTTGACAGATAGGATAGGGGCTCCTGCAAGAGAATTTGAGTGTCTAATTAAATCCTTGGCTAGATTCTTATCAATATTCTTACATAATTCTATAATTTCCTCTAGGGATATTCAAGATTTGTCTAAAGGGTTGTTGTGCTCCCTCTTGAAGTTCTATGGCACAATCAAAAAGTTTGTGCTCTACAAGGATAGCTACATTCTTCTTCCCAAAGACATCTTGAAAATCTTGGTACTAACTAGGTAGCTTTACTAGATCATCGGTTTTGGATTCTTGAGTTGGTGTGGCATAGATGGTATATGTTGGTTCCTTCCTTACTAAATGCATGGAGGCTTTGGCTCCTACATATATTGGGTTCTTTTGGATATCCTCACGAGTGGTTTTATTATCTCCCAATTGATGTCTAGATTATGTTTCTTTTTCTAGGGCATTCTAATGATAACACTGTTTATCACACTTGATATAACATTAAAACATATGTGGGAATCATGATCACCAAGGTGTACTCTTAAAGGTGTGGTTTCCTTGATAATATTCTTGGATGCTAGAGGTCGTCCATCCACTACTTCAACTACTACTGGCTTGTTCTTTTGAAGCACTAGAATCTTTTGTTTCTTAACCAATCATTCATCGATGAAACAGTAGGAGGCTCTTGAATCAACTAGGATTGTAAGGGAAAGGGTCTTCCTAAGCATGATCAACTTGATAGGGGAAAGACATGTTTCTATGGATGTTGCTGGAATTACAAGAAAGGGTTGTAAGGGAAAGGGTCTTCCTAAGCATGATCAACTTGACAGGGGAAAGACATGTTTCTATGGATGTTTCTTTGCTTTTCCTATGGAGTTAGAGGTTGGAATCTAGTTATGTCTATCTGTGTAGGTTCAAGCATAGGTTCTTCTCTAGGATCAGGCTGGAAGGGTTTCCATTGAAGAAGTCTTCCTTATACTTGTTTTTCTTCTTTCCTTTCAAAGAGGCGGTTATCACATGGAATGACTTGCATGATGTATTAATTCAAAATCTTAACCTCTAGAATCATGAGCAAAAGGTCCTTCACATGATCTCTTAACCTCCATCTAAATTGGCTTATAAACTAATGGTCATTCCAAGTGAGATCCCATATCAATTGTAGAAATTCTAGTGCATAGGAAGAGGTAAGGTAGTTACCTTGTCATAGCTTCCGTAGTTTTGTTTTTATCACTTGACTCTTGTCTACATCTCCAAACGTGGCGGTGAGCTATCAAAGAAACCCCTCATAGTCACAAATTATTATCGTATCCTTGTCCAAGATTGGGATGAACCATGATAATGCTTGACCATAGAGCAATGTTCCAATAAAACCGACCTTGGATGCATCAGTAGGGTATCTATAAGGCTGCATACGGATGTACAATTTGACTTGTTGCAGGAGCCCACAAAACTTTTTACAATCACCATCATATTTTTTGACATGCAAATCTTGGGTTTTTGCACAAAGGATGAACTAGGATGTTGCTTTACTTGAATACTTCCTTGACTTGTTTGAAGAATTCTGATTTTTTCTTGTAATTCTTAGATGAGTGCACCTATATGCATGGGATCTCCCATCTTGACTTGTGTTTGTCGATGTGGTAAGTGCTCAACTTGTTGTTGGAGACTCTGAAGTGATGTCATAATCTATTCATTAGTGTTCTCCATGATGCCTGGTCTTGGATAAAAGATAGTCTCCCAAATGTCAAGGGAGCACTAGATTGTGCCCTCTGAATATACTAGACAATACTTTAGACCACTCACGTGAGAAATTATACAAGAATGTATAACTAATACAAGAAGTTCCACAACCAACTACTGATGGGTATAGATAACCTAACTAGAGATGATACAGAAGATCCCACAACCCGAGATTTTTGGTATGAAACAAGATCTCTGGATAACAAGAACTCCCTTCAAGGAGATGAACCAGATAGAAGGAATAACTGCAAAGGAACTCATACTATGAGATTACAATAGGACAAAAGACGATGTCCAAGATATAAGATTAGACAAGACTAGAGCAAAGGACAAGACTAGAACTCGAACTAAAACTTAAAAGTACTTACTTGGTGATCATGAATCCTTGACCTCCCAAGGTTGGCATTAGCAAGACTAAGTATGTATGTGGCCAAGCCCTCCTTATATAGGTTTTAAAGGGTGGTTCATCAATGGTGATTATGAAGAGATGATGTCATCAAATCAAAACATGACCTCTCAATATCAAAATCAAGCAAGAAGACACTCGATCTTAGGGTTTTCGCATATCTTGGATGCAATGGAAGCAATAATTTCTCCAAATTCTAAATCAAATAATGAGATATAGAAGTCACATGGAATATGAGGTTAAGGATGGTTTCCTTGTCCATGAAAGATTACATCTAAAGCACCCAACATGCATAATGGACCTGTTCTGCCTAGAATGATCTTCCTGTAACAGAATAGAAACTCTTCACATGACAGGGCATTTGGATTGCCTTTCATAATCAAACAAAGAGTAGAAGCAAAACTCTGATATGAATCAAGAAGACCATTCAGAACGATCTGCACTAGTGAGCTATCTGGTATAACTTCATCAGCAAAAATCAGCTATTCCTTCAAATCCTTGATCTTTGTCAAAAAATTGTCCATAGAGTCACCTTCCTTCATATGCTCACTCTCGAAATGTTTTCGGAGGTAAGCAACACGAGCCTCATTCCTAGCTTGGTACAATATGGTAAGTGTATCCCAAGCATCCTTAGCTAATTTGCAAGAGGGAATGTCAGGAATAATGGAACGTTTGACATACAATGCTATCAATGCATAATACATCACTTCCTTCAGCCATGGCCATTGACTAAAATACCCTGATGCAGAAAAATGACTGTATCTCAAAATGTGGAACATAACTACCCTAATGAAGCTTATACTAGGCAACCAAAACCTGTATATATCTTTGGCACAAAACGATGAAATAGCCTGCACAAGCGCTATGATAGTGCAGTTGGAGACCAAAACAAGCTCACATCATGCTTCTCAAACCTGTAGACCTCTAAAATGCCCTGAGTATGCTCACCAAATTTTGTGCAATTCTAAGACTGCAATTGGAGATATGTAGATGACGCCCTAAATGAAGCACGGACCTACTGTGATACGAGTCATTGGATTTAGACATCTACGAAAGCATGCAAACAACACAAAAAAGAAGAAGAAGCTTGGAGTACAACACACAATACTAAATGTATTATTGAGTCTAAATAGACATGCTTTTAGTTCTAAGATAGTAAAGCCATTCTAAGAGACATTGAGCTATTTCAATGAGCATACATTAATCTCCCACTACCCATGTGTATTCCACTACACTTCCCTTGTATCATATTTTCATTAGCACATACATTTTGATACATTTCATAAAGTATATTTCTGTGTACTACCTATTGTTGCATCGTCTTCATTATAGTGTTCTTGTGGAATTGATTTCTCTAATTGTACTCATTATTTTGCTATAATTTAAGTTGGGATAGTAGTATTGGCGTTTCTATTACTTTTACATCAATTCCCATCAAGTTTGGTTCAATGGATCTCGAGATATACAGCATAGAAGGTGAATGTTTTTGCATACCTTCTAGATCCTAAAAAGTCGGGATGACCCCCTTGACTTGTTAGATTCATTTATGAGTGTATGGTATAGATAAATTGATTAGATAACTTTCTTTAGTTAACTATACCACTCCAATTTGATGTCTTCAAAAGATCACTGGTCAATTCATACGAGGTTGTGAGATCTTAGTATAATTCTAAGCACTTTTATTCCCAAAATAGAAGGTTTCTTCACATTTCTTGCATATGCAAGTTGTCTATTTTGATGGAAACATTTAGGAATGATGCTTCAAGGAACTTTCTAGTTCCAAATGCATTATTGTGAAGCTAAAGGAGTATATTAAGCATCCCTCGAGTTAACTTGGTAGGTGTAGAGGAAGTTTTGTGTAGCACCAACTCATCTCGAGAACCTATCTATCCATCTCCTCACATGCCTATCACTCATGTGGCTGATAAGCATGGTTGTCCTCGCTATAGCCTAGAAGGATACATTTCTTTCTCGTTTGTTATACCTTTTATTAATTATGATCTACATATGACCATAGCATGCACATCCAAATGTTGAAAAATGGAAAAGAGAGGGCTTCTTAACCACTTGGGATGTATCCCTAATAAGAAATTTATCGTAACTTTTGTTGATAACATAGAGTGGATTATTTTCTACATCAACCTAAAGTGGTTGGGCAACCATTATCACTTCAATATGCATCTACAAATCTCCACATTAATTTAATTTTTCCGTTCACAATATCATTTTGCTTTCCATTGTATACCATAGTAAGTTAATACCTTATCCCCTTTTACTCTCAGAATTCTTTAATGAAATTTGAAGTAAGCTCACCACCTCCATTTATTTGAAGTTTCTTTAGATTCTTCACTATGCCGATTTCCATAAGTTATATCCATTCTTTGATCTTACCAAAGGCTTGAGCCTTATGAGGAAGGAAGTACACCTAGATGTGTTTTTTTTTAGACTGCGAACAATTAAAATTAAATAGGAATATCCCCCCTAGGTTAAGCTTCCTACCACACAAGTTAACATGTAAAAAATCTAGGGAAAACTTTGCTCCATTCTTGCTTTCTTGTGGGAATGACTTTTGTTATTTCTTTCCCATCATATACACTTGGCATGGTGTCAGGAGGAATTTCCTTCACATAATGATGCAAAGAAAAAATAAAAATTTGTTTTTTGGCCATAATTTCTCTGATTCTCTCATTTGAGTTTTGAAATATTCTTGTTGATGATGAGATCTCTTTTGTACTTGCAAGAAAAATAAGAACAAACAATTAGCCAAAAACATTGCATGATGTTGTGATGTGTGCTCTTATGTATGTGCATGTATGTATGTTGTAAGGAGTTTCATGTGTGTACATATGTATGTATGCATGTCCAAGTGTACCCATGAATGTGTGTTTGTTTATGTGTACATGTGTGTATGTGTAGTGGAGTGTGCATGTTGTTAGTGTGAGTTGTATGTGTTTGCATGATTTTGTGTGTGAGTAAGTGTGTGTGTGAGTAAGTGTGTGTGTGAGTAAGTGTGTGTGTTGAGTGAGAGAGAATGACTATGTGTGTGTGAGTGTCTATGTGCATATATGTGTACATGTTTGCGTTCTAACCTTTTTCATGTGATTTTGTAGGTACAACGTAAAGAGAGACAAGCAGAGAGAGGCACTTCGAGATGGCACCTAGTGGTGATGGTGTGGTACATAGAGAGAGACAAAGAGAGAATTGATGCACAAGAAAATTGATGAGGTGATGGAGGGTTGATGTGTAGAATAAGCGCAAAGAGGAGAGAGAGAGAGAGAGAGAGAGAGAGAGAGAAAGAGAGAAAGAGAGAAAGAGAGAGAGAGAGAGAGAGAGAAAGAGAGAATCTTACAGATCGGGGGTGTGTGCAACACATAAAGAAGAAGAAAGGGTGAGAGAGAGAGAGGATGCAATCTCTATGTTGTTGCATAAATGGCGACAATGGAAAATCTAGATAGTAATGATGGAGGATGGATAGAGAGAGAGACAAAGAGAGATAGAGAGAGTGAGAGGGAGACTGACTGTGAGAGAGAGAGAGAGAGTGTGTGTGAGTGGGAGAGAGAGAGAGAGAGAGAAAGAGAGGAAAGGGAAAGAGGGAGAGGGGGAGAGAGAGAGAGGAAAAGAGAGAGAGAGAGAGAGAGAGAGAGAGAGAAAGAGTGAGAGAAAAATAGTGCAATAGGAGGTTTTATTTTATTTTGTTATATATATATATATATATATATATATATATATATATATATATATATATATATATATATATATATATATATATATATATATATATATATATATATATATATATAAAGCAAAATAGTTCATTAGAAATTAGTTAGTTAAAATAGAGTTATAAAATAATAGAGCTATAAAATAGTAAAAAGAAAAATACATATAAAAGAGAAATATAGAAAATAAAACGAACTTAAATTAAATAAAAAAGTGCACTAATAATTAAATAAAAGAAATGAAAGGTATATCATCACAAAAGAATCTAAATACTCTTGAAAGATATCATTCATCATATGTTGGAAGAGGATTGGAGCATTTGTGAGACCGAATGGCATAAGTACATACTCAAAATTCCCATACCTTATTCGAAATGTTGTTTCCCATTCATCTCCTTCTCTAATCCTAACAAGATTGTAAGCTCCTCAAAGCTCAATCTTTGTGAAGAACTTTGATTTCCCAAGGTGTTCCAAGAGCTCTAATATGAGTGGTAGAGGGTATCTATTCTTTATAGTTACTTTATTCAACCCAAATGGTCTACACACATTTGGAGATTCCCATCCATCTTCTTGACAGATAGGATAGGGGCTCCTGCAAGAGAATTTGAGTGTCTAATTAAATCCTTGGCTAGATTCTTATCAATATTCTTACATAATTCTATGATTTCCTCTAGGGATATTCAAGATTGGTCTAAAGGGTTGTTGTGCTCCCTCTTGAAGTTCTATGTCACAATCAAAAAGTTTGTGCTCTACAAGGATATCTACATTCTTCTTCCCAAAGACATCTTGAAAATCTTGGTACTAACTAGGTAGCTTTACTGGATCATCGGTTTTGGATTGTTGAGTTGGTGTGGCATAGATGGTATATGTTGGTTCCTTCCTTACTAAATGCATGGAGGCTTTGGCTCCTACATATATTGGGTTCTTTTGGATATCCTCACGAGTAGTTTTATTCATCTCCCAATTGATGTCTAGATTATGTTTCTTTTTCTAGGGCATTCTAATGATAACACTGTTTATCACACTTGATATAACATTAAAACATATGTGGGAATCATGATCACCAAGGTGTACTCTTAAAGGTGTGGTTTCCTTGATAATATTCTTGGATGCTAGAGGTCGTCCATCCACTACTTCAACTACTACTGGTTTGTTCTTTTGAAGCACTAGAATCTTTTGTTTCTTAACCAATCATTCATCGATGAAACAGTAGGAGGCTCTTGAATCAACTAGGATTGTAAGGGAAAGGGTCTTCCTAAGCATGATCAACTTGATAGGAGAAAGACATGTTTCTATGGATGTTGCTAGAATTACAAGAAAGGGTTGTAAGGGAAAGGGTCTTCCTAAGCATGATCAACTTGACAGGGGAAAGACATGTTTCTATGGATGTTTCTTTGCTTTTCCTATGGAGTTAGAGGTTGGAATCTAGTTATGTCTATCTGTTTAGGTTCAAGCATAGGTTCTTCTCTAGGATCAGGCTGGAAGGGTTTCCATTGAAGAAGTCTTCCTTATACTTGTTTTTCTTCTTTCCTTTCAAAGAGGCGGTTATCACATGGAATGACTTGCATGATGTATTCATTCAAAATCTTAACCTCTAGAATCATGAGCAAAAGGTCCTTCACATGATCTCTTAACCTCCATCTAAATTGGCTTATAAACTAATGGTCATTCCAAGTGAGATCCCATATCAATTGTAGAAATTCTAGTGCATAGGAAGAGGTAAGGTAGTTACCTTGTCATAGCTTCCGTAGTTTTGTTTTTATCACTTGACTCTTGTCTACATCTCCAAACGTGGCGGTGAGCTATCAAAGAAACCCCTCATAGTCACAAATTATTATCGTATCCTTGTCCAAGATTGGGATGAACCATGATAATGCTTGACCATAGAGCAATGTTCCAATAAAACCGACCTTGGATGCATCAGTAGGGTATCTATAAGGCTGCATACGGATGTACAATTTGACTTGTTGCAGGAGCCCACAAAACTTTTTATAATCACCATCATATTTTTTTGACATGCAAATCTTGGGTTTTTGCACAAAGGATGAACTAGGATGTTGCTTTACTTGAATACTTCCTTGACTTGTTTGAAGAATTCTGATTTTTTCTTGTAATTCTTAGATGAGTGCACCTATATGCATGGGATCTCCCATCTTGACTTGTGTTTGTCGATGTGGTAAGTGCTCAACTTGTTGTTGGAGACTCTGAAGTGATGTCATAATCTATTCATTAGTGTTCTCCATGATGCCTGGTCTTGGATAAAAGATAGTCTCCCAAATGTCAAGGGAGCACTAGATTGTGCCCTCTGAATAGACTAGACAATACTTTAGACCACTCACGTGAGAAATTATACAAGAATGTATAACTAATACAAGAAGTTCCACAACCAACTACTGATGGGTATAGATAACCTAACTAGAGATGATACAGAAGATCCCACAACCCGAGATTTTTGGTATGAAACAAGATCTCTGGATAACAAGAACTCCCTTCAAGGAGATGAACCAGATAGAAGGAATAACTGCAAAGGAACTCATACTATGAGATTACAATAGGACAAAAGACGATGTCCAAGATATAAGATTAGACAAGACTAGAGCAAAGGACAAGACTAGAACTCGAACTAAAACTTAAAAGTACTTACTTGGTGATCATGAATCCTTGACCTCCCAAGGTTGGCATTAGCAAGACTAAGTATGTATGTGGCCAAGCCCTCCTTATATAGGTTTTAAAGGGTGGTTCATCAATGGTGATTATGAAGAGATGATGTCAGCAAATCAAAACATGACCTCTCAATATCAAAATCAAGCAAGAAGACACTCGATCTTAGGGTTTTCGCATATCTTGGATGCAATGGAAGCAATAATTTCTCCAAATTCTAAATCAAATAATGAGATATAGAAGTCACATGGAATATGAGGTTAAGGATGGTTTCCTTGTCCATGAAAGATTACATCTAAAGCACCCAACATGCAACATAGTGGCTAGAACTGAAGTCGGAATTGATCCACCTAGTTGTTCAATTCCATGATACTAGGCATATGTTCAACCATGCCTTTCTCCTGCATCTTCTTAAGACCCGCATATTGAGTATCCCCAAAGCACTCATGCCAAAGATAACTTGTTCATGTACTTGCAATAGATTTAATACCAATATTGCATTGAAATTTTTGTTAATAAGTCTACTGACATGCTAGTTTTTGCATATGCACCTGCTAAGAATAACATTTTTAAGGCAAATACTCCAAAAGAGATTTGTTAGTTTCTTTGCATTTGTGTATATGTGTGTGGTATGGTGTAATGAATGCATGTGTATTCTCATTTGTGCATGTTGTTGTCAAAATATGAGATTGTATGATGACCACTAACTAGTCATAATGGAAGAATAGGAAGGTACACTAATATGATTGAATGAGAAAGTTAAAAAGTTAGGTGTGGTATTTCTTTTTTAATTTTCTTTGGCAATTATAGCATTTGGAAATATTAAATATGGTTACTTATCAAAAGCACACAAAATGTTTGGAAGAATCCCCTTTAGATATTATGTTTAATGGAGTGTGTTAATAACATCATATGCAAATCATGAGTGTGGGAAAACAACTTTATATTGTTTTCAAACAAATATAAATAGAATTAAAACTTTTGTATTCTATCATAATTGCTTGCAGGTTGAAGTTCAACACTAAATTATAAACAAGGTATAGGGAATTCATGCAAATTATATCAAAGATAGAGTCAGAGGTGTCGTTCTTGCTAATTAGCAATACACTCATTGGTTTTCACTATAGAGGATGTGCCTTCATCACCAAGGAAATCTCTCTTTTGGGAGCTAAAAAAATGCCACATTGAATTTCAAGCCAACACAATCGTATTAAAGAAGATGGATTTCTTCACGTCTTAAAAAGTTGGATAGATGAGCATGGAATAATTAACACGTGAAGCCTGGGACATGGGTGGTGGTGGTAGTGAAGATTCTCAAACGAGATGACCTTCAAGGCCACAAGGAATGGCTTGTTGAAGAAGATTATCTTGGTGAACTTCATTATCCATATTTCGTGCATCTTGTAGGATACTATAGAAATGCTGAAAATAGACTACTTATATATGAGTTTATGGAGTTTGGAATCTTGGACCAGCATATATTTTGAAAAGCAAAACATTTGCCTTGGAAAACACGAATGAAGAAAGTTCTTGATGTAGCCAAGGGGTTAGCATCCCCACATGATTGAAACTCACCGATAATCTTCTAGAACAAGACATGTAACTACTCAAAGCAACATTTATAGCTTTGGAGTGGATCTCCTTGAGTTATTGATAGGCAAAATATCTATGGACAAAAGTAGGCCAAGTGACTAGCACAAATTAGTTAGGTGGGCATGCTCTTTCTTGAGTGACAAGAAGAGAGTGATATTATTGGTTGACCCTAATCTGACTGGAGTTTATTCACCATGAGGGGTACATAAGCTATCATGTTTAGCTACACATTCCATCTTATATGAACCAAGGGTATTACAATGAATGCCACAAAGTCTTAGATGCTTTGTCCTTGCCTCAAACTTTTATAGATGAAAGCAAAAGAAGGGAAGATGTCTCCGATAACAAGAAGGTGTGAAAATAGTTATATGGTGGATGAAACTTTACACAATGTCTGAGATATCAACTATCCAACGCACTCAGGAATAAGAGGTTCCCACAAGTCACCTTTTTTATTTTTCTTGTCATTTTGGTTCATTAACCAACGTTCACATATGAAAAAGGAGACAATTAAGAAAATCAAAGAATCTATGGAAATAGAAATTGAGGCCGTTGTTCAGTTGCTCGATTATCCAAAATCTAGGATACAATTTTGGAAATGTTTTATTTGTATCCAATGCATGATGACAAGGGATAATTTCAATATTTTACTAGGGTGCAACTTGATCAAACTGAATCAATTACTTTTCTTAGGAACGACCACTTAGAGCTAACAAGCTAGTCAAGAGGGGAAATTCTTGGCAAGGTCTAGATATTGAGTTTCAACATTAATGCTAGCATTGAGATTTTGGTTGGCCTCACCCACTCCCCGACCACTTGTGCTTGCCCCTTGTACATGAGGTGAGTCTAACCAAAATGTCATAGTTGACGTTAATTATGAAACTCTATATCTAGACCTTGTAAAATCTTTCCTTGCCAATAACTTCCCCTCTTAACTAGCTTGTTAATTCTACGTAGTTGTTCCTAAAAAAATAATTTATTTAGCTCCATCAAGTTGCACGCTAGTAAAATATGGAACTTTCCCTTTAAATCTCGCATTGTTTACAAATTAAAAATTTTCCAAACTATTTTCCCATATTTTGGGCAATTGAGCAATTGAACTATGGCCTTCATTTATTTATCCATAACTTCTCTCATTATCTTAAGTATCTTCTTGTTCATATCTAAACCTTGGTTAATGGAACACTGAGAAGAATAATCACCAAAGTGAATCAATTACTTTTCTTAAGAACGACCACTTGGAGCTAACAAGCTAGTCAAGAGGGGAAACTCCTGGCAAGGTCTAGATATTGAGTTTCAACATTAATGCTAGCACTGAGATTTTTTTTGGCCTCACCCACTCCCCGACCACTTGTGCTTGCCCCTTGTACATGAGCTGAGTCTAACCAAAATGTCATAGTTGACCTTAATTTTGAAACTCCATATCTAGACCTTGTAAAATCTTTCCTTGCAAATAACTTCCCCTCTTGACTAGCTTGTTAATTCTAGGTAGTTGTACCTAAAAAAAATAATCTATTTAGCTCCATCAAGTTGCACGCTAGTAAAATACGGAACTTTCCCTTTAAATCTCGCATTGTTTACAAATTAAAAAATTTCCAAACTATTTTCCCATATTTTGGGCAATTGAGCAACTGAACTATGGCCTTCATTTATTTATCCATAACTTCTCTCATTATCTTAAGTATCTTTTTGTTCATATCTAAACCTTGGTTAATGAACCACTGAGAAGAATAATCAGCAAAGTGACTTGTGGGAACCTCTTATTCTTGAGTGCAAGAGATAGCTAGTTTCTTAGACATTACATATAGGTTCATCCACAATATAGCTGAAATCACACCCTCCTATTTCTGCAAATAGCTTTTATTGCTTTGCTATAACCTCTAAAAGTTTGAAGCAATGCCAAAGCATCTAATAATTTTTTGCATTGATGGTCATAACCTTGGTTCATATAAGAGGCCATGTGTAGCCAAAATTCATAGCTTCTAATCTACTTCAGCTAGCCATTCCTTATGGACTTGATGACCATGTGATTTACGAATCTTAACTAACACAACCATCCTTATCCATCTCTTCACAATTTTTTTTCCATGCTCATCTATCCAACCTTTGAAGACGTTACCAAATCCACCTTCTTCAATAATAATAAGCTAGTGTGAAATTCCAAGAGCCATTCTTTCAGCTGAGTAAACTTAAATTTCTTTGGGGGTTGAATATGAAGGTACATTCTCTACATAGGAAGTCGGCAAGTGTATTGCTAATTAGCAAGACCAACACCTCCAACTGCCTCTTCACTATATTTTGCATGAATTCACTATCCCTTTTTTAATACTCCCATGTTGAACTTCGACCTACAAGCAATTATGACAAGATCCAAAAGGATTCCTTCGATTTTTGTTTGTTCAAAAATAATATAAAGTTTTTCCCCACACTCATAATCTACATATGATGTTATTAACATGTGCGATGAAACATCATCTCTAAAGGGGATTCTTTCAAACACTTCATGGGCTTTCGACAAGTAATCCACATTTGACATTTCCAAATGCTTTAGCTACCAAAAACGTTTTCACGAAAAGAAATACCATGCATAATTTTGTTAGTATCCCATCTAATCACATCAGTTTACCTTCTTGCTTCCACTATGACTAGACAATGACTCGACAATGATCATCATACAATCTTCCATTATGATTAGAAAGTTTACCTTCCAGCTTCCATTATGACTAGATAGTGATCATCATACAATTTATGACAACAACACACAAATGAGAATACTCATGCATGCATTGCAACATATCACACACATATACATGAATGTGAACCCACAAAAAAAAATTATCTTTTGGAGTATTTGCATTATAATAATCCACATTCTTATGCCAAAAACACTACATTAGCAAAATTGAAAACAATTGAACTTCGAATGCAAAAATCACTAAGCTCATACATATTGTTCCTTCTTCTACCTTTACCTATATTTTTGCTAGAACTATCTATACTTTTAGTCTATGTTTTGGAGAAAGTGATATTATTTCGGAAATTTTGTAACATAGTCTATTGATATACGATTTCCCTACACTTTAAAAACATATATAGCATATTGGAGATTTTTTTATTCGCTATTTGAAGAAACCAAATAAATTATACTTAACATAGTCTATTGATATAAGATTTCCCTATACTTACAAAACATATAGAACATATTGGAGATTTTGTAATTCGCTATTTGAAGAAACAAAATAAAGTATACTTATAACTTGAACACGGCACTTTTCATTCTTTCTAGTAGTTACACTGATGGATAATGTTAGAGGTCATACTGAAATGTACAAGTCCTTTTAACAAGTCATGTGATGTGCACAACCACTATCAATGACCCAAGAATCATGCGTAGGAGAGAATTGGGCTCTAAGACGTATTTCCTGAATAGTCATTAGTGTACCATCATCTATCACAAAAGATCTAGACAGATGAGCATCTTGACTATTAACTATCAATAACTTCCACTCCACTTGGTTGAGTAAACTATCTCCCTATATTTATTTTTCTTTATCTTTCTTTTATGGAAGTTAGTAGAAGTTAGTAGCTGTGGCCCCCTTTTCTACAAGTTATAGGGCTCTTTTCCATCTTATGTGCGATGTAATTTTCAATGCTCCTCACAATATCGCTCTATTTCCCTCTCTCGCATCCCATGCCACCTAACGCATTACTATTTAATAAAGTAATGTGGTTCTTAAAAGAAAGATCTTCTGATGTTTGTCTAATATAAAGAAAATCGTCATTCAAAAAATTACAATCCCATAGGTTGGCTACGATTGAAGCACGACTACTTGCAACTTATATTGAAATGTACAGCGTTCGTTCAGAGACTATTCTCGGTGAGAAAATTGGTACATGTCCATAAAGTGTCATTTTGTCAAATGAATTGATGTCTACACACATGAAGGAACGAAACCGGAAAAAGAGTTTTTTACACACTTATATTCATGTTCACATAATCTATGATAATGATATTTGCCTTGAAACACTTTATCATGTAATCTTAGTACATCACTTCTCTTTATATCTACGATAGAAGTATATTCTATGATATTATGTTATGTCTTTATTCTTCAGTTCGAATCGGAACTTGTCAGCTGGACCGTGGAAGTTGAAATATTGTGATTTAATTATTTTAGACGGCTGAAAATTTATAGCTAAAACATCTTATCGATTTCTTAGGAACTCGAAAAATCATTAACCGAGATTCATTTAAATCGTACCAACATCATTACAATTTAATGATAGGATTGCTTCACTAAAACCTGTCCCGGAAAGCTGTATCCTTCGTGTCCAATTACGTGACCGTGAATCACCTTCACTGCAGAATCAGCGCATTTTCTATTAAATTGTCGCACAGTGCCGCTTTAATTACTGGGATTTTCTTCCAGCTCCTGAAAATTGAAACACGCATCTCAGAATATGTAGAAATGGGACGTCTAAGCATGTAAGGTGGTCGAAAGTACAGTATATCGTTTTCAAACTTTACCCGCTTCGCGGACGCATAATACTACTTAATACTCACAAGGTATTGTAAATATTGAAAGGCTGCACCGCATATAACGACTCAGAAAATGTATGTTTGCATGAAAAAGATCACATTTTCATTACAGAAAAGAGAAATCGCATGGGAAATGTATCTGTGATGATATATCTTACAGGCATCGAAACTGTAACGTTGAGCATTTCCAAGACGCTGGTAGCAGCCTGCTGAAATCGATCCTTAATGTCTTCTAGTTCTTTTCTTCGATCGGTGACTGTCTCCTGCTTTTGAAGTAACTCTCTCTTTATGTCGTCAGCCGTGTTTTCCATCTCACTGTACATTAGAATGAAATACGTAACCTTTTCTGAAGAAATCTTTTATGAAGCAAGTAACTGTACTGAGAATTAAAACGGACTTGATCGCCGGCTGCAAGTTCGCAATCATAGACTCTGTTTGGCGTAAGATGCCTGCAACATTACGCACACAGATTAATTGTGAACGCATCTTATTCTGTTTTCTCAGATGTGGATAATTTCCACTAAAGTAATGGTGATATTGCTATTCCACCATGCATATCCTGTGCTCATGGACGTCTTCCTTAGGAGCTGGTTATATTCTCACGATGAAGCCAGTGAAAATGTTTAAAGTTTAGATTGTGTCATGAAAGTTAGTATAGCAGTTAGTTTGCAACAGTTCAGACATTCCGATCGAATGATCAAATGATGTGTAGTTTCAGAACAAAGTACGTAAGAACATATATTTTCTGCCTTTTCCACGAACGTTTTCTATTTATTTTCCTTTCTTTTACAAACACCACAATGTACTAAACGAAAAAGGCTATGCGATTCGAGTTCCGATCTTTTAAAGATGAGAGATTCGCTCCTCGCGAGATCCCCTCACACTGTTGAGCATATAGATTTTATAGTATATTAGATCAGATAAATAAGAGGCATGATAACGACACAACGTTATTTGGTATTTCTCTGGAAATTATATAGGACGTGCTATGTACCGCATGTCGAAGACGAAACTGAAGTCATATAATGGATAGTCAAATTTTGAGGATCTTAATGCATCCAGTTGCGGAGAAACATAGAAATCTATGCAGGATGGCGAAAGCAATCAGCAGCGAGTTTTCTGCAGTGAAACTGAGCGCGTTAGGGAGTGTTTCGGCCACTCTTCCCGCAGAATGAGGAAAAGGAGCGTTCACTTCCAATTGTATTCCCGTTAATGTTGGATTTTTCCAGCTTCTCAGTAGCTTTTTATTATGTGAGATGCACTCTAAGAGAACAACATTGAGCTTTCGGAGACTGTAAATATGGTGTGGCTACGAAGAAGACGGAGAAAAACATAGTGCGAAAAAAGTGAGGCCACTGATTTCCTCTTCAATTTGTGAACATATTTTCTGGCAAAGGTACATAAAACATGATTAACATGTTGAAAATTTTCACAAGAATTCAGAAACTTTAGATCTGCAACCAGACGAGATAGGAAATGGACCGGAAATAATGTCACCCAGACTGTCACCGACGAAGTCGGATGAGTCAGGCCCGTGCTCGAAGGGAATGCTCTCTCGACGAGCTTGCTCTTGTGAGTTTTCTTCCTCGGCGTCGACCTGGTCACCTCCATCGGAAAGCGTGTCTCGTATAGGGCTCATCTGCCTAATCGTATCTTTCCTGTCGATAACTACGCTTATCGACGCACCATCCGCTCTACCTTTAATACAATTCTGCGCGAGGCCTGCACTTTGCTTGGCCTGGCTCTGCTGAAAGTAGACACTCAGCTTGTTGCCTTCACCGACGTGAACCCTGCTCATTCTGAGGGTATTCTACGCTCCCTGCATAGCTATCGTATAATGGAAAACATCAGCCAAACACCGAGGAACAATTTCAATCACTTGACTACCGTAAATAAAAGATGAAGACAATCATGTTTAACCGTTTTGCGCACCACAAGATTATTAGGTGATGGAGAATGCTTGATAATTAACTTCAGTTAATTGCGTTTCCTTGTAAACTGACTTAATAGATTGGAGGAACATGATTCAGGGAGTAAGAAACCAAAGGCAGTTTACAAAGTCCTTTGATAACCTTCTCATTTCATGGTGGGTGAACCACATCATCCCTTTCCATTATCAATAGAATCAATCGCAAGGGAAAGATTCAGTGCATACTCACATTTAGAATTCTTGATATTTTCACTAAGAACTCTCATAGTGAGGGAGTGTAGTTACCATATACAAAGGATCCCGGGTACCTTCTAAATATGTCTTTCCATGGACCATCTTCTGTCATTATAAGCGGCCAATCCTTCCCTTAGGTTTTGTTCGTCACCAAACAATTGTTGACATCTCACTAAGTAGGTCCCTTTACAATTAGCTTCAAATTATCACATAATGAGGGAAGGAGAAAAACATAAGGTTATATCTTGTTTGTTCTCCTTGTGTTTTGCACACCAAGGATTTCCTTCGCTGACCTTCTCTACCTTGGCATTAGTTCCTATTCCTTCTTGGATAATGGCAAACATCAGATTAGAACTTAGATTCTTTGGTAAGTGTGTCCATACATAAACTAATCAGAAAATCATACACAAACAAAATGACCTCTTTTTCTCCCACAAAAGACTCCATGGTATGTATTTCGATGATAGACATTATTGTAGACTTGACGTGTTTGTGAGATTTATGAACCCTTCGATGTGAAGGCTTCTTCACAAGTCACCTTTTTTTATTATTTTTTTTGTTTCTCTTAATTCCAAATGATAGTTTTGGATGTGAGAAGTATCTTACCTTCATAGTGTATTCCTAATGTACAAAACATAGATTTTGAGGTCATGCATGAGCAATCTATTCTAAAGACACCCCCACACTTATACGACTTGCATAAGGAATATTTCTTTGTGTTTGTCTATTTTATGGTTATCAAATTTGCTTTCTAGCTAGGTTGGACGACCATATTGATTCCGTGGGATAATAAGCATTTATCACCTTTGGGATTAATACTCACATGGTTTGTCAAAAAAAATGAAGAAGTAATTGACTAAAACTCATTCTCTAGCCTCCAATTATATGGTAAAAAAACATACAAATGTTCTTGGGAACTTCTAAGAGACAAGTGCAAGACATGTGTGGAGGAGGACATGACAAAGAATGATTTGAAAGCTCAAGTCTCTCATAGACCATGTATGTATTCAAGAAGCAACTGAATAGTCCAAGAGGTACGTTCTTTTCCCTCAAGGTATTAAGATCTCATCCAAAATCATTTGTTTTGCTTAATTCTATTCTTGGGATTTGAGGAATAGGTGTATTAGCAAAGATTGAAGGAAAAGTTCTTCATGTCCATTTCACAAGCATCCAAAGTGGCTCTTGTAAACATTGTTTTGAGTTGGTGGTTGCCTAGTACCTAATCAGTTTTGGATGCATATTTCTCTTAGCTCAAGTAGTAGATTTTAATTATTTTAATTTTTGGAAAGACCCTCTTGAAATCTTTCCAATGATAATAGACTATATTGGAAATAGAGAATATTTGACTTGTTTGTGCAAAGAATCAATGTTCACCTATCTTGTTTTGATACTTGAAAAGATGGAATTTATGGCATCATTGATGAACTTTTGATACAATGTGACTTCCAAATGTTGTAAAGAAGTTTTGAATAGTTAAGTGCAACACTTTGAAACAAAGGTATGACTATATCAAATACATCTTGTGAACATTGTTGGCTGAAATTTGCATTCTAGTAAAGGATAAACTGAATTCTCAGAAAATTTTACATCTCAACTTACAATAATTTTATTTTTCAATGGATGCTATAAGCGAAAAGCTTTAATCTCACTACTCTATCCAAAAAATATATATTTCTTTGCCTTGTCATCAAGCTTGTGACTTTGTTGTGATGGCATAAGTGCATATGCCCAACAATCAAATATGCACATATGATTAATCATTGGCTTTTGCTCATTCCAAGCCTCATAAGATGTAATGAATCTCAATTCTTTTGTAGGACAATAATTCAATGCATATTTTGCACACATGACCACTTCCATCCAAAACTGATGTAGAAGATATTTTCCTTCAACCATACATCATGCCATTTGAAGAAGTGTATATTCTTGCACTCTAGAACACCATTTTGTTGAGGTGTACATGGCACTATACATGAGTGTGCAATGCCTCTTTCATAAAGAAGATCATTAAATTCATTTGACTTGTAATCACCATGATTTTTGTAAAGATTCAAAGGCTTATTTTGACAAAAGTTTCAACAATAGGTAAAAATATTTTAAAGCAAGAGAATACCTCATTCTTTGCTTTCATAGGATACACCTAAGTATGGCATGTTGCATCATCAATGTATAAACTAAAGTATACATCATTTCTAAAATATGGAGGCTTGATCAGACCACATATATCACTATGAACAAGGTGCAATGTTTTTTTTAGCATGTGTAGCACGCTAAAATCATGAACCATACATTTGTTATCAATAGTCTACATGAAATCCAGCACTATCAATAGTAGGAAACAAAATCAAATTATTCTTAATATCGAGTATATATAATGCATTCTTGAAAGTGACAATACCTCCATTTGTAGTCATGAGTTGAATTCCTTTAACTCCAATAATAGGATAAAAAGCATTATTTGCACATACAACATGTCCTAACTTGGGTTTGTCTTTCAAATATGCAAAAAAAATCTTTTGCATGAAGTGATATGCTTTGAATCATCATTATCAGAAAACCAATCTGAATTAACCTCATTCACAATCATACATGTGGAATGTGAAGATGAATCATAATGACATGTAAAAACATGCCCAAACATCTTGGGAAACTTTAGCTTCATCATTCTTTTCAATAAATCTACAATAGACATGCCAAATTTTTTCTTCTTTTTGTTATGCTTGGCAATCTTTCTACATTCATCAATGGTATGTCCAGCTTTTTGACAATACTTGCATCTCTTTTTCTATTTTCATATCACCATCAAGAGAGGAAGAAGTGGAGGATGAGACTGACTCCTTGGTTTTGATGAAACCAAAGTTGAACCATACTTGCTTTTTCCCTTTTTTGTAATAGTAAGTGCTTGTGTTCCCTCAAGAAAACCACTTCTATTCACTTTTGAAGAGCCCACTTCTATTCACTATTGATTGCTCTTCTTGCAAAAGAAGAGACACATCCTCATCCAAAGTATATGTAGTATCTTCAAGTTGCTTTCTCAATTAAGCAACATCTTCTTCATTATGCATGCCATACAAAGAAGCAAGTGTATCCTAAACTTGTCTTGAAGTAGTGCATCACCAGATGTGTGAAAATATGTTGTTTCCCAGAAAGGGCCATCAATACATGAGCTTGAGCATCATTTACATCCCATCTAATTTTATCTTGCATAAGTAGAGAAGCCATAGTCACTATACTTGAAGAAGATCCTAAATCTATGACAACATGCTACATAGTAGAAGAATGGGTCATTTGTCAACATTTGCCTCTATGTTCCATAGTTGCTTTGCATCGAGAACATGTTTCATCATGTAAAAGCACATTCGATAGTTTGTCCCATTAAGCTTATCTTCATCTTGAAGCATGCCAAACAATTCATTGTTTCTTGCCGTCACACCAAAGAACTCAAAAGTAGCAAGATTGAATTTCAACAAAGCTAAAATGCAAGTTGAAATGCATCTCCCAGAGTGTAACTTTGATTGAATATTTGATTGCACTTATAGCTTTGAAAGACGGGTGCAACCCTAGCGCACCTTGTGGAAATGATCTCTCAGTATTGAACTTCATATTTCTATGTTCCAAAATGATTTGCATTGCTAAAAGTTCATGCATAGACGTCACCAAAAAACAACAAGTTGAGAAGGAGATAAACTTTCTCTAATACCACTATTAGGTGTATGATAAAGTGAGGAAGCAAAAAAAAGGTATATACATGAGTGAAGAAGGAGGTCAAAGCACAGAGAGATGTGATAGTTGGAAAAGCTCATAATCAGTAAAATGAGAATGACTTAAGTGAGAGCTATAAATGAATCCCTAAGTAAAAATTACCACTGCATATGATTATATCATTAATATGTGGTTACATGTGGAAAAACCACTAGCCAACACTATGAGGAGATGGTTGGATAAAATCCAGAGATGAGTTGGTGTTGCAATAATCCTACTCCACACCTACCAATGTGACTTAAGGGCACCTTAGTAGACACATTTAGCTTTCAAAATATGCTTTTTGACTCACTATGTACCTTGGAGCATCATTGCCAAATGTTTGTGGCAAAATAGATAACTTGCACATAGAGACTCTATGAAAAAACTTCCTATTTTGGACTTAACCCTTTCAAAAAACTATTTAGTTCTGACTCTATGATAACAATTGACCCAAGACCTTTAAGACACATCTAACCAAAGAGTTTAGCTAACTATTCCAAGTTATTTCACTAATTTAGAGTGAGTAAACACTGAGGAATGAGTTTAACAACTCAAGGGTATAATGAATTTATGATATAAAAGAAATGTAGTGGACTTATGCATACATATGTGAGCTCAATGTATGCTCAACCATGAGGCTCAATGGCTCTCTCTTCCCTGTCATATCCCATGACTAAAAGTCACATCTATTTATACACATAGAGGAGTTTTGAAATTTGAATCTCCCGCACCTAAAAGTATTCCCACATGACTTTAGGTGTTGATTGATTTGATTCCATCCACCAAATATTCATGGTTATGCTTCTTTTCTCCTAACTGTTGGAGACCTCTTAATCTCCAAATGCTTGATCTATACTGATCTAAGAACACATCTATATCAATTATAGATCAAACTTTACACAAATGTTACTTTGATTTACCAAATCATTCATGAAAAATTCTCTGAGTGAGAATTTTCCTTCTTCAAGAAGTCTGCTTTAGAAATTGACTTCAATACCTGCACACATCTTCAGATATCTTCAAACTAATGATGCGCAAGTCTTCACACTACCTTTGCGCAATCATATCAGCCATTGATTCTCCAAAAGAATCATTAAATCTTTGATTTGCTCCTTAAGATCAAAGATATGTCAAAAACTGTCTTCCAGGAATGACGACTTTGACATGGTCAACTTCTTAAGTTGATTTCTCATAGCACAAATCCCGTTTTGCTAAATTCTTTTAGCCATAGCTTCCTTACCTTCTAACTTAGATTTTGAATGCTCACTCATTCAAAACTTTACACTATGCACTGAGATCTAAGCAAAACATTGACACGGAAAAGTGTGCAACTTTTAAAAGTCTGTCTGCAGATTCTACATACAAATGTTCCTATTGATCGTTCTCACAGTAGAAAATAAATTAGATCATAAAATTCTGAACATAGCTTCATTAGCTTTCAGATTAGATGTGTACAAAAGGATTTCTGATCCACATGATCAGTCTGAGAGAACTCAGAGAAAAACTTGTCGCTAATTTTCTGAGTAAAACTCTCTACACATCTCTCTAAGACACTTGTCTTCAAAATGACTCTCTCTCATAATTTCTTTACATCATTGACTTATATACATATAGTTTTAGACTTATCCCGCGTCTATTCCATTACTTCTTATCATCCTAAGGACCATCTATACTCAGATTACAAGAATTTCCACCTATAATGTACATATGTATACATACTTCACTTCTGAGATCTCTTCACTCTCTCAAGTGTCTTCTTCCACTTCAATCTGATCACAAGCTTGATTCAAGATCTTTATAATCACCAATTTGTGATTGGTTTGTTCCAACAGCTCCCTCTCAATCACTAATTGTGATTATTCAATTCTTCTTCACTCCTGCCATCTCTTTGAACCTCTGTAGCTTAGGTCCATCCAAGCTTTTTGTCATCATATCTACAACTTGTTCTTTTGTTGAAGTATACATCACTTCAATCTCTTTATCAAGTACCTTTTCTCTCAAGAAATGATATTGAATTTCTATATGCTTAGTCCTAGCATGAAAAACAGGGTTAGCTGCCAAATACAAAGAACTCGTATTGTCTCCAAAAATAATTGGAGTACTCTGATCAGTTCCAAAACTCTTCAACAAGGTCTTTAACCATATTACTTCTTTTGCAGCCTCTACCATTCCTTTATACTCAGCTTCTGTGGATGACAAAGCAACTGTATGTTGCTTCTTTGAGCACCAAGAAACTAGTTTATCTCCAATATAACAGAGATACCCATGAGTGGACCTTCTATCATCTGAATCACCTGCCCAATCTGCATCACTAAACACTCTGATTCTTGTGTCAGAAGTAAATCCATAATACAGACCTTCACTTAGGGTTCCTTTGATATATCTGAGTATCCTTTGAGCTGCAATCCAATGAGTCTTCTTTGAACAATGCATGAATTGTGATAACACACCTACTGCATATGATAAATCTGGCCTTGTCAAGGTAGCATAGATTAAACTACCTACCAAACTCTGATATTTCTTCATGTCATTAAATTCTTCACCTCCATACCTGCTCAACTTATGATTTACCTCCAATGGTGTGCTTGAAGACTTACAATCCTCCATGTTAAATTTGACTAGAAGATTCTTCAAGTACCTCTCTTGTGTAACATATACTCCATGTTGAGTATACACAATCTGCATTCCTAAGAAATAAGATAAGTTTCCCAAATCACTTATCTTAAACTCCTTCTCTATTTGTTTCTTAAGTTCATTGATTCCTTGAGCATATGTACCTGTGACAATAATATCATCAACATAAATACACATGTATATGTATCCATTTTCACTTGCATTTACTTGCAAGCTACTATCTGCCTTTGATGCTTTAAATCCACAATCATTCAAGAACTTGACAAGCCTGTAATTCCATGCTCTTGGAGCCTGCTTCAACCCATACAAAGCTCTCTTGAGCTTACACACATAATCTGATCCAATTGAATCCATGAAACCTTCTGGTTGCTCCATGTATACTTCATCTGCAATGTATCCATTCATAAATGCATTTTTCACATCTAATTGTGATAACTTCCATCCTTTACAAGTTGCAATAGCAATCAATGATCTAATTGTAGACATCTTAGCAACAGGACTAAAGGTTTCATCATAATCTACCCCATAAGTTTGGGCATAACCTTTGACTACAAGTCTAGCCTTGTATCTAGACACCTTTCCATCTGCAAACCTTTTTGTTTTATACACCCACTTACATCCAATGACTTTCTGATTCTTTGGTCTTGGCACCAATTCCCAAGTTTCATTTTCTAGTAGAGCATCATACTCTTCTTGCATTGCCTTCTCCCAATTCTGTTTACCTTTAGCTTCTTCATAAGTAATTGGATCCTCTTTCTGTCTTCACAATGTAAGCATAATCTTTTGTTGTTAGAAAATATGTATCATAACTATACCTTATAGGCTCTTTCCTTTCTCTTGAGGATCTTCTGACCTCTGCACTTCTTGAAGTCTCAGCCACATTTGATTCTGGATCAAATCTTGGCCCATCTTCTACATTATCCTGCAATTTACTTTTATAGTCAACATCATCAATATCTTCTTCATACACATTTACTTTTGCCTTCCCTTTCCTTTGTATTTCTTTGTCACCTGCATAATCATTTGTTGACCCTGTATACCATGTGCTTTGCTCATCAAATGTAACATCTTTGGTAACAAGAAATTGCTTTGTAGATGGACTCCACAACCTGTAACCCATTTGTCTATCATCATACCCAATAAACACATACTTCTCTGCTTTGGGTTCTAGCTTATGTCTCAATTGTGAAGGAACATAAGCATATGATAAGCATCCAAATACCTTATAGTGATCAAGAATAGGTTTCTTACCCCACCATGCTTCATAAGGAGTTCTTCCATCCAAAGCTTTACAAGGTAACCTATTCATAAGGTATGTTGCAGTGTTGATAGCTTCTGCCCATAAGTAATTTGGACAATTCTTTTCCTTCATCATTGCTCTTGCAAATTCTACAAGAGTTCTATTTCTTCTTTCTGCAACTCCATTCTATTGAGGAGAGTACCTGCAAGTTACTTCTCTCTTTATACCTGCATTCCACAAATAATCATCAAACTCTTTAGAGAAATACTCTCCCCCTCCATCTGATCTCAACCTCTTAAGCTTTTGTCCTGTAATCCTTTCTGCATAAGCATGATAATGTTTGAATTTCTTGAAGACTTTTGATTTATCCCTGATTACATATAAAGTAATCCATCTGGTTGCATCATCAACAAACAACACATAATATCTGGATCCATCTATGCTATAGTCCCTTGAAGGACCCCACACATCTGTATGAACCAATTCAAGCATATTTGAATACTTGTACCCTGATTTATTGTATGAACTTTTGTGTGCTTTACCTAATTGACAAGCTTCACACTTGTACATCATGTGTTGCCCTTCAATTTTTGGCAAACCAAGCACCACTTGATTCCAAGACATGTTCTTTTTCTTGTCCTTGGAGTACATGGCTTGACTTGCACTCCTATTATTATCTCCCTTAATGTCCTGCTCAAAAGTTAGCATGTGTCCTAGCAATTGATTAAGATCAGGAGTAAAATGATCAAGTGACAATTCTATGGACAATATGAAAGGCTTCCACTTCTCATCTCCTCTCAGACCTATAAGTATTTGCCTTACCAACTTATCTTCTTTAATGTCTTCATCTACTACTCCCAAGCTATCTGCAATATCCTTCATCCTTGCCACATAATCAGAAATTGATTGTGAGCTCTTCTTCTTGAAAGTTGTAAATTTAGCCCATAGTGAGGACTTCCTTGACTTGGTTGTGTTTTGGAAATGCTCTTCCAAAGCATTCCAAACATCTGTTGCACTTTCCAATCCTCTAATGTGAGGTAGAAGATAGTCATTTACAGCCATGTAAATGATGCTCCTAGCTTGAGCATCCTTTCTCATCCAGGTCTTCAAATCTGCAAGCTCTTCCCTAGTTGGAATACTAGGATCTACAAATTCAGGCTTTTCTTCTTCTCCTGTAACGAATGCCATCAAATCTTTGCTTATGAGATGTGCCTCCATCCTCATGGACCAAGCTGGATAGTTCTCCCTATCTAGCTTATCAATCTACAAGCTTCCTCCCATCTTTTGATCTTCTGTATCTGCAAATACTATGATTTATGATAGTAAAATGTACCTTTGATATGAACCTTTAATCCTTTTTATCCTTCGAACTCGTGCTTTGTACTTCTGCAGATTATCTTCACGAATTTGTCCTTGTCCACCTTCGATTAGAAAGAACTTCACTATCTGCCGCAGTCGGGACTTCCAATGCCTTTGCTTCCCTTGTATTGCACCTTCAGCTCTGATACCACTGTTGGAGACCTCTTAATCTCCAAATGCTTGATCTATACTAATCTAAGAACATATCTATATCAATTATAGATCAAACTTTACACAAATGTTACTTTGATTTACCAAATCATTCATGAACAATTCTCTGAGTGAGAATTTTCCTTCTTCAAGAAGTCTGCTTCAGAAATTGACTTCAATACCTGCACACATCTTCAGATATCTTCAAACTAATGATGCGCAAGTCTTCACAATACCTTTGCGCAATCATATCAGCCATTGATTCTCCAAAAGAATCATTAAATCTTTGATTTGATCCTTAAGATCAAAGATATGTCAAAAACTGTCTTCCAGGAATGGCGACTTTGACATGGTCAACTTCTTAAGTTGATTTCTCATAGCACAAATCCCGTTTTGCTAAATGCTTTTAGCCATAGCTTCCTTACCTTCTAACTTAGATTTTGAATGCTCAGTCATTCAAAACTTTACACTATGCACTGAGATCTAAGCAAAACGTTGACACGGAAAAGTGCACGACTTTTAAAAGTCTGTCTGCAGATTCTACATACAAATGTTCCTATTGATCATTCTCACAGTAGAAAAGAAATTAGATCATAAAATTCTGAACATAGCTTCATTAGCTTTTAGATTAGATGTGTACAAAAGGATTTCTGATCCACATGATCAGAATGAGAGAACTCAGAGAAAAACCCATCGCTAATTTTCTGAGTAAAACTCTCTACACATCTCTCTAAGACACTTGTCTTCAAAATGACTCTCTCTCATATTTCTTTACATCATTGACTTATATACATATAGTTTTAAACTTATCCCGTGTCTATTACATTACTCCTTATCATCCTATGGACCATCTATACTCAGATTACAAGAATTTCCACCTATAATGTACATATGTATACATACTTTACTTTTGACATCTCTTCACTCTCTCAAGTGTCTTCTTCCACTTCAATATGATCACAAGCTTGATTCAAGATCTTTATAATCACCAATTTGTGATTGGTTTGTTCCAACACTAACATCACGAGATTCCTTCAACTCATTTCCATTTACTTTTATCCTTTGAGGTAAAGTCTATGAATTTCACAAGAGGTATTCATATGCACTTCATAAGTGATCCAAATGAATATGTAAGAAGTCCTTATCATTTGATCAAACATCTAGGCTTGCCAAATGTACCAACAGCTCCCCCTCAAGCCTAAGATGCTTGAGTCTTCAATTCTTAGGTATCTCCTACAATCCAATCATAGATTTGAACCCGTTTAGTTCGCTTCCATCCAATGATGTGATCATCATATCTGCACATTGCATATGAGTAGATACATAAGATAGTTGTATCTCCTTACTTACAATCTTTTCCCTAATAAAATGATAATGGACTTCTATATGTTTGGTCCTAGCATGAAAGATAGGATTAGTAGCTAGATGAAGTGAACTCATATTATCTCCAAATATGTATGGAGTGCCAAAATCCAACCCTAAATTTGTGTATCGGGTCTTGATCCACATAGCTTCTTGTGTTGCATTTTCTAACCCTCTCTATTCAACCGCAGTTAAGGAGAGAGCAACCATAGGTTGCTTCTCCGA
Source organism: Ceratopteris richardii (assembly GCA_020310875.1). Lineage (NCBI taxonomy): Eukaryota > Viridiplantae > Streptophyta > Polypodiopsida > Polypodiales > Pteridaceae > Ceratopteris > Ceratopteris richardii. Next base: position 85,961,289 of record CM035421.1, read on the forward strand.
AGACCAAGATATAATCTTTGTACTTGCAAATGAGAGATATCCTGATATGCTTCTTCTATCATCTTTGGAACCTACCCAATTTGCATGAGTGAATAGCTTTACATTCAAATCAGATGTATAGGGGTAATATAAACCTTCATTTATTGTTCCTTTCATTTATTTGAATATCATCTTTTCTACATCCACGTGAGGCTTGGGATGTTCAAGAATTGACTAAGCACACTTACTCGGTAGCAAATATCAACCCTAGTTAGAGTAGCATGATTCAAACTCTTAGCTAAGCTTTGATAGCTTGTGATGTCTTCGATACGTTCTCCTTCATGAGCACTTAATTTGTGGTTGACCTCCATAGGAGTACCTACAACTTTATCTTCTTGCATTTTGAACTTGGTAAGCATATCTTTAATATACTTTCTTTGTGTAAGGAGCATCCCTTGATCTATGTAGACTACTTCCAATCCAAGGAAGAAAGTGAGCAATCCAAGATCACTTATCTTAAACTCCTCCTTCATTTGTGCTTTGATCTATTTGATTCCATCAGCATCTGATTCATCACTTGTAAGGATTATATCATCTAGATACACACATAAGTATATCATTTGAGACTTAATTTTCTTAATGAAAAGTGAAGGATTTGCTTTGCTTAATTGAAATCCTTGGTCCTGCAAGAAGGTAACCAATCAATGGCTCCAAGCTCTAGGAGCTTTCTTCAATCCATATAGAGATTTCTTGAGTTTACACACATATTCAAGATGTGACTCATCAATAAGTCTAGGAGGTTGTGCCATGTAAACCTCCTCTGAAATCCAACCATTCAAGAATGCATTTTTAACATCCATCTGATAGATGTTCTAATTCTTTGAGGTAGCTACACTCATAAGAACTCTGATTGTAGGATTATTTGCCACTAGAGAGAAAGTTTCTTCATAATCTATACCTTGGGTTTGAGCAAAATTGTTGGCCAAAAGCCTTGCTTTATACCTATTTATTGATCCATCTGAGTTCTTCTTTACCTTGTAGATCCATCTAGATCCAATGATCTTCATGGATGGCTCCTTGGAAACCAATTCCCATGTCTGATTCTCTTGAAGAGCTTCTATCTCTTCTTTCATTGCCTCTCTCCATTGTGATTTCTTCTTAGCTTCTTCAAATGGTGATGTTCCCATCTCGAGTCTTCACATTCCCAATCTTTTCCACTGAGTGCCTAGTGTCATCTCCTATTTGAACCTCATGTCTATTTCTTGGATCCTCTAAGTCTGAGAGTAGACCCACATTCCCTGCTTCATGATTTGAACAACCAGAATCTATATAAAATACATGCTCATCTACTTTACCTTGCTTCATGGTCATGTTCATCAAGAGAAGTGAGTCCTCTTGAGTTTGCTCTTCACTATAATTGTTATAATCTCTTCTTCTTCTTCTATATCATCCTTGATTATTTGTATTGTTGAAGTTGTCGTTGTTGGCCATTGAAGTTATTTGATCTGCCTCTTGCACTTCCATAGCCTCCTCTATTGAAGCCTCTTCCTCTCTGATTTTTGGGGTTCCTAAAACAACTCTCACTTGTATGATTAGTTAGGCCACATATGGCACATGGAGAGGAGCTTTGAAACCTCCCTCTGCCTTGTCTAACCCCTCTGCCTCTTCATCTTGAACCCCTACCTCTACTTGTAAAGTTTGCTTGAGAGGTACTACCTGCATCATGAGATCTTTTACCCTTTCCTTTGCTATCTTTACTCTTGTTCTTATATGTGTATAGAGTAGAGGATTCGTTAACTTTTGAGTTGTCTCCATTCTTCATAAACTTTCCCTCATGTGTGAACAATTGTACCATGAGGGTGTTAAAATTAGGAACTTGCATGTCCATGTATAGGTCCATTGTTGTGGTGAAAGCTTCCCATTTATCATCAGCTTTGATTCCATTGATTACTTGTCTCACTATCTGCTCTTCTTCAAAGACTTCTCCGATTCTCCCAAGTTGATATGATAAGTCCTTCATTTTTGTGACAAAATCAGTCACACTTTGCTTGAGCATCTTCTTGAGTGTGGTAAACTCCATCCAAAGTTGGTTCTTCCTAGCTCTAGTGCTTGATGAGAAGAATGCTTCAAGAGCATTCCATGTCTCTTGTGAATTCTTGCAGCTCCTAATGTGTGCAAGTAAGAAAATCAAAACATGAGTTAAGAATATAAGACCTGGGTAGTAGCATCCTTTGAGCACCTTGTAGTTAACCTCTCTCGCTCTTCTTGAGTTGGTTGTCCTTTGCTTTTGAGGATTGGCATCATCTCATCTCCAGAAATGTAACCATAGATATTGCTCCTTTGAAGGTATGCTTCCATTCTAAGTGACCAAGCTAAGTAATTACGTCAATCCAATTTTTCAATAGATGAAGGAAATCCATCTCCCATGTTGAGTTGATGTAGCTCTAATACCAGTGTGAGGAGATGGTTGGATATAATCCAGAGATGAGGTGGTCTTGCAATAATCATGCTCTACACCTACCAATGTGACTTTAAGGCACCTTAGTAGACACCTTTATCTTCCTAAATATGCTTTTAGACTCACTATTTACCTTGGAGCATCATTCCCAAATGTTTGTGCCAAAACAGATAACTTGCACATAGAGACTCTATGAAAAAACTTTGCTATTTTTGGACTTGAACCTCTCAAAAAAATGTTCAGTTCTCACTTTCTAATATCAATTGACCCAAGACCTTCTAGAAACATCTAATTGAAGAGCTTAGCTAACTATTTCAAGTTATTGCACTAATTTAGATTGAGTATACACTGAGGAATGAGCTTAAGAAAAGGGTGTAATCCTGACTTTTTCAAGAAGAAGACAATGTGCAGATGAAGGTAGCTTGAATGATTCATAACTCAAGATCTAGTGAACCAAATGTAATCAAAATTGATATCTAGCAAGTAGACTTATCAATCTATGTATCCCAAGTTAAGCAAGTCGACTGATCAAGTATATGCGGAGAACACAATTGTAGAAGAGATTGTAGCAGAGAACACTAGATAGAGATTACCATGAACTAATGACTCAAATTGTGTGTGCTAATGAATGTATGATGCAAGGGAGATGTAGTGGACTTACGCATACATATGTGAGCTCAATTTGTGCTCAACCATGAGGCTAAATGGCTCTCTCTTCCCTATCATATCCCATGATGAAAAGTCACATCTATTTATGCACATAGAGCAGTTTTGAAATTTGAATTTCCCTCACATAAAAGTGTTCCTACACTTTAGGTGTTGATTTATTTGATTCCATCCACCAAATAGTCATGGTTCTTGGCTCCTAACATCACGAGATTCCTTCAAATCATTTCCATTTACTTTTATTCATGAGGTAAAGTCTGTGACTTTAACAAGAGATATACATATGCACTTCATAAGTGATCCAAATGAATATGTGAGAAGTCCTTATCATTTGGTCAAGAACTTAGGCTTGCCAAATGTATCAACAAACACTAGAGTTAAAAGTGTCCATGTACACGGAAATGGTTCACATCAAACCTACTTGAGGGACACATAAGTGTAACATTAGTAGTAGGCTTTGTTCAAAGATTATTGTCAAATAAAAGAAAGTTGAAATTCTCAATATTAGTGATGTATTGCAACCAGGAAGAAAGTCCCATAGACTATGGGATATCATAAGTATTGGAAATTCCTAGTCTATAACATCACTTACTAGAATGGTAAAACTTACAATTCTTATTCATGTAAAAAACCAAATAAAGGGGGCCTATGAGATCAATTTTGTAGAGAGCATTAACAAGTGCTTCCAAGTATCAAGTGATTATCAAGTTTATATGCATTAGCTATATGACCTAGAATAAAGATTCTACATGAAATTAGAGTACTCAAATATGTAAGTGGATCAAAGAATTACCAACTAAAAAATATAAAAGGGGATCTAAAGAAGCACAAGAATGTGACCAAGGATCAAGAGAAAGCATCATGATAAGTACCTATATTCTATCTTGGTGCCCAAGGCTAAGTATTATGAGCACATATAGATATCCATGAGCACGTAAATCATTTGAAACAAGTTGGTTGGTTTGAAGTTTAAGTGGATCTATTAAAGTTCATGTTCTATTCATAAGAGTCCATTTTGTTGGATCCCATCAGATTTCCATCTCAAATATGAGGAATTCATAGTTGGTTTAGTGAAGATGTGACACATGGATTCAAAGAAGTATCCATTGGTTGAACATGGTGGAAATATCTTCTCATTCAAAAATTTTCTTTTATGGCCAAGAAGAAAAGGACTCATCATCTATGCATACCATTTTTCATTGAATTAGAAATAGAATCTCTCCTTAAGACCTGATTTTGTCACATGGGAAGATTTGTTCTTCCGGTGCTTAGATGATTATGCATAGATTTTTTCTTCCAATGATAGTTGATTCTATTACAAAATACGGATGTGATGGTCCATATCTAAGGAATGGATATGAGATTATTCATTCAAAGTCTCTTTTAAGAGAAACAAGAAGTGGGAAAAGTTGCACTTGCATAGAGCTTTTAGAATATTATTATAGTGGATTTAAGTCTAGTTTACTCATAGAGGTGAGATGGATAAGCGAAGTTTTTCTATAGAAAGTAAATCTCGATTAGTCCTAGAGGAATATTCCAAATTGAAAATTTTATCTTTTAACTTTCCTAGATATGAGTAGCACTATTCTATCTAAGGAAATAGCGAGATTAATTAGTCATAGTGATTAGATTGAGTTTCACCTAAAGACTCTCCATGAAAATTTCTATGTTATTTGAAGAGGAATAGATAAATCTAAATTGTAGGAGCATCCACACCTTATTTGATATTTAGCCATAAGGATGATGGCATAGCATCATTTAGGTAGATTCATATTTATGGATTATTAGAATCTCTCAAAAAATGTTTTTGCATTCATATTGAAAATTGAAGGGGAAGAGAAAATATTCGACTTTGCATCATAGTGAATGGACCTTTTAGTACCTAGTTTATTCCAAAAAAACAAAGCAAGTAATTTGGGAAGAAGACAAACTAGACATTTTGCAAAGTTATGCTCGATAGATTTTGCAAGCCAAGTACCTAGATATTCCTTGCCAAGGTGATACTTAGGTATAAAAAACTTAGTGTAAAGATTCCATTAAGAAATTATATCTTTCTTAATAAAAAAGTAATCGAATAAAGGAGACATGTTATAGAGTTTCCAAGAGTTAGGTTTTCATTGCCATATCAATTACAGAGAAGTCATCTATATATGTAAAATTCCATATTTATCATGATTACAAGTCCCATTCTCTAGAAAAGAAACATCTACTTAAAGAATCACTTTGAAAAGCTTTCTGCATCAAAGCGTTTCCAAGGTCTTATATATATGAGTATAGAGGACCTAATATGTTCATTGTTTGAGTAATAGTTTGGAAAAGGGATTCTGTTTTCCCTTGTTTGATTTACACATTAATCCTAAGTAGGATGGTGACCCAAAAAATTTCCATAGTTCCATGATTGCTTAGCCAGTTATATCTCATTGAGTTGCATCCAAGGAAATGATCGTATTGAGATGCAAGCATTTTACATGCACCAACTTGAACATAGAAGTTCAATAAATGTTTTTATATTTTTACTTTCACCTATAGAAATGGTGTGTGGTTTCATAGGAATCATGAAATCATGCCCATACGCTTTTCTTTCATAAACGTCTTGGATGGTTTATAGCTTCATACGTTTAAATCCTTTGCATCTCACAATGAATACCTAGACAATCTATATCAAGGTGTTTCCCAAAAGAAGGATTTAAGATATAGATCCTCCATGTAGTCGGCTTTACCTAATTCATTTTTAGTTCCTATTCGTATTCTATCATAAGCCTTGATTTTAACCATTTTCCCTCACATGTTTGAGAATGAATTTATACTTTGGGAACATAAAAACTCATACGTGTGGATCTTAATTGATCCCTTAGTCTTTCAAGATACAAGTATAATTCATTAGATGACTACATTAGGATAAGTGAATGAATCTGTTCAAGCAAAACATGTCTACTTAACAAAAATGTTTATCTATTTCAATAGTTGTGTGTGTGAACACACTTAGGACTATTGGGGCACTTTTTCCCCTCTTCAGGAGGTTTTCTTCCTAGCTCATATATATGCCTATAACCCTAATGGGTCACTTACCTTTGTACATTCACTTGGAAATGCATTAAGTACTATGTTGTGCTCCAAACTTCTTTTTATTCCTTGTGTTGTTTGTGTGGTTGTGTAGACCTCAAAATCCAACAGCTGATATTAGAGTAGGTCACTGCTTCATCTCGGGCATCATCAACACCCCTTTGATCACAGTCTCTAAATCACAAAGAAATTGGTGAGCATACTCGGGGCAATTAGGAGTTCAATATAGCTTCATTCTATCGCCTTGAAATTCTGATTTGAGCTCATTTTCACCTCCTAACACACTATCACAGTGACTGTGCATGCAATTTTGTCCTCTTGTGCAAAAAATATATATAGGTTTTGGTTCTCTAGTACAAGCACCTCAAAGTCTACTAGAGGTTTAGTGGAGCACGATAGGGTGTTTTTGTTCAACTTTTTGAGATACAAACAATTTTGTTGCATTAAGGAATTCATTCACTCATCATGGCTGAAAGCAATGATGTATCTCGTATGTTAGCTATTGAGGATAAGTTTGATGATACTAATTACCCATTGTGGGCATATATGATGTGTCATATATTGGGAGCAAAAGGGATATGGAATATTGTGTAGGGTGCCAAAAAACATCCTAATACACCTATAAATAGTCATTGAAGGTGATGTAGATGTCATTGAAGATGATGATCTTCAGTCTCCTAGTTGTGTTACGGTTCCTACTACACCTAGATAGCTTTGTCTATAAAACATGCCATTGTTCCCCACATTCACTCTTGCAAGATATCAAAGGATGCTTGGGATACACTTACAAATTGATACTCGGAAATAAATGAGGCTCCTATTTCTTATCTCTGAAAAAAATTGGACAGTGAGCATTATGGGGAGTTTTTTTACAAAGATCAAAGATTTGAAAGAGTATTTCATTTCTATTGATGAAGTCTTGCAACATGGTTTACTTGTGCAAATTCTTAATGGTCTTCCAACATCTTATAAGAGTTTTGCTTCTACTCTTCAATTGATGATGAAAGGCAATCCAAATGCCTTAACATTTGAGGAGCTAGTCTTTGTTTTGTTGTAGGAAGGTCCATGTAGGAAGAACAGATCAATTATGTGTGTTGCATAATAAGATGTTTTAGCTAGCCAAAAGGGCAAAGGTAAATGGAGCTCATCCATTAGTAAGAAAAAACATGTTGATGCTACAAAAACAAAGTAGGAAGACAAAGATAAAAAGAAAACTGAAACGAAGAAACATTTTTGCAAATACTATAAGGAAAATGATCTTATCATAGAGAGTTGTCTAAGGCAAAGAAGAAAGAGGCTAGAATGGTAGTTGTTGAGGCCTCTACACCTAAAACAAAATCTGTTAAGCTTGTTCAAAATGAAGAATGGGGATTTACTACTGCTTGCATCTATGACCCATCTTCTCATGAGCACTATACATCTCTAGTAGAATTAGATGTTAAAAACTTTCATAGTGGGCAACCAAAGGTATTACCTCACATCGCAGTTTCTTTAGTTCACTTGAGTCTGCCCCTACAAGGAATATTGCTACATGTGCTAAAAACTCCTCTTATCATGTGGCCTTAGCAAGTTCACTCTAACTACTATTGATTACATTTCTTTCACATTGTCAAATGCTTTATGTGTGTCGGGGATCAATAAAAATATATTCTGAGTTCTAGCATTAGCCAAGATTGGTTTTTTTTGCCAAATTTTTAATCGCATATGTAAATTTCATGATCTCTCAATGGTGATGTTATTATTGCTTCTGGCATTTTATGTCCCGGGCTATATAAGCTCATAGAATATGCAAAATATGTGAATGATTCAACATGTGCAGTTCAAAATTCTCATGCTATTTGAGATGCAAAGCTTTGGCATGCACACTTTGGTCATCTAAAAGGTACCTTGTACATGTCTCTAAAGGCCATGTTTTGGGAAAAACAAAGTGTTCCGCCTTCCCAAAAGATGGTTCAATTCAAGTTGCTTACTTGTTCATAATGATGTATGTGATCCTATGCAGACACCTTGATTTGGGAATTACTTTTACTTCGTGACTTTTATTGATGACTTCTCTAGCCATGCATGGGTGTATCCATTCAAAGCAAATTCCAAAGTGTTTATGTGCTTCAAAGAGTTCCATTTGTGATGAAATTTACATTATGCACTTTTTGATGAGAGGTGTGACATAGAAGAGGCTAAAACTATGCTTAAATGGCTAGAGTAGACTTTCCAAGATAGCAAATCAAATGCAACTTTGGCATAACATACTCATTCATGTTATCATAGTGCTTCCTTTGCATTAAATTGCTATTCAATGGTTGTCGCTAGTCTTAGTGATGAGAATAAGACTATTTGTTTTGATAAATCACAAAATTAAGAAAATTGTTGGTTGGTATGCAATCACAATATGATCTTATTATAAAGAATGGCAGTTGGTCTTTATTGTGATTTGCCTCCATGCAAAAAATGCCATTGGCACTAAATGGGTATACAACTTGAAACATAAGCTTGATGGAACAATTGAAAACCATAAAGCTAAGGTTGTTTCCAAAGGTTATGCTCAAGAGTGAGGCATTGATTTTGATAAGACCTTTCCTTCCCCATGTTCAATGACCACATTTCGTAACATTTGTGCACTTGCAACTCATCATGGTTGGAATGCACAGTAGTTGGAATTAAAAATGGATTTCTAAATGGTGATTTACATGAAGGTGTATGTTCTTCAGCCTTGTTGTTTTATGCAAAACGGGCATGAAAACAAAGTACGGAGGTCGAAAAATGCATTATATGGTTTGAGGCAAGCACCATGTGCTTGGAATGAGAAGATAGATGCCTACTTGGTAGTAGATATTTTTGAGAATAGCCCAACTAAGAGCATCTTATATGTTAAGTATGTAGATGATGTATTTATAATCATTTTAGTATGTGTTGATGATATGCTACCCAGTGGTCCTAATGAGAAGCATATTGCTCAATTTAAGGCTGATTTGCATGGCTTTTTTGACATTTCAGATTTGGGGTATTTTCATCATTATTTGGACATTGATTTTATGCAAGTTGATGGAATATATGTTTGTGTAAAACAAAATATATTAAGACATTATTGTAGTGTTTTAGCCTTGAAGATTAAAAATCTATTGCCACTCCCAATGAAACAAGTTTACAATTGAGTCTTCATGATGTTGGAGATGCATTTCATGTTGTTCTCTATCAGTAGGCATTTGATGCTTGATTTACTTATGCATAATGCAGCATGATGTTCGGTTTTTTGTCTCTCATATGAACAAGTTTATGCATTTCCTAAGTGCCAAGCACTGGTAGGCAGTTAAGCATGTCTTTTGCTAATTGAGTGCTACTCCATTAATTGGATTGTTTTATCCCAAAGGAGGATCATTTCTACCAAATTTACATGCTTTTTTGTTGGAACATCAAGCTTACACTATGCTCTGACTTTCTATTACCACATATTTGTTGATATATTTAGGTAGTGATGTCTATGAACACTCTAGGACCGTTTGGGCACTTTTTTCCCTCTTTAGGAGGTTCCCCCTCCCCCCCCCTTGTATATACACCTACTGTCCTAATGGGCTACTTATCTTTGTACATTCTAGTGGTAATACATTCAGCATTGTGTGTTGTGCTCCAAGCTTCTTCTTCTTCCTTGTGTTGTTCATGTGCTTCCATAGACATCTAACTCCAACAATTGGTATCAGAGCAGGTCATCGCTTCATCTAAGGCGTTGTTTACACCTCTCCGATTGCAGTCTCAAAATCGCATGAAATTTGGTAAGCATACTCAGGGTGTTTCAAAAATCAAAACAGCTTCGGCATGTGGTGCCAAAATCATGATCTGAGCTTGTTTCAGCCTCCAAACACACTATCATAGCACGTGTATAGGCTATTTTGTCTTTTTGTGCCAAAGGTATATACCAATTTTGGTTTGCTTATATAAGCATCTTGAATTCTACTACAGGTTTAGAAGAATTCATCTAGGCAGTTATGTTCAACTTTTTGAGATACAATCAATTTTCTGCATCAAGGTATTTTAGCCACCAGCCATGGCTGAAAGCAGTGATGTATTCCGTATGTTGGTTGTTGAAGATAAGTTGGATGGTACCAACTACCCATTGTGGACTTATATGATGCCTCATGTATTGGTCGCAAAATGACTATGGAATATTGTGCAGGGTAATGAAAGACATCATGTTACACCTCTGAATATAGGTATTGCAAATACAGGCGATGGAGGTGATGGAGATGGTGTCAAAGATGATGATATTCTGCACATTCTTGCTCGTGCTTCTGTTTCTATTGCACCTACTACAGAGAAAATTTGTTAGGATGGCAAAGATGCTCACGCACATGCCATTATCCCTCACATTCACTCTTGGAGAATAGCTAAGGATGCTTGGGACACACTTACCACATTGTATCAGGCTAGGAATGAGGCTAGTATTGCTTACCTATGAAAACAATTGGAGAGTGAGCACATGAATGAAGGTGATTCTATGGACATTTTTCTCACAAACATCAAGGATTTGAAAGAAGAGTTGATTTCGGCTAATGAAGTTATACCAAATAGCTCACTTGTGCAGACTGTTCTAAATGGTCTTCCTGACTCATATCAGAGTTTTGCTTCTACTATTTGTTTGATGATGAAAGGAAATCCAAATGCCTTGTCATTTGAGGAGTTAGTCTCTCTTCTGTTGCAGGAAGATCAGTCTAGGGAAAATAGGTTTATTATGCATGTTGCACATCAAGCTTTTGTGGCTAGTCAAAAGGGCAAAGGTAAATGGAGCTCTTCTACTAGTAAGCAAAAATCTTCAAATGTTGCACATTCAATTGGAAGAAGGAAGACAAAGATGAGAAGAAATCAGAAAAGCAAAAATTGGTTTGAAAATACTATAAAGCAAATGATCATGTCATCAAGAGATGTCCAAGACTAGCTGCTTAAGAGGCAAAGAACAAAGAGGCCAGAATGGTTGTTGCAGAGGCCTCTACACTGAAAATAGAGTTTGCTAATCTCGTGCAGGAAGAAGAATGGGTGTTTACTGATGTTTGTAGTTTTGACCCATCTTCTCATGAGGAGTGCATGTTTGCAGTAGACTTAGATGTTTGGTACTTTGATAGTGGGGTGACGAAACATATTACCTCGCAGCATAGTTTCTTCTCTTCACTCGAGCCTGCCCCTACAGGGAATACTATTACATGCACCAACAACTCCTCCTATCCTGTTATGGGAGTTGGTAAGATCATCTTGACTACTGTTAATGGTAGTTCTTTCACTTTGTCAGATGCTTTGTTTGTGCCAGGGATCAAGAAAAATGTGTTATCAGTTTTTGCATTAGCCAAGATTGGCTTGGTTGTGAAATTTGTTTATGATAGATGTACAGTTCATGATCGGTCAAATGGCAACATCATTATTGCTTCTAGCATTTAATGTCGTGGGTTGTATAAGCTCATAGACTATGAAAGATCTGTAAATGATTTGGCATGTGCAGTACATGATTCTCAGGCTATGTCAGATGCAACGCTTTGGCATGCATCCTTTGGTCATCTGAATTTTGCTAGTTTGCTACGCCTACAAAAATCTGAAATGGTGCCCTCTTTGCCCAAACTTGAGGCACCTGGTAAACATGTATGTGAAGGCTGTATTTTGGGCAAAATGTAGCATTCTTCCTTTCCAAAAGATGGTTCAGTTCAGGCTACTCAGAAATTGCAACTTGTACATAGTGATGTCTATGGTCCTATGTAGACACCTTCTTTTGGGAACTATCTATACTTGGTGACTTTCATCGATGACTTTTCCAGGCATGCATGGGTATATCCATTGAAGGCAAAGTCCAAAGTGTTTATGTGCTTCAAACAGTTTCTGGTTTTGGCTGAAAATATGTCATCATGTAAAATGGGCACCCTCCGTTCTGATCAAGGGCAAGAATATATGTCTTCTGCCTTTAATGCATTTCTGGCTGAACATGGGATACAACATCAGTGTACAGTGTCGTATACACCTCAATAGAATGGAGTTTCTTAACAAAAGAACATGTCACTCATGAAGAAGGCGAGGTGTATGATCAAGAGTCAGGCTTTACCACATGGTTTATGGCTTAAGATTGTTATGTGTGCAGCATATGTACTAAACAGGTGTTCCACTAAAGTGTTGCAGTCTATCACTCCATATGAGGCTTGGCATGGTCGCAAGCCATCTATTCCTCATCTGTGTGTTTTTGGTTTTCTGGCATATGCATTAGTGCCTGAACAATATCGTAGAAAATTGGATGATAAAGTAGTAAAATGTATTTTTTTTTGGTACACTTCTGAAAGTAAAGGCTATCTTCTGTATCATCCATAGACTAAATGCATTCTGGTTAGCTATGATGTTGTTTTTGTGGAAGATGTTATTCAGCCATTGCTTTCATGTACTAAGGAGACATTTGTTAGCTCCAAAGACATGTATGATACTTTGCTACCTCTTTTTATAGGTGGACAGTCTAGTGCTCATCCTAATGAGGCAATTTCTCAACCTTTACAGGTTTCATGTGATGATGCACATCATTCCATTTTTTATGCAGATTTACATGATGCACTTGTTGATGAGCGAGCTGATATTGAGTAGGCAAAAACTATGCCAAAATGGCTGGTGCAGACCTTGCGTGACAGCAAATTTGATGCACCTCTGTCATATTGTACTCGATCAAGCTCTCATAGTGCTTCTTTTGCATCGGATTGCTATGTTATGGCTGCCTCTAGTCTCTCTGATGAGACTGAAGCTATTTCATTTGATGAAGCACAAAATTCTGAACATTGAATGGCTGCAATGCAATCTAAATATGATGCTATCATGAAAAATGGTACATGGCTTTTATGTGACTTGCCTCTTGGAAAAAATTACATTGGCACTAAGTAGGAATAAAAGGTAAAGCATAAATCTTGGAGCAAGACAATCATCAAATTGTGATTATACAAAGGGCAGAAGTAAATACATGAAGAGAAGATTGAAGATCAATGTCATGAATTGAAGGAAAGAATCAGATAGTAAAGCTCTTTAATCAAATGTACATTAGTTCTTTTAAGATACTTCAATATACTTGAAGTAGTTACGAGTTAGGACTTGTATATATATTAAAGTACATGTTTGTAGTAGAGAGATATAGAGAGATATAGAGAAGAGAGTTGAGATGATTTAGTTGATGTACATTGTACAAATCAACCATCAGATGTATGAAGAAAATAGATAAGTGAAAAGTTCAGAAATGGCGCGTCGATCTTCTCTCCCATTCTCCTTCTGTGTTTAATCTTTTGAGAAATCCTTTTGCATGTATCTAAGTCAATAGCTAATCTATCTATGACTAGAATTTGAGAGGCTAATTGCAATCAGGCTGAGAGCATTTAGTTTAGGAACATTCATATATGAAGATGTTCTGAGAGTCGTAAAAATTGGCGCAGATTTCATGTTCAGAGAAATGAACATTGCTCAGTGCACAGTGTAAAGTTTTACACAAGTGAGGGCTCAAAATCTAAGTTGAGAGGTAAGCCATCTATGGCTAAAAGATCTTGATCAAACGGGATTTACTTTGGAAGAACCAGTGTTAAGAAATTACATGTGTCAAAGTCGCCATTGCAAAGAAGCTGTTTCAGACATAGGTAAAGTGTTTCACACATTTCTCACAGTATACTCAATCATTTTGAGAAATTTAACTTGGAATAGTTGCGCAACCTTAAGGCAAAGCATTGTGCAAAGTTTTATTAAAAACTTTACAGGATTGATTAGTCAATGAGTGATTAATCTGCAGCAGACTTTCCAGGAAGTTTCAGTTTTCAACAGTTAGCCAAAATTCTGATAATTTGGTGATTGTTTTCTAAATTAAGTGGAGTCAGAAGTTGTTCTTGATATAGAGGAGTTCTAAATTCAAGTACAACTTGTTCTTTTGGAGATTAACACTCTCCATCAGTGGTATCAGAGCAGGATATGTCAAAATTGAAGTGAAGAAGACTCCGACTACTGTAGAAACACAAATCTTCACATCTCGAAGGTGCAAAGGGATAAAAGTTGAAGAAAACTTGAAGGTAGACACATTGAAGCTATCAAAAGGATCAGAAGAAGTAGATTCAAAGTCAAGGTACATTTATTTCTCATAAAGATTAAAGAATTGGCAATACAGGTAAAGAAACAATGGGAGATAGTTTCCAAATTGAAAAATTGGATAGAGAGAACCATCCAGCTTGGTCTATGAGAATGGAAGCTCATCTGATGAGCAAAGATTTGATAGCATACATTACAGGTGAAGAAGAGAAGCCTCAGTTCAGAGATCCTAGTGTTCCAACTAGGGAAGAATTGTCAGATTTAAAGAATTGGATGAAGAAGGATGCTCAAGCAAGGAGCATAATCTACATGGCAGTCAATGACTATTTGCTTCCTCACATTAGAGGACTTGAAAGTGCAAGTGACATTTGGAATGCTTTGGAAGAGCATTTCCAAAACACAACCAAATCAAGGAAGGCTTCACTATGGGCAGAATTTACTACTTTCAAAAAGAAGGCCTCACAATCAATCTCTAATTATGTGACAAAGATGAAGGATATTGCAGATTCTCTAGGTGCAGTGGATGAAGATATTGAAGAAGATAAATTGGTAAGACAAATTCTCACAGGGCTAAGAGGAGATGAGAAGTGGAAGCCTTTTATTTTATCTACAGAACTTTCATTAGATCACTTTACTCCTGATTTGAATCAATTGTTAGGTCATATGCTAACTTTTGAGAATGATGTCAAAGGAGATGTTGATAAGAGTGCAGGTCATGCAATGTACTCTAAAGATAAGAAGAAAGCTAACAAAGGAAAGCAACAATCAGGTGAAGAAGAAGGTACCTCAAACCAAGCAAATTTCATAAGAGGGAAAGGAAATGGCGGAAGTAGAGGAAGAGGCAGAAACAACAAAGATAATGCAAGAGCTTGTTGGATATGTGGTAAGACCAATCCTCTATCTCATGATTGTTGGCACAATAATCAGAACAATGGTAATTATCAGAACTTTAATCAAAGAGCAAGAGGTGGTAGATTTCAGAGAGGAAACTTCAGAGGTAGAGGTGGTAGGAATTCTTTAGGAAGAGGTGGAGGAAGAAGCTTCCAAAATCAATCCTATAATAACACCTACTACAACTATGCATCAGATCAGAAGGAGGATTCGACTCTCATTATGAATGCAACATATGAAACCTCACATGAGGACATGAGAGTGTTCTACATTGATTCAGGATGTAGTAATCATTTAAGTGGAAATATTGCTTTGATGACTGATTTAGATCATAATGCATTTAACCATACAGTTCAGACAGGTGATAATACAAAGCATAAACTAAAGTCAATTGGTTCAGTCAAAGCTAAGGATGGGAGCACTCTTCTGAGTAAGGTTCTTTATGTTCCCACAATTCCAAAGAATTTGATCAGTGTAGGTCAAATTGTGGAAAAAGGATATGAGGTAAGATTCACCAATGATGGAGTCTATGTTGAAGACCCTAGTCAAGGGTATAAACAGGTTGTTACAGGAAAGAAAGAAGGAAGGCTCTTCACATTGAAGGTACAAGGAAATGTTGGACATGCTATGTTCACATATGGAGAGCAAAAGGTATCTGAATTGGATCTTTGGCATAAAAGACTTGGACACTTCAATGAAAGAGGTATCAAAGACATGATTAATAATGATTCAGTGCTTGGGCTGCCTAACATTGCAGGTCAACACATGACATACAGATGTGAGGCATGTCAATTAGGTAAGGCTCATAAGCAATCCTATTCCAAGCATGGGTTTATGTATTCAGAAAGACTTGAGTTGGTGCATACAGATGTGTGGGTTCCTTCAAAGGACTTTAGTATAAATGGTTCAAGATATTTTGTCATATATGTTGATGATGCTACCAGATGGATCACAATTTATGTGATTAAAGAAAAGTCAGAAGTGTTTAATACATTTAAACATTATCATGCATATGCAGAAAGGATTACAGGTCAAAAATTGAAGAGACTAAGGTCAGATGGAGGGGGAGAGTATTTTTCAAATGAATTCAATGATTACTTGTGGAATGCAGGTATAAAGAGAGAAGTTACTTGCAGGTACTCTCCTCAACAAAATGGTGTAGCAGAAAGGAGAAATAGGACTCTTATTGAGTTTGCAAGGTCCATGATGAAAGAGAAGAATTGTCCAAATTATTTGTGGGCAGAGGTTGTAAATACAGCTACTTATTTGGTCAATAGATTGCCTTGTAAAGCTTTGCAAGGTATGACACCATATGAAGCTTGGTGGGGTAAGAGACCTACCTTGGATCATTGCAGAATATTTGGATGCTTGGCATATGCATATGTGCCATCTCAATTGAGGCATAAGTTGGAGCCTAAGGCAGAAAAGTATGTATTCATTGGTTATGATGATAAGCAAATGGGATACAGGTTGTGGAGTCCATCCACAAAGCAATTCCTTGTATCCAAGGATGTTACCAAGGTACTTGGTATGCAGGTAAATATAATATACATGTAGATGTTGAAGAAGTAGTGGATCAAAGGAAAGGTAAAGCAAAGATTCAATTACTTGATGAAAGTGAGAATAATGAAGTACAAGTTGAAGTTGAAGAGAGGCCAAGGTTTGATCTAGAATGTGATGAACCAGAGACTTCAAAAAGTGCAGAAGTTAGGAGGTCATCTAGACACAAATGGCAACCTACAAGGTATAGCTATGACACCTCATTCTTGACTACTAAAGATTATGCTTATTTGGTAAAAGCAGATGAAGATCCATCTACATATGATGAAGCCAAAGGCAAAAGAAATTGGGAAGAAGCCATGCAAGAGGAGTATGATGCATTGATAGAGAATCAGACTTGGGATCTGGTTCCTAAACCTAATAGTCAAAAAATTATTGGATGTAAGTGGGTTTACAAAACAAAAAGATTTGCAGATGGAAGTGTGTCTAGGTACAAAGCCAGACTTGTTGTGAAAGGGTATGCACAGACATATGGAGTGGACTATGATGAGACTTATAGTCCTGTGGCAAAGATGACAACTATCAGACTCTCATAGCAATTGCTGCTTGCAAAGGATGGAAGCTATCTCAATTAGATGGTAAAAATGCTTTTTTGAATGGTTACATTTCAGATGAAGTTTACATGGAGCAACCAGATGGATTCAAAGATCAAGTGAATCCAAATTATGTGTGTAAGCTCAAGAGAGCTTTGTATGGATTAAAGCAGGCCCCAAGGGCATGGAATTATAGGCTTGTAAAGTTCTTGAAAGAACTTGGATTTCAAGCATCAAAGGCAGATAGTAGCTTGCTAGTCAAAGCAAGTGAAGATGGATTCATTTATGTTTGTATTTATGTTGATGACATAATACTTACAGGTACAGATGATAAAGGAATACAAATGATCAAGAAGCAGATGGAGAAAGAGTTCAAAATCAGTGATTTGGGGAACTTATCATTCTTCTTGGGAATGGAGATTTCTTATACTCAACATGGAGTGTATGTGACCCAAGAAAGGTATCTTAAAAATTTGCTAACCAAATTTAAAATGGAAGATTGCAGGGTTGCACCTACACCTTTGGAAGTGAACCATAAATTGTCTAGATTTGGAGGAGAAGAATTCAGAGACATGAAGCTCTATCAAAGTTTGGTTGGTAGCTTGATTTATGCTACATTAACAAGGCCTGATTTGTCATATGCAGTTGGTGTGCTTTCACAATTTATGCATTGTCCTAGAAAGGAACATTGGATTGCAGGACAAAGAGTACTTAGGTACATCAAGGGTACACTCAGAGAAGGGTTGTACTATGGATTTACTTCTGATACAAGAGTGAAGATATATAGTGATGCAGATTGGGCAGGTAATGTGGATTATAGAAGATCAACACATGGATATTTGTGCTATGTAGGAGACAAATTGATTTCATGGTGTTCTAAGAAGCAACATACAGTTGCTTTATCATCTACAGAAGCAGAATACAAAGGTATGGTGGAAGCTGCAAAGGAGGTAATATGGCTAAAGACACTTATGAAGAGTTTTGATGTGATTCAAAGTACTCCTATCATTTGTGGAGACAATATGAGTTCTCTATACTTGGCAGCTAATCCTGTGTTTCATGCTAGAACTAAGCATATTGAAATACAATATCATTTCCTGAGAGAGAAGGTCATTGATAAGGAGATTGAAGTTATACACACTCCTACAAAAGATCAACTTGCAGATATGATGACAAAAAGTTTAGATGGACCAAAGTTACAGAAGTTCAAAGATATGGCAGGAATAAAAAGGTTGCAAATAATCACAATTGATGATTGAGGGGGAGCTGTTGGAGCAAGACAATCAACAAATGGTGATTATACAAAGGGCAGAAGTAAATACATGAAGAGAAGATTGAAGATCAATGTCATGAATTGAAGGAAAGAATCAGATAGTAAAGCTCTTTAATCAAATGTACATTAGTTCTTTTAAGATACTTCAATATACTTGAAGTAGTTAAGAGTTAGGACTTGTATATATATTAAAGTACATGTTTGTAGTAGAGAGAGATAGAGAGATATAGAGAAGAGAGTTGAGATGAGTTAGTTGATGTACATTGTACAAATCAACCATCAGGTGTATGAAGAAAATAGATAAGTGAAAAGTTCAGAAATGGCGCGTCGATCTTCTCTCCCATTCTCCTTCTGTGTTTAATCTTTTGAGAAATCCTTTTGCATGTATCTAAGTCAATAGCTAATCTATCTATGACTAGAATTTGAGAGGCTAATGGCTGAGAGAATTTAGTTTAGGAACATTCATATGTGAAGATGTTCTGAGAGTCGTAAAAATTGGTGCAAATTTCATGTTCAGAGAAATGAACATTGCTCAGTGCACAGTGTAAAGTTTTACACAAGTGAGGGCTCAAAATCTAAGTTGAGAGGTAAGCCATCTATGGCTAAAAGATCTTGATCAAACGGGATTTACTTTCGGAGAACCAGTGTTAAGAAATTACATGTGTCAAAGTCGCCATTGCAAAGAAGTTGTTTCAGACATAGGTAAAGTGTTTCACACATTTCTCACAGTATACTCAATCATTTTGAGAAATTTAACTTGGAATTGCGCAACCTTAAGGCGAAGCATTGTGCAAAGTTTTATTAAAAACTTTATAGGATTGATTAGTCAATGAGTGATTAATGTGCAGCAGACTTTCCAGGAAGTTTCAGTTTTCAACAGTTAGCCAAAATTCTGATAATTTGGTGGTTGTTTTCTAAATTAAGTGGAGTCAGAAGTTGTTCTTGATATAGAGGAGTTCTAAATTCAAGTACAACTTGTTCTTTTGGAGATTAACACTCTCCATCAATAAACACATGGAGTTCCAAGAAGAAACCAACAATTGCTTTACCCTCATCCAAAGTAGAGTATAGAGATTTGACTATAGCAATTCAAGAGGCAATATGGTTAAAAGTATTATATATAGATTTGGGACTTGTGGGTTCCAATCCTCACATATTTGGAGGTAATGTGAGTTCCATGCATCTAGCAGCAAACCCTATTTTCCATGCAAGAACCAAACACATAGAGGTTCATTACCACTTCATGAGGGAGAAGCTCATGGCAAAAGAGATTGAGATTTCTTTTGTTCCAACTGAAAAGCAAGTAGCACATATCATGATGAAGGCACTTTATAGAATAAAGCTTTGGAGATTTAAATTAATGGTAGGTATTCAATGTATTAGAGAACAAAGACTCAAGGAGCACACTTTAGCTTGAGTGCGAGCTATTGAAACATCAAGCTTACACTATGCTTGAGGTGGATTTTTCCTACATCAAAAAGCTATCTTTCGGATTACTTCAAAAAAATATCCCTTGGAGAGTTCTCTTACCTATGTTCATTTATTGTATTTTTTAAAAGATCTTTTATGGATAATTTACCAATGTAAAATCCTAGACCTTTACACATGTAAAAGGAGAAAAAGAGAGCTCAAATTCCATGAATTTTAGGTGATTGATCTTGGTAATAAATTAATCACCTAAAAGTAGATTAAATTAGATCTCCACTTTTCCTAGATTATAGGAAAGTGAATTGAATCTCTTCAACAACTGATCTTGCCTTTATTTGAATTCAAAATCCACTTGTAGAAGTTTTGGAACACTTCAAGAGTCCATATAAAGACTTCAAATAGCTTGTACATTACATGGAAGCAATATACATACACTTATAGCCATCATTGTCTTGCTCCTTCATTTCTTTGCAACATCTTCTTCAACAACAGTAAACTTGTAGAGATTGATGCTCTCTCTACAGAGCTCCAAATTGGATGCCTGAGCATTCACTCAAAAGGTATTAGTGTCTAGTTTATGTATACAAATGTTCAAATCATTTAGTTCATATTGGTAGAAATCATAGGTTTTCTATCTCAGGGTATATCTCTATGAATCCTGAAAAAATAGGAGGTACCACTGTTGAGTGTCTAGTTCATTCCAAAAGCATATGTCGCTTATTTCTTGTAATATTGTGCATTTTATACACTCAACCCTATGTGTATCATTCATCCAAAAGTATTGTTTCCAATTGTAATCATGTTGGCTACTATGAGCATTTGAAGTTGATTGTTTCATCCAAATATAGCAAGTTTTTTAAGTTGGTCAATGGAGAAACCTAACTATTTTGAAACGAGTCTTTCTCATTGATGCTCCAAAGTACATAGTGGATTTTATTGCACTTACTATATGCCTATAAGGTTTATTTGAGTGTCCATAAGCTCACAGGCTGGTCCTATGCTAGTTGGCTAGACCAAACTTTGTCGCTTTGCAACTCACTTTTCTACCTCCTACAAGCTTCTCCGAGTTCTTTCATTTTCTGACTTAGACTGGGTTGGTTGTTATGACACTACCATGTCCACCACTGGCTTTTTCATCATGCTTGATAGCTCATACACATCTTGGTTGAGCAAGAAGTAGCCTACTATGGACACTTCTAGTTATGAGGTTCAGTATAGGATAGCCTTCATAGTGACTATTGAGTGTGTGTGGCTCAGATGTCTTTTGGTTGATTTTGGTGTTGGTCAGTCTTCTGTCACCACCATCTTCACTCACAATCCGAGCACAATGGCAGTTGTGAGGAGCCTTGCCTTCCATGCTTGCACAAAGCACATTGTGATGCACTATCACTATGTCAAGGAGGGGTTCTCTTTCCAAGAGATCAATTTGGCTTATGTTCACACATAGGATAATGTTTTAGACCTTTTTAGAAAGGCTCTTACTAGGAAGAAGTTTGAAGATTTTCACTAAGCTTCTCACTTACTTCCTTTTGTGGATTGATCTCTTTCCACATAGCTAGGCACTTTCTTATACATGAGTTGCAGCTCCTTCTTCACTACATCACTTCCAAGGGGAATTTTTTGATATTTTGAGAGTCATGCGTGTGCACAAACTTAGGACCTTTGGGGTGTTTTTTCCCTCTTTAAGAGGTTTTTTCCCTTGGCTTGTATATATTCCTATAGCCATTCTTCTCCAAGATTCTTCTTCTTCTTTGTGTTTTCATGTGCCTCTGCAAACGTCGAACTCCAACAGATAGAAGCTATCACCTAGTGATACCTCAAAAAATTTTACTAGTGCATTTTCTTGAAAACACAAAACCTCACGTTAAGAACATGAATCAAAATTAGTTTTGTGACAGATATCACAAAACTTGACTTTTCCAAATTTGATGAAGTTATGTGCTTTTAGTTCTAAGGGATGAAAACTCTTTCAAAGGGGAAAGAAAATGCTCAAACAACTCAATTCTATAGA
>CM035421.1:85988214-86063214 GCA_020310875.1 Ceratopteris richardii
GCAATGATGTATCCCGTATGTTGGCTATTTAGGATAAGTTGGATGCTACCAACTACCCATTATGGGCTTATATGATGGGACATGTATTCTTTGCAAAAGAACTGTGGAATATTGTGCACGGTGTTGAAAGACATCCTGTTACACCTGCGATTACAGGTACTGCAAATATAGGTGCTGGAGTTGATGGAGATGGTGTCGAAGATTATGATATTCTGCAGATTCCTCTTCGTGTTGCAGTTTCTACTACATCTACTATAGAGCATATTCGTTGGGATGGCAGAGATGCTCAGGCACATGCATTGATAGCTTTGTCTGTCAAATATGCCATTATTCCTCACATATGTTCTTGCAAAACAGCTAAGGATGCTTGGGCTACACTTACCACATTGTACCAAGCTAAGAATGCGGCTTGTGTTGCTTACCTCCAAAATGTTCGTGCATTTTACCCAAGCCTACATGCTTGATATTATGATCATTTGTAAGTCACATGTGTAGTCATGTGAACACCTCTTCTAAAAGAGTACATTTTATCTCTTGTAAATGAAAAAAGAAAAAGGAAAAGGATGGCTTACCTCATCCATGATGTAAAGGCAAAGTCGTGCCTATAACTACCTAAAACCACGAATTTTTGAGCTGAGGGAATATCTCCTAACTTTGGGGATCACTTTTAGGTGGAGCCATTCGAATTCGAATTCAAAACTCCCTCCAAGAATAGCTATAAAAAGAGCAAGAAGGAAGAGGCGATTAGCAAGCCTTGTACATGACCACTTCATGTCATTTTGTAGAGATTGAAGAGCTTACTCCATAGCTCTATCATTCTACTCCCATTGTGCAAATATTCACTGCCAATGTGGTCGTAATCATATGTGAATCTATACATTTATCATTATCTACTTCTCTGTTTTGTTCTCTGCTATACTCACTCAGAGTAGTAACTTCAGAAGGTCATATCTCGAGTTATACTCAACATTTTTCAATGTCTGAACATGCATGAATAGCTCTTACTATCTAGTGTCTGCATACGAATTTTCATTGTGAGATAATTTATACTTTGGGAGATATCTGCATCTTACTGGTGACTAGTCTATCTCTATAGAGCCCCGAGAATGGTGGGCATGTTCCAGAAATTGATGAATCTTGTTCTCAGTGCTCAGTTCATCATTTGAAGTGTTTTAACTTGGATTGGGAAGCTTGCTAAGTCTATTTGCTATGTCCAAAAGGAATGTATCTAATTCCTACCAGGTTGAGAGCATTGTTTAGTTTTTCCTGCAGGTGTGTCCAAAAATAGCAAGTTTTGGGAGCTCTTCATCTTGCAACTTGTCTGTCTTGAGTGAAACTTTTGAGATACATGTTCCAAAGTACTTGGCTGATATTTTGGTGGCTTTAGGAAGCACAAAGGGACTACTAATCAACTCTGAAGTCTCAGTTGGCTGGTGTGAAGCCGGTTGTAGCAGCACCAACTCATCTTTGGATTGCATCCACCATCTCTCTCCACAGTGGTATGAGAGCATAGTCAAGCAACATGGGAGATGGATCTATATGGATTCACATCCGGAGATGACGCAATGCCAACCATGAGGAACAAAGGGCAACCATCACATGAAGATGTGGAAGGACTTTACAATTGGTGTTCGACGGATGCACTTGCAAGGTCCTATATTCTAAACTCAATCTCTGATTTTCTTTTACCTCCTGTCAAGGGATGCAAGACATCAAGAGAGACCTGGAATGCACTTGCTTCTTTCTTCTCTTCCAACACTCGAGCAAGGAAGAACCAATTGTGGATGGAGTTCACAACAATGAAGAAAAGCCCGAAGCAAAGTGCGATTGATTATGTCACAAAGATGAAGGAGATTTCCGACCAACTTCGAAGCATTAGAGAGGTAATTGAAGAGTAGTAAATCATTAGACAAATCATAAATGGAATCAAAGCAGACGACAAGTGGGATTCATTCACAACAGCCATGGATTCATACATGGATATGCATGTACCCAACCTCAACACACTCATGGGCCAACTCTTCACTCATGAAGCAAAGATTAGCAAAGGTGGTGAGTCCTCAAGAGGTAATCAAACTTCTGCCTTATATTCTGATAAAGCTAAGGTCAAGGACAAGTCAAAGAATAGGAAGAATAAAGATGAAGGTAGCTCTTTCCAAGCAAACTTTGCAGGTAGAGGAAGAGCTAGAGGAAGAGGTAGAGGTGGAAAGCAAGGCAGGGGGAGATTCCAATCATCCCAACCTTGCAATATATGTGGCTTATCTAATCATACTACTGAAGAATGTTTCAGGAACCCGAGGAACTCAAGAGGAAGAGGATTCAATAGAGGTGGCTATGGATCAAATAGAGGCAGGTACAATGGAGGCTACAACAACAATTACAACAACAACAACTATCAAAGTGGCCATAGAGGAAGAACAGATTACAATAACTATGCAGAGGACCAAAGTCAAGAAGATTCATTATTGATTATGAATCTATCAGTGAAGAAGGGTAAGGATGATGATCACATATTTTACATTGATTTGGGATGCTCAAACCATGTATCAGGAAATGTGGCTTTACTTTTTGATTTGGAAGATCCTCATAACAAGCACGAAGTGCAGACAGGAGATGACACAAAGCACTCAGTGGAGAAGATAGGTAATTTGAAGACATCAGATGGGAATATGAACCTCTTAAGCAAAGTCTTGTATGTCCCTACCATTACCAAAAATTTAATAAGTGTTGGACAGATTGTTGAAAAAGGATTGCACGTTAGATTCAACCAATTTGGAGCATATGTTGAAGACCCAACGCAAGTCTTTAGAAGGATTGCCAAAGGAGAAAAGACAGGAAGGCTTTTCACTTTTGAAGTGGAAGATACAAAGAACATACCTTTATTTAGCTATGGATCTTAAACTCTAACAGAGTTGGAGATATGGCACAAAAGGCTTGCTCACATTGGTGAGAGGACACTCAAACAAATTTGCAAGGACCAAATTGTACTTGGTTTGCCTAATATCACAAGGAAACACATGATTTATAAGTGTGAAGCTTGTCAACTTGGCAAGGCTCATAGATACCCTTTCAATAAGAAAGGATATATGTATCAAAATCCTTTGGATCTAGTGCACACGGATGTGTGGGGTCCAAGTTAGGAGCCATCTATATCAGGCTCAAGATATTATGTGTCTTTCATAGATGATTGTAGCAGGTGGATGATTCTGTTTTTTATGAAGCACAAGGATGAAGTGTTTAATTGCTTTAAGAAGTATATTACTCTTATTGAAAACCAAACAGGTAGGACTTTGAAAAAGACTCAGACCAGATGGTGGAGGAGAATACTCCTCTTCTGAATTTGATGCCTTCTTGCATGAAAGAGGCATTAAAAGGGAAGTCACTACAAGGTATACACCCGAACTCAATGGTGTAGCAGAGAGGAGAAACAGAGCTATTATCAAAGCTGCAAGGTCCATGCTCAACGAAAAGGGATTGCCAAACTACCTATGGGCAGAGGCTGTGTCTATAGCCACATATCTCATAAATAGACTTCCATCTAAGTCACTAGATGGAACAACTCCATATGAAGTGTGGAATGGAAGAAGACCTAGTCTAGAGCATTGTAAAATCTTTGGATGCTTAGCCTATGCTCACATTCCTTCTCAAGTAAGAGGGAAATTGGATCCCAAGGTAGAGAAGTGTGTATTCATTGGTTATGATCAAAATCAAAAAGGATATAGATTGTACAATCCAGCCCATAAAGGATTTTCTGTGAGTAGAGATGTAATTTTTGATGAAAACAAATCATGGTTTGATGATGACACGAAAGTGAAGCTTCCTTATGAATTGGATGAAGATTTTCCATCACTTCAACCAAAGAAGCCAAAGTAGATTGAAGAAAGTGATTCGGAGATTGACCTAGAAGACTTGGAAAGACTAAAGCTATGGAAGAACAAAGGTAAAGCAAAGATGCAGGATGCTACATATGGACCCGAAAGCTCACATCAACCACTTAGAAGGTCTTCAAGGGATACTTCTTTGGTTATGATACTTCTTTGGTAACCAAGCACTCAATCTACATTGCAAAAGATTCAACCAATGAAGAGCCTACCACATGTGAAGAAGCACAAAGCAAGAAAGCTTGGAGAGATGCAATGGATGAAGAAATGGAAGCCTTGAAGGAGAATGACACTTGGGAGCTTGTACCTAAAATGCCATCTATGAAGGTAATTGGATCTCGATGGATATGCAAAATCAAGAGGAATCCAGATGGAAGTATAAATAGACACAAAGCAAGGTTAGTTGCTAAAGGGTTTGCTCAAACCCATGGTATTGATTATGAGAAGACTTTCTCCCCTATTGCAAAAATGCCTACAATTAGGGTTCTCATTAGTCTTGCTACATCTAGAAATTGGAAGCTCTATCAACTTGATGTAAAGAATGCTTTCTTGAATGGATGGATTTCTGAGGAAGTGTATATGGCACAACCTCCTGGATATGAGGATGCACATCATCCTAACTATGTATGCAAGCTAAAGAAAGCTTTGTATGGATTGAAGCAAGCTCCAAGAGCTTGGAATTTCAGATTGGTGACTTATTTGCAGGACCAAGGATTCAAAGCTAGCAAAGCGGATATCTCCTTGTTCATAAAGAGGAATGGATCTTAGGTGATCTATTTATGTGTGTATGTTGATGATATTATTATCACAGGCAATGATCTTGAAGGAATCAAACATGTAAGACTCAAATGTGGAGGAGTTCAAAATAAGTGACCTCGGACCACTCACTTATTTTCTTGGATTGGAGTGAATCTACACAGGTTTAGGTATATACATCACACAAAGAAAGTATGTGCATGACATGCTCGTCAAGTTCAAGATGGAAAACACCAAGTGTGCAGGTACACCTATGGACAAAAATCATAAGCTTAGTGCTTATGAAGGAGAGCCAATTGAAGACATCACAAGCTATCAAAGCTTGGTTGGAAGTTTGAACTATGCAACACTCACAAGGGTGGATATATGCTCTAGTGTTAGCATATTGAGTCAATTTATGCATAAGCCAAGAAGACCACATATGGAAGCGGCCAAGAGAGTCCTCAAGTACCTAAAGGGGACCATGAATGAAGGTTTGTTTTATTCATTTACTTCAGATATTGAGCTAAAGGTCTACTCAGATGCAGATTGGGCCGGATCTAGAGATGATAGAAGAAGCACATCCGGGTATATATCATTTGAAGTCTCAAAAATCATTTCTTGGTCATCCAAGAAGCAACCAACCGTGGCATTATCTTCTACTGAAGCCGAATATAGAGGTTTGGCTAATGCAACTCAAGAAATCATGTGGTTAAAGTCTTTGTACACAGATCTTGCACTTCATTCTTCAACACCTTACATTTTTTGTGACAGCACAAGCTCACTACATCTTGCAGCTAATCCAGTATACCATGCTAGAACCAAGCATATTGAAGTCCACTACCATTATGTAAGGGAGAAGCTAATGAGCAAGGATATTCAACTATCCTATGTCTCTACAGATATGCAATGTGCAGACATGTTGACTAAAGCTTTTGATGGTACAAAGTTAAGTAGATTCAAGTTGATGATTGGCTTGTAGGAAATCAAGGACAATTGAAGACTTATTTGGAGGCCAAGCATGTTAGGCTTGAGGGGGAGCTATTGATGCATTTTACCCAAGCCTACATGCTTGATATGCTTGATATTATGATCGTTTGTAAGTCACATGTGTAGTCATGTGAACACCTCTTGTAAAAGAGTACATTTTATCTCTTGTAATTAAAAAAAGAAAAAAAAAAGGATGGATTACCTCATCCATGATGTAAAAGCAAATTTGTGGCTCTAACTACCTAAAACCAAGAACTTTTGAGCTGAGGGAATATCTCCTAACTTTGGGGATCACTTTTAGGTGGAGCCATTCGAATTCGAATTCAAAACTCCCTCCAAGAATAGCTATGAAAAGAGCAAGAAAGAAGAGGTGATTAGCAAGCGTTGTACGTGACCACTTCATGTCATTTTGTAGAGATTGAAGAGCTTACTCCATATCTCTATCATTCTACTCCCATTGTGCAAATATTCATTGCCAATGTGGTTGTAATCATATGTGAATCTATACATTTATCATTATCTACTTCTCTGTTTTGTTCTCTGCTATACTCACTCAGAGCAGTACCTTTAGAAGGTTATATCTCGAATTGTACTCAGCATTTTTCAGTGTTTGAACCAATGTTGGATAGATCTTACCGTCTATGTCTGCATACGAATTTTTAGTGTGATTGGATTTATACTTTGGGAGATATCTGCATTTTACTGATCACTAGTCTATCTCTACAGAGCCCCGAGAATGGTGGCATGTTGTAGAAATTGATGAATCTTGTTCTCAATGCTCAATTCATCATTTGAAGTGTTTTAACTTGGATTCGGAATCTTGCTAAGTCTATTTGCTATGTCCAAAAGGAATTTATCTAACTCTTACCAGGTTGAGAGCACTGTTCAATTTTTCGAGGAGGTGTATGTCAAAAAATAGCAAGTTTTGGGAGCTAGTCATCTTGCAACTTGTCTGTCTTGAGTGAAACGTTTGAGATACATGTTCCAAAGTACTTGGCTGATATTTTGGTGGATTTAGAAACCTCAAAGGGTCTACTAATCAACTCTAAAGTCTCAGTTGTCTGGTGTGAAGCCGGTTGTAGCAGCACCAACTCATCTTTGGATTGCATCCAACATCTCTCTCCACAGTGGTATCAGAGCATAGTCAAGCAACATGGCAGATGGATTTCCATCAACAATTGACAAATTGGATCGAAACAACTACTCGGCATGGTCTCTAAGGATGGAGGCTTACCTTCAAGGGAGGAATATATATGGATTCATATCCAAAGATGAAGCAATGCCAACCATGAGCAACAAAGGGCAACCATCACATGAAGAAGTGGAAGGACTTTCAAATTGGTGTTCGAAGGTTGCACTTGCAAGGTCCTATATTCTAAACTCAATGTCTGATTTTCTTTTACCTCATGTCAAGGGATGCAAGACATCAAGAGAGACCCGTAATGCACTTGTTCTTTCTTCTCTTCCGACACTCGAGCAAGGAAGAACCAATTGTGGATGGAGTTCACAAAAATGAAGAAAAGCCCGAAGCAAAGTGTGACTGATTATGTCACAAAGATTAAGGAGATTTCCAACCAACTTGGAAGCATTAGAGAGGTGATTGAAGAGTAGAAAATCATTAGACAAATCATAAATGGAATCAAAGCAGATGACAAGTGGGAGTCGTTCACAATAGCCATGGATTTTTACATGGATATGCATGCACCCGACCTCAACACACTCATGGGCCAACTCTTCACTCATGAAGCAAAGATTAGCAAAGGTGGTGAGTCCTCAAGACCTAATCAAACTTCTGCCTTATATTCTAATAAAGCTAAGGTCAAGGACAAGTCAAAGAATAGGAAGAATGAAGACGAAGGTCGCTCTTTCCAAGCAAACATTGCAGGTAGAGGAAAAGCTAGAGGAAGAGGCAGAGGTGGAAAGCAAGGTAGGGGGAGATTCCAATCATCTAAACCTTGCAATATATGTGGCTTATCTAATAATACTACTAAAGAATGTTTCAGGAACCCGAGGAACTCAAGAGGAAGAGGATTCACTAGAGGTGGCTATGGATCAAATAGAGGCAGGTACAATGGAGGCTACAACAACAACAATTACAACAACAACAACTATCAAAGTGGCCATAGAGGAAGAAGAGATTACAATAACTATGCAAAGAACCAAAGTCAAGAAGATTCATTATTGATTATGAATCTATCAGTGAAGAAGGGTAAGGATGATGATCACATATTTTACATTGATTCGGGATGCTCAAACCATGTAGCAGGAAATGTGGCTTTACTTTCTGATTTGGAAGATCCTCATAACAAGCACGAAGTGCACACAGGAGATGACACAAATCACTCAGTGGAGAAGATAGGTAATGTTAAGACATTAGATGGGAATATAAACCTCTTAAGCAA
This sequence comes from Ceratopteris richardii, assembly GCA_020310875.1. NCBI lineage: Eukaryota > Viridiplantae > Streptophyta > Polypodiopsida > Polypodiales > Pteridaceae > Ceratopteris > Ceratopteris richardii. The sequence continues at coordinate 85,996,223 of CM035421.1, forward strand.
AGTCTTGTATGTCCATACAATTACCAAAAATTTAATAAGTGTTTGACAAATTGTTGAAAAAGACTTGCAGGTTAGATTCAACCCGATTTGGAGCATATGTTGAAGACCCAAGGCAAGGCTTTAGAAGGATTGCCAAAGGAGAAAAGACAGGAGGGCTTTTCACTTTTGAAGTGGAAGATACAAAGAACATAGCTTTATTTAGCTATGGATATCAAACTCTAACAGAGTTGGAGATATGGCACAAAAGGCTTGATCACATTGGTGAGAGGACACTCGAACAAATTTGCAGGGACCAAAGTGTACTTGGTTTGCATAATATCACAAGGCAACACATGATTTATAAGTGTGAAGCTTGTCAACTCGGCAAGGCTCATAGACAACCTTTCAATAAGAAAGGATATATGTATCAAAATCTTTTGGATCTAGTGCACACGGATGTGTGGGGTCCAAGTAAGGAGCCATCTATATCAAGATCAAGATATTATGTGTCTTTCATAGATGATGTAGCAGGTGGACCATTCTGTTTTTTATGAAGCACAAGGATGAAGTGTTTAATTGCTTTAAGAAGTATATTGCTCTTGTCGAAAACCAAACAGGTAGTACTTTAAAGAGACTCAGATCAGATGGTGGAGGAGAATACTTCTCTTCTGAATTTGATGCCTTCTTGCATGAAAGAGGCATTAAAAGGGAAGTCACTACAAGGTATACACCCGAACTCAATGGTGTAGCAGAGAGGAGAAACAGAGCTATTATGGAAGCTGCAAGGTCCATGCTCAATGAAAAGGGATTGCCAAACTACCTATGGGCAGAGGCTATGTCTACAGCTACATATCTCATAAATAGACTTCCATCTTAGTCACTAGATGGAACAACTCCATATGAAGTATGGAATGGAAGAGGACCTAGTCTAGAGCATTGTAAAATCTTTGGATGCTTAGCCTATGCTCACATTCCTTCTCAAGTAAGAGGGAAATTGGATCCCAAGGCAGAGAAGTGTGTATTCATTTGTTATGATCAAAACCAAAAAGGATATAGATTGTACAATCCAACTAATAAAGGATTTTTTGTGAGTAGAGATGTGCTTTTTGATGAAAACAAATCATGGTTTGATGATGAAAGGAAAGTGAAGCTTCCTTATGACTTGGATGAAGATTTTCCATCACTTCAACCAAAGGAGCCAAAGCAGATTGAAGAAAGTGATTCGGAGATTGACCTAGAAGACTTGGAAAGACTAAAGCTATGGAAGAACAAAGGTAAAGCAAAGATGCAGGATTCTACATATGGACCCGAGAGCTCACATCAACCACTTAGAAGTTCTTCAAGGCAGAAGAAGAAACCTGAGAGGTTTGGTTATGATACTTCTTTGGTCACCAAGCACTCAATCTACATTGCAAAAGATTCAACCAATGAAGAGCCTACCACATTCGAAGAAGCACAAAGCAAGAAAGCTTGGAGAGATTCAATGGATGAAGAAATGGAAGCCTTGAAGGAGAATGACACTTGGGAGCTTGTACCTAACAAGCCATCTATGAAGGTAATTGGATCTCGATGGATATACAAAATCAAGAGGAATCCAGATGGAAGTATAAATAGACACAAAGCAAGGTTAGTTGCTAAAGGGTTTGCTCAACCCCATGGTATTGATTATGAGGATTCTCTCCTATTGCAAAAATGCCTACAATTAGGCTTTTCAATAGTCTTGCTGCATCTAGAAATTGGAAGCTCTATCAACTTGATCTAAAGAATGCTTCTTGAATGGATGGATTTCTGAGGAATTGTATATGGCACAACCTCCTCGATATGAGGATGCACATCATCCTAACTATGTATGCAAGCTAAATAAAGCTTTGTATGGATTGAAGCAAGCTCTAAGAGCTTGGAATTTCATATTGGTGACTTATTTGCAAGACCAAGGATTCGAAGCTAGCAAAGTGGATACCTCCTTGTTCATAAAATGGAATGGATCTGAGGTGATCTATTTATGTATGTATGTTGATGATATTATTATCACATGTAATGATCTTGAAGGAATCAAACAGGTAAAGACTCAAATGAAGGAGGAGTTCAAAATAAGTGACCTTGGACCACTCACTTATTTTCTTGGATTGGAGTTAATCTACACAGGTTCAGGTATATACATTACACAAAGGAAGTATGTGCATGACATGCTCGTCAAGTTCAAGATGGAAAACACCAAGTGTGCAGGTACACCTATGGAGCAAAATCATAAGCTTAGTTCTTATGAAGGAGAGCCAATTGAAGACATCACAAGCTATCAAAGCTTGGTTGGAAGTTTGAACTATGCAACACTCACAAGGGTGCATATATGCTATAGTGTTAGCATATTGAGTCAGTTTATGCATAAGCCAAGAAGACCACATATGGAAGCGGCCAAGAGAGTCCTCAAGTACCTAAAGGGGACGATGAATGAAGGTTTGTTTTATTCATTTACTTAAAATATTTAGCTAAAGGTCTACTCAAATGCAGATTGGGTTGGATGTAGAGATGATAGAAGAAGCACATCCGGGTATATATCATTTGCAAGTTCAAAAATCATTTCTTGCTCATCCAAGAAGCAATCAACCATGGCATTATCTTCTACTGAAGCCGAATATAGAGGTTTGGCTAATGCAACTCAAGAAATCATGTGGTTAAAGTCTTTGTACACAGATCTTGGACTTCATTCTTCAACACCTCCCATTTTTGGTGACAACATAAGCTCACTACATCTTGCAGCTAATCCGGTATACCATGCTAGAACCAAGCATATTGAAGTCCATTACCATTATGTAAGGGAGAAGCTAATGAGCAAGGATATTCAACTATCCTATGTCTCTAGAGATATGCAATGTGCAGACATGTTGACTAAAGCTCTTGATGGTACAAAGTTAAGTAGATCCAAGTTGATGATTGGCTTGCAGGAAATCAAGGACAATTGAAGACTTATTTGGAGGCCAAGCATGTTAGGCTTGAGGGGGAGCTGTTGGTGCATTTTACCCAAGCCTACATGCTTGATATGCTTGATATGCTTGATATTATGATCATTTGTAAGTCACATGTGTAGTCATGTGAACACCTCTTGTAAAAGAGTACATTTTATCTCTTGTAATTGAAAAAAGAAAAAGGAAAAGGATGTCTTACTTCATCCATGATGTAAAAGCAAAGTCGTGGCTCTAACTACCTAAAACCACGAATTTTTGAGCTGAGGGAATATCTCCTAACTTTGGGGATCACTTTTAGGTGGAGCCATTTGAATTCGAATTCAAAACTCCCTCCAAGAATAGCTATAAAAAGAGCAAGAACGAAGAGGTGATTAGCAAGCCTTGTATGTGACCACTTCATGTCATTTTGTAGAGATTGAAGAGCTTAATCCATAGCTCTATCATTCTACTCCCATTGTGCAAATATTCATTGCCAATGTGGTTGTAATCATATGTGAATCTATACATTTATCATTATCTACTTCTCTGTTTTGTTCTCTGCTATACTCACTCATAGCAGTAACTTCAGAAGATCATATCTCGAGTTCAACTCAACATTTTTTAGTGTTTGAACATGCGTTGGATAGCTCTTATCGTCTACTGTTTGGTAAAAAATTTTATTGTGGTTGGATTTAGACTTTGGGAGATCTTTGCATTTTACTGCTCATTGGTCTGTCTCTACAAAGCCCTGAGAATGGTGGGCATGTTCCAGAAATTGATGAATCTTTTTCTCAGTGCTCAGTTCATCATTTGAAGTGTTTTAACTTTGATTGGGAAGCTTGATAAGTCTATTTGCTATGTCCAAAAGGAATTTATCTAATTCTTACCAAGTTGAGAGCACTATTCAGTTTTTCAAGTAGGTGTATGTCTGAAAATAGCAAGTTTTGGGAGCTAGTCATCTTGCAACTTGTCTGTCTTGAGTGAAACTTTTGAGATACATGTTCCAAAGTACTTGGCTGATATTTTGGTGGATTTAGGAATCTCAAAGGGTCTACTAATCAACTCTTAAGTCTCATTTGGCTAGTGTGAAGCCAGTTGTAGCAGCACCAACTCATCTTTGGATTGCATCCACCATCTCTCTCCACACGAAAACTGTTGGAGAGTGAGCACATGAATGAAGGAGATTTTGTAATCACATTTAGACCACTAGGCACTTTGGAATATCACTTCCAAGATTTTGTATTGAAACAGATGACTTGTATGTACTAGAACTGTGAAGAAACCTTCTATTTTGGGAATAGAAGTGTTCAGAGTTTTGCTCAGAGCTCACATCGTGGTATGAATTGATTAGAGAGATTTTTCACACATCTGATTCAAGTGCATAGCTAAATAACACAAATTATTTCATGAATTTGGAGGCACTATACATTGAACAGTAAGTTTAGCAACTCAGGGGGGTCATCCCGACATTTCACGACCAAGATGATATGCAGACATAGTTGACTTCATTAGTTCATATCTCAAGATTGGATAAACAAAAACTAATGAAACTTGATAAATATATAGTAGACACTTCACTCTAGCTATAAGAAGTTAAACTGGGGCAAACGATCAAGTACACGTAGAGAAATCATTTCTGCAAATAATGGAAATGCAACAGGGAATAGTAGATAAATGAAATAATGGAAATGCAACAGGGAACAGTAGACATAAATGATCATGAAGAATTGTATCAAATTATGTATGCTAATGAACATACGATACAAGGGAATTGTAGTGGACTTGTCATACATATGTTGAGCTCAAGGTATGATCAATGGTGTAGTTCAATAGCTCTCACTAATGGCTCACATCCTTGTGACTAAAACTACCTCTATTTATACTTATCAAATGAATTCAAATTTTGAATTTCCCACACCTAAAAGTGTTCATACACTTTAGGGATGATAGATTTGATTCTTTCTACCACCTAAGTCATGGTTTTTAGCTTCATAACTTCATGAGATTCTTCTTTCTCTTCACTTTTACATTTTATCCATGGTGAATATAATTAAATCTATAAGTAGAGGTTCATATGTGATCCTCTATGTGAGGTACATAAATCAAGGTGTAGTCCTGAGATAATAGCCAAGCACTTAGGCTTGCTATTTGCACTAACACTCTAGATATATCTCTCAGATGTTGTGTTGTCGGAGTCGTGGATCTCATATTGTTGTTCCCCTACTACTTGAGGCTATTTCTTGGCCACTCTCACCATTCTATTGCAACTTGGCCACTGTTGTTGTGGCCACTCTGTGGTGATTATACACAGTGTTGGCCCCCCAGTGGATTTGGCTATTAGCAATAGAGAGTGATTGTGTAGCATTGGTTAGTACTTATTAGTCTGAGTTTGTTCTATTTCTGTGGCATTCCTCTTGCATAGATTTCTTGACCGTTACATTACTTCTTGTTTTGATTTATTCTTGCCTATGGAATGGCATGCTAGTCCATTTTAATGTTCATCTAGAATATTTTTGGCTCACTATAACTACGATAAGTGTTAAAAAAGTTGGGTTTTTCTCTTATATGTGCAATTTCCATTTTTCCTTCTCCATGTCTTTACTATCAATTAGTGTACCTGCACATAAAAATGTCATAGGGTATACTTCCCTAAGGAAGAAATCCTCTTGAGTAGAAGTATTGGAAATGTGTGGACACAATGGCCTTTTTTACAGTTTGGCACCTTACCATAGTTTCATACCCTAGTACCTCCTCTACAGATCAGAATCTTTTTTATCGAAAAGGTTTTGGATCGAAAATTAAACAAATTTTCGTGCAAAAACTATTCACTTCTATCCAAATAAGCTGACATGCACGAGCTCATCTCCTATCCATCGAGAAGCATGACCTCTCTGACTTAATCATGCAAGAGACCCTCAATTAGTGTCTCTCTCTACCCATATGGCTAGTGCTACAAGCTTCCATGTGGCAATCAAAACACCTCATGCAAAAGGGTGTTCCCACCCAAGGATTCGTAATGTGACATTTCATTTTCCTTGAAAGCATTTTTATCCTCGAAAACGTAAATGAGATGTCCATATGGTAGAGAAAAGTCCTCAGACTCCTCTGAACCCCATGCTCTTTATGTAGATGGTCATCTCTTTGTGTTCCTTCCCCATATCCCTCCCATGAAATGAAGAAGCCACTCCAATTTGTAGAACTCCAAATCTTTTAGGCTTGAGAAGAAAAGAGAAACAGGAGGCTTATAAACATTCTTCTTCTAAATTTTCCCTTCAATGAGAATGGGAGAGTGAATGTATAGCTTTATTACTCCTTACCCTCAAGCATAAATGATTCTCTTGGGTCTGCCCTCATATGAGGAAAAAAAACGAAGAAATTTTGATACAAAAAAAATATGGGAAATGACTTCTACGTGGACCAAGTTGTGAGGAGAGAAAATGGGAAAAATAATCATGTAGGGGATGCCTAACAATGGAAAGGACCTCTATGTAAGCATTCTTTTGCACGTGTATCCTATCTTCAAGCAGAGAGGAGATCAAGAAGCTCCTCCTCCTCCTCTTCACACACAATACGTATTCAACATAGCGCGCAAACAAGCAAAACTATTTTGGAGCCTTATTTCACATGCGTTTTTTGGCGGATGAGCAAGAAAGGAGGGCTTGTGCATTGTTGGTAGCAACCAAGGCAGTCAAGGCCTTACAGGAGAGGGAAGCCGACAAAGGGAGTCAGAACAAAGGGAGAGCCAAGTAGAATTAAGCAGGCAAAGAAGTCAACGGTGATCCGGCAAATAAGCCACATAATTTTTCATGAAGAAATACTTCCCAAACACTAATTTTAATCACTTCACACCATTGTAAATACCATTTTCCATTATTCCTACTCCATTTTGTTCAAGTCGAGGAGTCCTCAAGCTTGAAGAGTATTAGAAGTATCTATGTACCACTTTTCATAATTTTTAGAGCTCGTTTGAGCCTCCAAAGTAGCTTAGGAACCTAATTTTTAACTAGACCGGACACTAGGTATGGACAGTGCTAAAACCTAGTCAAAAACTATAAAATGGGCTAGAGAGCTCATTTTGGAGGTTAGATTGTTAGAGTTTTGAGTTATTATAAGAGACTTTTTGAGTAATAGAAAGAACTCCATTGTTCCTCTTTTTGTTCTTGCCTTGTGTGCACGTGTGTGTGTATGTGTGTGCATGCTCGTGTGCTTCTCACTCACGCACTTTGTGCCATTACTTGCTCACAGTTGTCATACTAGTCCTCACGTCTCCACGGATTGATAATTATGAGGTGGATCTCCTCACATTGATACTTACCATTGTGCTATAGTGACACCAAATTTGGCGCCGTTGCCAGGGAGAGAGCTTCGAGGATGAGCATGTGATGATAAGATGTAGAGTTATGACGTTAGAGTCGTAGGTAATTTCTTTACTTTTCCTTATTTTTCTCTTTCTTACTTCATCACCATCATCATCCTCACCATCTTCCACCTCCATCTCCACCTTCACAAAATTTTTAGTTTTTTTTAGTCATATCACCTTTCTCACCTCATTCCCCTCATTTCACTTGTGAGAGGGAGCGAGAAAGAGCTTGTGTGTGATCTATTTTTGTGTGTTTTTAGCATTTCTTGCAGGTTTCAATTGTATCATCATCTCGAGCAGGTTGTGCAAGTATGGAAAATGTCTGCATGTCTCGGAGCGTTGACCTCTGTCAATCGTGATTAACAGAAAAATCGCCTATTTGGTGAAACTAAGTGCATATTCATACTCCAGAGGTCTTGCACATCACTAATCCACAAAAAGTTTCAAAAAATTTACAAAATCTCTGTCCATCACGATTGAAAACATCAATCATGATTGACAGTGTCCATCATGATTGACAGTGTCCATCACGATGGACAGCCTGTCCATCGTGATTGACATACCCGGAGGACACCTCCGTCAATCGCGATAGACAGTATCCATCATGATTGATAACATCAATCACGATTCACAACATCAATCACGATAGACAGTCCATCGCAATGGATAGCCTGTCCATCGCGATCGACAAACCTCGAGGACACCTCTGTCAATCACGACAGACGGTATCCATCACAACGGACACCCCCTATCCATCACGATCGACACAAAAATGATGATTTACAATGAGATTCGACAAAAATCTTATCTCTCATGATGTATAGAGGCCTGATTGACAAGAGATAACGTGAAAAAGTGAGAATCTCAATCAATCGTGATTGGCACCCATCAATCGTGATTGACTCTATCCATTGCGATTGACAAGCTGCGAACTACTCTGTCCATTATGATTGACAGCCCTATCGATCGTGATTGATAGCCAATTTTGGTAAAGGTTTTTTAATTTGCAAGTTTTGGATAATTTTGGGCATAAATATCAAGCTATAGGAGCACAGTGAGGCCCCAAGCCAATAATTCAAGAAACCATGTTTGCTTGATAACCTGTTTTAACCCTGTTTTGACCCCAAAACCCTAAATTGACATAACTTCTTCATACAAACTCCATTACTAGTGATATTGGGCTTTTTGGAAAGCTCCTTTTGAATCCCACACAAGCATGAATGGTTTTTGTAAAACTATTATGTGGCGTTATAGATATGGTATTTTGAAGTTGACCTTTCACTAGGGTAAGAGGGTTGAGGGACCTCTAAGGGAATTTTCATAAAAACAAAGCAACATTGGGCCTGTGAATTACATGAATGGACATCGTTTGTTATGTCAATTAAATTAAAACCTTGAGCTAACTTTGGGACATTTACAGGTCCATTGAGAGCAGCGAAGGGCGTCCAAATCACGAGAGTACTACAAGCTTGAGAATAAGTGTCTTGAGCATTCAAGCATGAGCAAGGGATAAGCAACTTGAGGTTGGGTCATTCTCAACCTCCTCTATCAATTCCTAGCTTAGGCTAAGTACGGATAGAGGTTTTGATTGATTAGAGTGATATTAAGCACAATCAAGTATAAGAACCCTAATTTCTCAAGTGAAAGCATCAATAGGATAACTTTGCAACCAACTCCAAAGCAAAAGAACATAAATCCAGCGATCAATTTCAAGTACGATAACATTCAAGAAATCCTCACGACAAAACTATTGGACAAGAAGTGACATCCTAAGGAAATTAAAAAGAACAAGTGACTATTACAAAAGAAATCTGCAACAAGTTGTACCAGGAAAAATTGGGATAACCAACAAGGTTTATGAACCATAGGTCATGAAGATATCTAAGATGAGATAGATAAATCTTGAGATCATCTGAAGCTAGTGTCAATCATACAACTAGGTCTTGGGCCGAGCAGTTGAGTGATTACCCATACGCTCTAAGCTAAAAAATGACTGAAACTGACATGTCATTTAGCATGGAGAGACTCGTAGGTAGCTTAGGAGTGGCATACCTAGAAAAACCAAAAGGACCTTACAAGACTTAACTAGAATATATTAGAACCAACCGACCACGTGCTCGCATCTATGAGGATGGCCTGAGAAGATTTGTTGTCCAGATCAAAAACCCGGATCAACCTATTGGACTAGAACATCCAATCATCAAATTCGAAAATGGTGCATACATAGATAAAGAAGGGACCACGTATGTGTTCACCACCCAACCAAATAGGACAGACGAATTTGGCTATATAATCTCGAAGCCTGAAATAGATGACATAGAGCAAGGGAACTTAGAAAGAGAGCCAAGAGCCCCTTGAGAAAAATTAGTCCTTACTAGAATAATCACTCCAGAATGGGTTCCCTAGGACAATAAGAGCATAGATTTGTTCTTAAACCAAGAGACCGACGAGGCTTTTGGAGATATAAACCCAACCAACCTAACGAAGTGGGAATGCTTACAATATATGAATTCAACAATACTTCAGAGAGGGACTTTGTGGTCTCAAAGCATGGTAGGCATGCCTACACTTGGAAGGGTGAATTTTTTTTTCCCCAACCAAGATCCAATGTCTCTTATGGTCACCAACGTACTGGAACATCTCAAGCACATGGAACTCAGAGAGACAGGAGTAGAGATAGATCTGACGTTGTCAAGAAGTTGCGGACACACGGCTGGTGGTCAATCAACCGCTAAATCCTTCGGCACACGCAGGGTGTTTGAGACAATCTCAGGTGTAGTGGAGACACAAAGAAATATTTCATAGCTTAATTTTTAAATCATATCAAGAACTTCTAGGAAACAAATCGTTTATCATAGCAAACTAAAATTCTTCACAAAACTTAGGGTTGACACGATGCATGTGGAGTGCTGCCCTTTTGATTTCACATGAGGGCCTATCATATCAAACTTTCAAAATAGAGGTAATAGTGCATATTCTGTACTTTGTAGCTTAAAGTTTTCTTTCATAAATGATTCGAGTTCCCAAAGGTATAGCTCATAAGTATAGATCATTGTGAAGACAATACTTCTCAAATATAGCTCAGTTCACATATGCGTACAACGTGCAATTCATAAAGGTGTTCTCCCAACTATTCATTAATAATTGATATGGAAATATATACAACTATAATCTCCAAAAGATGTGTCAATACCAGCTCGATCATATAGCTCTTTATAGCGTGTCATCGTAGTGCTTATGAATCATAGGAAAAAGGAGTGGACAGATTATTTTGATGTGCAACAAACATAATAGATTTGACTGTTTCAATATTCGAGCATTTATAAACTCTTTCCTTGCGATGCTTGTTAATTCTTTCCAACTATCAACATAATTGTTTCAACTGCTTAATTGCGTTAACTTTGAATATGGAATAGGGAAATTATTATGAGAGAGAGAATAAAACTTATGGAAGATTCAATTTCTTGCACAACTGACAACAAGGAAGGCATTGTTTGCCATCATAATAAGAAAAATCAAGTGGCAGCAGCTTAGGTTCATGAATCACTAGCTTAAAATTCAAATAATCAGAATTTTGGCAGAGAAGTCAAAGCGCAGACAGAGGCTTTTTGAAAATACGTTAGAATTGAAGTCAACCTTATAAGTAAACTGCTTATCATCAAATATGATAGGAAACCATATAATGTTTTATCATCGAATAAAATTTGAAGCCATATAGTGTTTTCCATGTAACGCAGAAGTCATAAATAAACACTATGCTAAGAGATATATGCATTGAAATTCTTCAAGATTAATGATGCGAACAGACGGAATTTGAAAATCTGGTATGCATGTTGTAGCTACGCACTACTGAGGTGGTTTTCTTGAATAGTGAATGTCAAAACAAAACTTATAAAAATCCTTCAGGTTTATGCTTACTCACTCTGGACAGAGTAATAAAAAACTCAACTACGGATTCTGCCCATCTTCGAATTGATCATTAATTTAAATTGGAAACATGATGAAGATCAATAAACCTTTTGATAAAATCATGGCGTAGGTTCGAGGAAAACAAACTTTGACAGATCAATTATGAATGATGTGACTTGCACAATGTTTCATGAAACATGTAATTGAATCATTGATTAAGATAAAACACTTACAAAGCATTCTGTAGGACGGCATAATTCCATTAACGTTGTCATGACCATGAGTTGCTGCGTCAGCTTTAATTACCGTCCAGCTTCGGTTTGTACAACAGTTGAGCGTCGAAGTTATAGTCACCATCATTGATGTAGCACAATCCAATTCATTGTTTGTTGAAAGAGGAAAATATTTGAGTTGTTGACGTTCATATCTAAGAGCAAGTCGGTAAACTTGCTTTTGCACAATTTTCCAATCATTGATCAAGCCGTTTGAGGTATTATGTTCTTCCACAAGAGGCTCTAAGTCTTTGCGAATTGAGTACTCAAGGATAGTTAAAAAATCCATAACTTTATAAGGCTCAAGAAAGGTTTGTTCTTGCTCAGGTAAGTCGCTAAACTGTTCTTCAAAATCTTGCAAACTTTCAATTAAGTTCTCTTTTGGTTTAGATATATTTACCCAAGTTTGAAATGTTTCACGATTTCTTTTTGTTGAATCCTCGAAAAAGAATTCTTGTAGCAACTGGGTCTTAAAAATATCCCAAGGTATAGTGGACGATCCCAACTGAAGGCATATTCTCTCTCGCGTATCTCCATTGGATATACGCCTAAAGGTTAAAACTCAACTATCCCTAGGTATGCCATATTGGTAAGCTAAATTTTTGTACTCCTTGATATAGTTAGTGACATCTTTACCACAAAAATCTTTCTTCTCTATTTTCAGGTCATCTATCAATTTCCAGATTCTTTCTTCTATGAGGTATGGGTCCATTATGAAATCTCTATTCACTGAAGACTTAAAACCGTCTCATAAGACAAAACTTATACACACATGTTCTTGATTTTGTCTGAAAGAAGAATCTTAAAATTTAATTTTACATTCCTATGCACATGTGCAAGCAAGAAAATACAAGTATAAATACTTGGAATTCCTTCATGTCGTATGTACCTAAGTCGCTATGTCGATCTTTCATGTCAGGTTCACCAAATGTCGGGAAGTTGCGGACACACAGCTGATGGATCAAGTTAACCGCTAAATCCTTCGGCACATGCAGGGTGATTGTGACAAACTCAGGTAAATTAGGTATATTTTTCTTTATGTCTAGGATACAAGAAAATCTAAATAACTAAAAAATCTAAGAAATAACTAATAGGTAATTGTAACACTTTATACTTCTAAGAACCGTATGGCTAGGCTGCTCTATATCTATCAATAGCTTCTTGAGGAGAAGGTAGAATCAAAGTTTCCTCAGTTATATTTTCTTTTATAATTTCGTCTTCTTGGGTTTCTATATGTTGAGGTTGCGTACGTCTAATTAAGAGTGGTGGAAATAAATCTATACTATCTTGAGGCTCGGGAGATGCAATCGAAAATAACGCTAAAACCCTAGTAAGACGATAATCATGAGATACTGATATTAAAGATTCGTGCGTAATAATGTCTTTAACTACTTCTACTTCAACTTCTATAGTGGTATTAGTTTCAACTGTAGACATCGACAATAAAGATAATGGAAATAGTAATTGATTTAATGCTAATAACAAAAATAGATATTTACAAAGAAGACAATCTCTTGTTCTTGGGATAGTCGTCAGATCAATCCTAGCTCAACCTCTCTCTATGCCTTCGTTTCTCTCTCTCTATAGCCAATCCTCTGCCAATAAGGGGTTCTACTCGCTCTCTGCTGCTCTCTATTCATTGTCAAAAGATTTAGCAGCCGTCTTCTCTCTCTCATATTTTGTAGCAGCCATCGCGCGTAGCACTATAAGCCACCAGAATTGAATTTTCGCCTTATGTATAAAATTAAGACAAAACAAGCGTTCATTCATGTCGAAACCTTTAAATTTATATTTTCCAAATGCATAAGTATCAATGTTTATAATGTTCTCATCTTTTTCTTCCTTATATGGAGAGTCAATGAGAGTAATAATTTTAGGAGAAGCTATTGTGATGAGTGGGATCTCTTTAGCACTTGCATCACTCACTTCTTTCATGATTAATTTGGGAAGACTTTTATAAGAATCAAACAAAGGGTTCTCATGATCACACTCATGTTTGCTTAGTGTTTTGTGTTCTGCAATTGTAATTTGGTTTTCATCATTCATCATTGGTGTAGCACAATCTAATTCATTGTTTGTTGAAAGAGAAAAATATTTGAGTTGTTGACGTTCATATCTAAGAGCAAGTCGGTAAACTTGCTTTTGCATAATTTTTCAATCATTGGTCATGCCGTTTGAGGTATTATGTTCTTCCACAAGAGGCTCTAAGTCTTTGCGAATTGAGTACTCAAGGGTAGTTAAAAAATCCATAACTTTATAAGGCTCAAGAAAGGTTTTTTTATTGCTCAGGTAAGTCGCTAAACTGCTCTTCAAAATCTTGCAAACTCTCCATTAAGTTCTTTTTTGGTTTAGATGTATTTACCCAAGTTTGAAATGTTTCAAGATTTCTTTTTGTTGAATCCTCAAAAAAGAATTCTTGTAGCAACTGGTTCTTAAAAAAATTCCAAGCTATGATGGATGATCCCTATCGAAGGCATATTCTCTCTCACATATCTCCATTGGATATATGCCTAAAGGTTGAAACCCAAATATCCCTAGGTATGCCATATTGATAAGCCAAATTTTCATACTCCTTGAGATAGCTAGTGACATCTTTACCACAAAACTCTTTATTATCTATTTTCAGGTCATGTATCAATTTCCAGATTCTTTCTTCTATAAAGTATGGATCCATTATGAAAGCTCTTATCTATTGATGACTCAAAACCGTATCACAAGGCAGTTCTTATACACACATGTTCTTGATTTCGTCTGAAAGAAGAATCTTGAAATTTGATTTTACATTCCTATGCACATGCGCAAGCAAGAAAATACAAGTATAAATACTTGGAATTTCTTCATGTCGTATATACCTAAGTCGCTATGCCGATCTTTCACGTCGGGTTCACCAAATGTCGGAAAGTTGCGGACACACGGCTGGTAGATCAAGTCAACCGCTAAATCCTTCAGCACACGCAGGGTGATTGAGGCAAACTCAGGTGTAGTGGAGACACAAAGAAATATTTTGTAGCTTAATTTTTAAATCATATCAAGAACTTCTAGGAAACAAATCGTCTTCACGTTTATCATAGCTTATGAATCATAGGAAAAGAAGAGTGGACAGATTATTTTGATGTGCAACAATCATAATAGATTTGACTGTTTCAATATTCGAGCATTTATAAAGTCTTTCCTTGCGATGCTTGTTAATTCTTTCCAACTATCAATATAATTGTTTCAACTACTTAATTGCGTTAACTTTGAATATGAAAAAGGTAAATTGTTATGGAGAGAGAATAAAATGTATGGAAGACTCAATTTCTTGCACAACTGACAACAAGGCATTGTTTGCCATCATAATAAAAAAAAATCAAGTGGCAGAAGCTTAGGTTCATGAATCACTAGCTGAAAATTCAAATAATCAGAATTTTGGCAGAGAAGTCAAAGCGAAGACAGAGGCTTTTCGAAAATACGTTAGAATTGAAGTCAACCTCATAAGTAAACTGCTTATCATCAAATATAATCGAAAACCATATAATGTTTTATCATCGAATCAAATTTGAAGCCATATAGGTTCATGAATCACTAGCTGAAAATTCAAATAATCAGAATTTTGGCAGAGAAGTCAAAGCGAAGACAGAGGCTTTTCGAAAATACGTTAGAATTGAAGTCAACCTCATAAGTAAACTGCTTATCATCAAATATAATCGGAAACCATATAATGTTTTATCATCGAATAAAATTTGAAGCCATATAGTGTTTGCCAAGTAACGCAGAAGTCATAAATAAACACTATGCTAAGAGATACATGCATTGAAATTCTTCAAGATTTATGATGCGAACAGACGGAATTTGAAAATCTGGTATGCATGTTGTAGCTGCGCACTACTGAGGTGGTTTTCTTGAATAGTGAATGTCAAAACAAAACTTACAAATATCCTTCAGGTTTATGGTTACTCACTCTGGACAGAGTAATACAAAACTCAACTACGGATTCTGCCCATCTTCGAATTGATCATTAATTTAAATTGGAAATCATATATACATGATGAAGATCAATAAACCTTTTGATAAAATCATGGCATAGGTTCGAGGAAAACAAACTTTGACAAATCAATTATGAATGATGTGACTTGCACAATGTTTCATGAAACATGTAATTGAATCATTGATTAAGATAAAACACTTATAAAGCATTCTATAGGACGGCATAATTCCATTAACGTTGTCATGACCATGAGTTGCTGCGTCAGCTTTAATTACCGTCCAGCTTCGATTTGTACAACAATTGAGCGTCGAAGTTATAGTCATCAGGGCTATGTCTGCAAGAATCCTTCCGAAAAAAAACTTTGTATATTATTGCTTTTAAGCATAGCGCTCCATTCATCACGATGCTTCGTCATAAATTTGTCGTTGGCAGAAGTTTGTGGTTGACGTTGAGTAAAAAAGTCAAAGTAAATCTGTGTTGTTGATGGAACATTGCCAGAGCTGGGTCATATTTATCATAACAGATTATCATTGGAGGTTATGGCAATGTCAGTTCATAGTCGTGGATGAAGTGTCAGATCATAATGAATAGAACATCACCATATCATCAATCTGTTGTCTGTCAAGAACAAAAGTTGTCTCTAGTGAATAGCACCATCGACAGAATTCAGTATCGCCTCTGATTTCTTCAGATTTTCCCTCTTAGAGAGCTTTCTCATGGTTTCATTTATACTACATCAAATCAGTGACGATCCTCCGATGTTTTCAGCTTGCGTTAGATCAATGCAGCAATTGACTTCTGTCAGATATGGTTAATCCCATATAATCAGAGCTTCTAGAGCTTCTATTGTTATACAGAATAAAACTCAATTCCCTCTGAGCTTCAGCGCATCCTTTGTCCTCATTAGCTTCCGCATATTTCTCCCTCAAAATTGCTAAGAGGAAGCGATGTTCGTGATTTGCCAAATATATATCGTGAAAATTCCTTTTTCCATCGTTCCCCCCCTCTGCCTATCTGCTGAATATAGATACATGCGCCTTCCTTCTGATCAGCACCCTTCAGAAACTGCAGCGCCAATCTGTCCGTTGACTGCGCTATTCCTTCGATTTCCTAGAGTTGATCATCACTGTTCAGAGCATGTGAATTTCCAATCGACCATCAGACAGCGTTGTCAGTCTTCAAGGATCACACATCAATCGAGCGCAACAGTTTTTCAGGATAAAATTGGCCTCTCCATCGGTTGTTCCATCCCTGCCGCGTAGCTACTTCTGTCGGATGTAACAATCATTAATCTCCGTAGCTTTCGACAGACACTAAGCGTGTGTTCGCCATCTTGTTTTTTTCTGCTCTATCCTCGCGTCCAGCTTTTCTTTTTTTCTTTTGCATGCGATTCTCTCCCGCCGTATATCCAGCAACTTCTATCTTTAGAGTTATAAACGAACGATGATCTTCTTTTCCCATGATAAGCGACCTTCCATTCCTTTTCCATTGTGTGCGCTTCTGCCTATCACCATGCAGAACTCCCACTTTTTCTTTCCACCTCTGCATGCCCTCCTTTTCTACTTAAACTCTATTTTTTTAGAGTTTGTTTTCATGACAACGATCAGTACTATCACTATTAATAAAGGTGGTCAAAATCATTGTTTTATGTATGAAAACTCGGATCACAAAGGAAAGTGAATCATCAAACTTATTGCGCAATAACCCATTGCAATGCTTTGAATTAATTTATAAAGATTTCTAGCATATCCTATTGATTCCACAACTCAATGGTTTGAGCTAATTGTAAGCATAGCTAGGCATGTATCGATCAAGATGAAGGTTATCGATCAAGATGAAGGTGAAACAGCCGCATCAATACCCATAATTTCTATCATCACCAATGTATTACCACAACAAGAAGTTCTTCCAATAATGGTGGCTATTTCATATTCAACGAGCTCTGAGCATCAAATCCCACAACTTTTTATGATAAGATCAACCACGCCTCGGATATCGATAGTCAATCTTTCGATCCACAAGTTGAATCTTGCATCTTTGTTCTGAGTAATGTTTTGATTTGAAGCACGTAGAAGTGAGAGTAGAGATGAAAATCTCTACGACAACGTAATCTTTGTGAACCCAATGGGAAGAGAAAGAACGAGAACAGGGATGGATAGAATAGAAAATGAGAAACCTAGAGACCCAAGAAATCAAAGGAATGCAGATGAATTCTCTCTACCAAGACCTAGAGAACACATGAGAACCTTAAGGCCTACATAATTGATCAAGTCTATGAAGAATTATTTCGATGGTAGAGGAGACCCTTACGATGGTGTGGTAGAATTTAGGCAAGTATTGAGAGTTGAGCAAGTTGATGACCTATTAACACAATACAACGCTTTTGGTCTAACACTCAAGAAAACTACTCTTACATGGTTTCAACCATTACACGAGAGGTAATTCAAAAACATAGACCAACTACTAGAAGCCTTCATCACTGAGTTTTCTAAGAGTGGGATCAGACACAATACTTCCTCGTTGATACATAGCTTCAAATAGACACCTCAAGAAATAGTTAGACTTGCAGGAAGAAGGTTCAAATAATACCTAGAGAGATGCCCATTGCCAGAGTTACCCACTCCAGCCAAACAAGTGGCCTTATTCTTAGATGGATTTTTGAGTACCAAATTGAGATCTTATGTGTACTTAAAGGACCCTATATCCATAGAAGAATGTGATTTGTATAGACATTGAGGATAATCTGGGATAGTAATTAGAGCTTTCAAAGATCTATAAAGATTCAGACAGCTCTACTAACCTCACTTCCAAACAATCTGCATCTATTGAGGAGTTTGTAGAGAAGGTAGCTCAGAAATTAGGAGTCTCTGGCAAATAGATACCTAGATTTGACCTAGTGAAAAGATGATATACCTGTGGAGGAGACCATGTGTCTAATGTGTGTCCAATCATGGCTCAACCCCAAGTGAACCCGAACAGTCAATACTGCACCACTGAATGGAGATACACTAATCACACTGCACAAGACTGCCCTTATAACAAGCAAGTTGTTAGACAAAATTATCCACAGCCATATCCACAACAAGGGAGATATCAAAATTAGTACGCACAGTAGTATGGTAGGCCCTAGCAACCCTACCAGACCCAACAAAGGCCTCAGTCTAGTCTGTGTTAGCCTAGCAATCTCCAACTCTAGCCACGGTGATCCCAGTGAAGTATGCAACTGCTGAATAAAATCTCAATAGAGCCTTAGTGCCAGTCTCACCATTACTTTCAGAAAGTGACCCAAATGAACATAGTTTTGATTCAACTCATATGAATATTCCACATGCTTACTACATGTAGTCACCTAAGCATAATGAAACATACTATTATAAAGACCCTAGTGAACCTAGTGGGGAGCCCGAATACACTAATGTCATGTACAAAAATCCTAATTCTAGGCCCCAACCTAGACAGATGAGAACCCCGGCACCTAGAGGATTGTGCTACAGATGCCAAGGTGATCACTTCATTCGTGATTGCCCTATTTTTGCACCCATGCAACCCCAATCACTGACAATTCAAGGTTTATGTCAAGATTGTGGGAAAGAGCACCTCTTACAAGACTGCCCAAAGAACCCACACAATGCACCAAAGATCACTCCCATTAATGTGATTGGATTAGTAGTAGATTCTACTGGAAGTGTAACTTCCACTGCCCCAATGCAAGTGGTCACAAGAGCTCAGGCATTAGAACAAAACCAGGGTTTAGGTCAAGAAAAGTTCTGATGTTACTGAGGCTGAGAGTATAACTAAGAAAAGGACAAGAGCATGGAAAGATAGCCAAGAGAGAATGAAAAGACAATGGTTGAGGAAAATGAGTGAGCTTTAGGAAAGCCTAAGAGACACAAAGGCCAAGATAGTTGAACTCGCCTCTCAAATGCACTCTCACACACCACCACCCCCATCACCTTCTAATCCACCACCCTCTAATCCATTGCATGCAACCCCACCACCCCCTAGAGTAGGATCAGTCTTAGAAGATCCCACTCCCGAGGACCTAGACATGATGCTTAACGCATATCAGGCCAGAATCCAAGAAGGGCCAAACGTAACACACAATGAAAAGAGTTACCCTAGAGCTAACTTAGAGATGGAATGAAGCAAGATTTATGCTGAGATGACAGAGTTGTCTCAAACCATGTTCAAAGCGAGCCGTCTCTTCAATTGCTCTAGTTCAGCTAAGACATAGTTGCATTTTGATGGACTGTTAGAAAGATTGGAGAGTTTAATTGCAAAATCTAGAAAGGAAACCACCTCCCAAGGTAAGGACAAGGCAAGTGAAAGAATGAGCATTCCTCCCCAGGAAGCTTATGTGCTTAATTCCACAGAACCAGACACCTTTTCTTCTATGAATCGATATTCCCAAGAATTTCTCAGAGAAATTCAAGAAGAGAAGTGGGCTAAAGAAAGTGAAGATCCTCCTCCCATTGAACTTGTGAATGATCCGCGTTATCAATTCCCACAAGACATTCCTTCTATTTATGGAGAACAGGAGGATGCCCAGTCTAGTGAGAGGTTAGACTTCAAGTCTAGTTCCTTACAAGAACTGTCGCATTTCACAGGCCCATGGGAAGCAAAGTCTACCTGTATGAGAGCACCCACGGTCATGACAAGGAATGAAGACTCAGTCATACCTAGGAATATGGAGCTAGTAAAGAACACTAAAGTGGAGTGCAATCTCACTTAGAGGAGCTACTCAAGTTCAAGCAAGAATTATGGAAACACGTAGCAAATCAAGTGTCAAAAGTAACAATATTCCATTCCCAGGTAGGATCTCATACAATAGTTTCAAAGATACCCTTGGATAAGATAGGAGACATGAGCAAAGGGGAAGAAGGAAACACCTATCTTCCTATCACTCATCTAGGTTACACCACCAAGGATATTTTGGACTCAAGTGCAGGAGTTGCAATTGCTACCACTTCCCTATGGAAGTGTTGGGACAAACCAGCACTCAAGCCAACTAGAATGAAGTTGTAGATGGTTGATGGTCACATAGAGAGACCCTTAGGACTATTAGAAGAAATAACTCTCACTACTTGTGGTGTAGAGTTCGAGCATACATTTGCCATTTGTGACTTTAGCAAAAATCAGGCCTATGAGATGATTTTGGGAAGACCATTTATGGGAGTTGCAAGTAGTACATGATTGGGGAACCAATTCCTTGTACTTGCAACACTTAGGTGTGACAACCAAAGTCAATTTCAAGGACTACCCTCATAGAGACGTGCCCCCTATACAGTGGAATCTCATCCATAGAGCCACTAATGATCTCGGAGTCAATGCATTCCATAGGATCAAGGTCCTCATGGATGCATGAAGACGCCCACTTATGGATGTGTAAAGTTGAAGAAGAAGAAGAGAAAAGAGAAAAAGCTAGAGAGCTAGGTGCAAATGAAACTCATAGATCCATTAGAGACCCTACCTTTGCACCTGTAGTATTTCCAAATGAAGAGTTTGAACCTCATGGTTGGGCAAAAATTCTAGCAACAATGGATGTAGCCATCAATGAAGAGAAATGGATACCCCACTGTGACAAAGGTGGTCCTGACCCAAGTTGTATCACACACTCAAAAATCACCCGACCCAAATTGTATCATGCATGCCAACAACATGTAAAAATCATCACCCACCCTCAAAAATTATAAGCACACACAAAAATATTGGAGAATAAAACCTTGTATCAAACCACCCTATCCAAGTTGTATCAAACCACCCATTCACACTAGAATAGAGGCATTCTGAGTACAATGCACAGTCAGAGTATGCATCTAGGGACAAACCACTAACTTACTAACTAACACTCACATACCACAAGAAACATCTCACTTACTAATGCAATAACCACTTCAATAGCATGTTGGTATTGTAGAGGGAACACAGCCTTATCGTGTTTTTGACACAATGCTAATATGACTTTCTTCTTTCAGTAGATAAGCATAACATGGTTGACGTAGCAGGAACCAGCTTTTAGGTAGGGACCAATCAACAGGTAGTTGATCTAGACAGCCATACCACACCCATGGGCAAGACATCTCACTAGTTTAGCAAAGTAGCAGGACCATTGGGTGAAGGATCATACCTTTGGGAAGTAGAGATAGAACACAATGGCAAGTGGGGTAAATCATGGCTAACCAGAATGCATTTAGTATGTGGATGATACAGATGATAGCCTTTACTTTCAGAACTGTACCCAACAAAAATAAATTTTACTGCTTTATCATCCAATTTTATGTGATGTTGTTCAGGCACTAATGCACATGACAAACAACCAAAAACACGCAAATGAGCAACAGATGTCTTGTGATCATGCCAAGCCTCACATGGAGTGATCGACTGCAGCGCTTTAGTGGACACCTATTAAGTCCATATGTTGCACACATAACAGCCTCAAGCCGAAAACTATGTGGTAAAGCCTTACTCTTGAGCATACACCTCACCATCTCCATGAGTGACATGGTCTTCCGTTCATCAACTCCATTTTGTTGAGGTGTATATGGCACTATACACTGATGTTTTATCCCACGTTGTGGTCGTGATATGAAAATCCAGTTGGCAAATCACACCTGAAGCAACAATTGAAAGCTCGATCAGGATAAAGAGAAATTCTCGAATCAAAGAAATCTTTTCGAATGGTAATTGATACAAGAAATAATAACAATGTTGTGCTAGCAGGTGATCTCCGTCTCTTATAACCATTCTCTTCATGTATTTGCTCTTGATATCAATTCCTCGAGTTTGCTAATAGTAGAAGGCATGGATCCTTGGTAAATTTCTATCTGCTTAATTGAACACCTCTATGAAGGTCTAGCATACATATGTAAGCATATATGTGCGCTATGTCCACATATGCACATACAAGTGTATACAAGTACTTTACCCAAAGGTGTGCATTCGAACGCACAAGATAAAATCCACTTTAAATGTATTAGCGAGCATGAAAATAAATGTGTATGCATGAAGAAGATTCATATTATTCTTAGTAAGTGAAGTGGAGACGGGGAGGACATTCGATCTTTTTTTGGAAAGGCGGCTTCTACGGGAATCAGAGGAAGCACAGAATAAGATCATCAAAGGCGGCAGAAGGATTTTTTTTCCAGGACGTTCTCAGAAAAAGAGGGAGGTCTCTTTAAGAAAAAAGGACGCTGAACCATGGGGAGATTGTCGATGGAGGGTCGCTTCAAGATGGACGCAGTTCTGATTTTTTTGCCTCAATCGATGGATGAATAAGTGGCCCAGAGTGCGGGACCTTGCGTCTGCAACACAGGAAGAGGTGAACTCTGTGTGGGCTGGATTCGGATATTACAGGCGTGCTCGTTTCCTGCTTGAGGTCTGTGACAGCAATTTCAATTGGTCTTATGCATGTTCCAATTAAGTTGTTATGAAAAACAGACTCTGCCCTTATCTTTAAAGAGAGTCGAAGTCATCGATCAATTGTGCTTATTGATGTTCTGTGAAAAGTTTTACTCAACATGCATGATCAATTCAGGGTGCAAAACAGATAGTTGTAATACATGAAGGATTACGTTCTCTGGGGTTTCATCTCTGATGATGATTCACCGCCGAGAAACTTTGCTTCAATCTGCTGCTCTAAAAAACTGACGGCCACGTAATAGTTGAAGATCAACAGAGAAGAAGGGAGAGAAGCGCTGTCAGAAGAGGAGAAGATTGCAGTTGTACGTGCTGGGAGGACGAAGCTCCAATAGGGAAGAAAGGGCTATAGACTCTATCTAGTGATATGCAATGCGTGGGCTGATGCAATTGGGAGGGAAATAGTGCGCATCTGTTCCAAACCTTGCCTCTTTCTGATTACAGGTTAGATCGCAAACATGTCGACCACAGAATTCAATGGTGACACCACTGCACCTTTCTTTGGTTTCCTTGGAGCTGCAGCAGCACTCGTCTTCTCTTGTTAGTATCGTGTAACCCGGCTGGGTTCATTCTGTTGGGAGCTTTTGCGGTTCTGATTCGCAATTAACCAATGTAGCTTCGTTACATTCGCATCTTTAGGATATGAACAGGCATATATTTATAGATCACCGTGCAAAAAGATGAACAAGCCTAAGAGGCTGCATTATAGATGCTCTATGCACTAGTTTCCAGTATCTAGTTTCGTCGATAGGATCAGTTGTTACCCGTCATTCGTATCTGATGGAAATCAAGATGTCGTTTGTCCGCATCCTATCATAGTCCACAAGTATGCTTTTGAGTTACTGATCTGTTCTGGGCACATGCCTTACGCTAAAAAGTGAATGCACGTTTGTTATTTACGCAACCATGTATGGAACCTAGTTGTATGTTATTGGAACTCATAAGTGGATAATTTGGCTCTGCATTGAACTAGGTCCCTTTCCTGGCATTCATGTCCTTCAAGGTGACAGATTAAATGAAACAAATGAACCAATGTATGTGAATGTCCTCTGCTCTGAGAGGTCTAAACACGCTTGGTTTCAACTAAGGGTGGCACGATCATTGTGGATGGGAATTTCTATACTCGTTTGAGGCCCAAAGTGTTTATCTGTACATGGAGTCTGGACAAAGGTTCTTCGCTTAACATTAGATGTATGATTATTCTGATTGCTGATCAAGTGCTCCGGTAGAGTTTTTATATAGAGATCCTATCATTACTGAAAGTCTTTTGAACGAGGAAGACTAAGGATAAGTGCACATGCAGGATAAACTCTTCAATCACAACATTTTTGTTGTTTGCACAATTAACTACAGATGAGAATCAAGATGCATGCTTTAGCCACAAGTGTGTTTTTTAGTTTTAAAATAATAATCAAGTTATCTTAATATATGCATACTGTAAGTGAATTCATTTGATGAAATTTGACTATCATTGATTTCTTTTCTGTTCATGAGAGAGCTTGAGGGAGGGCGCTGATGATTAGAGGGGAAAAGGACGACCAATATAGGCGTTTGGAGGCTGACATATCATTAGAGGGGAGACAGCGATCCTTTGGGGAAACGCACTTGCAGTCGGCTGAGGCTCAGAAGATGATGATTGGGCAAATTCAGAAGCATTCGATCATTTCTCTTCAGCGTTCTGCTGCGCTGTTCTTTGTGACCAAATATCAAGCTTTGACTAAACTCTGCGCGTAATTCAAACCGCCCTATTGTTTGAGGCTGACATAAAGTTCCTGGTAGTGAATGCTGATGAAGAAAGTATGATCAACTTCTGATTTTCATTGATATTCGCAGAAGTGTTCCGATGAAGAGGCACACGGCATGTGTAATAACAGTACTGAAGCTGGTGTCAACATTGACTACTTAAAACAGTAGATACCGTTGTTAACCAACACTTTAGTTTTTTTTTTAACTCTGAACTTGCGCTTTAGTTCTAAAGATTGCACTTTTCTGTTCTTATCAAACTGATCGAACTTGATTTAATATGAGAACAGGGTTACCTAGCGTGAGTAGGACGACTTGCCGCTCTACAATGGAAACAATATTGTGAAATACTGTTGACTTTAGATCATAGAGAATAATTTGCATTTTCTGTGAACAGATTCTAAACGTGGGAATAAACTCCAATGATCTGAGATAGAAGAGATTTCACATAGTGTTTGTCTAATTAGAAAGATCATATCATATAAGATGCTTAAGTAATTTTATCCTACTTTCCCCTCCTTTTTGTCCAACTCGACGACATACCTGGTGAACCCGACGTGAAAGGAGGAGAGTGTAGAGATCCTGTTCCTAGTTTAAAGAGTGGTACGGTTGAGTGAGCTCATTGTGCTTGACCATTTATGGGCGACGCAACGATGGATGTTATAACCCAACTTCTGCGATTTCAGCAGGACGAGAAAAGACGAAGTGCCATTCAGGCATTTCATGAGCGAGTAGTTAGAAGAAGTGGATATTTCAGTGGTAAAAATGTTACTCGTTTTTGCAAGGAATATGAATTGGAGGCACGATACCTTGGTACGGGTCTAACACCATTAAGTGATCAAGAATTAATTGACAATTTTGTATACGTTTCAGAATTACATTTGCGTGACCGACTAGTTGTGGATGCACCTCGACTAGTTATAGAAGGGCAAATAAGATGGTCACAATACAAGATGATACTCATAAGGATGTTTGCACTGGATGACGAAGATAAAGTAACTAGATCCACATTTCTAAAGTGGATACATAAACCAAAAGATCAATCTGTTCTAGATATAAAAAGGGAGTTTGATCAGCAATTTGCAGATTTATCTGATTATGATAAGAGGGCTATGGATCAAGAAAAGGTATCCTTGTTTCTCCGGGCTATAGATTCGAAAGCCCGAGAAGAGATTTTCCCACAATTACAACAGATAGGAACTGAGTCTGGTCTTACCGAAGACTGGGGTAATGTAGATGAAGCTGTTAGGGGATATGTAGAAAAGCAAAGAACTTTGTCTAAGTTCATGCAAAGCTGGCATGATGATTTGCAAGAAGAACAAACTCAGGCTGTTCAGCAACCTGTACAGAACCCTCAGGTAAACCTACCAATACCAAAGGATGTTGTGCCCACTAATACAATGGAAGATATGTTCAAAAAGTTTAGTGACCTTACGATTCAAAGTATGAAGCAGATGATTGAATCTCAATCTTTACAAGCACCGGCACCTAAAAATCCAAAAGCTCCAGAAATTAAAAGATGTATTTGGTGTGACTCTTTGGAGCATAACAGATACTCATGTGAGAGCTTCAAAGAAGCATTAGCAAAGAACTTGGTATTCGTTAAGGAAAAGATGATATATGATTCTAAGACTGGAGAAAAGGTAAACATTAATTTTGGTCGGGGAGGAATGAAAATATTCTTCCCTGGCACTTGTGAAAACGTTGCTTCAACATCGCATACGTATGCATGTCAGGTAGTTGACGAAAATAATGACTTAGAACCGTGGTCTAAAGTAATAAAGTCCTTAGACCGCGGGAAGATGCATCATGAAATTTTAAAGACAGCTAGTAATGAAATCCGAGGGGTAAGTGGATGGGATGATCCAGTAGACACTCTTTCGGTTGTTACATACCTATGCTCTTCGGTAGAGCATGAAGCAGTAGTGGAGGAGAAACGAAGAAGAACCAATGAGGGTGAAGAGGAGAAAAGGAGGACTAGGCGTCAAGTAGAAGCCTCGCATGAACAACCTCAAATACCAAACCAAAGCCATCCAACACAAACAAACCAAATAGATCCACCATTACAACCAACAATAATCCAACCAAATAAAATTCCGACTCAAGTTCAAATTCCTACTTCTGCTGAGATGCCAGTCTCTACCCACGATAATATTCCTCCTCAAGATCAAGAAATGCAACCTGTGAAAAAAGGTCAAGGAAAAGTGAGAAATCCCTCATATATGCTAAAATCGCATATAGAGCAAGCCACAAATCTTAAACAAGTTCTCGAAAAAAGAGTGCTCGATAGTGTAATCGAATTTACACTCGGTGAGTTACTGGGAATAGCAAAAAGAGAATTTCTAGAAGTAATAATTGACCTCTTAAGAAGGAAACGACAACCAATAGCTGACATGCAAGAAATTGAAAGAATGGATGAAGAGACTCCCGATCATACTGTGCAAGCGCAAGTTCAAGAGCTAAAAAATATACTTGAGCCAATTGAGACTAATGTTCAACCATGCGTACATGAGGAAATATCCTTGGAAAAGAATTCTTCCGACATAACCCCTTCGAGTTATTACACTAAAGATCATTGGGCCCGAGCCACAACTGAGACGTTGGTAAGATTAGAAAAAATTAGCACTCCAGTTGTCGCTCTTATTGATCATGGGTCTGAAGTTAACTTGATGTCTAAAGATCTCTATATGAAGGGGAAATGGCCAATAGACATGCAGCCTGGTTGGAGAATTAAGGCTGCGAACTCAATGCCAGGTGAGTTGTTTGGTGCATGTCCGCAGGTTCTAGTTACAATTGGAGATGTCAGTGATTATCAAAATTTTTTCGTACAAGATCATTCTAGTTACTCACTGATTCTAGGGCAGCCATATATTACTGCCTTAAGAATGGAAACAAGAGTCTTAGAAGATGGATCGGCTTACGCGCGAATCCGTAGTAAAGATGGGAAAAAGGCAGTTCAATTCATGACGGTATGTGTGGATCACATCAGGAATAGAACTTCTCTTCGGACAAGGCCTATTCCTGAAGATTACGAGGATCAAAGTTTTTAAAGAAAGCTTTCATAAGTCGGGACTATGAAAGCTTGAAAGGTGAAAAGATCCCGAATGTAAATATGTTTATATCAAGTTTTATCGCACTTTCTTCGACAAATTCATTTCAGTTTCGTGTTTTTTCTGAGTTAAAAAAGTGGGAAAAACAATACATAATGGATCTTCAAAGAAATTTTCATGGATGTAGAGTGCTTAACTTCGACGAGGAAATCTCTGGAGTCTTTGATGAGATATCCTTTGCAGACACATTGTTTGATCTGCAAGAGTTAATTCAAGGAAAAAGGAGTGATTATGTGATTCAAACGCACTCTATTTCCATGTATAAGGAAATAGCAAAGTTTGAACAAGATGAAATAGGTAAAGAAGTCTTCGTTGAAACAAAATACAAAACAATTGATAAAAAGATAAAGCCAGTCGCAGTTCCACTTCCTGAAGATAGTAATAAACTTATGGATGATGTAAAATCTCAGCCACCTCTCAGAGATAAGAGAAAAATAGGCCATGAATTCACTAAAGAAACTCTCGAGCAAATTCAATTAGGGAAAGATGGTTTCCTCAGCGAAAAAGAGAAGGATGTATTCTCTCGGATGTTATTTAAGCATGGGAAAGCTTTTTCTTTCAATGACCAAGAAATTGGATGTGTAGATCCATCTGTGGTGACACCTATGATAATTTTCACGATTCCACATGTACCTTGGAATCTCAGACCGATTCCAGTACCAAAAGCTCATATTTCAAAGCTAATTGATCTGTTGAATGACAAAATTAGAATGGGGATTCTTGAGCCATCAAGTGCTCCCTATTCTAACCGTTGGTTTACTGTACCAAAAAAGAATGGGTCATTAAGATTTATCCAAGATCTACAGCCAGTGAATAAAGTGACAATTAGAAATATGGGAACTGGGCCTATTGTAGACGAATATGCAGAAGCTTTTGCAGGAAGATCTATTTATTCAATGGGAGATTTACACTCTGGATATGATCAATTCCAGCTAGCTCTCGAAAGCCGTGATTTGACGACTATGAGGACGCCACTTGGGCTTGTGCGCATGTGCACTTTGCCGCAAGGTGCCACGAACTCAGTGGCACACATGATGAATGGTATGCATAAAGTTCTTAGGGATTTTATTCCACATCTGACTATGCCATTCATTGATGATGTTCCTATTAAAGGCTGTGAAGAAAGAGATAGAGACGAGACTCTTGATGAGGATGGATGTAGGAATTTTGTTAAAAAGCACATAACTGATTGTGAATCCATTCTTAGTCGGCTGGAAGAGGTTCATTTGACATTGTCTGCTGGAAAATCAGTATTTGGAGTGCAAGAGGTTTTAATTGTAGGAAGTTTATGTGGACCTAAAGGAAGAAAGCCATGTCCAAAGAAAGTAGATGCCATCCGACACATGAAAGAGGTCTGCTCCTCGATCACTGAAGTGAGGAGATTTCTTGGGGCATGTGTTTTCTATGTTGTATGGATTCCTCATTTTGCCCATATTGCTGATCCACTTTATCAATTACTTAGAAAAGGGCAAAGATTTCAATGGAAAGATATCCATACTCAAGCAGTAAGAAAATTAAAGAAAGCACTTGCAGAA
Source organism: Ceratopteris richardii (assembly GCA_020310875.1). NCBI lineage: Eukaryota > Viridiplantae > Streptophyta > Polypodiopsida > Polypodiales > Pteridaceae > Ceratopteris > Ceratopteris richardii. Next base: position 86,025,456 of record CM035421.1, read on the forward strand.
GCTCCATTGCTCAGAAAGGCTGATTATACTGATAATAAAGAAATTTATATCACCATAGATACAAGTCCGACAGGTATAGGTTGGGCGATTGGCCAAGAGGATGATGAAGGAAAAAGATATGCAATTCGTTTCGGAGCTAAAGTTTTAAATGTTCGCCAGAGAGGTTACCCTCAAATTAAGCGAGAGCTTTGGGGGATAGTAACTGCACTTAAAAATGATAAAGAATATCTGATTGGGGCAAATGTGGTAGTAGAAACAGATTGTTTACCATTGTTGGGAATGATCGTGAATTGTTCCACTGCAGATATTGCCATGTTAAGATGGATAGCATATATTAAGTCGCTAAACCCTGAGTTTGTTCATATAGCTGGAAGGAATAATGTGGTGGCTCACATGCTATCACGAGCTATATATGAAAATGAAGATTTGATGACTTCTAATGATGAAGAGATAGGTCTAGACTTTTATGCTTCACATGTACATAATCTAAGCCTAAATGAAGCATCTACTGGACTAAATAAAAAAGAGCCTAAGCGTCAAAATGAAAGGCTTGGAATTTGTACTGAGTCTTCAAAGGAAGTTCAAAATAGCTTAGGAAGAGGGAAAGATAACAGATGGATAGAAGAAGAACCTTACAAGATTCAAATAGGAATAACAGAGAGATTCAATGAAGACGAATATGAAAACGAGTGGAAGGAAATCGGGAGATATTTAAGTATGAAGTGTCCTGATTTTAGTTGGAGCAAAGAGAAATTTCGTACCATTCGAAGAAAGTCAAACAATTATTTCCTGAAAGATGGATTACTCTGGAAGCGAAGCATTGGAATGGGAAAGATACCCCAGCGAGTTGTAGGTTCTGAAGAATCGAGAGAAAGGATTATGCGTGAAATGCATAGCTCACTATGGGCCGGTCATAAAGGCTTTCAAGGAACTTATGAAAAGATAAGGGAAAGATACTGGTGGCCTGGAATGTATGTGGATACCCAAAACTACGTAGCCACTTGTAAACCTTGCCAGATGTACTCCAATGTTAGACACAGAGATGAATTACATCCAACATATCCTCTTAATATTCACTATAAGTGGGTTGTTGATTTAGTTACAATGCCATTAGGGGTGCATCAGATGAGGTATATTGTATTAGCAAGGGAAGACCTAACAAATCATGTTGAAGGAAGAGCTTTAAGGACGAAAACTACAAGCAATGTATGCAAATTTCTACTAGAAGATGTGTTTAGTAGATTTGGTTATGTGGAGAAAATAGTTGCCGATAGAGGTGAGCTTGATGCTCAGGAAGCTGAAGACTTCTTTAAAAAATACGGAATTCGATTATCACTCACCACCGCTTACAATCCTGAAGCTAATGGAAAAATTGAACGTGGTCATCCACCAATTATTAAAGCTTTAGCTAAGGCTTGTGAAGGGAAAATAAAGAATTGGCCAAATTACCTTCCATTTGCCCTTTGGGCAGATAGGATGACATATACTAGAACTACCGGATATATGCCAGCGGAATTGATGTATTGTCAGAAACCTATTTTGCCGACGGAGTCACATGCTTTAGCATGGACTTCCTTGCCTTGGGAAGATGAGGTGTCAAGAGAAGATCTTCTAGCAGTGCGGATTCTTCAACTAGAAAGAGGGAAAAATCTGGTAGAAGAAGCTGCATTTAAGCTTAGAGCTTCTAGAGAGAAAAATAAATTGCATTTGACAAGTCCCACAGATTAAGGCCAAAAAGGTTGAAGGAAGGAGACTGGGTACTTGTTTATGATAGCTCATTGAATACTCAATATGAGGCTCGAAGAAAACTGGTTAAGAGATGGTTTGGTCCCTATGTGGTATGTAAAGTTTTTGATAATGGAACATACTCACTTAGAGAATTAGATGGGACTAAGTTAAAGGAATTAATTGCTGGGAAGAGAGTTAAGCTCTTTAAAAGAAGAGAGAATGAGAGTTACGAGACGGTAATAAATGAAGACGAAGAAGAGGAAAGTGAAGAGGAAGGATGTGAAGATGATAAAGATGAGGATATCAATAAGGAAAATGATTAAAATAAATTACACCGTAAGATGATGTTTATATACATATAAAAACATATATACATACATGTAGGTATATAATAAAACTATATAGACAAATAACAAGATATGAATCCGTCTATATGTAATAAATAAGTAAAGCAGCAATTAAATTAAATGTATGTGCTTTACTTAGTCATAAATTTCTATTAATACTAATTTTTGTTTCTTTCAGGGTACTGACGGAGATTTGTGATCAGACCATTAATAGGAAGTTTTTTTTAGGCTTGATTGGACTGTTTGACTATCTTAGGATCTCGAATGGACAGTGAAGATTCCAATGATACATCCATTCCTGAGGGTAGCATTCCTGAAAGATTTAGAGAGACGTCAGGGAGTGTGCCTGAAAGGAGAACCTTAGATAGTTCTTTTATATCAACTTACTTGCTCCCTTCACCAGAAAATGAAGAAAGAATTCCTGTAGAAGAGTTTATTAAAGATCGTATCACTAGGGAGACCTTGATTCCATCATCAAATGAAAGAAGTATACTCAGGTATCGAAGGGCACGAACGTATGGAGAAGATGATACTTCGGATAACCGTGAGTCATATATGGAAGTAGACCCAACAGCACTTCTTGTATATAGCCAAGACTTAGCAGAATATGCAGAACTTCTACAACAGCTGGCCTTGTTCCGTAGGGAACGTGAAGGGGGTGAGACATCTTAAAGATAGATTAAAATGTCGTATTAAAGATATGTGTAAATAATGTCTATTTTGAATCAAGATAGGTTCTTTTTTATGAAGAATAAAGTCAGGAAAGATCCTCGGAGATCGGCAAGAAAATAAATACCAATGTATATAAATAAAGCCAGGTAATACTTTCCTTCTTTTGAATAATTGTTTTTTATATAGATTCGTGTGAAATAAGCCTCTGATTTTTGCAGGATGATCAAGTTCAAGTTTTTTTTAAAGAAAGAATGATTAAAGGCGACAAGCTCGAGTGGCTTCTGATTGTATACTGGTGAGATGTTATTGTTTGAGTTTCTTTTTCTCTTATGTATATATGTGTATATATGTATATATATATATATATATATCTATATGAAAAGACTACATGGGTTGGGCATATGATATGTAAATAAATGCATGATTAAGGAAAATTAAGTAGAACAAAAATCTTGTGCCACTAATTAGATTACGTGTAATGTGTAAGGGCCAGGATTATATGAGTAAGGTTAGAGGATGGACTAGAACTTTCGAGAGCAAGACCTAGGAAGGTGAAGGGAAGACCTAGACTAAGTATCTGTATATAGTAGTGTTTACAAATACTTGATGAGTGAGACACTTCGACTTCTACTCTTGATCTCTCATCTGACCTGATCTTCAGACAGATTATATCTTGAGAAAAGAATTCTTATACCAGCCAGCTTTCTATATGTATGTGTATGTGTTGTTGGGTGCTGCGATGAGCTAGTAGGCGGGTGGAACTACCCTGGTCGGGTGATCAGGGCCACGAGCTGACGCTAGTTGTGTCGTATGGCCTGACCTATATGTTGTTACGCGCTCATACGGGTTGATAGGCGGGTGGAGTCACTCTGACCGGGTGGTCAGAGCCACGAGCTGACGTTGATTTCGTATGAGGCTGACATTGTGCATCATGCGCTATGTCGGGTCGGTAGATGGGTGGTCTAAACCTGGCCGGGTGGTCAGGTCCACGAATCGCATCCGATTTCGACATAGGCCGAAAAGTGTGGAAAAATAAATAAATAAAAATAAAAGCAAAGATATAAAGGTTGAGCTGGATAAAGAATTAAAATAAAGAAAAACAGAATAAAAATATGAGAAAAATAAGAAAAGGGTCTGAAGGGGCTTCAGATGATAGAAGATCAATAGGGAAGCCAGAAGCGAGTTTCATAAATCGAGTTAGTAAAGACTGGTATATGCAAATGCTTCGGATAGGCTACTAGATCTGACCGGGTCGAGTTAACGAGAGAGCTAAGAAGTTTTCAATTTACTCATATGATTTCTAGTCTAAATGCATTAGTGTAATCTGATATGTTGTACGAGGTGTTTTTGTCTACCTTCTTTCCTTGATTTATGCCAAGTTTAATACATATTCAGATTTCATGTATTCAGTTGAAATTTCTTTAAATTCTGTTTATATGCTATGACTACTTGATCCTTGCTTGTATTTAATGTTGTGTATGCATGTTGGTGGTGCATCCGGAGGATGCACAGGTTCAGAGGGGGTGGATGTGGTCGTGATATGAAAATCCAGTTGGCAAATCACACCTGAAGCAACAATTGAAAGCTCGATCAGGATAAAGAGAAATTCTCGAATCAAAGAAATCTTTTCGAATGGTAATTGATACAAGAAATAATAACAATGTTGTGCTAGCAGGTGATCTCCGTCTCTTATAACCATTCTCTTCATGTATTTGCTCTTGATATCAATTCCTCGAGTTTGCTAATAGTAGAAGGCATGGATCCTTGGTAAATTTCTATCTGCTTAATTGAACACCTCTATGAAGGTCTAGCATACATATGTAAGCATATATGTGCGCTATGTCCACATATGCACATACAAGTGTATACAAGTACTTTACCCAAAGGTGTGCATTCGAACGCACAAGATAAAATCCACTTTAAATGTATTAGCGAGCATGAAAATAAATGTGTATGCATGAAGAAGATTCATATTATTCTTAGTAAGTGAAGTGGAGACGGGGAGGACATTCGATCTTTTTTTGGAAAGGCGGCTTCTACGGGAATCAGAGGAAGCACAGAATAAGATCATCAAAGGCGGCAGAAGGATTTTTTTTCCAGGACGTTCTCAGAAAAAGAGGGAGGTCTCTTTAAGAAAAAAGGACGCTGAACCATGGGGAGATTGTCGATGGAGGGTCGCTTCAAGATGGACGCAGTTCTGATTTTTTTGCCTCAATCGATGGATGAATAAGTGGCCCAGAGTGCGGGACCTTGCGTCTGCAACACAGGAAGAGGTGAACTCTGTGTGGGCTGGATTCGGATATTACAGGCGTGCTCGTTTCCTGCTTGAGGTCTGTGACAGCAATTTCAATTGGTCTTATGCATGTTCCAATTAAGTTGTTATGAAAAACAGACTCTGCCCTTATCTTTAAAGAGAGTCGAAGTCATCGATCAATTGTGCTTATTGATGTTCTGTGAAAAGTTTTACTCAACATGCATGATCAATTCAGGGTGCAAAACAGATAGTTGTAATACATGAAGGATTACGTTCTCTGGGGTTTCATCTCTGATGATGATTCACCGCCGAGAAACTTTGCTTCAATCTGCTGCTCTAAAAAACTGACGGCCACGTAATAGTTGAAGATCAACAGAGAAGAAGGGAGAGAAGCGCTGTCAGAAGAGGAGAAGATTGCAGTTGTACGTGCTGGGAGGACGAAGCTCCAATAGGGAAGAAAGGGCTATAGACTCTATCTAGTGATATGCAATGCGTGGGCTGATGCAATTGGGAGGGAAATAGTGCGCATCTGTTCCAAACCTTGCCTCTTTCTGATTACAGGTTAGATCGCAAACATGTCGACCACAGAATTCAATGGTGACACCACTGCACCTTTCTTTGGTTTCCTTGGAGCTGCAGCAGCACTCGTCTTCTCTTGTTAGTATCGTGTAACCCGGCTGGGTTCATTCTGTTGGGAGCTTTTGCGGTTCTGATTCGCAATTAACCAATGTAGCTTCGTTACATTCGCATCTTTAGGATATGAACAGGCATATATTTATAGATCACCGTGCAAAAAGATGAACAAGCCTAAGAGGCTGCATTATAGATGCTCTATGCACTAGTTTCCAGTATCTAGTTTCGTCGATAGGATCAGTTGTTACCCGTCATTCGTATCTGATGGAAATCAAGATGTCGTTTGTCCGCATCCTATCATAGTCCACAAGTATGCTTTTGAGTTACTGATCTGTTCTGGGCACATGCCTTACGCTAAAAAGTGAATGCACGTTTGTTATTTACGCAACCATGTATGGAACCTAGTTGTATGTTATTGGAACTCATAAGTGGATAATTTGGCTCTGCATTGAACTAGGTCCCTTTCCTGGCATTCATGTCCTTCAAGGTGACAGATTAAATGAAACAAATGAACCAATGTATGTGAATGTCCTCTGCTCTGAGAGGTCTAAACACGCTTGGTTTCAACTAAGGGTGGCACGATCATTGTGGATGGGAATTTCTATACTCGTTTGAGGCCCAAAGTGTTTATCTGTACATGGAGTCTGGACAAAGGTTCTTCGCTTAACATTAGATGTATGATTATTCTGATTGCTGATCAAGTGCTCCGGTAGAGTTTTTATATAGAGATCCTATCATTACTGAAAGTCTTTTGAACGAGGAAGACTAAGGATAAGTGCACATGCAGGATAAACTCTTCAATCACAACATTTTTGTTGTTTGCACAATTAACTACAGATGAGAATCAAGATGCATGCTTTAGCCACAAGTGTGTTTTTTAGTTTTAAAATAATAATCAAGTTATCTTAATATATGCATACTGTAAGTGAATTCATTTGATGAAATTTGACTATCATTGATTTCTTTTCTGTTCATGAGAGAGCTTGAGGGAGGGCGCTGATGATTAGAGGGGAAAAGGACGACCAATATAGGCGTTTGGAGGCTGACATATCATTAGAGGGGAGACAGCGATCCTTTGGGGAAACGCACTTGCAGTCGGCTGAGGCTCAGAAGATGATGATTGGGCAAATTCAGAAGCATTCGATCATTTCTCTTCAGCGTTCTGCTGCGCTGTTCTTTGTGACCAAATATCAAGCTTTGACTAAACTCTGCGCGTAATTCAAACCGCCCTATTGTCTGAGGCTGACATAAAGTTCCTGGTAGTGAATGCTGATGAAGAAAGTATGATCAACTTCTGATTTTCATTGATATTCGCAGAAGTGTTCCGATGAAGAGGCACACGGCATGTGTAATAACAGTACTGAAGCTGGTGTCAACATTGACTACTTAAAACAGTAGATACCGTTGTTAACCAACACTTTAGTTTTTTTTTTAACTCTGAACTTGCGCTTTAGTTCTAAAGATTGCACTTTTCTGTTCTTATCAAACTGATCGAACTTGATTTAATATGAGAACAGGGTTACCTAGCGTGAGTAGGACGACTTGCCGCTCTACAATGGAAACAATATTGTGAAATACTGTTGACTTTAGATCATAGAGAATAATTTGCATTTTCTGTGAACAGATTCTAAACGTGGGAATAAACTCCAATGATCTGAGATAGAAGAGATTTCACATAGTGTTTGTCTAATTAGAAAGATCATATCATATAAGATGCTTAAGTAATTTTATCCTACTTTCCCCTCCTTTTTGTCCAACTCGACGACAACGTTCAGCCAGAAATGCATTAAAATCAGAAGACATATATTCACCCCTCAATCAGAATGCAGGATGCCTATTTTACATGCTGACAGATTTTCAGCCAAAACCAAAAATTATTTGAAGCACATGAACACATCGGACTTTGCTTTCAATGGATATACCCATGCATGCCTGGATAAATCATCAATGAAAGTCACGAAGTAAAGATAGTTTCTGAAAGAGGATGTTTGCATAGGACCACAAACATCACTATGAACAAGCTGCAATTTTTTAGTAGCCCAAACTGAACCATCTTTTGGAAATCAGGAACGCTGCATTTTGCCCAAAATACAGCCTTGACATACATGTTTATCGGGTGCCTCAAGTTTGGGTTAGGAGGACACCATTTCATATTTCTGCAGGTGTAGCAAACTAGCAAAATTCAGATGACCAAAGCCTGCATGCCAAAGCTTTGCATCTGACATAGCCTGAGAATCGTGTACTACGCATGCTGAATCATTCATAGATCTTTCATAGTCTATGAGCTTATACAACCCACGATGTAAAATATTAGAAGCAATAATCACGTCACCGTTTGACAGATCATGAATTGTACATCTGTCATCATGCGTTTCACAACCAAGCCAATCTTGGCTAAAGTCAAAATTGATAACATATTCTTCTTGATCCCTAGAACAAATAATACATCTGACAAAGTGAAATAACTACCATCATCAGTAGTCAAAATGATCTTACCAACTCCCATGATAGGATAAGAGGAGTTGTTGGCACATGTGATAGTATTCCCTATAGGGGCACGCTCGAGTGAAGTGAAGAAATTGCGCTGCGAGGTGATATGTTTGGTCACCCCACTATCAAAGTACCAAACATCTGAGTCTACTGCAGACATGCATTGCTCATGAGAAGATGGGTCAAAGCTGCAAACAGTATTAAATGCCCATTCTTCTTCCTTCATAAGATTAGCAGACTCTGTTTTTGGTGTAGAGTCCTCTACAACAATTGTTCCAACCTCTTTCTTCTTTGCCTCTTTAGCAGCCACTTTTGGATAGCTCTTAATGACATGATCATTTGCTTTACAATATTTACAAAACAATTTTTGCTTTTCTAATTTCTTTTCATCTTTGTCTTCCCTCTTCGATTGTGCAGAATTAGCAGATTTTTGCTTACTACTTAAAGAGCTCCATTTTCCTTTGCCCTTCTAACTAGCGAGGAAATCTTGATCTATAACATGCATAATGGACATCTTCTGCCTCAATTGATCTTCTTGCAACAAAACAGAGACTAACTCCTCAAATGACAAGGCATTTGGATTTCCTTCCATCATCAAACAAAGAGTAGAAGAAAAACTCTGATATGAGTCACGAAGACCACTCAGAATAGTCTACACAAGTGAACTGTTAGGAAGGACTTCATCAGCAAAAATCAATTGTTCCCTCGAAACCTTGATCTTTTTCAAAAAAATATCCATAGAATCACCTTCATTCATGTGCTCACTCTCCAACTGTTTTCAGAGGTAAGCAACATGAGCCTCATTCCTAGCTTGGTACAATGTGGTTAGTGTATCCCAAGCATCCTTAGCTATTCTGCAACAGCGAATGTGAGGAATAATGGCATGTTCGACAAACAAAGCTATCAATGCATGTGTCTGTGCATCTCTGCCATCCCAATGAATTTGCTCTATAGTAGGTGCAGCAAAAACCATAGCATGAACGGGAATTTGCACAATATCATCATCTTTGACACCTTCTACATCAGCTTCAGTACCTACAGTTGTAACAGTTGTAGGTGTCATAGGAAGTTTTTCAACACCATACACAATGTTCCATAATCCTTTTGCAACCAATAGGACGTTTTATAAGCCCATAACGTGTACTTCGTACCATCCAACTTATCCTCAATAGCCAACATACAGAATACATCACTGCTTTTAGCCATGGCTTGTGACTAAAATACCTTGATGCACAAAATTGACTCTATCTCAAAAAGTTAAACAGAATCGTCCATATGAATTCGGCTAAACCTGTAGCAGACTTCGAGACGCTTATATTGGCAAACCAAAATTGGTATATACCTTTGGCATAAAAAGATGAAATAGCCTACACAAGTGCTGCAATAGTGTGTTCCGATGCCAAAACAAGCTCAGATCATGATTTCGGCACCACAGAGCGAAGATGTTTTGATCTCTGAAACAGCCTAAGTATGCTCACTAAAATTCATGCAATTCAGAGACTACAACCAAAGAGGTATCGACGATGCCCTAGATGAAGCGACGACCTGCTCTGATACCAATTGTCAAAGTTAGACGTCTGCTGAAGCATGCGAACAGCACAAGGAAGAAAAAGAAGCTTGGAGCACAACACATAATATTGAATGAATTACCACTTGAATGTACAAAGAGAAGTAGCCTATTAGGGCAATAGGCGTATATACAAGCCGAGGGGAAAAAACCTCCTAAAGACGGAAAAAAGTACCCCGGGAGTCCTACAATGTTCACGCACATCACTTCCTAATATATCAACAAAAATATGGCTGAAATGAGCATGAAATTCAGCACATGCATGATATACATGTTGATGATGTATTACATAATGAATGCATGTCTATCAAGAGTGCACAAAGTATGTCAAAGTGGTTGAAACAAACTTTGCAGGACAGTGAATTGAGTGCACCTTTACTTGGTAGAACAAGATCAAGCTCTCACCATGCATCAAGTAATTTTGTGGATTATTCCCTTATTGCAACAGCATGTAATGAAGAGCCACTTACTTTTGAAGATGCATGTGATGATCCACAATGAATGAATGCTATGCAATCAGAAATGGATTCCATACATAGGAATGGTACTTGGGACTTATGTGAACTACCAAAAGGAAAAAATGCCATTGGTACAAAGTGGGTTTACAAGATTAAGAGAAATTTTGATCGTAGCATTGATCGTTACAAAGTTAGATTGGTTGCCAAAGGATATGTGCAACAATATGGCATTGACTATGAGGAAACTTTTGAAACATATTTTTTGAATGGTGATTTGCAAGAAGAGATTATGTGAAGCAATCTCCTAGATTTGCCATGAAAGGGAAAGAGCATATGGTTTGTCACTTGCATAAAGCCTTGTATGGTTTCAAGCAAGCTCCACGTGCATGGTATGACAAAATCCATAAGCACTTGATTTCTCTTGGCTTCACATGTAGTCCAATTGAAAGCACACTCTATGTACACAAAGATGGGGCTGATCTTACAATGTTTGTTATTTATGTCAATGACATTCTCTTCATTGGGTCATGTGATGCAAAACTTGGCATTCTTATGGTTGATTTGCAGCATACTTTTGATGTCACTTATCTTGGTCTTTTGAGCTACTATCTTGGCATTGCATTTGTATCCGTTGAGGGGGGAATCGTTCTGCATGAAGCAAAGTATGTTGAAAAACTACTTCAACATTTTGACTTTGAGGAATACAAGCCAGTTTCCACACCAATTGAGGCAGGATTTAGGTTCTCAATTGAGGATTCCAATGATGCATTTGACACTTCTCTTTATCAGCAAGTTGTGGGATGTCTTATATATGCATGAAACACAAGGCTGGATATACAGTATGTAGTTTCCTAGTTGAATTAATTCATGCATAGCCTTGGCACTAAGCATTGACCAGCAATGAAAAGTATGTTTAGATATCTTAAAGGCACTTTGAGATTAGGTCTCTTTTATGGAAGAGATATATAGCCATGCTTGCATGCTTTTACAGATAGTGATTGGGCTAGTTGTTATGATACTCTTGTGTCCACTAGTGGTAATTGCTTTTTCCTTGGAGACTCATGCATATCTTGATTGAGTAAGAATCAACCTAGAGTGGCCACATCGAGTTGTGAAGCTGAGTACAAGGCATTTTTCACAGCGACAGTGGAGTATATATGGTTGAGACACCTATTGATGGATCTTTGCATGGAGATTGATGTTGCTACGCATATTCTCACTGATAGTCAAAGTGCATTGGTTGTTGCATGAAACCTAGTGTTTCATATGCAAACCAAACATATTGAAGTGCATTATCACTATGTGAGAGAGCACCTTCATGCAAGAGATATTGATTGGGTATATATGCCTAGACAAGATAATGTGGTAGACATATTCACCAAAGCTCTTCCATGAGAAAATTTTGAAGCTTTTCGTGAAGCTTTATGCTTATTACCTTGTGGGGGCTGATCTGTCACTCCCTGTATGTATTCACATCATTCGCTGTAGGGGCGTTTGTTACACTTATGTGTTCCTCGAGTAGCTTTGATGTGAACCTTTTCCCTATACATGGGAACTTTTTACTCTAGTGCTCGCTAGAGGTTTTTTCACCATGTTACCACATACATGGTTCACTCATATGTCGTGGTACTTTGTACTTAGGGAGATTATTCAGCTCTTGCTTTAGTTCAGTTCATCGTCAATAGAGAGATCTATTCCAACCATCCATCTTCTCCGTGTGTCTTGCTGCATTTGTGCTCCTTGTGTGTGCTTCTTGTGTGTCTCTTGCACTTCTACACGCCCAGTAGTCTTGCTAATTTTGTGCTCCTTATGTGTTCTTCTCGTGTGTCTCTCATACTTCTACACACACCCCATAGTGGTATCAAAGCAAGCTCAAGTCCTTCTCAAGTTCCATTTTTTCGCATCCTGGAGTGCATGCACTTTTAATAGAGAAAATCGACTTCAAAGCATAGAGCAGCAATTTTCAGCACATGAGAAGCATTTCCACCAATCGGTTGCATTGAGGTTTTAAGCCCATTTTGAATCCATTCGTGCAGTCAAAATCACCATCAAAGTGATGGATTATGAGCTAAAATTTTAGCATTCATTTCAATTTTCATTGAAGTAAAGATCTTATCACATTGTTGATCAAGTGAGATTGCAGGTAGCTTCGAGATGAAGATAATCCTGATGGGACCAACTATCCAATATGTTCTTACATGATAAAACATGTTCTTGTTGTGAAACAACTTTGGAACATAGTGAGAGATGTAGATCAAAGACCTGCATGTTCTTCTACTTCATAGTCTTTTGTCACAGATGGAGCTTCTTCTTCAAGTATAGTGGTTACTCCTCCACCTATACAGGAGCAACTTAAATGGGATGGAAAAGATGCTCAAGCTCATGCATTTATTACACTTTCTATGAAGCATCATATAGTTCCACACATTTGGTCATGTTCTACATCAAGAGAGGCATGGGACACTCTTGCTTCTTTGTATGTTATGCATAATGAAGCATGTGTTGCATACTTGAGAAAGCAACTTGAGGATCTATGTATGGCTAAAAATGCGTATGTGGATATGTATGTGACATGCATCAAGGACTTGAAAGAGCAATCGTCAAACATAGATAAGATTATTCCGGATGCATCACTTATCTCTACATTGTTGAAAGCGTTACCAGAATCTTTTCAAAGCTTTTCCACTACACTTCATTTGGTTGCAAAAGGGAATCATAATATGTATGAATTTGATGAGGTTGTGTCTCTTTATTTTTAAGAAGAACAATGTAGACTGAATAGGAGTGGTTTGATTGAGGGAGCATAAGCAGTTGCTATCTCACAAAAAGCGAAAAGCAAGTATGTTTCAACTTTGGATTCATCGAAACCAAAGCCTCAACATTCCTCTTCCACTCATTCCTCTAATGATATTGATTTTCAATGGAAGAAGATATGCAAATATTTGCCAAAAGCCATGTCATGCTATTGATGAATGTAAAAAGCTTGCTAAGCGTAATGAAAAGCAGAAGGAATTTAGTATGTCTACTACTAAAAATTCTTCAAATGCAAAGAATGATGATGCGAACATGGTGCAAGATTTTTGGGCATGTGTTGTTACATGTCATTATCATCCATCATTGCATTCTAAATGTATGCTTGTGAGTAAGGTTGATTCAGATTGGTTCTTTGATAGTGGTGCTTCAAAGCACATAACTTCATGCATTTGGTTACTTAAACTTCAATAATTTGCCTTAGTTGCAAAAGAAGGACATGGTTATTGGTTTTCCAATAGTTCAATCAATTGAGAAGCACGCATGTGAAGGTTGTATTCTTGGAAAAATGCATCATGCTTTTTTTTCAAAAGATTGTTTGTCATACACACGCTACAAAAAAATTGCATCTTGTTCATAGTGATGTATCTGGTACCATCAAGACTTCATCTTTTGGGAACCATGTATATTTTTAAAGGAAATCATACACACACTATAAAAAAATTGCATCTTGTTCATAGTGATGTATCTGATACCATCAAGACTCCATCTTTTGGGAACCATGTATATTTTTTATCGTCATTGATGATGCTACTCCAGATACATGGGTGTATCCTATAAAAGCAAAGAATGAAGTATTTTCTTGCTTCGAAGCATTTAAGGTTATGGCTGAAGATTTTTCTTCAAACAAGATTTTGACTCTACACATAGATCATGGTGGTGAATACATGTAATGCTTTTCTTCCTAAAAGAGGAATTTCACACCAATGTATGTCACCATATACACCTCAGTAGAATGGTGTTATCGAGAATTAAAATAGAACACTCCTTGAAATGGCACGATGTATGTTGAAGGAAAGCACCTTTTTGACAAGTTTTGGATGGAAGTGATCATGTGCAAATTATGTTGAATCTTCCTACAAAAGCATTGAGAGTCATTACTCCTTATTAAGCTTCGAATGGACATAAACCTATGGTTAGTCATATGCATGTTTTTGATTGTTTGGTATATGCTCTTGTGCCATCACAACATCACAAATTTGATGACAAGGAAAAGAAATGTATATTTGTTGGTTATAATGTTGAAAGTAAGGGATATCATTTGTACCATCCATTGATGAACACAATTACTGAGTCGAGATGTGGCATTTGCTGAAAATTCAGTTTTCCCTATGCTTGAATGCAAAAAATAGCCAACAGTTAGCTCACAAGATGTGTTTTGATACGCTCATGTCTTTGTTCCAAAGTGGTGCACTTGATTGTGGCCATGTAGAGCAGCGAATTGAGGCTCAAAAGGTTGAAAAATCCCAACAAAATAGAGCTCAAAATGTAAAGAATTTCCAACCAAACATGGCTGAAATATTTCAATCAAAAGTTATCGGAACTACTAGAAATTTTCAACCACATATGGTTGAACATTTGCGAAAAAATATGGTTGAAAAGAGCATGAAATTCAGTCAATGCATGATATACATGTTGATAATGTATTACATAATGAACGCATGTCTATCAAGAGTGCACAAACTATGCCAAAGTGGTCGAAACAAACTTTGCAAGATAGCAATTTGAGTGCACATTTACTTGCTAGAGCAAGATCAAGCTCTCACCATGCATCAAGTAATTTTGTGGATTATTCTTTTATTGCAATAGTATGTAATGAAAAGCCACTTACTTTTGAAGATGCATGTGGCGACCCACATTCGATGAGTACTATACAATTAGAAATGGATTGCATACATAGGAATGGTACTTGGAAGTTATGTGAATTGCCAAAACAAAAAATGCCATTGGTACAAAGTGGGTTTACAAGATTAAGAGAAATTACGATGGTAGCATTGATCGTTACAAAGTTAGATTGGTTTTCAAAGGATATACGCAACAATATGGCATTGACTATGAGGAAAATTTTGCACCTACTTCATGAGTGACTACCTTTCGTATGATGGTTGCATTGGATGCCCAATGAGATTAAAAAGTACATCAATTAGACATAAAAACGACTTTCTTGAATGGTGATTTGCAAGAGGTTTATGTGAAGCAACCTCTTGGATTTCCCATGAATGCATAAGAGCATATTGTTTGTCTCTTGCATAAACCCTTGTATGGTCTCAAGCAAGCTCCATGTGCATGGTATGACAAAATTCATAAGCATTTGTTTGCTCTTGGCTTCACATGTAGTCCAATTGAAAGCACACTCTATGTACGCAAAGATGGGGTTGATCTTATAGTGCTTCTTCTTTATGTTGATGAGATACTCATGATTAGGTCATGTGATGCAAAACTTGACATTCTTATGGCTTATTTGTAGCATGCTTTTGATGTCACTTATCTTGGTCTTTTGAGCTACTATCTTAGCACCCAATTTGTATACGTTGAGGGGGGGATTTTTATGCATCAAACAAAGTATGTTGAAAAACTACTTCAACGTTTTGACTTTGAAGATTGCAAACTAGGTTCCACAAGTTGAGACAAGAATGAGGTTCTTAACTACGGATTCCATTGAAGCATTTGACACTTCTCGTTATCAGCAAGCTGTGGGATGTCTTATATATGGATGCAACACAGGGTTGGACATACAGTATGCAATTTCCCAGTTGAGTTGATTCATGCATAGCCCTAGTACTAAGCATTTGCAAGTGATGAAACATATGTTTAGATATCTCAAAGGCACTTTGAGTTTAGGTCTCTTTTATGGTAGAGATATTTAACCAAGCTTGCATGCTTTTACGGATAGTGATTGACTTGGTTGTTATGATACTCGTGTGTCCAATAGTGGTATTGCTTTTTCATTGAAGACTCATGCATATCTTGGTTGAGTAAGAAGCAACCTACAGTGTCGACATCGAGTTGCGAAGCTAAATTCAAGGTAATTTTCACATCTATAGTGGAGTGTATATGGGTGAAACACCTACTAATGGATCTTTGCATGGAGATTGATGTTGTTACTCATATTCTCATAGATAGAGTGCATTGGTTGTTCCACAAAATCCAATGTCTCATGCACGGACCAAACATATGGAGGTGCACTACCACCATGTAAGAGAGCACCTTCATGCAGGAGATATTGATTTGGTATGTGTCTACACAAGATAATGTGGTAGACATATTCACCAAAGCTCTTTCAAGGGAAAATTTTGAAGCTCTTCACAAAGCTTTAGGCTTATTTCCTAGTGGGGGCTAATTTGTAACTCCCTATATGTGTTCACATCATTTGCTCCAAGGGGAGTTTGTTACATGTATGTGTTCCTCGAGTAGCTTTGATGTGAATCTTTCACCTATACATGAGCACTTTTTACTCTCGTGCTAGCTAAAAGTTTTTCCCCATATTACCACACACATAGTTCACTCATATGTTGTGATACTTAGTACTTAGGGATGTTATTTAACTCTTATTTCATATCTCTTCATCGTCAAAGGGAGCTATTCCAACCATCCATCTTCTTTGTGAGTCTTTCTACATTTATGCTCCTTGTATGTCCTTCTCGTGTGTCTCTCACACTTCTTTACAGCCAACAATATGTTTTGGATTGCTTTTTACTTGATTTAATATTGCCTAGTTGCTTTTTTGAGAATTTCATCCATGTTTGTGTAAAGCACTTCAAATCTCTATGCATCAAGTCTTTGTGCACAAATAGGGTGGTAGTTTATTTGCATAAGGAAATAAGCGCTTAATAATGATTAGGGAAGTGATTAGTGGGAATTTTGGCCTTCAAGCCATCTATGGCATCTACCACATGTCTCTAGCTGCACCTCATCAAGTCTTCTCGTACTAACAACTACGTCCATGTGTTGATCCCTATGCTATCACAAGCAAACAATGATGAATGTCAATTGCCCACATTAACTATAACTGCAATATAAGGACGCTTTTATACGTTCATCATTAGCCCCAACTAAAGAATATAACCATAGACCTTCATATCTATTCATGATAGGCGGCCACTAGACGTGCACCCTTTTGAAGCACATTGAGTGGCCAAAGGCCCACACAGAATAGGCATTCTATCAAATGGGGAAAGGAATTATGCTGTTATGTAAGACTTTTGCCAGGCTGACAGCTCAAGATAAATAGGTCACACTAAAAATATGTAAATAGTCCATTGCTCACACAAGCAGCATCCCCCCCTGTCTAATGGGCCTTAAATTATAGTGAAGCTATTATTATACACCCGTAATCATTATTGTACAATCCATCCATTATACACATGGTATCTATTTCCCTCTCTTGCACCATCTACATCCTACAAACCGGTCAATAACAATGCTATGCCTAATGCTACCACTTGTTGATTTGCATGCATCAATTTCAATGCCCAGATGTATGAAACGTTCAAAAATTTGCAAATTTGAGCATATCCTTGCAACGATTTTCTTTTCTGTTTTTTAACTACATGGGAGGCGGAACAATATTAGGGTTACACGTGCTTTTGCAAGAAACTTTTCTGTATATTACTATTCTTAAAAAATATTAGACAATTGATCATGCAAGTGAAGATCCACTACATTTGTTCATCCTCGTGTGTAAGCAGAAGACATTGCATAGCCATGCAAGTGAAGATCATGCAAGTGAACGGCTGAAGATCCACTACATTTGTTCATCCTCGTGTGTAAGCAGAAGACATTGCATAGCCGTGCTCCCATCATCCTTCGTCCCAGCACCATTCATGGTCCGTGCACATATCTGTATCTCGGAGGACAAATAGCTGTTGAACGTAATGATCTGCCAAATAAGGTGCTCATTTAGTAGTCCCGGTTCGCTGGCCTGGTGGTTGGGCCTCTTGCCTCTTGAGGCGGGGGCAAGGGTTCAACCCCTGGCAGCAACATGTAGGGACATATGAATCCCAGAAACTGTTGTATGTGGCTGTTGGCCACCGTTTGACCATCCTCGCGGTAGTTGTGACCGCCGTTCAACCCAGTTGTAAACCCCTGTTCTTGTGGGATAAGGGGGGTCCCATGGGTACTATGCCCTTCCTTGTACAGTTGCAATTTCAAAGTTAAAGTCCGGGGGAGTAGGCCTCGGCCGAACCTCCATTTAAAAAAAAAAAAGGGTGCTCATTTAGTATCAGACATGCTTTTGCTTCGCACCCAAGCCCTTTCATGTACATGAACCCGTCGAACCAAATTGTTCTGTTAGCATACGTTTACGTGCAGGATTTTCATTATCACAGCCCTATCTTAAGCCAATCTATTCATCTTGAAAGTAATATCTCCGTAATCGAAAATAGACCAGTGGTGTTTCGGGAATCAAAACTGGAAGTCATGTTTTTATGGGTGATATACAGTCCAAAGAAATCCTCCTGAGAATGTGAGGGCACATGCAAAGCCCGAATGATTCCTGTGTTTCTTACCTGTACCCCTCCCTCTCTTTTGTCATTTAACAAACCCCACAATTTCTAGGGTATAAAATAAAATAGGGCTGATGACTAGCAACAAAGACCACTCCGAGGATGATTGAGGTCCATATCAGTTCCAATTTACACTATCTCAGCATAGCGCACTTGTTAGTAAGTGACTGCGTGTTCACCATACCTTCCTGATTCTTCATTGCGTTTCAAATGCAGCGCGCTGAGGACAGCAGTTGGCAAGATTAAGTAATTATCGAAAGCAAATGGTAGCCATACTCATGATCAAATAATGGCTGCACGTTTCTCCATAAAAGCAGTGAACTTATATGTTAGTACTCTCAAGACTCATTTATTCGGCCACAAAAATGTCTCATTTGGCATTACAACGCCTCCCGAAGGATGAAACTTTTTCGTCTTCAAAATCATTCTGATTCCATCTCTTACAAGATGCTTTGTAGGGTTTTCAGACAGTTTAGTATAAAAGCATCAGCACAATGACAGATGAATTGGAAAGTAAACTCTATGGTCTCAAGTATTGAAGAGACGTTTCCTAGGCTCCAGCATCTCTTCCATGAGAACAAATCCCTTAATCAGTGATTTTTTTTCTTATGCACAGCATCACAGCAGCACTGCTCGAGTACAACGAATGCTTCTCGTCCGCAGTAATTGCCAAAAGCACTTAAGCCCTATTGCAGACATGCATTTCACATATGTGCATATTGCGATCAGCATTGCTGCAGATACATTGCAATGAGCATTGTCGCACGTTATTGCAAATAGCATTGCAGCAGATACATTGCAATGAGCATTGTCGCACGTTATTGCAAATAGCATTGCAGCAGATCTACTCGTCGAAGATGCACAGATCTGACAAAGAAGATGGTTTTCTGTAGACCGGAAAGGGAACATAAGTCCTCCTGAAATAGCAACACGTGCTGTTGAATGCATCCCATCAAGACGATTCGGTTTTTTGTCATCTTCATGTATTAAAACATGTTAGAGAGAGAAATAGTCATCGATTTGGTCCCCTTCTCATTCATGTATATTATTCTCGCCTGGGAAGCTTGAGCTGGTCCAACCAATAAAAAAAAATTATGAATATCAATGATGCTACTGGAAATAAAACAAAAATAACGAAAAGTTTAACGCATATCTACATGTTCCACACTGTTTTGGGGTTTTCTCGAACATCTAGCACTACTGGACTGTACGTCAACGATAAACGCTAGCAAATGGAATATTGTCGGACAAACATAAGCGGAAGAGATTAAGATTATTCCGAGAGTAATGTGCTTAGTAACGTTGATTAGGTACACATGTGTCAAGCACCTCCTGGAATAAGATATGTCCCTTTCCTGGCTCACAGTTAAAAGCGAGTTTACCTTTGGTCGTGCGAGTGTTTGGGTTTCATACACTCTTTTATTAGAACGAGTTGAAAATTCTTCGCGGCATATCCCTTCTGTAGGCGAAACCTCAAAGCATTGACTCGTCTATCAAGAATCATGTGAAACATCAATACATAAACATAAGGACAACAAAGATCATGACCAGCTAAAAGGTGAACAAATACGATTACCTCCACGTCCACATGAGATAATTTCACAGCAGACGAGAGAAGCAGAAACTATCACAAAAACCGGGGGGGAGTGATTGAGGATACCGAATTCATAGAGTTCTGTTCTACTTAATCATGAAGTGTATTTTACTTACTGACCATATCCACTAGTTCAATGTTCGCTCGATCTCCTGCCAGCACATGAGCACCGATACAAAGCTTGAAGCCACATTTACTGCAATACAAAGGCTCGAAGACGCATCCATCTTCTTCAACCCAAATATTTCTAGATGTTTGAATGAGACTGCTACTCCTCAAGGGATGTTCAAGAGGTACGTCTAGCAGCGTTACTTCACAATGTTCACTCATTTGATGGGTTCCATCTGAAGCAGCCAATCCGCTTAAATATTTTTTCTTCATAGTTAACCTCTGCCAGGCACTATCCTCCAATCCAGAGACAAGGATTGTTTTACAATGAAGGCATGAAATACAAGTCTGACCTTTACTATTTGGAGTGTAAGGTGCCTGAGATGGATCCAGTACGTTTCTTACATTATCGTATTCGATAGACAGATCCTGCCTCTCAGACGTAGGTATTTCGATCATATTCATCACCTGCCCATCTGCATATTGTCCTTCTGATTTAATGAGTTTACAGGAGCTCTTATTGTCCAAATCTACTGACTTCGAGCATAAAGGAGTCGTGGAGACATTCACAAAGGAATCAGCAACACACATATTCCCAGGGCCTTTAGAGGTAGGATCACTGCTATCTTCCTTGAACAAGTTACAGGGTGTCACCATTGTATATTTACCAGGCATGGAGTTACCGTGAGAGTTGATTGACTTGTTTAGAACCCCAGTTGCATGCATATCTAAGATGTTGCTGGCTACTGAAATCGGAGTCTGATGTTCTTCGGCACATCCGACAGCTGGAGAATCCTCACGAACAACGGCATGGGAGCATACAAGAGAAGAGCACATGGCAGCCACTTCAGCTGATTCAGTTACAGTAATCTCTGAATCAGATAAAGCAGGTTTGATGTTGACAAAAACTGCAGTTTCATTTTGTATTTCTTGTAGATGGTGATCCCTTTTGTGTACACAGGTTTGCTCACAACCTGCTTTCGTTGGCTTCTTTTGTATTATCTTGCTTTGTGTTAGGCTAAGACGTTCACGTGCTCTTTCTTCCTCGATAACGTGTGCGACCCCATCTGGTTGTTTTCCTTTCAAAGATCTGCAATTGCAAACTAATGTTACACTCTCTTTATCGTTCAGAGTGACGATTCAAATACCTGGTCTTTGAGATGACCGTCGCAGCAACCTGGGTTCCTAACCAGTCTATGTTCTCCTTATCCTTCGTAGAAAATCGAGTTTGGCTGCAGAGAAGACATCGTTTACAGGAGAGCATTTCCGACAACTCAGTTTTCTGACATCGACAAATAAACATACCAACCTTTGCTTTCCAGACACTATTCCATATCTCAGGACTTTCTGGCTGCTCGAACTAATGATTTTCGCTCCGTCATTACTGATCATATTGTGAGATGACAGAGGCTGGCATAAAATGCAATACAAAAGCGATATACAGTTTACTGATAAAATCACAAAGCATCTGAATTTCGGAGGGAAAAGAAAAAAGGAATATGAACTTATATTGAAGAGACGCCAGAAATACATGAATATATGTATACAAGCATAGAAGTGCAACCCAGGGATTCAAATCGTAATATTATTTAAATCAACATTTAATCGTTTAGATCGTTCGACCCAAAATAAAAAATGAGATTTTCATCCATTCAAAGATATTTAAATTTTTTGAGAAAAAAATATGGATATATATTCGTATTTGCATGAATCATATTCAACTAAAGACTATACCAAATTAAAATGTAGATTCATTAAAATTCAAGTACCTCAAGCTTAGCAAAGAAGGAGCGCAATTCCTTCACAGACTCTTCCAAGGTGTCTACATGCCGAATCGAATTGCGAAGCCACTTTGACATGTAATCTACATAGCTTGATCTCTTATATCGCTCATCTGCAAATCACACGCATAGTGTAGGCAATGCAGTTTGATAGCGAACAATCCACTAAGATACAAAGCATGCTCACCTAGTAAAATTATGGCTCCATAATCATCACGATGCCGAATGCAACGACCTACATGTGTCAAGCAGGTGATCACTCCAAAGGCTTGATGCATGGATTAACAACAAGATATTTGGAGGGCTTCAGACACCCTAAGAACCCTTGAGATCAATCTTTGAGTCAATAAGTGAAAGTATTTCTCACCTACTGCTTGGTTCAAAGCCCGAAATGCCTGATAGCAGTACCATTTATCACCACTTAGAAGGTTCTTATTCTGATTGTTGTACTGTTTCTTCATGACCACCTGCATATCCTTCCTAGAATTCCCAAATGTCAGCAAAATAGGCTATATTATTCTTTCCATAGCTGAAATTTTTAGCAATAAACTTGAAATATTTTAGACACATACTGATTTGGAAATGGAATGCCAACAACAATCTGATTCTTTTTGTCAAGGTGTAGCAATCACGAGGATCCACAACAATTTACGCGCTCTTTCTGAGAAAGACTAATAATAAAATGATAATAATAAAATAATAATGATCAAAAAATAATAATAATAATAATAATAATTATTATAATTATAATAATAATAATAGTAGTAATAGTAATAAGAAGAAGAACAACAACAACAACAACAAAACCACAACAACAATGATGGCACAAACAATATAAAAGAAATAGATGCAATCTCAAACATATTATGAGAAGGATACAACTATGCGAGCATTCTTGTCTGAAAAGTCTATCCCTTCGGATACCTTCAAGGATAAACACACGAGTTTGTGAGATTCATGAGAGTAAGTTTCCCAAAGTCATGAAAATGACAGAAAATCAGTACCTTTCCTCTACAAACAGCAAGAAATGCAGCTCCATTCTTCGGCTGCCTCTTTACAGAAACCTTTATGGGTTCATCTTTTAAAATCCTCTTGCCACCACCTCTTGGCTTAGGCTTTTCAGATGAGCTTTTGGGCTTTCCACTTATAGCTCGATAATATTCAGCCAAAATGGTCTCAAAGCCTTCCATCTGACCACGAGGCTCTGACATTTAACAGAAACATAATCAACAGGACTAGCAAATCACAGGTAGTCAAAGGCTAAAATACTAATCAAGATTTCTAAAGACAGTAGCATGTATATCAGAACGCCTCATAATACCAAAATTGCATGCAGAATCCAGATCCTTGAAATATATAATGGAATTCCTACATGAATGATGTTTTCCTATTACATCTACTTCTAGCATATAATGCTACATCAATTCAAAGGAAAGCTCATCTCTTATCCTATGATTACTGCTTATTTGATCCCCATGACATTTTACATATATTCAAGATTAATATAAGAGTTACATATCTATTGCCAAAAATTACAAAGCAGAACCCTGCCATAGGCTTCTAAAGCAAAAAATAATGCTGATAGCTCTCTCTGTCCAAAATGAAAAGTCCATCTCATTGCACAAGCACAAGTACCCTATGCAATGTAAATGTTCTCTATTGAGGTGAAGCTTAACAGTATTTGCCATAGGAACAAAGTGCTTCTGAAGTAAACCAAAAGGTATCTTCTGCTTCTCAATTCGTGTTTCCAAAAGTTTCCTAAACTTGGGATCCCTATCTAAAACTATGGATTTAGGTAGACCATGCAGTCTAAAAATATTTTAAACGAATAGTTTCGCAACTTACAAAATTCCATTGATTCCTTAGTAGGAATAAAGTGTGTCATTTCGCTCAAACGATCGACCACCACAAGAATAGCATTCTTTTGTTGTGGTCTCCTAGGCAGACCCATTATGAAGTCCATGGAAATATTGTCCAAATACCATTGTGGTATTTCCAATGGCTATAGAAGACCTACAGGACTTATCCTCTCTGCTTTATTCACTTGACATTTAAAACACTGACTTACATAATTGTTTACATCTTTGATCATCTTTGGTCACCAAAAAGTGTCTAATCAACTGTAAAGTTTTCTCAATACTATGATGTCTTGCACAAGGTACATCATGGTTCTCAAAAATAACTTCTTTTCTGAACTTCCCTTCTTGGGAATTAGGCACACAAATCTTTCCTTTTCTTTTTAGCAAACCTTGCTCATCTTGAAAATTAGAGAATGACTTATCCTCATTACTTTTTGATAACTTGTTAATTATGGATGGACACTCGTCATCATCAATATGTGAATCTTTGATCTCTTGAATTAAATCATTGTCAAGAGCTCTCAAGCTAATCTGATGTAAATATGAGATAATGCATCCGTGACTTGTTATATTCCAGAGATGTACATGCTTGGAGGAACGAGAAGTTCCTAGCTCGGGGGATAGCCAAGGCCAAAAGCCAGAGAGTTCATATGAGGTACCTACTCATGATGGCCAGATGAGTAGACGGACCTTAGAGAGAACTCTAGATGGTGACTACGCAAGGGCTATAAATAGGCTGGGAGGTGAGTCCCAAGCATGTCATTCTCCACTTCTCACATTTGGTATCAGAGCGTAGGGAGAGAGAGAGAGAGAGAGAGAGAGACCTTGGGGGAGATCTTGATGGAGATGAAGAACAATCCTCTCCTTGCAAGACTGGAGGATAGATATCTTTCGTGTTCGTATGCAAGCTGCATCGTGTGGAAAAAGCGATGGAAGAATCGTTTTCGAATGATTGACGCAGGGGTATTTCCAGCAAAAGGTAAGCATCTCATAGTATACTACAGTAATTAGAACGTTCTCCCGCCTCTCCCTGCTGAGAGGATTTGAACCCTCGACCTCAACGAGCAGAGTAAGCACTCTATCCAACACGCCAATGTTGCTTGATAATACATATTGCGCAAATATTATATATGCCATGAGTTTGCTGCTTTGCACACAATTAAGAGAAAGATAGAGAGAAAGAGATGGAAGAAAAAAAAAAAGAGAGGTAGAGAGAAAGAGATAAAAGAATATGAAAGAGTAATGAATGGATGAACAAAGAGGAAGAGAAGATGAAAGTGAGGAGTAGAGAGAGAAGGAAAAGAATAGAAAGAGAGAGAAGAGTAAATAAAAGGTAGGAAGTAAGAGAAAAAAAAGCAAGATTAACGTACCTATCTTCACTTAAATGGCCGTAACTTGGAAGCTATCATTGGATAATTATAAACCACCTGTAGAGAGCATTTAATTCTCTGCATATCATTTCAGGAGGTATGCTTCCCACTCACCTACCTTCATTGTTTTGGCCATAACTTCCTAAGAGAAGCTCCAAATCAAAAAATTCAACTTGGTATAGATTCTACACTTCAAGAACTTTCTTTTGACTGGCGATAATTCATATTTGGACCATTGAAAGCCATCTCTACACAAGCTTTTAGATGGCTGTTGACTGGCGAGAACTCCTTTTTAAGTGAATTGAGCGTACAATTATGATAATTATGACTTTTTAATAATATTTTGAACCATTTTGGATAGGAAAGAATTGTTTTGCATACATTTGCATAATGTTTTTTCTTTCTAATATATTCATTTGAATACCTCTCACATCAAAGTTTATAATTTTGAATTGTATTTTCTTCCAGTTTTATGAAATCAACATTGGAATGTGCAAGAAAGCTAGTTTTTTATATGAATTTTTCTATGCACATGAAGTTATACTAACTTATGTTGATTCATAAAAGCATGCACAGATCTTGTTTGTGTGTTTTAGAATCTTTTGCAGGTATTGAAGGCAGAAAAAAAAAGACATGGTTATGAGGGCGTGTAGTACCCAACAGCACATTTTGGCAAAGTTTCTTATTTGCAGGTTTCTGGAGTAAAGAGAGTGGTTTGCCAACCACTAGGCTGATGCCTATCATTGTAAAGATTATTATTTTTTTTTTCAGGCTTCATTTTCCTGGTAAAATGCTGCCAGAAATTTTGTAGCCACATGGCGTTATATGCCATGTGAGAACTAGAGTGATGTTGTGTTGTGTGAGAGAGGAAGTCTTCTGTCAGCATAGCTAAAAGTATATAATTTTATTGAAGTAGAGAATAATATGCATGAGTGAATGCATGCATGCATACATAGACGATATGATTGCTAGAAAGTTGAAGTGCATGATTCATTTTCTGTTTATAGAAGATCACTTTTATGTATCACTACGACGAGTTAGGGTGAGCATGAGGTATGTGATCGAGGTACCAGGCATAAGCTAATTATGCCCTTAGAAAGTAAAAGATAAGGTATATACATCAAGAGCAACTAAGATGTGTTTTTGACTAGTAACCCATGAGCACATAAACTGCTTTTCATGCGAGTATATGTACTTGATATAGAAACTTATCTAGAGTCCGCATAAGAGTGCTATGGTTATGATCATCAATACAAGTATTAAGTGCTTGTATATGATTGGTTGTGATGGGATTAATGAATGTGCAAGAAGCACAATGAATAGAATGACATCCATAGATATTCACTTTCACTGAAAGGTGGATACTATGTAAAGAGTTGATTTTTCAACGAGACGATTTGTGATGGTTAATTGATTTGTATTGATTTAGTATATATATATATATATATATATATATATATATATATATATATATATATATATATATATATATATATATATATATATATATATATATATATGTGTGTGTGTGTGAGACTTGTGTATGTGTGTGACCACTTACATCATACATGTGTATATGTATATGTATATGTATATGTGCACAATCAACCAAGGTAGTAGGTACCTAGGTAAGCTCCCTCACAAGGAAGAGAATGGCTTGGGAATGCATGCAAACTGGATGGCTCAAAGTTCATAGTAATGAAAACTTTAATTTTCAGGCCATCAGCTATACACTAACCGGATGAAAGAGTCGCCTAAGGTTCGAACCGAACCGGAAAAAGGTATCGGATCATGCGGTACGTGAACCGCTGCAACCATGAAGGAAACAAGTATTGAAATTCAATTTTCATTCTAGAAACTAGCTTAGTTTTCAAATTGGTTTGAATCTAAAGATAACAATTGTTTATGTCCAAAATACAAGAAATAAAGATACTTACACTCTACTTTTACCATCGTAGAGGTAGACATTTGTCTGTATTTCTGAACATTAGGCTCTCCACATATGGTGATGCCACGACCATTATGATAAAATTGGTATACATGAGTCCGAAAATCTATAATTGGACTCTTGCTCGCATGCTACTAAACGTTGAGAACGAGATCAAATCTAGCCGACCTAGCGATCTCGAAATCAAGCTCATTTTTATATGTCTTAATCTGGACAGGCAAACAGACAACTTGGTTATCCTAGGTCACAGATCCCTTGCCATGTGCTAACTCTACTATGTAAGTGTACTGAGATGGACTAGTCTTCAACTTTTCTTTACCAAAGAACTGTTAATAACATTGTGTATCGATCTGTGTCAAACAATATTTTAACAAGATGACCATTAACCTCCCCACTCATGATAGCAAGCTTAGTGTTAGGAAACTCATACCCTTTCTTAGCAACTAGGGACAATACCACATCTAGCACAGTATTCACCTTCTTGGTGACCGTTATGTTCAAGATAGGTTGTTTCTTCTTAGATGGAGGGACCATCTCAGTGTTGTAGCTAAAAGATCAAACTCTAAGCAACAAGATGCATTAAAAATCATGTCCAAAAGAATTCATCTTAATTGGACATTCACATCAAGAGATGGCATAATCGCCAGACCTTTGCGCACTTCTCTTGCAAGTCCTCGCCAGAGGAACCAAAGAGCTAATTTAAACCCTATAGTTTTTGTACATACGCATGGCAACACCATGTTCAAGCCCATGTCCAAAATTCATATCATTTGGCCATTGCAATTGGAAGAAACACCTAAGTTTTTGCAAACCTACAATAGCTTATCAAAGACGATTCCTGACACAATGACCAGAGAAATTTTGCAATTTCTCTTCATTTAATATTCCAAAGCTCATGAAATTTGAAATCAAAAACCTAGAATACATAGGCTAACTAATCCAAGAAAAATCTCTGCATTTGGGCATTCCGACAATGAGATATGACCTTGCAAAGTGACCCCTATACACCTTTCAAAGAGTAACTTTTCTTGCTACAAGCTTGCATCTTTGGGATCTTTTGACCTCTCAAAATAGCTTCAAATTGCATGAAATTTTGTGACCCTAATCGAGCTCAAAGACATCAATCAATTGATTCGAGTGAAATTGAGAAGCTTGAAAGCACAACAATTATGGATGAAGACATCAAAGGCTAAGCTCTCTAAAAGAGCTTGGAGAATAAGGGAAGTACAAAGCATTATAAGCAACACAATCATTGTAGATATCATGATTATTATTGCATCTTTGAGGCATGATCTCTTCTTGGAACTAAGGGCAACTCCTCTTTTCTCCTTGGTGAGTTCTTCTTTAAGTAGATTCCTTCTCTTATATGTAGTGGTAACTCTTCTCCTCAATGGAATCCTTTGATAAGCAACTCTTCTTTTCAAGTGGTTCTCCCTAGTGGAAACTATTCTTCTTAGGCTTGCACCTCTTCTTCAAGGTCTGGCACTGGTAATTCTCCTCTACTTCTAAATATGGCACTCCCTGTACTTCCCCTCTACATCTAGACATGTACTCCTTGAAATCCCTCCTCTAATCGTGGTTCCTTCCTTTTACAGCTGTATTACTCTTCTCATCCCCCTCTAGTTATGTCTCTCCTTTAAGTGGTTGCATGTCTCACTACTCTCTCCCTTGAATGGCGATTTCTCTCTTTCTTCTTGATCCTTCTCCTACATGTCAACAATTTCTCCTTCATGTATATGTCCTCTCCAAGACCCAGAGGTAACAGTGACAAGCAATCCATAGAGGCATAAGTTGAACTAAACAATAGGCAGCTACCTTTCTCCTCGCAACTTGACAACCAACTTGGAAACCAGTGGCAACTTGGGTGGGTATTGGCAATCTTGGTGACTTGGCAACTGACTTGGCAACCAACTTGCGCAAGCTTGGCAACTACCCTCGGCCAATTTGGTACCACCTTGGGCAAGTATGGCAACCATCCTAGGAGAGTTTGGCAGCCATCCAAGCAAGTTTGGCAACTACCTTTGTGAGTTTGGTAACCAACCTAGCTAGTTTGGCAAGCATCCTAGCGAGTTTGGCAACTACCTCAACGAGTTTGGCAACCACCCTAGGTGATTTTGGCAACCACTTTGGGACTCAAGAGAGTATGGCAACCACTCTTAGTGATTCTGGCAACCACACTCGACTATTCTAGCAACCACCCTAGACGAATTTTGAAAACACTCTCGACGAGTTTGGCAACCACCCTCGCAAGTTTGGCCTCAACGGTTTGGCAACAACCCTCGACGAGTTTGACAACTACCCAATACCTCTATGGGGACCACATGGGCCACTCCCTGACTCTTCTAGCATCTATTAATGGCAATTGGCTTTAGACTCTAGCGATTCGCATTCGGAACTACCTCAGCCTTGTGCACCTAACCACCACTCCTCCAAAGCTACCCAAAGACAAATATCCACATAGCTCTCCAAAATATCTAGCTTCTCCTAGAGCTATATAAGTGGATGTCCACTTCATGCAAACTGAGGGAGCGAAGAATAGCTTAGAGAGGACACTTGATGACTCCGCTCTATTAGGTATATAGTCATTTAGCTTTTGCACTCATCTTTACTAGATTTGTGGCAAGCTTCTCCTACGTACAAGAGAGTTCCCTATGAGAGGTGCTTGCTTGGAGGGTAACATTGGATTTGGTGTTGATGATAAGTATGGTATACCCTTCTTGCAAAGAAGTTTATGTATCATCTCGAACCAAAGGTATTGTTGTGTGTTTACTCGTACATATTCTTCTTAGTTGTGTTCTCATTTTCCTAAATGTTTCGTGTACATCTTGTTTGAGATCCATTGCACTGATTGAGGTCTATTGTCTTAGTCTAATCATCAAGCGAAGTCAAACTGTGAACTCCTCTTGTTGAGTCTCAGACTCTCAGTGAGTGTTCTAATTCAAGCATCTAGACCTACTCCACGAGTAAGTGCAAATCGCATTCCTTGCAACCCACATATAACTTCACCAACTATAGAGACATTACGATCTTTTTTTGAGAAACTTTCAATGGTTTAATGGATACATCTCATCAATCTCTTCTAATAACTTTCCATCCAAAAACAAGACATAGGAGGGGACCAAGGTGGTATGGAACATTTGGTACGGCACGTACGGTACGCGTACGGAACGTGGTTCCGTACCAAACGCCGGCATATAGAACGTTTAGGAACGTTACCTTCATAATATAAATATAAATATAAATATATATATATATATATATATATATATATATATATATATATATATATATATATATATATATATATATATATATATATATATATATATATATATATATATATATATATATATATTCTCATTTTCTCTCCTCTCTCTCTCTTTCCATCTCCTTGGTTAAGAAGTCATTGAGCTATGGACTTACCTAGCTAATGTATATAATTCATGCATTCTTTTCACCTCAAGTATATATTTCAGATCAACTTTTTTCTAGAAAAATTTTCTTTGAGCGCGTTCCGAACACTTTTTGGAACGTACGTTCTGTACGGAACGTTCCGTACGTTCCATACGCATTTGGAACGCGTTCCAATCCAACCATGGAGGGGACTCATGCTCTAAAACTTGCAATATATATATTCTCCCTTTTCTTCTTTATAACTTGCGATATATATATTCTCCCTTCTCTTCTTTATATGAAAGCACTCCTAAGTAAACCTAAAAGAAATAACCCTACTAGGATTTAGGGAATATCAACAAGGTAGTGGAGTGGGCTGAATTGCCCTAAATTGAAGCATCTCCATAGATACTAAGAGCTTGCCTTCCTTGAAGTTAAAAGTTTTCATCTTCACTCTCATCACTTTCTTCTTCAAGATCAAAACCCTCTCCTTTGTCTTTCTTCTTCTTCTTGAGACACCTCTGAGATGGTTGACCTTCCTTCCCACATGACAAACACTTTATTAGCTTAACAATTGTTTGGTTCATGATTCAACTATCCGCAATGAGTACAGCCTTTGAATTTCTTCTTTTGAAAGACATAAGCTACATTGCTTGAGTGGGAGTTTCCATGAAGCTTCCCATCTTCTTCCTACAAAGTATTAAAAACATTATCTAGAGAGGATGTGGGTCCCTTCTCTTTTAGCACAGGAATAGTTTCATTAAACTTCATGGGAAAAGCCTTCAAGTGTATTGCAACCTTATCTTCTTCAGTAATCTTACATCCAATAGAGTTGAGCTCCGTGCATAAGCTTTCGAGTCTATTGATGAGTCCTAAGAGAGTATCATCATCTTGCCATGAGAGTCCATAGAATTGCATCTTGAGTATGATCTTTGAATGCTTTGATCTTGTTCAAAAGGTAATTTCTAGTATCTCCGATGCATGCCTTGTTAAAGAAGCTTCGTTTATGTAATGAATATAATCATTATCTAAGCTAAAGACTAACACTCGCAAGGTTTTCTCATCCCTTGTGCAAAAGGTATGTTTTTGCCTCTCGTGATAGCTCCATCTCCTTCACCTTGATGCTCAATTACACCCCAAAGCCCCTTTCTCATAAGTTAGCCTTTCGCATTGACTTGCCAAGCATGAAAGCCAACCCCATTGAACTTATATAGGTTATGTTTTCCCATTGAACTTATATAGGTTATGTGCAAAGTAGTATGAGGGAAGGTCCTACAAAGAGAGACTCTTGGTGGCCTCTAGTTTTTTTAATGAAAGACAATCTCCTTATAACCAATGATGATTGATGCATGGCTGAAATACCATTGTATGGCGAAGCTAGAGATTCAAGATGCTAGTCTAGTAGTCTTCACATATGACTCAAGAACCACATGAGATGAGGATAGAATTGTGTTTAAAATCACCCTAGCTTGTTGAACATAAGAGTCTTAGAAATTATCAAAAATACGTCTTGAAGCTAACTTTTGATGTGTTTCTTCCAACAGAAACATCTTTGAGCTCGTTTCATTGTACCCATACACAATCGCACATATGGACATTATATCGAGAGTTTGAGCTTATACCATCATGTGAGAGCTCCATAGCTTCAAAGTGCACTTTTGTAAAGCCTCCATGTATAAAGAACACAAGCATCCTTGACCAACATGCCCCTTGTTGAAGATCTTCAAGCACACCTCCAAGCGTTAAGTCCTTGTACATCTCCTTGCACCTTAAATGGATAAAATGTAACCATATTTGATAATGACAAGCCCAAAACACAAGGCATAAGAGCTGAAATGCAAAGGGAATGAGTTAAAATGCAGCCTAAATGATTTTGATCATGCCTCTCATACCACTTTTTATAGTTCAATATTTGCATCATGTCAATTATGGAGCAAGGTCACCCATCCGAGTATTGTTCTAGCTTGGACTCACTTAACCACAAGGTTACCACAAGCTAAATTGGCCACCTCACTACTCAAAACCAATTGTGAATGGCTTGTGAAATAAGCAACTTAAGCAAGCCTCATGGCCAAACACTATTTCTATTCACAAGTCCGACTTTACTCCAATAACCTCCTCCTTATGCCAAACTTGTTGTCGAACACTTCTTGAGCTTTGACTTGCTTTTCAGGTATATTTGAGCTCCTTTGTATGCATCCTCAGAGACACAACATTTTATACATCTAATTTCACACGATTCTTATGAGGGCTCACTTTTGGATGCATCTGAAGGATAGACCATTTGACTAAACTAGGTCCACTTAGTTCTCATGAGCTCGCTCTTGAATCTCCACACATAGCTCGTATCAAAGTCTTCATAGGATAAAGGACTCGATATGATAGCATCTTGGCTCAAATACTTCTTGTTATGGTTAGATTTTTGCAAGATCTCCATTGGAGTGGAGACTTCCCGAGAGGTCATTCATCCTAGATATGTTCTTGCATAGGCTCACTTAACCATGTGGTTACCACAAAATGAGTTAGCCACCCCACCACTCATAGTACCCAAAAACACCGTTTTTGGGCCACTGAAACGGACCGGCCAAAATGGGAAACAGGCCGGCCCGAAAACGGCGTTTTGGGGCTGTTTTTTTCCAGAAAAAGGTTTTTGACCGGAGAGAGAGAGAGAGAGAGAGAGAGAGAGAGAGAGAGCATCAACGGAGGGTGGTGGACCCATCACCCAGGTCTCAAACTTCAAGGGCTTTAGGCTCAAAGTGATAGGACTCAGCAGGTATGTGTGTATTACAATTTACTATGTATGTAGGATATATGTATTCTTTCTTGTGTATAGTATTATGTATGGTGTATGTATGTAATATTTATATTATGTGTTGTATGATCTATCATGTATGCAATAATATATATACATTATGTGTGTAATATGTATGTATATAGTATGTATGTATAATGTAATATTGGTGTAGTATGTAGTATGTACACAATGCATATGCATATATATTATATACACACACATATACATTCATTGATACATGTACATACTAAACATGTATGAATACATGTATGTATGTGTATGTATATACTTTGTACTACTAAATATTATGTATATACTATAAATGTATGAGTGCATGTGTGTGCATTGTGTGTGTATGGAAAAATCTTTAATGTATAGTTGAAACTTGAACTTATGTCATAGTTGAACCTGTAAATTGTAAATTGTTCAATCATCAATGCAATGTATGAAGAATGCATGTATATATGAGTGTATGAGTGTGTGCACTGTGTGGATGTATGTATATATATATATATATATATATATATATATATATATATATATATATATATATATATATATATATATATATATATATATATATATATATATATATATATATATATATATATATATAGAGAGAGAGAGAGAGAGAGAGATAGAGATAGATATAGATATAGATATATATATATATATATATATATATATATATATACATACATACATACATACATACATACATACATACATACATACATACATACATACATACATACATACATACATACATACATACATACATACATACATACATACATACATACATACATACATACATACATACATACATACATACATACATACATACATACATACATACATACATACATACATACATACATACATACATACATACATACATACATACATACATACATACATACATACATACATACATACATACATACATATATATATATATATATATATATATATATATATATATATATATATACCGTTTCTCCCATTTCCTACCGTTTCCAAATTTTTGGAAACTCCGAAACTTCGTTTCCGACCGGTCCGTACCGACCGTTTTCAACCGTGTTGGGCACTATGCCACCACTCAAAATCGGTTGTGAGAGGACTATTTTTATCCGGTGCATTTTCAATAAAACTTCAAAAACCCCTGATTGGGGTACAACATTGTGTGAATGGAAGGGCAGCAAAAGCTAGAATCTATGGTCGCAGACACCTTTATCATAGGGGAACTTCTTTGTTGAAGTCAGACAATAAGCCTCACACATGGAAAGAGAGTACCCAATCCGCAGGGCACTTTTTTTTTTTCGTGTGTGTGTGTGTGTGTGTGTGTGTGTGTGTGTGTGTGAGTGGGCGGGGCCCCGGGGGGGGGGGGGGGGGGAAGGAGGGAGAGAGAGAGAGAGAGAGAGAGAGAGAGAGAAAGAAAGAAAGAAAGTCATATTAACGTCTTCTGGAGGCCAAACTTGGCCTATGAGAGCTGTTTAGAGATAGAGAGCTGTTTGCAATGATAGATGCACTGCATCGAGAAAAGCAACAATGTTTTGATTCATTAATCTTCTAAGCTTAACCGGGCCACTGCCAGTGGCCTGCAGAATTCCCTCAGGGCTGCAACCATAGTAGATAAAAATCATCGATTTTTATACAAAAATCGTTGGAAACATTCCAAGCGATTTTTTGCAATTTTTATTCTTTTTTTTTTGGCAATTGTATTGACATTGCTTGCAGTTGTATTGTGTATAGTCGTGACTCATTGACTTGAGTCATTGACTGATTGGTAGTTAATTATGTTCATAGTTCCACTGTTCACTTTCATGTATGTTCAATGTTTACATTTTTGTCTCGACTCCTTTATTTAAAATGCATTTGAAAGTTGAGATTTGAAAATTGAATGTTAAGACTCAAGAGTCAAGACTTAGGAACAAGAATAGTTTTCATAGTACTATGTATAGTGTATACACAATACTAAATAGACAGTAGACTATTGGGTGATTTTATATGTTACTTATGTCAAGTATATCAAAAAGGTGTTGAATATGCATCGATACATAGCCTTACGTTTCAGCAAATAAAAATTTCTCAAAATGAATAAAAACCTCGATTTTTATTTTGGATTTTATAAACCTCTACGATTTAAACAATTTGAATCTGGATTTGAATCTAGTTTTAATAATCTCTAGTTGTACTATGGCTGCAACTCCATGGCCATTCTTTGTGAAGACTCCAAAATAAGAGAGGATGAACTGAACAACCATTAGGGGGTGCTGGACAAACAGCCACTGGACTTAAGAATGCCTATTGCAGATGTCAGCTTGCCTTTACTTCAGGAACATGTACAAAAAAAGCATGAGTTGCACTGATACCTAATAAATGGCCAAAAAATAATTTGTAAGAAGCTACTAGAAACTAGAAAAAGTCCATTCCAACAATCCAAGGAACTACATTTTTAGAGGAAAATGATGAGTATACCAGGGCATAAAGAAATGATGGTCCTTTTTTTCAATTTACTAAAAGTATCCAGAGTTAGACATGCCCAAATGTGTACTTCTTCCCAAAAAAGAGAAAATGATGACAGTTTTTTGAACTAAGATTGATTGTTTTTCAATCTCACTCATATTTACCAATGAAAAGCTGTTTCAACTCATACAATCGATTCCACTGATTTGTAGCCTTCCAACGATTGCAAAGCTTGTCTAAGAGTTTGTAGCTTGGAAAGAAAACCAGTGCACCATCTGGAGTCACCTTAAAAAGTTCTTCAAGTGTTTTCCCAAGAGCATCCTTCATCAAGAATACGAATCGTCAGACTGCTTATGAACTTGTAGGATGTGAAGGCATAAAACCAAAAAAGCTAAAAACACCTGTAAATAATTGATGCCATTTAAACTCTGTCAGCTTACCTGAAATGCATATGCATCAGCATTCTTATAACTGGCATTGAGAGGGACACTATTTAAACCTTTAGGGATTGATCCTGCCCAGACCTGAGCATTGAGAATAAACCACAGCCTATTACCAAGAATGCAGCATAATGGCACACAATACTTCAAACTACTTTCACATAAAAAGCACTTGGCCGCTATGTGTGATGCTGATAAGGTGATGAATGGAGGACAAGAGGCATGTGTGAATGTGTGTGTGAGTGTGTGTGTGTGTGTGTGTGTGTGTGTGTGTGTGTGTGTGTGTGTGTGTGTGTGTGTGTGTGTGTGTGTGTGTGTCTGTGGGTGGGTGTGTGTGTGTGTGTGTGTGTGTGTGTGTGTGTGTGTGTGTGTGTGTGTGTGTGTGTGTGTGTGTGTGTGTGTGTGTGTGTGTGAGTGTGAGAGAGAGAGAGAGAGGGAGAGAGAGATCAGGAACAGTCTTTTCCATTTTTCATTATAAAACATTACATGACAAATTAGCAGCACAAATATAGCAGCATAGAAATATGGGTGGATGGATGCATTACAAGCCCAAAAGGTGGGTATAAGTGCAATCGATTGCAAATTTTCCTGGAACTTGGGATGTGCAATCATGGAACCAGCTCAACCTAGAAAAATTGAAATTATAGAAAGAGGACCCGAGGTGGCAAGGGGGAGGGGATTACACCTCCAAGTTGAAAGGACTAAGTTAGATGGTAAAATTTCATTGTGCCCTTGTAACTTAGTTCGCACTATCTGATCTAACTATCATTTAATGTCGAAGTGTGCATATGAAATCACACTTTTGAAGCTCTTAGAGAAAGTTAACCCCATTAAATTTATCACAAAATCATGAGTTCCTTTAAGAATCCTTTAACTTGAACCTAGAAGATCACCCCAAAAAAAAAAACACACATACAAAGATTCGCATATCACGGTTGCCTACGTGCAAGAAAACACATTTGATATGGATCTTGGACCATTTGATGTTTTGGATGCTTTGGCCCAGTTGAGCATCCAGAAATACTCTTATCTTTCAAACGAGGGATATGTTGCCATGCTTTATTTCAGTATATCTGTTTAGAGAGAGATGATCTTTAGCGACCAAGCGGCACCACCAAATATTCAAACTACTCTACAGCTTCTAATTGGTCTATTTTTTAGGCCACCTATTCCAACCCTTCCATTAGGGTCTGCACGACAGCCGTTGTAACTTTCAGCCTCAATGGGGCAAGTACTTTTGTATTTGTTGCTAATATAAAAGGAGATAGCTTTTCCAAAAGAGATGCATGCATATATGTATGTATGTATGTATGTATGTATGTATGTATCCTAAAAGCATCATTATTTACAGTCAGTAGCAGAATGAACACAAACACAAAAGAGGGGACAGGGCAGCAAATTTTATTAAAAGAATGGAAACGAAACAGATCTAGCTTGAGAAAACAAACCGCCAGCAAGTTCTATGCTTACATATATGCAGAAAGTCCTATGAGGTGGACGTTGCATTACAGGGAGGGGTGGAGTAGATAGGGTGAAAAC
>CM035421.1:86068214-86078214 GCA_020310875.1 Ceratopteris richardii
ATAAGTACTATTCTCCGAACATTGCAAGGAAACGATATCATAAGCATCAACTACACAACTTGAAAATGGAAGAAGATAGTTCAATTCAAAAACACCTAACTAGAATTCAAGATATAGTTGATCAATTAGCAAATATTGATGTGTTTATAGAGGACGATGAGTTTGCGACCATCACTCTTTACTCTCTACGAAGGTCTTACAAAACTTTCCTATCAGCTTTCTCTATCACTGATACAATGGTATGTTTAGAAAGTTCTAGAACCTCTTGTTAAAACTTACAGCAAGAACAATCTAGAATTAATTAGATCCACAAGAGACCACGAATGACTTAGCCCTAGCTACTAAAGAAAAAGGCAAAGGTAAAAGCAAGAGTAGCTTAAAATTTAAGAATCCTAATTTTGCTTTCAAATCTCGTAAAGATCATGATGATGATCCTATTGACTCTCAAGATTTGAAATTTGAGAGAAGACTTATAAGAAAGAAAATTGTTTCTATTGTATGAAGCTTCGACAATACATAAATGAGTGCAGACTTAGATTAGCAAAACAAAAAAGAGATTTTGGTAATGCAATAGTCAATAAAGATGAGATACCTAACGAACAAGTTGAGATATTCAAAAACCACATATTGTGATGAGGACTTTGTATTCTCCACAATTTCAAAAGACTTAAATAAGTTTGTTGATTGGTTGTTTTATGCTGTAACTACACATATGACTCTTTATCTTAGCTTCTTTGATTTCATTTCGTCTAATAAACCAAACTTGTGAGTTTCTTGTGCAAATAAATCAAACTCTTCATGTTCAAGGCATATAAATTGACATTCTAAAGACTTAGAGAGTGCTCAGTGGAAATTCCTTCCATCTACTAGAAGTCTTGTATGCATAGTACAATATAATAAAAATCACTCGAAATTGTTGGAAACAATTTCTATAATTTATTGACACTTTTTCTAAGGTTTTTTGCATTTGTTTTCCAAGCCAAGTCATATATGCAACACCTCGACTCATTTTTGTGTTGAGTATATTTAGTATTTACATGATTTTTTGTATGCTCATTGATCATTGACATTGTTGTATAGTCATGACTCATTGACAATCGACATGAGCCATCGGTAATTGATTATGTCCAGTTAGAAAATATGTCAAATAGGGAAACCTTCCACTATGAAAGCCCCACTTATAGGCCTAAAAGATAGATAAAATTAAGTATGAGAAGTGATCAAAAACCGTTCCCTTTCTAAGAAATGGTAAAAGATAAGGTCAAAATCTTTAATTACATGATCTAGTAGAGTTCAATGAGAGCTATCCAACCATATATAACACCTGTGTATTTGGGTCAAATATAATGGTCAAATACCAAACCCTTACTTCAGGTTTAAGTGTGAAAAACGCTTTAAAAGTGACTTTAGCCTTAGAGGTTTTTGGAGTTATTGGACAGCTTGTATTCATCATTACTTGTACATCAAGTGTATCTTCCATGCTATCTTGTAACTTCAATCATGGAATTTAAAGATTATTTGGAGTATGGATCCTTACATCTCTCTCATGTGCAATCTTGTCTTCAATGTGTGTGTGTGTGTGTGTGTGTATATATGCACACTTCAATGTGCAATGATCTAGTACAAGGAATGATAGGTGCAAGTCCAAAGATGTAGAAATTTGAAGACCTAATACACAATAGAAAATATATATGCTAAGGGGAATGGGATTCTGAACATAATTTGTGTTTGAAAGACCTTTGGTGTAAAAAAAAATGTTGTTCTTATCAACATGTAGCACTCCAGAATCTTATGGAGTAAATAATGATTTATCTATAGCAATTTATGTTTGTGTCAAGATTGAAGTCATCCAATACTAAAGATCATAGTTAGAGTTTATCACATTTAAAGAACATTATGGAAGCTTCTAAACTATCCAAATAACTATTATGTGGACCACAACCCTTCAAATTTTTTTTTATTTGAATGCATTTTGGAACGCATTCCAATCCAACCTTGGGCCTCAAGGGCAAGGTTGAAAGGGAGGCACTCAAAAAACCTCATGTTCGAAAGCAAATAGAGGCGGATTCAAACAAAAAGAGGTAAAGTATATCATACCTAGCCAGAAAAAAAAATGTGATAAAAATGTGAGAAATCATTTGAAATGTCTTGGAGCAATTTTTATTTTTGAATCGCACAATTTATTGCACTATGGTTTCCAAGAATCTAGTAACAAAATTTGCATTGTTAAAACTCCATTTGAGTATTATAGTAAACATCAATAAGTGCATTGTTTATGATAAAAATAGAGAAGTATTATTTTCTAGAGTGCTTCGTAAGAATGTGTTCATCCTTACTATGCATCATACTCAAAAAGCTTGCACATTTGTGAGTGTTAAAAAAAAAAATTTATTGAGTACTAGTGATTGTACAAATCTTATTTGTGATTTTTCTTCTAATCATCATGTGAATGTTTGTAATGTGGATTTTGCAACTCATCAAACTTCAGAGAGTTCTCACAAATCTTGTAGTGCCAAAACTTTGTCACATGATTAAGTTGCACTTATTACTTCTTTGGATACCTTGATTGCACAAACCCATAGTTTGCTACCCAAACCTCTTCAAGGATTGAAAGGAAAAAGTGTATCTTTGACTTGTGACATATCTAATGATGATATCTATTTGGGTTTTTTATCAAACGACAAGTACATTGAAGATGAAGAAAAAGAAAAGAAATTGACATTGGATTTATGTGATGGAAAGATGTTAACAATAAAGTTGATCTATACCACTAGAAGCCGATGGATTTTGTGCTAACGGATCTAAACAAAAGATATCTACAATCCTTCATCAAGTCAGTCCTATGTGGAAGGTATTCTAGTGTCTTCTTGAGAAGATGGTGAACAAAATCCTTTGGCAAATCTAATCTAAAGCCTACGAATTGTCAAAGAAACTTAAAAATTTCCAAAGTTCATGTAGACTTGAACTTTACTCACAAAAGTATCTTCATCGAGTTTAGATGTTAGGTTCACATGAACGAGTCCCAAGATCTATGAAACATTGGTTTCATAATTTGGTATTATCTTTGAACTTCAAAAAAATAGTAGAAGATCAATTAACATTGAGATACTTACCTATTGAAAGATTCACTCCACACTGAAAGTTTGTTAGAAAGAGAAGACTAGGAAAACATCTTCAATATCTTCCAAATAATTTTCTCTTCTACCTACAAAACATGGGAATCTCAAACCTCATGCAATTAATTTTTTTTGGGTGGGGATTGGGAAGGAGGGGGGAGGGGGAGGTAGGATTGTTAAGATTTTTAGATATATGGAATATATGAAATTCTAACTGTATATTTTTAGGTTAGGAAATTACATTAATTGCATATATTCATGGATAAATTAAGTAGATTGTATCATTGATCAAATTAAGGATAAGGTTTTAGGAAATGTCAAAATGGACATTTTTGGTCATCAAGAAATGATTCACTTATTCATGTAGTACTCAAAAAGAGCAATCCAACCATATATAGCACTTGCAAAAATTCACCCAAAAGCCCATAAAAATTCATACCTTAACTTTTTGTCAAAAAGTGAACTAACCCTTATAAAGTGACTTTAATTAAGTCCATACTTAATCAAATTGGCCCAAACTTTTCCATGTCACTAAAGAAGTACTTGCACCACCGATTTGGTGATATACTCTAAATTTACCCGTGCCACTTCGAGGTGATCAAGAGTTCTCACATACATACTTGGAGGAGATGCTACATGAAGCTTCGAGGAGTTGGAGATGTTAGGGTATGCTTACACTCTTCGAGGCGTTCAAGTGCTTAGAGTTGTTTATAACCATACACTTCGAGAACTTTGTTACTCTTATGAGAGGGTGCTTTGGAGTTCTTTATTCAACCTAAATCTCCTCATGCCTTATTTCCCTTACCCTTCACTTGCTCTCTTTGGTGATAATGAGTTGTCATTATGTTTTTTTTAGTTTGTATTTGTAGCATATCAATATATATTGATCATGAATTGGAGCATAGTATTTTTTACCACACTTTGTGTATTGTGTGTTTGAGTTCTCTTGTTCATGTATGTATGTTCTCTTATGTGTTTTGTTATTTGTGTATCTCAGCTAGTAAATGAGCCCCAGACACTAAACCTAATTTTGCTGCCAAAACCCTAATTCTTAGAAAAATTGAAATTTCAACAGGTTAGTCAAAAGTTTCATGTCACTTGTCACTTAGCCATTAGTTGCACAAGGATTTGTCATGTCATGGGTTAGAAAACATGCCAGCTCATCTTTGCTACATCATTGAATTGTGAGAATAGTGAAAGTAAAAGCTGATCTTGATGCTTAAACGAGTTTGCTTTAATGAAAAGCATGTGCAATAGGTCATCTAAATAAGGGCATAGCTATGCTCTCATAATTATAGTTTGGAGGGTGCTCCTTGACATGGAGAGGTTTGCTCTTCACATGGAGAGGCTCCTTCACATGGAGCGGCTTGCTCTTTTGTGAGGAGTTAAGTGAGCAGAAATGAAGGGGTTTGCATATAAACTTTTTCCTCTTGAATCTAATGATACATGCACCTATGGTTTTAAACTCTCAACCTCAGCCTCTTGAGCCATGCCCTAGTCCTTCCACACATAAGCTCTCGAAGTAGTGGTACATGAATTTCCTTTTGTGTATTTGGAATCAATTGTGACACTTCTATCATTTATGGAGTCTTATATTTTTGGCTTACTTCATATATGTGATTTCTCTTGTGTATGTGTGTGTTCTCTAGAATGTGTATGTGCATTTGATTCTCGACCTAATAATATAGTGTGTGTTGGTAACTACGATACCTAGAGGATATTCAAGTTAATGGAAAGTTGTCTAGTTAACGATTGTTGATCCTTTCCATGGAAATGTATTCAAAACTTGAGCACTTATCTCTATGAGTTTGACTTTTAATAATCCGCCTCGAGATCTAAAGCTTGTGAGAAGACCCATAGAGCTTTTCAGCAAGAGGGAATGCATGTCCGTGTTGTTTCAAAGAAGAAAAGAATGTCATCAATGAAGCCTACCCCTATAATGACATAATCACCAACATATCGAATGAAAACTACCTTCACATATATGCTCTTCCATAACAAAGTATGGTGGATGTTTGGCACTAAGTGGACAACCTTTGATGCCGCAATGGATATGAATCGGATGTGTTAGGGATCCATGCACTAGGACTGACGTTAAAGAAATAACATGACTCTAAACATTATGTGGCCCAATCCCAAGTGTTTCATGATTCCATGAATGAGTTCCCAATGTAATGTGTCGAAAGCTTTCGTGAAGTCAATCTAAAGCATCACCATGGTCCATATTCATGTTTTGAAATTTTGCAAACTAGTATTGTTGTGAGGATGTTATCATATATAGATGGATCATGAATGAACCCCTATTGAGCTGGATGAACGATCACAACAAGTGAAGGCTACAATCATAGGGCCAACCCTTTCGCAATGATTTTGTATGGGATCCCCAAATAAAGTGATAGGTCTTGAATCGGATAAAGTAGCTGATTCATTAACTTTTAGAATGGGAATGGCAATACCTTGTTTAACAAATGTGAGCATATAACCAGAATTATTTCTGATGGGATTCTAACTTCAGACTTCTGACTTGTGACGAGAATCTAACTTATGACGAGTATGGTTAAATGTTTCTTATGTCTTTTGATGCAAACTTTTTTTTTAATATGGAAAATAATATGAGACATAGATTTCAACATACAATTGATCATGTGAGTTATTATGCATTGTGTTATTGAAATCAATGCACATGTAGCTACTAATTTCGTTGTCTCAATTACAAAATAAATAATCAAATTAAAAGGACAAACTCTTGTTCGACAATCCCAATGGTCGAAGTCATAAACATGTTTCTAATGTCAAAGTAAGGTAAATCAGTAACGAAGTAAGGTAAAAATTTCCCAACAAGAAAGAAAAAAACTATGCATATAACCATCTCT
The DNA here is from genome assembly GCA_020310875.1 of Ceratopteris richardii. Lineage (NCBI taxonomy): Eukaryota > Viridiplantae > Streptophyta > Polypodiopsida > Polypodiales > Pteridaceae > Ceratopteris > Ceratopteris richardii. Next base: position 86,074,204 of record CM035421.1, read on the forward strand.
CCATATTTCATCTGCTGCATCAGTCAACTCTTTTATCTGTTCTCAGCTGCAAAACATGAACTCTTTGGATAAAGCATATGGTCCGGACGTTCTATTTCAACCCAATTTTTGTAATGCATGGAAGAGTTCTATGTGAAATTCTTTATCAAGATCCTGTAGTGCTAATAAGAAAGGCTAAACATGTGGTAGCAACTCTAGTACTAATCCTCTATTGTTGAGAATTAGGGAGGGCATTTCCCAGGATATGTGTAGTGTTGGTAGCATAAATCTAATAATGTTGATCCATCTAGTTTTCATTCTTCGTCCACAGGTATAGCAATAGGTGCTGATTTGGGATGCTTTAAAATACGCTCAAAATATTTCTTGGAAGTCTAAAGAGCATCCGAGGCCTGTATGGCGGTGCACAATCAATTCTTTCCTTGACAGTTTGTAAAGTTATGCATAAATATTAGACGAAAGCTAGTACAGAATTCCTAATCCTTTTGAGGGATAAGGGGACAAATTTCAATTTCACATAGTTCCAATGTTTGGCTTATGCATCTTGTGTTTTGTGAAGTTGAGTGAAGTACTTTACAAAATGTTGCCAATGCCTAGTAGGTGTATGCCCAGTTTGTCATATTGCTTCAAAAATCACTGTCCTAAAGTGTCGCGATAGGTCAGAACCTAAACAGATTTTGTTTGGGATATGTAGACATATGAAAGGCTAGCGAGATGAGGCATGTTCTACCATTAGTCCTTGCTTTGCACAAATATCTAGCATGTTATGCTGCTATCATTTGCCTTCCTTGTTTTTAACTCATATTCAGGGGCCCTCCCCATTTGAAAAGTGAGTTTAAATACTTGGTAAAAATAGGAAGATTTTTAGCTATTCCATTTCAATATATCTTACTTGTCCAAGATCATCTGAGCCAATTATTGTTATACACATTTTGATTTATGCCTCAAAATGTTTGAATTATACATTTTTAACACTTAGCCTCATTATATTTACACTGCCTCTGCAATTCTACAAAGCTCTTTCACCAGGAAAAAAATTTCAGTAATATTTCAGCATTGTAGCAGTACAACAAATCCCGAGGAACCCAGGCTTTTGCTTTGTTCATTTTAGTTTTTGAACTTCCAGTGTTTCCTTTGGGTGTAATTGCCACATGGCAAAGATCAAAGCCTATATCTATGAATCCAAAAGACTGTTGGTAAAGCCATATTACCATCTTCTGTTTCCTTTTGCTTCTAGTAAGCTTATCAACAAATTAATACAGTATCCCTTTTTTTATTAAAAAGAAAAAACAACTTTAAAACTGCCCACAATAACCTGTGTCTTCATGTCAATGACGTGAGGAGCTTCCATGGAAACCTCAAAATTGACACCTAACTCTGAAGCAAATGAACCAAGTGGTGACAGTGTCCTGAACAAAAGCACCAGGTTTATACTTATGCATGATGTAAGACCAAAGACAATGTTCCCTGAATGTATGACCATACAGAAAATAAGCATACTCAAGGATGAATCAGTTTGTACCCAGAAGTGAGGATAACAGACATAGCCTTTGAGACAAGCTCTTCAAACACCACAGCTGGGTTGAGGCACCAAATGCTAATCGAACTAACCCATCCAGTAACTCCAAGCTCTGCAATACTTTACCACTGCCGATTTGTTATATGAGAGAAGTTTATTGTTATTTCAAACTAAATCAAAACCCTTTGTCAGGCAAACCGATTTCCAAATAGTTGTCAGAAATTCCACCTGCATCTCTTTTGACAAACTTTTGTACCACAAGCCTGAAGTCGTGCAAATGTTTAGCATTCTCTTTCAGCATAAAGCTCAGGACAGAAAATAAGCCTGACATTGCCGAGGGCAGAAAAATGACTCAGTTCATATTCAAACAAGAGAAGTTAACAGCACAAGCTTACCTTCCAGAATGCCTACAGAAAAACCACTTAGATGACTTTGATCTGTCTCTGACTCTGCAGCAGCCCCTACCGCCTACAACATAGGGCAACAATAAACAATCCCAAAATATGGTATATATCTGTAGACTCCAAACAACTTCTCACAATTTTACAACCTTCTTAACGCACTGAGATAAGAATTCAAATCCTTGAGATGAAATTCCTGCTTGTTCAAATTCACTAAGAGCATCTTCTCCCAACCAGCTGAAGCCATTTGAAAAAGTTCAGAATCATGAATTAACCATAAATGCCCGATTCTAGCCCAAAAGCAACAAAACAGAAGGCTACCAGCAGCTATAGTGTTCAAAGTCTTGCTGCTGCAAAGAATCACATTTTTGATATATCCAACTCAGCATTTCCTGCAATCATTTTACATTTGTTTAGAAGAATGTCAATGCAGCTTGCATACAAATATACACATACATACATAATACATACTCTTTTTTTGGGAGAAGGAGGGGGGACAAGAATTCTATTATGTTCAAGAGGACCATCCTTCAGTAAACATGTCAGCCCAAGGCTGAGAAACTAAAAAAATTGTGTGAATGATGAAGTTCGTCCTGAATCTGCTTCTTGAGGGAAAAAGAGGGCCCCTAGTAACACACAATTACAAAGAGTAGTGGGGGCCATGATTTCTTTTTTCAGATTCCTCTTTGATGCATTGAATCCAACATTTTTTGCCTTGGCTACCATCACATTGTTTGACATGTTGGATTATGAATTGCAACAAAATTGGATAAGCATTTCCTTCCATAGGCCGCAAAAGATTGTTGTGGGATTTGTTAATGACATGCTTCTTTTTTATGTGAATGTTCACAAATCAGCCCCCATTGATATTAGGTAACAAGATTTTGATTCAAATTCATCAATGGGAAAAAACATCTTGCAGGACCATATCTTTTGCCACCTCAAGTCCTGTTGCGAGTGCATATTTCAATCAAGGACCAAATTCAAATGCACAATCCTGCTATTTGAGTCTCAAGACAAAGGCTTGGGGTGATTATGGCACAGATGATCTTTCCATCTATAATGGCATATTTGGAAAACAACGAATAAATGCTCTTCAAGGATCACAGATCCATTATGCCCTTTACTTGGAATGTATGCAAAAACAAGCTGAATCTGGATATAGATCTTCCATACAATCGTGAACAGAAACTTGTCAATACCCAGGGGTACTCTTTGAGGATCAATATAAGGTACACATTCCTTAAATGCTGATGCAAATCTCAGCATATTGTATTTTTTGTACATAGATTGTCAAGGAACTCTGTGGGAGCTGAGCACCGCGGCTCATCTCACATAATCATCCTTTCATTAATGCAATAAAGTAAGAATTCTAACAAAAGAAAAAAAAGGGGGGGATATATATATATATACACACGCACACACATATATGTATATATTATACACACACACACACACACACACACATATATATATATATATATATATATATATATATATATATATATATATATATATATATATATATATATATATATATATATATATATATATATATATATATATATATATATATAATATATGATATAGGATATGATGGTGGATGGAGCTCGCGTCTGTTCTGCTGGCTCGTGTCTTTCTGCTGTGCGCGTCATCTTGCGACTGTACATACACTCTGGGGTTAAAATTAGGGTTCGCATCTGTTGTTCAGATTCTAATTAGAGTTCGCGACTGTTTTTTTGGAGTTTTCTGATTAGTACAGATCAGCGTTTCTGATGTTTAGGGTTCGACTGCGTTTTAGGGTTAACACAGAGCAGCGTGCAGAGTTTTCAAGAAGTAATAGATATGGCATCTTCTTCAGATTTGCAAACTACTCAGCCACTTCTGAATTCTCAATCTGATGTTGTTCCTCAAACTCAAGCACCTTCGGCGAAGGAGGTGGATGTAGACAAACTGAGGGGTATGATGGAGGATGCACTTACTCGGGATGAGAGTGTGAAGGGAGATTTAAAAGTCGATGTGGACCCAGCTTTGATTTGGGAATCAGCATTAATGTTCCACGAGAGAGGTTTACTTCTCTTTTTCACTTCGCGT
>CM035421.1:86083214-86093214 GCA_020310875.1 Ceratopteris richardii
CTCGGCACATTTTCAACTTCCAAATTGAGAAGTCTTGGAGCTAATCTCAGCCTTTACTAGGAGAATTCCCATGCAAGCTTGAAATGAATGACTGAAGAATGTTTTTCAGCCAGCCACTTTTATATAGTTATTCAGTGTTTAGCTTCTACCCTTGAAGGGAACTTTTACTCAATTTCAGCCTCATCTCTAGAGGATTTTCAGCCTCAGCTTCAAACCTATTTTAAGCATATTATCCTCACCTGACACCCACCTTTTGTAATGTATATTCAGCTAGGCTCATAAAATTTATGTGATTTTAGATTCGGTATGCTGACACAACTTTGTCCAATTATTTTGTCCAGCATATTCCTCATTACATTGTCTTACTTATTGTGTGTTCCTAAGACCTCAGATGAACAAAATCCAGCAAACACTCTTGTGGTTGTAACTTGTAACCCACATATCAATCATGGTTCTGGTCTCCATGTAAACATCTGGGCTCTATAGCTTCAAACAGACTCAATTCTTGCCACATATAACTTAATTCCATTCTTGATTCCTTATGCATAAGCATAGCATCATTCGTGTGCTGGAAGTTAGCTTGTGTGTTGGAAGTTGGTTCATGACAAGAAGAAGATTGGTCTACAATTGAGGATAGTGCATATTTCACTCCGCAAGACATAAATACATGTGAAGCACATGAATCCACCTACAGATGCTCATTTTAACATGCCCAATGGGACCTCACAGTTGAAGACTCATGTCATTTTAACTGCAGATGAAGGATATCAACAGACTCTAGAGGATGGATACTCAAGACTGGTCCAAGCAAGACTCATGTATATTACATGTTATATACATATATAGCAATCATTCATCATCCATGAGCATTGTGCAATAATATTGCATTATAAGGAAACGAAGAAGTCGAGTTGTAAAGGGATCGTAGAGTTGGACCATGACATAAGTAAAGGTCTCATAATTCTAGCAACATCCATAGAAACCATCCTTGCCCTTGTCAAGTTGATCGTGCCTAAGAAGATCCTTTCTCTCAAAGCCTCGAATAATTTGAAATCTCCTCATGTTTCATTGACGGAGGATTAGTAAAGAAATTGTCATGGACACGAAGGGAACAATCTTGCATCCAGATTTCATGTGACTTTGTGTATCTCATGATTGGTGAATAATTTGAGAAATCTAGTTTCACAATCGCATTCGAAAATGTCAAAACCCTAAGAATGACTTTCTACTTGCCTTGTTTCGACATCCAAAGACCATGTTTCGGTTTGATAACATCATCCATTTGTAACCGCCCTTCAATACCTATATAAGAAGCATATATCCTAAGTCTTGCCATTGCCAATGCCAATCTTGGGAGCTCAAGGTGTCGCGTTCATCGAGTAAGTACTTTCCAAGTTCATGTTCCTCTTCTTGTCTTGCCCTTGTTCTAGTTTCTCCTAGTGTAGTCTCTAGACACCTAGTCTTGTTATCTTGTAATCTCGTAGTACGAGATCTTGTCCAGTTATATCTTGTATCTAATTCATCTTTGTAAAGAGGAGTTCTTGCAATTTTGATATCTTCTTTCACACCTACAATCCCAAGTTGTGGGATCTCTTGTATCCTGTCTAATCCAATTATCCATACCTATCAATCCCGTGCTATGGAACTTCTTGTAACACTTGTATATTCTTGTACTATTCCTCCTCCGTGGGTGATCTTACAATCAAGAGTATATTTCTGAAATTTTGTCCAATCTAGTCAGAAGACACAATCTAGTGCTTCCCCAACATTTTCGCAAGGCTAGCTTCTAGCCAAAATTGAGCACCATGGAGAACATAGTTGAACAGATTATGGCATAACTTTAGAATCTCAAACAAGTTGAGGACCTTACTCATCGAGAAACACAAGTCGAAATGAGACATCTCATGCACGTAGATGCACTAATCCGAGAGTTACAAGATTGAAGTGGGAATCTTCAAGCAAATCAAGGAAGCATTCAAGTAAATCAATCCCTATTTCATCCTTCATGACAGAACCCAAGATTTACATGCAAGAAAAGTTCGATCGTGATCATGCAAAGTTTTGAGGATTCTTGCAGCAAGTTAAATTGTATACCTGCATGCAACCTGATAGCCACCTAGATGCGGCATCCAAGGTCGGTTTTGTTCGAACCATGCTATATGGTCAATCATTATCATGATTCACCCAATCTTGGAAAAGAACATGGAAATACTTCATGCCTATGAGGAATTTCCTCGAGAACTCATGCAAGGTTTGGAGATGCAACATAAGTAGAGTGTCAAAAACAAAACTTCTGAAACTACATCAAGGTAAACACCCAATCTCAACCTATGCATCAAAATTAAGAAAGATCATATGTGATCTCACTTTGCATAAGGATTATTTCATAAGCCTATATAGATGGGGCTTGAGAGATGATGTGAAGGATCTTTTAGTCACGATGTTGTAGAGATTTTGTCTCTACCAGCCAAAAGCAACACGAACAAAATCTTAACAAAAACTTAGCTTCAAATAAAAAAAGTGGTCTTCAAATCATAAATATTTGATGGAAACACTTTTGGAGGGGTTACATCACTTCTAGGAAAGCTTACAATCGCAATAGATAGTTAAAATATATCTGATCTATTGGAGTTGCACTTTGAGAAGTTTGTTTCCTTGTATATTTTTTAAGTGACATCCAACCTATATGTCAAATTCGAGCAAGGAGAGGATTCATCTCTACAATCAGAACTAAATGGAGGATATTTACACGAGAACATGAGAAGAAGAGATGGACTATGAGAACAATTACACACATCAAAGGATTTGAGCTCAAATCCCACGATCTCCAAAGTTCATAATAATAATGATTTATACTTACCTTTGTTTTTAATATTTAAAATCTCTCGAGAAAAACCAACAACTATGTATATCGGAGTTTTTTTAGCCAAAGTCAATGGAAGAAGAGATATGATTTTGAGGAAGTGTTTTTTTTAGAGTTTCATATTACTGGACATCTTATTGATGACAAAACAAGGAGGGAAAAAAAAAAGCTTCTTTATTCGCTAAAGTTAAAGAATTTTGTGCTATAAAAAGAGGAAGCTCACACATTTAAGTTCCCGTAAACAATTAAGCGAATCACGGCGAGAGACTCTTACGGATGATGAGCAAATTTATATCTACAAGACGCTGGACAAATTCTTAGGATGATAGAGAAAAAAAATTTGAAGTTGAACACCGTGACATTCTGATAGATGAGAAGAGAGCATAGTGAAGAGTTCCGATTCCGATGCTTTGATGACCACTTTCAATCTTTGAATATGATATACTTAATCAATCGAAGAAGATGGAATCATTGGGGAGGACAACGCTGGGAAATCGGGTGTTGGCCGTTGATTTGAAGGCATAGACAAAAGGAGTTGGAGGATCCTTTCATATCTTTGAATATGATATACTTAATCAATTGAAGAAGACAGAATTATTGGGGAGGAGAACGCTGGAAATCGGACACTGGTGGTTGATTTGAATGCATGAATAAAAGGAGTTGAAGGCTCCATCACAGAGGCTATATGACCACTTTTCAGTCAAACTTAATGCTATCAAACAATGGCAAATTTTGAATAGATTGCATTAAAAGACTAATTTCAAAGTGTTAGCAGACTATGATATTGAAGGAGACCAATGGATAGTCTGGAAAGAGAGACGACATTTACGATTGCATAGTAACTGAGATAGGTTTTGTATTTCGGTTCAAGTTAGTTGTTGTACTAAAACTTCAATTTTTTTCTAAAAGAGTTCGAAAACTATGATTTTGAATATACACCTATCATCATGTTATAAGTGAAAGAAATTTATGGGTAATCTTTCTAATCGGTTGATACACTTCTCTGTTATGTAGAAGACACATGATTGAATCATGTCATCTATAGTGATTTAATTTTTGCTTTCATATGATATACAATCTTGAATCGTTACACTTTTCAAAACAATGTATTTCTTTATTTATGCTTGTGGTCTAGTGCTTTCAGTCAAAAGTCTTGAAGCTTAAGGTAATAAGCTCGATTCATGTTGCAAACACAAAAGCACAATGATTGAGATAAGTTTTGATGTAATTCCTTTCACCTTTTTCAAAATTTTTCACCATGTTGTTCATTCTTGCACTTAAGAGTATGCGTGAACAATGTACATACACATGTTTTTTATTTTTCTCAAGTGCACATTTAATTACACTTGTATATAGCATGAGAAATATTCGATTTCTTTTTTATCGAAAACCTCATCATCAACAATCAAAATGTCTTTATTTGCACCATGATTATTTTAAAGTCGCACATAAAGTATGCGTGATAGGATCTCACTACACAACCTTCCATCAAGGAATGTTACGCATGGCTGACCAATCTCGTGTCCATCACGTTGGATTAGTATAGGATGTTCCTATTACATCACAAGGAGCACTTTTCTCTATGACCTTTCTTTATGACTTCCGTAGTCTTGGACATACCTAATAATAGCTTTGAGTATAATCTTTTATTCGGTAGACCATGGCTTAAACACAAGCTAAAGTCCTTCAAGACTCATCTAAGAAGGACCTCATAATTAAATATAAACATCATGAGTATCGAGTACCTCTAGAAACAATGAAATTGACTAAAGTGCACATACTTTTGGACATTGCAAAACCTATGCATATGATGGATGGGTTGACAAATGACGAAGAGAGTGATTTCTTGTGAGCGAACCTCCTCCTTTTTCCTCCTCAATCGTATCCTCATATGCATGACTCTCCACAAGTGGTGTAAGTAAATGAAAATTCCATCTCACTATCGTCTTCCTCCAATGATTGTCCTCTTTTTTCTCTATCATATTTAGTATCACTTCCATTTTTTTTTTAACCCTCTTTCATTGATCTTCAAATATAAACAATATATTTCTATGAATCAATATTTTAGGTTTCAACTTGTTTCGTCGCTATAAATCTATCAATGAAGATGTTCTCCAATCTCTTTCGTAAAAGGAAGCACAAAACCCTTGTAAAAGCACACAAAGAGCTAATTTTTGTAAGTTGGAAGACATTGTCCCAACATCTCACTGCATAATGCATTCTACTCTTATCTTTTCCAAGAGGACATGCAATGTACGTTCCATAGACCTAGAAATATCCAATTCATCGCATAATGTACATTGCTTATTAACATTGCCAACTATATAATACTCTATGGCATCCATTGATCTATTATGAACCTCTCCATTCATGTGTGGGGTCTTCTATCTCCAAATAAGATGAAGTGTAAATATCGTTCCATGAAGAGAAGAAAGTAATTTGTTCCATTGCTCGATACATAAAGCTTTGACTTTCAAGCGTTGCCAAATCAATGCATTCCAATGAAGAAATCTTTTCCATCATTCTATCTATAAGTTCATGAATAAGAAACATAATGGCCCCTTGCCTATTAGCCAGGCATAAAAGTTTCAAAACAAGAATATGAATTACCCTAGTTTCTCTTCAATTTCTCAAAATTTTAAAAAAAAATGAACTTCAAACAATTGAAGGTATATATTTTCCCTTTTTAGCTTTAGAAACCTTTTCCCTTGCATATTTACGACATACCATTGTCCATAAGCTCACTCAACAAGTTTGACAGGATAACAAAGATAAATGTGAATCTTGTTCTCCAACTAAAAACAGGAGTTTCTTATGTATGATTTATATCACTTGCATATGCTTAATAGATGTATCAATCAAACACATCCCTTGAAACCAAGGCTAAAGCAACAACATATGCTTCCAAAAACTTACTGTGCTTCATCCAAAATCACAATAGCTCCATTGAGATCAATTTCCATTGCATCCCTTATGACTGGATTTAATAAGTAGCCATAGGGACAAAACACGATTTCTGCATCAAGAGCTAGCGCCCTGGCTGCGAAGTATGCACATCCTATAGAAAAAACACAATGTTAGAGCATTCTAGCGATTGAACAGTGGCAATATTATAATGGTCCATATATGATTGAGCAGAAACTACCTCTGACAGAGTTTGCAATACCCACAAGATCCTCAATGTCATGAATTTCATAAGCTCCTCCTTTCTGAAGAGAAGAATGTTGTTTCACCTTATGCACGTTTCTAGTCAAGCCACCCAGCTTCTTAGATCACGAACCAGGAAAATATAGGTATCTAAGGATCGTAAAAAATGCGTACCTGAACTGAAAACATGAGCGTTCTGAGTCCTTTAAGAGAAGCTTGCTGCAAACACAGTTATCATTTACCATCTTCCATAAACTACTGAAAAAATCAAAAGACACAAAGAATGAAGTGCCTGCAGACCATTCCTCGTCAATATTTTTCTTCTTGCACACCTGCTTATTCGTGCAGTAATGCTTTCTTGCTGCCTGTTGTGAATGCATGATCAACATAATGATCAGTGAATGAATACAAACGAGTTACAATTACATCTAACAGCACAGATACCGAGAACTTCTATCAATGTTGATATAATAGAATATAGATTGCCTAACACAAAAAAAAAAAGGAGACATACCAAAACAGCCATATGAACCCTGTAGCTGGTTTTTCTATATTCTCGTATGACTTGTGTAATCTGTGAATGCGTTCTCCTGTAATAATGACATTGTAAATGATTGCAAGACAGGAGGCCTATATTAAAAACGATACATACAGAAAATAGACAAATAACATACGTTGCATAGAAGATCACAGGATATTTCCGCTTCTTTGAGCTATGTCTGTTTCCTTCAGAAGGCCCATCTCCTGAAAATATTTTCATTCTAACTGCTGAAGATAAGCACCAAAGGCAGTGTAAAGGGAAGTATTTTATCGATGATTAGTTAACCTGCTGTGTCCCCTGGGAGAAAGCCTCCACCTGCTTCTATACATGCATAAAGAAGAATAAAATGACAAATCTGCAATGTGAGCTTCTCATATAACACTTATCAAAGGTCTAATCACCTGTTGAAAAGCCCTCTGGATTAAATCCAATGCCATCACCTATAAAAAAAATTGAGATTAGCTTGAAAATGCCATAAATTGCATTATCATTAAGAACAGACAATGAACAAAGATGCACCTGTCGTGAAAGGCTCCGGCAAGAATCCACCACCTAGAGCAATCTGCTCTCTAGAAACTCCAGTTCCTTGATAAAATAGAAAAAGGTACAGCAGCTAATGAAACACTTAATGTGTGGTTACCACCTGACTATATATTTCAAGCAGACAAGACAACTGCAAGTTGGGAGAACCAGTACAAAACAAGAAAAAATAAAAGGACAAACTCAGGAAGATAAAAAAAAAAGAGGAAAACAAAGCCATATTTGTCTCATCAGAAGGCCAATACTGGCATATGAGATACATCAGACATCCAGGAGTATGAAACCCAGTACACTTTAAAATGGAAATAGCAGAAAAGAAAAACTGGTCTGTACATGTGAGGTGCAGAAGAAAATGGCATAAAATATATAAATGAACTCTGAGCAAGAGAATGTAAATCCTGGATGGAGGTGCAGTCCGAAAAAGAATCGGAGATATAGATGTTGAAAGATGTGACCTTCAAGACAGGGTTCCTCAATAGAAAGTAGTAGATGAACAGTTCAAAATGCTTCATGACTGAGGATTCAAGCTCCAACATGAAAGTCCACTGAGATATGGTATCCTTGGAAGTCAACCTCAAGTAAATCATATGCTTAGATACCTTGGCCATATTGGAGGTTCCCAACCACCTAGCCACGGCTTGTTGTTCAAGCAAGCCATGGGAAGCCTCGAGAAAATCGGTGAAGATGGAGTAGATCTTGACCCCCAAAATATCTAAAGGAAGCTTCCCTCTAGAGAGGCCAGATAAACCCACTTTCTTAAAGTTTTTGGTGTCAGAAAGTATAGAGAGGGCATCACATGTGGTGTTTAAGTGGATTCCGAGGATAATGTCTCGTCCAATGGTTTAAAGTCCAAGGTGTTCCTTAGTAGGAGGATAACCTTGGCCCTCTTGGCAACACGCCCAAGGCCACTCGGAGAGATAGATTCTCTTCCAAAGCTTTGCTAAATCGGAACACAGGTTGGATGAGCCCTAGGTTATAAAGATGTTTACTCTTCCCATCCTCATTCCCCATACATCCACTGGAGTATTCCCTTGGAGTTCCCAAATATCAATTTCCTTCTTAGAGGAGAGGCGAAAAGACACAAGATTGGCACAGTAAGGCTCACAGAACTCTTGAGTACCCATGGTGGGGAAGAAACTCTTGATGTTCCTAGACGGCATGGAAGGGAAAGGTAGTCAAAGGCTGATGCACCTAAAAGTGACAATGGAAGAGAAGGTGGGGAAGGGGGAGCTCAGATGGCAGGTATGGCGATGGAAGGCAAGGGAGTGCACAGGACCCAAGGGGGAAGGATGAGAGAGGCTATGGGAGAAGGGGCGATTGGGGAGATGATGGGGCAAGAAAGAGGCTTCTATAGGTAGACGTAGGAAAAGAGGATCAATTCTATGAAATAGAAGGCAAAAGGGAGCAATTTCACGCAAGAGGAGGACTCCCCTCTAGAGAAAGGGTCCAAGTTAATAGATGGAGCACTTAGGCAAAGAGAAAACACCCACGAGGGAATATCGATGTAAGAAGGATGCATGAGCCTCTATCTCTTGGTTGCTTGTCTAAAAGTGAGGGTGCAGTGTGATATAAAGACACAGCTTTGTTCGACACTTTTTTCCAGATTTGGGGTGGGCAAGTAGCCAAGAATAGGGAGTTCTGGATGTTGGTACAACCTTTTCTATTTATTACTATTATTATCATTATTTTCGGCAAGATGGAGAGCATGTGGAAAGGGAGAAAGGGCTTGGATATGAAGCATGGACACTTTGTGTGTGTGTGCATAGTAGTCACATCCTCTCTAGTACGATATGTCCAATACGATTCATGTACGGTATGAGATCGTACTAAGGTTTCTACATACACATTACATACATGGTTATTACATATCATTAGATGAAAGATGATAATAGATATTATCATTATCATAATGCAATCTAAAATCAAGTTAAAACATGATACAAGACAAAAATCAAGCTGCCAAAAGAGGAGCAAGATGCTTCAAAGAACTTGCAAAGATGGATCCCAAGCTTGTGCAGGCATAGGCTGATCAACAAATGAAAATCTCACCTCATCAATGTGTCACTATCTCTTTGTAGGTTGCACAAAATGTGGTGTGAATTGGCAAACCTTTTAAGCACAAGGGGGGCTTAAAATAAAAGATTCATAAGCAAGGGCAGGTGCAAGGGGGTTTAAAATAAAGATCCATAAGCAAGAGCATGTGCAAGGTACTTTAATTTCATGCATTACATTCACCCTCATGACAAAAAAATGTGGTTCAGATATCTAGAAGTCGTAGCTGTGGTAAAATCGAAATGTCGTTTGAGAATAGTGGAGGTGTCAAGGTGTAAACAATTATTGTTCAAGAATCTAAGTTGTATTGATTTAAGGTATGTATTTCCCATTGAACATATAATTCAGAGCCTTTACAAAAGATACATCTTTTGTACAATTCTTTTTTTTTTTACGTGTTAGGATTTTTCTTTTTTTACAAGGTAGAGGAAGCAGGGGGGAGGGAGGGTAGTCTGGTGTGTTGAAACCTGGAGTTCAAAAGATGATCCATCACCTTAAACTAAACTTCCTTATATAATTAAGCAAACTTGAAGCCACAGAAGAGTCATCAAAACACCACTAGGTACTAGCGTGTTAAAGTAGGAGAATTGAAAAATTGAACTTTGGAGTAAAATCACGATTCACAATGGATGGATTTTTTGGCAGTTTCTCCATCGTATGAGTCATACGATATCCGACTCGACATGACTGAACTCGCCAAGTCGGATCGTATGCATGGAATCATACATCGAACGAGTGCAACTAGGGGGCCCGTGTGTGTGTATGTGTATGTGAGAGAGAAAGAGAGAAAGAAAGAAAGATAGATTTTTAACATCTATTAGAAGGCGGAACTCGACTTATGAGAGAGAATCAACGTA
>CM035421.1:86098214-86180714 GCA_020310875.1 Ceratopteris richardii
ATCCTTCATCCCTATGGTACACATGAAAGAGCTATGTCTTCCTTGCATTCTCGTGCTTTTATTTTCCAATAGCATGTAGATCACTCTTCATCTAGATCCAATATTCACTCCGACTCTTTGAAATCATGTATGTATCCCGTATCATCCTTGTCCATACTACACATACATGGTCTACCCTTTCTTTTCAAATGTTGGCTTGATTTTGATGAGATATCATACTCATATGGATCTATAATTTGACTAATGGGCCAGTCATAGACGTTAGTATGACTTTTGTTCTTTCATTATTTTTCTCTCTCGCATGAATGATGAACCTACAAGGCTTCCGCTACGGTTTCAAGAAAATGCATTGTAAGTACGAAAACATGTAGACAAGGCGAGAGCGGAGCCAGCAAAGAAAGTGATTCTAATGACACAAACTCCATTGACAATTTGTACGCAGGCAACACTGTAAGTTCTTTTTATTGACATTAGTTTTTAATTGAATTCTGAACGCTGATCTTGCGTTGGTTTTTTTTTTTTTTTTTTTTTTTTTTTTTTTTTTTTTTTTTTGGGGGGGGGGGGGGGGGTCATGAATAAGAAGTCCACGCGAACAAAAAGCCTATGGCTTGTATGGAACTCATGAACTAGAAGAAATCGACTGCAAGTAGTGCAATTCCGTCTATGTTAGAGTTCTTAGAAATGTCGGGCGCCTTCTTACGGGTTTGAACGATCACGCCTATATGGATTACCACTGCTTCTGATACTCCGATCACAAAAAGAAGATCGAAATAATAAGGACATCGACTAAGACGAGAGAATTTGAGTGCTTGCGTTCTGTGTCTTTTCTTGAAGATGTGGATAAGTATCTCCGTAAATTCTCTTACTTCAAAAGGAAATAAAATATCCAGGTCTACACCGGTGACAGCAGTCAATAAACGTCATGATTCGATAAGAGTAATCATTACCAGACTCTGAACCCATGTCTGCAGTTGTAAGACTCGATAGAGTTTCTGGCGGTTGGGATTCCAGGAAATTCTTCGAGACAGCATTGGCATGTTCGATGGGCGATGCATAGGAAGAAGGAGAAGCTCGCGAACGGGAACCGGAGGACTTTAGGTGTTGCAACCACGCAAGAGTGGAGCAGAGGAGAGCGAGAGATTTTCCGGTACCAGTAGGAGACTCGAGCAGAGCATGACAACCTAACCCGTTGCTGCTGCTAGTTGTAGGACACCGCCGATGTGCTTTTTCTAAGGTCGCCACGACCTTCCCCATGAAAGCCAACTGCGAGGAGTACGCCTTGTAAGGGAATTCCACGTTTATTCCGCCTATCCGATAGCTCCTTTGCATTCTGCACAGGCCCCCGTCGGGTTTCGCCATAGCTGTCGCTCTCCACGACACTCCGTGAGCTTCACTTAGTTATGTTTGGCGCCAATGTTTGATTCAAAGCCTTGACGTCATGTGCGCTCTGTTCCTTGCATTTTCTTCCTTTTTTTTGAACAAAAAACTTTTTTCTGCTCTTTTTCTTTCAAGGGGAAAAACTTGCTAAAAGCAAATGAAATATATACTTGAGCAATTTGTGACTATTTTCAGCAGGTCAGCCATGCTGCCCTTCCCATCATTGTTTAGATATCTATTTCATCTCTAAAACATTTTTCAATCAAACTATGTACAATCTCATACAAGAACCATCGAAGCGAATTCAATTTGTAGGGATTATGGTGGCTCTACTTTATCTTTTCTACGATTTATTTTTAGCGTGCTCACTATAAAAGATGGGGGCTTCATGTTGAAACATGTGAGTAAATTTGAGACTCAATTCATCAAGTTCAAAGTAGCTACAAAACTTCACCCTTGATAACTCATTGACTTTTTGTACGATTTGATTTTGAATTTTTATCATGCAAAAGACATAATAAATGGTAGTCCTTTAATAATCTATGTGGCTTTTCCTTGTCTTCAATTTGTAGCTAATGTTATGCTTGATCTTGATCAACAACATGTAGATTTAAAAGATTCTTTTTTCATCCAATAAATGTATTGTTCTTTTTTAATTCAAGTTTTTAATTTTCAACAAAAGAGAAGGGAAAATTATAAGTATTTCATTAGTGCTTAGTTAACCTAATGTGTCCCCTCTTATGGAGTATTTCCACTCTTAAGTGTGGCTTGAAGTTAATGGACCTCTCACAAGATCAATTTCTATGCTACCACAATCACTCAAAGTTGAGTTCACTTGAGCCTACCTCTATAGGGAATATTGTCACATGCGCCAACAACTCCTCTTATCTTGTAATGGGAGTTGGTAAGATCATTTTGACTATGTTGATGGTAGTTCTTTTACATTGTCAGATGCTTTCTTTGTATCAGGGATAAAAAAAATATATATTGTAAGTTTCAGCATTAGCCAAGATTGGCTTGTTTGTCAAATTTGTTGATGACGTATGTATAGTCCATGATCTCTCAAATGGTGATGCTATTATTGCTTCTCGCATTTTATGTCGTGGGTTGTATAAGCTCATAGATCATTCAAAATCTGTGAATGATTCAGCATGTGCAATTCAAGATTCTTAGGCTATGTCAAATGCAAAGCTTTGGCATGCACACTTTGGCCATTTGAATTTTGCTAGTTTGCTACACTTGCAAAAATATGAAATGGTTGTTACCGTTAGTGTCCATGTGAAAGGCCAAATGGCCACCGGACACTTCTTTGTATATGTTCTTTAATAAAACATATAGTGGCCTGGTCAGTCACAGACTGTAAGTCGACCGCATTTGTAAGACCTAAGAAGTCTGTCTTCGTGCTCCCTGTGTACTGCGTTTTCTGCGTATTCTACAACATCTGTGCGGAGTACTGTGTGTGACGACAGGAGCTCGGTTTTCTACTTTGAGCATATCGTCGTGGAGCTCTCGAGAAGGAGAGTCCAGTGTGGTGCACGCCATCAAAATACTTCACTGGTATCAGAGCAGCTCGAGGCAGAAAGCTTTGTTCCTTTTGTGCGAGCGAAGCGAGCCCCCCCCCCCAGGTTTTCTCCAAGGCGGCGACCAAGGCATAGACCTTGGCATACCTTGTCATCCGAGTCACCGAAGTCACCGTTGGCGCCGTTGGCTGCGCGCGAGGGAGGACCTCAACGATCAAGGAATATAGAGGTTCCCGATACTTCCCGGGAGGTCACCCATCCCAGTACTGTTCCCCCCAGAGCTCGCTTAACTGCGGCAATCTCTTGCCACTAAGCTACACTCTTGTGGTGTTTGAAGAAGGGGAAAGACTAAGGTTGGCATTACCTTGAACAAGTTTTGGTCCCTCAAAGCTTCATTTTTGCTTTTAAAGCCTATTTCTGAAGCAATTTTGGGGTGTTTTTGGAGCCATTTTGGAGTACTTTCGCACGTAGTTCTCTTCACACAGGTCCAAGAACATCAAGAAGAGTGTTCCTTGTACTTCTCAGACAATAAATATCAACCTTTGGGGCTGTATTTTCAGCCACACTCATAAAACTACAGGTTTCTCGAGGGGTTTTCAGTTTTGGTGGGAGCAGTCGCTGCAAATTTATGCAGGTTTTTAAAGCCTAAAACATCAGAGTTGACAGACACTTGCAGGTGTTATTGGCTAGTTTTTTGGGCTGTGTATTCAGCCTTTCAGTGTCATTTTACTGCATATATTGAGCACATACACACCATGTACGCTTCTGTGGATACCGCTTATGTACGTCCATGTGGGCATTGATATAGCGGTTACGTTCTTTGCATAAAGCCTTTTACGTTTGATAAAGAGGGTCGTGGTGAGGTTTTCTTAACTGGGAGACACCCAGATGTCGGGGTCTCTTCGGTGATGCAGGTGGAAGACTTACCCAGCCTCGCCATAGGAGATGTATGATAGTTGTTCATAGGTGCTCGATAAGCCTAGTTGGCTTCTATTGGGTAACTGATTATATGCAGTGGAGTCAGTGATTCACTATGCAGGTAGACATGTTAGTACTTGCAGTTTTATGATACTTTGACACTGGTCATATGCTAATTTTGCAGAGGATACTCTGGCAAAATTTTTCCAGATTTCTGGTTTAGTCAACTATATAGTGATCGATTTACTCCTTGATACACTTATTTGTTGGTGTTTGGACTCTTCTAGCTCCATTATCATTCTATTCAGTTCTCTACGATCATGGCATCAGAGGTCTCAGGCACATCCGGTGGATCAGGGTCTAGTGCTAGCGTTCCGAGGAGGAGCTATAACTTGCAGGGCAAAGACCATTTTGAGATCCGAAAATTTGATGGCACAAACTTTGCTCTATGGAAGAATCAGATTAAAGATGTGCTGATTCAAAGAAGGCAATGGAAGCCAGTAAATGGGATTTCAAAGAAGCCTGCTGACATGGATGAAGATGATTGGGATGAGTTAGATGAAATGGCCAGGTCTACCATTCGCTTGCACCTAGCAGATAATGTTTACTTTACAGTATTAGACTGTGAAAGTGCAGAGGAGCTTTGGAAGAAGTTATGCAATACATATGAAAAAGAGACGGCATCAAATAAAGTATATCTGATGAGAAAATTATACGACCTTCGTATGAAGGACACAGATAGTGTTGCTGCTCATCTAAATGAGTTTGATGCCATATTCTCCCAGTTACAGGCTCAGAAAATGGATATGGACAATGAAATGAAAGCAGTATTGCTGTTATGCACCCTGCCATCATCATGGGATACATTTTGCACAGCTATTAGCAATAGTGCACCAGGTGGTAAACTCGTCTATGATGACATATGTGGAGCACTCTTGAGTGAGGAGATTCGTAGAAAATCTATGGTTGGCACTCAGAGTGGAGATGCATATAATGTTCGTGATTCTTACCAAGGAAAGAATCAACAACGTGGCAGGAGCAAGAACAAGGAAAAGAATGGTCAACGGAATAAGAGCAGAAGTAAATCAAGGAAGAGGGATATTGAATGCCATTATTGTCATAAGAAAGGACACATGAAGAAAGACTGTTATGCATTAAAGAATGCTAAAGGTAAAGGACAGAATGTTGATGGGCATGTTAAACAGTTACCTGCACCATCTACTTCGACTGTGAAGATTGAAGAAATTAATGCTATTTCTGATGATGCTGATGTGTTGACACTTGATAGTACTGTGCCATCAGAGGCACTTATGGCTGATTCTCTTTCCCACACCTGGCTGCTAGATTCTGGTGCTTCTTTCCATGTGACACCACATAGAGAATGGTTCTCTAATTATGCAGCAAAGTCTCTTGGTACCGTGAGACTTGGTGACTCTTACCAGTGTGATGTTGTGGGGATTGGAGATGTGGTTGTGCAGTTCATTGACGGTTCAAAATTTACTATGCATAATGTACGCCATGTACCTCAGTTATCACGCAGTTTGATGTCAGTTGGTCAACTTGATGACCTTGGTTACAAGGTGGTCTTCTATGCTCAGTCCTTTCGTATATCAAAGGGCAATATGGTTATTGCAAAAGGAAGGAAAGTTGGCTCACTTTACCCTTTATTTGTATCACAGAAAGAACACTTGTTAGCTGTTACTGAACAGCCTATGGCTTGTATTTGGCATGGTCGTTTGGGCCATATATCTCGTAGTGGAATGGAAAATCTTTCTCGTTCTGGCTACTTACCTGTGTTATCTTTCTCTGATTTTTCATTTTGTGAGCATTGTCAATATGGAAAGCAAACCAGAAATGTGCATAAAACGCACATTGACTCTTCAATTCAGCCTTTAGATCTTGTTCATACAGATGTGTGTGGTCCTATGCCCACTAGGTCCTTAGGTGGTTCTCTTTACTTTGTTACTTTCATAGATGATGCTACTAGAAAAGTCTGGGTATATCCTATCAAATCGAAGGATGATGTATTCCCTACTTTCAGAAAATGGCTTGCTTTAGTTGAGACTGAAAAAGGAACTAAGCTTAAGGCTTTACGTTCAGATAATGGGGGTGAGTATACCTCACATGAATTCAGCCTTTTCTGTCAGTGTAGAGGGATTCGTAGAGAGTTTACAGCTCCTTATACCCCAGTACAGAATGGTGTAGCTGAGAGGATGAATAGAACTATTCAAGATAGAGTAGTCTCTATGTTGCATCATGCAAAC
The DNA here is from genome assembly GCA_020310875.1 of Ceratopteris richardii. Lineage (NCBI taxonomy): Eukaryota > Viridiplantae > Streptophyta > Polypodiopsida > Polypodiales > Pteridaceae > Ceratopteris > Ceratopteris richardii. Next base: position 86,104,294 of record CM035421.1, read on the forward strand.
CTCTCACAAGGTTTTTGGGCAGAAGCAGTATTGACTGCAGTTCATGTGATTAACCTTTCACCTAGTACTGCCAAAGGTCTGAAAGTGGCACAAGAGTTATGGATAGGGAAACCACCATATTATGATCATCTTCGAGTTTTTGGGTGTGAAGCATATGTTCATATACCCAAGAATCTTAGACAGAAGTTGGACCATAAGTCAAAGAAATGCATTTTTCTTGGATATGGTCGAGAAGGACAATTTGGATATCGCTTATGGGATCCTGAAACATGGTCAGTGATCAGAAGTAGTGATGTCATTTTTAATGAGTCTAAGATGCATAAACAGCCGATTAAGGAGGTTGAAGTGAGAAGAGTGGTGTTTGAGGATACTAGTCCTCCGGTTAGCATGCATAAAAATGCTGCACATAGGGATGTTCAAGAGAATGTCCATTCAGATCAGTCTGCACATGTTCCTGTTCAACAACCATTGAGACGTTCTGCACGTGTCTCATATCCACCTGATAGATATGTTCCAGGTTTAGATTTTGTTATGCTAACAGATGCCGGTGAGCCCTCTTGCTACAAAGAGGCTATGCAGACAGAGGATCATGTCAAGTGGGAGCGTGCCATGAAGAGTGAGTTGGATTCTATTCACAAGAATGGTACTTGGGACTTAGTACCTTTGCCAAAGGGAAGGAAAGCTTTACCATGTAAATGGGTATATAAGCTGAAATTCACATCAGATAGTGCTTCTCCAAAATATAAAGCACGACTTGTTGCAAAGGGTTTTAAGCAACAACATAGTGTTGATTTTGAGGAAATCTTCTCCCCAGTGGTCAAGATGACTACTTTGTGCATGTTGCTTGGATTCGTTGCAATGGAGGACTTAGAGCTAGTCCAAATGGATGTGAAAACAGCTTTCTTGCATGGAGATCTTACAGATGAGATCTATATGGAACAACCAGAGGGTTATGTAGTTCCTGGCAAGGAAAGTCTAGTTTGTAAGCTCAAGAAGAGCTTGTATGGACTTAAACAGTCTCCTAGACAATGGTACCAAAAGTTTGATGCTTTTATGAAGTCCCAAGGCTATTCTCGGAGTAATGAGGATCATTGTCTCTACACAAAGAGATGTTCTGATGGCAGCTTGATATGCTTGATACTTTACGTCGATGATATGTTGATTGCTGGGAAGTCCTCTTATGATTTGTCAATTCTCAAAAAGAAGTTGAGTCAGACATTTGATATGAAGGATTTGGGGGATGCCAAACATATTCTTGGCATGCGCATTACTCGTGATAGGAGTAAAAGATGCATATACTTGTCTCAAAGTGAGTACATATCCAAAGTACTTCATCGATTCAATATGCAGGGTGGAAAGGCATTGAGTACACCTTTACCCACATATGTGAAATTGAGCAAGGATGACTGCCCCAAATCAGATGAGGAAAAGGAATTCATGACCAAAATTCCCTATCAGTCTGCTGTTGGTAGTCTCATGTATGCTATGGTAGCTACGAGACCAGACATTGCATTTGCAGTGGGAGTTGTGAGCAGATATATGTCTAATCCTGGCAAGAAACATTGGGAAGCGGTCAAAATGATTTTGAGATATCTGAGTGGCACTAAGGACAAGTGTCTATGCTTAGGTAGAGGGAAAGCATCCATTATTGGTTACACAGATTCTGACTATGCTGGTTGTGTAGACAATCGTAAGTCTACATCAGGGTACATTTTTCATTTTGCTGGAGGTGCTATCTCTTGGAGATCTCGTCTTCAAGAATGTACAGCTGTTTCCACCACAGAAGCAGAGTATGTTGCAGCAAGTGAGGCATGTAAGGAAGCATTGTGGCTTTCTCGTCTTGCTTGTGATATGGGTTTGCCTCAGCATGTACCTCACTTGCTCAGTGATAGTCAGAGTGCCATTGCTTTGGCTAAGAATCCGGTCTATCATGCAAAGACCAAGCACATTGAAGTGAGGTATCACTTCATTAGAGATTGCTTAGCCACTGAGAGCATTATTCTTGAGAAGGTTCACACTCGAGATAATGCTGCAGATGCTTTGACTAAAGCTCTACCACAGGATAGCTTTCGACACTGTTGTCACTTGATGGGGGTTACTTGATTCTTGATCTTACGCAGTCACTTGTATACTGTGTAACATGCCCATCAGGTGGGAGGTATAGTTTGTATACTTACACTCAGGTATTCTTTATCATTCTTTCTTTTTTCTCCCATAGTTACTCTGGCCATATTGGCCTTTAGTGGGAGATTGTTACCGTTAGTGTCCATGTGAAAGGCCAAATGGCCACCGGACACTTCTTTGTATATGTTCTTTAATAAAACATATAGTGGCCTGGTCAGTCACAGACTGTAAGTCGACCGCATTTGTAAGACCTAAGAAGTCTGTCTTCGTGCTCCCTGTGTACTGCGTTTTCTGCGTATTCTACAACATTTGTGCGGAGTACTGTGTGTGACGACAGGAGCTCGGTTTTCTACTTTGAGCATATCGTCGTGGAGCTCTCGAGAAGGAGAGTCCAGTGTGGTGCACGCCATCGAAATACTTCAATGGTGTCCTCTCTGCCCAAACTTGAGGCACCTACTAAACATGTTTGTGAAGGTTGTATTTTGGGCAAAAATGTCCTCCTTCCCAAAAGATGGTTCAGTACAAGCTACTCACAAATTGCAGCTTGTTCATAGTGATGTTTATGGTCCTATGCAGACACCTTCTTTTGGAAACTACCTTTACTTCATGACTTTCATTGATTATTTTACCAGGCGTGCATGGGTATATCCATTGAAAGCAAACTCCAAAGTATTTATGTGCTTCAAACAATTTCTAGTTTTTGCTAAAAATTTGTCAACATGTAAAATGGGCACCCTCCATTCTAATCAAGGAGGAGGATATATGTCTTCTGATTTTAATGCATTTCTGGCTTAATGTGGGATAAAACATCAGTGTACAGTGCCATATACACCTCAACATAATGGAGTTATTGAAAGAAAAAACAGTTCACTCATGGAGATGGTGAGGTGTATGGTCAACATTCAAGCTTTATCACATAGTTTTTGGCTTGATGTTGTTAAGTGTGCAGCATATGTACTTAGTACATGACCCACTAAAGTATTCCAGTCTATCGCTCCATATGAGGCTTGGCATGGTCGAAAGGCATCTGTTTCTCATCTGAGTGTCTTTGGTTGTTTGGCATTTGCATTAGTGCATAAACAACAATGCAAGAAATCAGATTATAAAGCAGTGAAATGTATTTTTGTTGGGTACAATTCTAAAAGCAAAGGCTATCATCTTTATCATCCATTTCTAGCTTAAGGTGGGATAAAACATTTCTAGCTTAACGTGGGATAAAACATCAGTGTACAGTGTCGTATACACCTCAACAAGATGGAGTTGTTGAAAGAAAAAATAGGTCACTCATGGAGATGGTGAGGTGTATGGTCAATATTCAAGCTTTACCACATAGTTTTTGGCTTGATGTTGTTATGTGTGCAACACATGTACTTAATACGTGACCCACTAAAGTATTGTAGTCTATCGCTCCATATGAGGCTTGGCATGGTCGAAATCCATATGTTTCTCATCGGAGTGCCTTTGGTTGTTTGGCATATGCATTAGTGCATAAACAACAATGCAAGAAATCACATGATAAAGCAGTGAAATGTATTTTTGTTGGATACAATTCTGAAAGAAAAGGTTATTGTCTTTATCATCCACAAACTAACCGTATTTTGGTTAGCTATGATGTTGTTTTTGTGGAAGATGCAATTCATCCATTACTTTCATGTACCAAGGAGAATTTTGTTAGCTTTAGAGATTTGTATGATACTTTTCTTCCTCTTTTTATAGGCGGACAGTCTAATGCTAGTCCAAAAGAGGCAATTTCTCAAGCTTTAGAGGTTCTGCATGATGATGTAGATCATTCCATTTTTTATGCACATTTACATGATGCACTTGTTGATGAGAGAGTTGATATAGAGGAGGCAAAAACTATGCCTAAATGGCTGGTGAAAACTTTACGAGATAGAAAATTAGATGCACCTTTGTCATATTGTACTCGTTGAGGCTCTCATTGTGCTTCTTTTGCATCAAATTGCTATGCTATGGCTGCCTCTTGTCTTTGTGATGAGAATGATCATGTTTCATTTAATGAAGCATAAAATTTAGAAAATTGGATGGTTGCTATGCAATCTGAATATGATGCTATTATGAAGAATGGTATCTGGCATTTATGTGATTTGCCTCCTGGCAAGAATGCCATTGGCACTAAGTGGGTATACAAGCTGAAGCATAAGCATGATGGAACAACTGATAGGTATAAGGCTAGGCTTGTTGCAAAAGAAATTTGGAGAACATGCAAAGAAATGAAATTTATGGGCCTTACATGGAGTGAATCGTACATGACTATGTTTGTGCTTGTTCCAATTGTCAAGTCATACCCACAAAAGTGGATGTTACACTTTACCATGTCTCTACATCTCCATCTTGGAGTGTGTACTTGAGCCGCAATGACTCAAGGACTTGTACCAATGAGACTATACCTCGATTGCCATACAAGTGCATATAGTGGAGTTCTTTTCACACATTTAATTATCAATCCTAAGGAGTGACTTACCAAGTGTATGAGGACATGTGCACACGTGATAGAAAATGAAGTGAGTTAGCTATTCAAGCATGAGAAAAGACTAATACTACCCACACCTACTGAAATACTGGAAGTGTTGCCGCAAGCCTCTTTTCAGCAGTTTTGGTTTTTTGAGGTTTTCTCCCAGCCCAGAACTCCGAACATAGGCAATAGGGTACTCGTTTCGAAGCTCTCGACGAGACGAATCCAACGGTAGTGGTTTCACTCAATTCTGACCACTCTGCTGCAAGTTATGGCAGAAACAGTGAATTACGGGAATTACTAACACCCGCGTTTTTGCTTCTCCTAGCTTACGCACGCACTACAGCCACTCAAAACAAGGGGAAAAGGGTAGACAACAGTCCTACACTTGCATTTCAAGCATCACACACACATACATGAGCAAATTGAAGATCAAAATCAGCAAGAAAGGGGCAAACTCGAAATTTCAGAAGTGCTCTTCTTCACAATGACAAGAAGTCTTTTACAATGAGTCACTTTTGACTTATATACTAGTGCCCTAAGTTTGGTCCTTTCACACAAGAGACCGGCACTTTATTCACTAAAATGCTAACTTCCTACTATTGTACATGGGTAATTCACTAATCTTCTGTGGGGATGCATCTAGAGGACTCCTCTAGTGCATTTACAATGGAAAATATATACAAGAGTGGTTATGATACAAAAGTAGTGTGTCCAAATCGGAAAAATTTTGGGGCCCGTCTTTTTTCTCTGCTTTGTGCGCTCTTTAGCTCTGCAACACTCTCCCCCTCTTCGTCTCTGTCGTCCCTTGACAGACTTTGCTTCGCGAACGCGTCCCATGGGTAGTGTTGTCTGATTCGTGATCTTGCATTACGTTTTAGAGGCGCTTCAGCTTTTCCACTGCACACTCCCCTTGGTCAGTATTGTCTGCAGTTAAACAGACATGCAGATTCGATGGCCTTCTTGATTCAAGCTCTACAACTCGAGAGCCTGATGTAGTTGTCTTGCCTGTTGACTTGGGTTGCCACGCACGCCACCAGTGACTAGGAATGTGCTGTTCTTAGTCACCCTCTTCAACTTTTCAGCCTCTACCCCTTTCTAACTTTTGGTCCTACTCTGATGTTTGAAAAATCCACTACTCGGGACTCTGGGGTTTAGCTTTGTAGCCTGGTGCGTGCCCCTGCGGGGCTCTGTGCAGAGATGGGTGTTGCGCCCCTGCGGGGCTTCCTGCAGAGATATATTCTTCTTCTCTTCTTAATGAATTGTTTTGGACTTTGATTTTCTTCTTCTTTTCTTCTTGCTTGATTGTCCCTCTACACGTCCCTCCTCCTGAACTCTGTCGTTCTCGACAGGCTTTCTGAGGCGACGCGTGTATGTTTGAATGGCGGTTTGCTCTCGTTGGTTTAGCAGGTTTGCATGACATATCATGAATTCCTTCCATTGCCTTGACTTCACTCCGTCTTCTGGCGCCTGTCGATGATCAGCAAAAAAGCTTGTTTCATAGGCCACCAGCCTTGCATTTAAATTGGAAGTCATCTTTACAAAAATCTCCGAATCGATTTCAAAGAAGCCGGTGAAGAATGCTTCTTCGAAGGTCTGCATATAAGTCGATGGCAAAAACATAAGGCGGGAATAGTATGCCATAATGGTGAGTCGGCTCGGAATGGTTGATAGATCAAAAATGAGGGCTTCCGCCCCTTGCGTAATGCCAATGAAATTCAAAAATGTGTACTTCGCATGCTGGAAAACCTTTAATACTGTAATGAGCATGCTAAATATTTTATTTGTCATCTTGACTGCTAAGTCCGGCACTGTGGCATATTTGGCAATCCAGAATTCCATTGTCTTTACCATATATTCTTCAGTGGGTAGATAATTATGTGGCGGACTAGGTAGTAATGGGTAATTTAGCCACTGATTATTGATGGAGCCTTGACGCTGTGCTTCCCAAAATTGCGTCCAAGAGCGTCTGCGGGGTACAGGACAAAATGATGGGTTTACCTGAAGCGCATATGGTGATGCTTCCCACTGTACCCGTAAAGTCGGATTCTTCTCCAAAATTTTCCTTCGCCATATGGGATCCGCCTTCTCAAATTCCTCTTGAGTATACTGGAAAGTGTCATGCTGGAATTGAAGGTTGTGGTCCGGATCTTTATTAGTGGTAGTCTTTATATATATACGCGTCTGTTCTTTAAGTAGACCATATGGTACATTGAAGGGCTTCAAAATTTGATCTAGCTGTTTATTGTCTATGCGAGCTTCTTTCATGATTTGGATTATTTGGTCTTCAAAATCAGCAGTGAGCTGGGACACCAGTAGTGCCCTTTCTGGTCTGCTTAATTCTGCAATGTCGCGTGTGTTAGGTTCTAGTGGAACCTCCTTTTCCGCCCTTAGTGGTGAATGATACAAGGGGGGAGAGAGAGGACGTACCTCTTCCTCCACAGTAGCCGTTGTTTCCGGAGGAACTACTGGTGTCCCCTGTTTCTCTGTTAGCTCAATCTGCTCCTGCAGCCGTTTGATGATATCATCTTTATTCTTAAGCTCTTCTTCAGCCTTGGTAAGTTTTTCTTGATGTTTGATTAATTCCTGTGCCACAATATGCATGTGATCTGTGTCTTCTTTGCACTGTCGGAAATAATCTTTCTCGGCTTTTTTCCATTTCTTTCGTAGGGCTGCAGTATCATTCATATATTTCTGTTCCCATTCTGTAATTGTCTCTTGCTCCTGCTTGAGCTGATCTGTCATCTTGGTCAACCTTGCTTCCATGTCTTTTATGTCCTCATTTGTTTTGTCAAGATCTGTTGATGGTTGATCACTGAGGAGAGCTGTCATTAGCTCCTTGTTTCTGTCCCTTAGTTTGTCTGCTTCTTCCATGCTCACCTTGAGCTGTGACTCGAGTACTTTGCTACGAGTCTGTATTCTTGTTTTCTCTTTTTCAGTTACTTCCAGTTTCTTCGTTAGCTCCAACACTTGTTCTTTCAGTTGGGCATTCTCCTTTTCTAATGTTTTGCATTGTGATCTGGTTGTTTTTATCTCTTCTTGTTTCTTCAACACCTGAGCTTCTACTTTAGATAATTTCTTTGCCAAGTTCATACCTTCTTTCTGAAGCTCCTGTTTGTCGAGCATGGCCTGGTCGTAATCTTCATCAGCATCAAGCATCAGTTGTTGAGTGTCTAGTGCCGTGCGTATCATATCCTGCACCACCGGCTTGAGCTGAGCTATATCCACATTCAACCATGTTTTCGTTATGTCTGGTGTTTCTCCTGTTTGTACATCTTGGCCCTGTGCTACGTGGATCAATTCTTGGTGTGGTTGTCGGACCTGTAGTTGTACCTTACATTCTGCTTCCTTTTCGACCGTTTTACGAACTTTCGTGGCACTCCCTTGAAATGTTACATCTAGAGGGGACGGTTCTGCCACAACCCTTAGTGGTGTGAAGGGTTCTTCGTCTTCTTTTTCTTCTTCCTGAGGCTTGTCCTCAGATATCATTGCATGCACCTCATTATCAGTTTTGTCCTCCTCTATGTGGGTGATGGAGGCATCCTTCGCTTGCATAGTGTTTTGCCCTTCTTCTTCTGCCTTCTCTGTGGTTGCATTCTGGTCTGCCAGCGATGATTGACCTTCTTTTTTGTCGTCAGCTTGGGCTTCATCATAATTGACTTCATTTAATTCGACCCACTGGCCATCATCTTTCGATTCACTTTTAATATCTACATCCAATAAGGATGTAGTTTGCTTTTCTTGGGCGTCGGATCCTGAACTTGAATTGTCTAGCCCAATCTCCCGATATCGGTGTACCTTAGTGAGTTTTCTTTTTGGTTTTTGAACTGTTGCAGCCTGTTGATAGTGATGACCCTGCACTGGCAAATTGATTTGTCCTTCTGTATACTTGTGAGTCTCCTCCAGTGCTTGAGTTAATTCTTCTTCCGTAATTTTTCTGGGTCCTTGGGTGGTGGTGGTAGGCAGCACATGTACCCTCTTTGGTTGTGGTGCTTCTTCCTCTTTCTGTAGAACTTCTCTAGGCCGCTTTGTACCTCTCATGGTTCCTCTCATCCGCGGTTGCGAACTTGTTTCTGTTTCTTCTGCTTGCTTGCTCCCTTTCTTTTGTTTAGGTACGGTAGCATTCTTGACATATTGAGCCAGTTCCATTGAAGATGGCATCTCCTTCAAATACTCGCGCATGCCCAATGCATGGTAAATCATGATCGTGAGGGCGGTGGTTCCGTTGAGGAATTTCTTATTTTCCCATTTCTTCTTTGCCTCGAACAATCTTTCTTGTACATAGGGGGTAAGATTTACCTGATTTCCAATTTGTTTTATGGCATGAGACAATAGTTGGACAATAATTTTTTGAGGGGCCGTGTATCTGTTCATGCTCGGGAAGCAGAAGTGTTGATGAATCAACCTGACTTCTTCTTCGATATCCACTCTATTAATGTCGACAAAAGTTCTAGTGTTTGCTCCACGAATTTCTTCTTTGACCGTGTTGACACCATCTTTTTCCCATTCAAAAGCTTCTTTGATTAAGTCGTGGGAGAACTGAACGACTACCCATTCGCCATTCTTATCCATCACATTGGCTTCTGGCACCAATGGATCATGTAGTGCTGGTCTCAGAGTGTTCATGACTTGGGTACAGCGTTGGAAATCCGGCTTGTAGATAGGTAGCTCAAAATACTTGTGAATTCCTGCTTTCTTCATGACATCGATGGTAGATGGCATTCCATGTAAAACCTTGAAGTCCTGGGACATGATCGGAAAGTGGTGATCCGTGTCCATGATCTTTATGTTGGCCAAAAAGAGATACTCTTCCACGGGCTGTTCATCTCTGAACCAATGTCCTTTTGCTTTCGTAAGACATTGGGGAGGAAATTCCTGGACCTCCTCTTGGATTGTAGCTTCAGAGTCTTCAGAAGCCATCTGCACTTAATATAGAGTGTGAATTAGTTTCCATATTTTTTCAGAAATCCTCCTCCATGTGTTGATTAATAATTTGATATTGCTCCGAGTGCATGGTGCCGTCCCTTTTCCGTGGGTGTGAGAAGGGTAATACCTTAATTTTTCATGTATTTTTATATTTTTTGCTGAAAAGAAAACATAAAAGTCAGTCCAAAGCCGAAGCGTAGTTTATGTACATAGTATGTCCATTCCTATCAGTTTAAAGCTAAGAGCTAGTCTCACTTGGAGATCGTGCATTACTAGTTTGATAATGTACATCCTGTGCCGAATGCATGGCCTTGTAATGTGGCCCTATCATGCATACTTTGGGTGCATCAGACACAACATGAGTGCAATTGGGTGCTTTTTCTCCTCGATCATCTGCTCCTCGTGGTAGTTTTGGTTTCCAGATCCATTTTGAGAACACTGAGAGGGGTCTCTGGGTTTTCTCAACTCGTGCAGCTCCTAGTGTTCCATTTTCCTTATTCATTGTTCGATTGAATTTGACATTGCTTTGTGATCTTCTCTGATGATTCATGTGTGTTGTTGACTTTGGCCTTGTCTGCAGTGGTGTTTCCTCTTTGGTCTTCACATTCTGTTTAGCTGCTTGTATGACCTTTTTGGGAATCCATATCTGATGTCGAGATCTTTGAGCTTCAAGCAGGGGCTTGGGAATCCACACCTGCACCGATTCTGTTCGTGTGTAATTCTTTGTAGCGGGTTTGGTGATGTCTGTTTCCTTCTTCAAAGTGCTTGGGGGCATTTCTGGACTCTGTATTTGGTCCTTTCGTACCCACATATATTTGGATGCTTCTCGCTTCGAGTATCTGCTTGTTGGTTTCCAATAGTGCGATCTTTGGAGGCCTTGAGCCTGTTTAGGAGAGAGCGTCTCCTCAATCGTTGGCTGATCCTCATTCACATCGGGTAGCTTTGACACTATAGGTGGTGTAGCAATGATTAAAGTTTCAGTTTCTATGCCTTTGCTTTCTGAGTGTTGAGTACAGTCGCTATTATCTTCCGTTGCTTCTTGAACTTCTTCTGATCTTGGTATTGATGTGGCTTGGTTACATGGTTTCTCTTCAAGCAAGCTGAAAACCTCCTTATGCCCTATCGTGGCTGAAATATATCCTTGAGCCAGATGGATACATGCTTCAGTTTCAATGATCCAATCTTGTCCTAGAATGAAGTCTTCTATTAAATCGTCATCCTCACATACTAGGACTCTTTGTTCCATGGAGGAATTTCCTATGTGAAGGGATACATTAGTTGTTCCAATACAGTCTAGGGTGTGACCTCCAATTCCTATTAGTTTGGCTTTCGTGGGATTCAATTGCAATTGCAGTTCATTTGCTATTCTCTTTCGCATGCAGCTAAGGCCTGCTCCTGAGTCTATCAATGCATCTATCAACTTATACTCCGTCTTACCAATCCCGAGGTTTAGGTAAGGTTGTGTTTTACATATACCCGTTGATTCCTGATTTTTGACCTGATAGTTTGCCATAGGGATGGGCTCTTCTCCTTGGAGATAGCGTTCATCTCTTTGCCTGATCCACTCCTTGCGTTTTCTAATTCGGTCTAGTGCTTCTTGTCGGGCTTCTTCTCGAATTCGTTCTTCTTCCTTTTTCCTATTTTGAGCACCTAACAGTCTCGCTAGCATTTCATCAGTCAGAGGCTCCATGAATCTTTTCACTCTGCATCCACTGATGTAATTGGGGAGAATGTCTCCGTCTAGTGTGGCGAGATTGACTGCACCACTAGTGGAGATTCGATTTATGATCAGGGGTCCATATCCGCGTTTCTGTAGTTTCTTTGCATGTTGTTTTAGAGTGTATACCAGGACTAAGTCACCTTCTTTTAGTCCCTTGTCTTTTATGTGCGAATCGTAATAGGCCTTTTGTCTTCGTTTGGCGGCATAGATGCCTGCTACAGCTTGCAATCTAGTCTCGTGCAGCTTTTCGATTTGATCTAATTGCTGAGACAATTCATGACCGTTCCACTCATATAGCTGGGCTACTTTTAATGTAGGTACTAAGAAGTCAATTGGCAAAATTGCATTCTGCCCATACACTAGGTTGAAAGGTGTAGTTCCAATGGCCGTTTTATATGCCACTCGGAAGGCCCAAATTGCGTGATGCAATTGTTTGTCCCAATCTGACCTTCCATTATTACAATCTTTGTCAATACCGTACATAGTACTTTGTTGGAACTTTCAGCCTGTCCGTTGGCTTGAGGATGGTATGGGGCTGATTTTTTGTGGATCACTAGAAATTCATTCATCAGCGATTCAATGACTTCGTTTAGGAAATGGGTGCCTCGATCACTCACTATCTCGATCGGTAGTCCAAATCGTGTGAAAATGTGCTCAAAGAGAAATTTTGCTGTAGTTTGAGCATCATTTTTTCGAGTGGCTTTTGCTTCTACCCACTTTGTTAAGTAGTCGGTGGCTACTATGATGTATTCCGCATGAGATCCTTTTGTAGGTGGGCTGATAGGTCCTATGAAGTCAATTCCCCACTTGGTAAATGCTCTCGCACAAACCATGGGTCTCAAAGGCATGTCATCTCTTCTAATGGGATATTTTGCTCTTTGGCATGTTTCGCAACTTCTCACATATGTCTCCGCATCCATATGTAGAGTTGTCCACCACAAGCCTGCAAAGAGAATCATCTTGACCGTTCTATCTGCTGAAAAATGTCCTCCCGCAGCTCCTGCGTGTGCCATTTCTAATATGGGAAGATACTCTCCTTCATGCACGCACAATCTGAGTTGATTGTCTCTTCCTCTTCTAAACAGTTGTTTCCCCATTATCACATAATCCTTGCTCATTTCTTCTAGGGATCGCTTTCTTGCTAGGCTAGCTCCTATTTCGTGCTCTTTCGTTTTGAGGAATTGCACTAATGACTTACTCCAATTAGGCACAATGGTAGAAAAAGGTACGGACACGTGATCCTCTGGGCTAATTTCTTTGCATTCCACACAATTACTTACATGCTCGTGAACGTCCTTGGACATATCAGGCCAATATACGCCTAACCTCTTTAATTCTCGTATTGTTCCGTGCATCCCTTGATGGGTTTTCCACTTGTTGACATGTGCTTGCTGAATTAGTTGCTTCTGTTCATCCTCTTCGACACCTCTCAATAAAACTCCGTTAGGTTCCTTATAATACACGCTTCCAGCAACAATGTGTAAATTCCTTGTTTGAAGAATTTCTTTTTTGCTATTTCTGTTGATTGGGTGTTGAGGGCCATGCGTAAGTATAGGGGTCAATTTTTCTGCCCACTTTGGACATACTTCTAGATTAAACAGATAAGCATCTGGTAAATCATCTGGCACTCCGCTAGGTGGCTCTCCGTGTTTTAACCTAGAAAGGTGGTCTGCTCTCACATGTGTGTTTCCTTTTTTGACTATTACCTCAAAGTCAAACTCCATTAGTAACAAGAACCATCGTACCAATCTCCCTGTGTTGCAAGGCTTATTGACTAAATACAACAAAGCTTGATGGTCTATGAAGAACTTGAATTTGTTGGCTAAGAGGTAGTGTCTAAACTTCTTCACTGCATAAACCATTCCTAGGCCTTCTCTTTCAGTAGTCGTATAATTTCTCTCTGCTTGGTTTAATTGTCTACTTGCATAAGCGATTGGATGGTCAAGTTTTCCCTCATCAGCCGGTTGAGCTAGGATACATCCAATGGCATAGTTTGAAGCATCAACATGAATGTGAAAAGGCTTGCTCCAGTTGGGTGATTTTAAAATTGGGGCTGTACTCAGCCTCTTTTTAAGCTCGTTGAAAGCCTTCTCACACTCGTCTGTCCAAGTGAACTGAGTCAATAGACCGTATAAGGGCTTAGCTATTATGGCATACATGTGAATAAACCTACGGTAATATCCACAGTGTCCCATAAAGGCTTGTACTTCCTTCGCATTCTTGGGTCTGGGTAGCTCTAGGATAACTTTAATCTTGTCTTCGTCCGTGGATATTCCATTCTTTGAAACAATGTGTCCTAGGATTTTTCCTTGTCGCACCATGAAGACACATTTCTCAGGGTTCAAACAAACTCTGTACTGCCTACATTTATTGAATATTTTTCTCAGTTCCGGTATATGGTCTGATCGTTGATTTGAGTATGTACACAGGTCATCTACGTATACTTCCATACTTTTTCTCAGAAATTCTTTGAATACATGACACATCAGTCGTTGGAAGGTGGCTGGCGCATTAGTGAGTCCAAAGGGCATCACTCTGAATGCATACACACCCCATTCAGTGGCAAATGTTGTCTTGTGTTGATCCTCAGTCGCAATAGCCACCTGATTGTATCCAGAGAAACCATCTAGGAAGCTATAGACCTCTTTACCTGCTACCCTCTCCAATAGATGGTCCGTAATCGGTAATGGGTAGCTATCACGTATAGTGGCTGCATTCACCTTCTTCAGATTTATGCACACTCTCAATTTTCCATTTTTCTTAGGCACTACTACTAATGGCGATACCCATTCTGTGTGTTCAATCTCATAAATGAATCCTGCCGCTAGCAATTCGTCAATTTCTTCCTTTATTTTTGCAGCGTAAACTTCGTTATACGTGTAAGGGCGTTGTTTAGAAGGTTTTGCATCTGCTGTCATAGGGATTCGATGAGCGCATATGTTGGGTTCTACACCCTTGAGGTCTTTGTACGTCCAAGCAAACACGTCTCGATACTCTCGGATGAGTCGTATGAGATCCTCTTCTTCTTCTTTCGATACATCTTTTCCAATATACGTGCACCTCTCTTCTCCGTCTTCTATCGTTACGACAACCTTCTTGGTTTGTTCCTTGTTATCATAGGCTTCTCCATCCCGTGCTTCTCGTTTAGGCATTTGAGTTACTATTTTCCTTTCTTCCACTTCGTATCTTTTAAAATGTTCTGGAACTTCGAAGTGGTCTGGTTCAGGTTCCACTTTACTTGTGTCCTCTCTATGCTCGTGTATTCTTGGGATGGTGTCAATTGCTAAGACTTTTGTCGGCCTTTCTTTTGATTCCTTTTGCATGGTTTCTAAATATTGTTCTTCAGAGTCAAACTCCTGTTCCATTTCTATGCTTTCGTACTCTTCTTTCCACTCTTCCTCTACAATTTCTCCTGCTTCTACTTCTTGGAGGACAACCATGTAGAGGTTCACGTCATATCCTTCCTCGTCTATACAGTCGTTCATCGTCAATACTTCCTCATTCACACAAACGTCTAATGTGGCTAGGATTTCCATCCAGCCATGTGGTTCGAAGAGTTCATCTGAAAAAATTTGAGGCATATAGTCGGGGTCTTCTATCGATCGATAATTAGGGTGCCCTATTGGCCACATTTGTTTTTTACACTCCTCCTTCTTGGCTTCTTTGCACATCCACAACTGGGCATCCTCGTGCATCCAAGATTGGTCACTTGATCCAGCACTGTGAATGGATAGGTCATCTTCCTCTTTGTGGACTGGATTCCATTGTAATGGAGGGACATCCCGATAAGCGAATGTGTGCAGGTCTATTTTGGTAGTGTTCCCTTGATGTTGGAGATATAATGAATCTCTGCCCCAATCTTGTACTACTCGCATCTGTCGCATGAATGGTCGTCCTAATATCATTTCGTAATTGTTTGCTTTTTTGAACTTACATATGGCCAATGTGTGTTCAAACTCTACTCCACACGTTGTTAACCTAATTCCTTCCAATATTCCTAGGGGTTTCTCTACATGACCATCTGCCAATTGTAGCTTCATGCGAGTGGGTCGTAAGGCTGGTCTTCCCCACTTTTCCCAAATTTCCTTCGTTGCAATTCCTACTCCAGCTCCTGTGTCTAAGATGGCCTTGGTCATGTACCCATTGTAGGTGACAGGTAAGCACGTATTACCTTCATCTCCTTCGCTAAATTCTCCTACTTTATCAACTGGAACTTGTATTGTGGAGTGGTTTTCTTTTTCCTTTCCTTTCATTTCTCCTTTCTCTGCCGGTGGCTCTAATTGGTTTGCTAGCTGTCTCCATAGATGTGGTCTAAGTTGGAGCAACTCTTCCACCGTCAATTGGCATTGCACCTTTGTTTTCTTAAGTTCTGTTAGATTGTGTGAACTCTCTTCTGAGTTTCCTTTTTCTTTCCCATGCACTGTGGGTGCTCGTATTATTATAGACTCTCTTTCATATTCTCCCATGTAATTAGGCAACGTTGAAATGCTCATGGTTTCCTCTCTTCCTTTATCAAATCTTGACACTTCCTCATATGCTTCCTCTAGGTTATGATCATGGTGACTATCTTCTCCAACTATTTCCTCAAAAGGAGGTGGACTGATTCCATCCTTTTTCCATTGCTCTTCTCTAATTCTTTTCCACAAATCTTTGGACCAATCTTCCTCTAGGTCGGGTATTATGGATACCTGTTCTTCTTGAGATTTCATTCGTTCATTTCGATCATCTTTCCGACTAGGTTCCTTATCCTTAGGTTGGGTGCACTCTTCATATAGTTCCTGTGCGATCCTTGTTTCAGGCAAAATTGGGATAGTTTTTTCTAGAGTCGCCTGTGCTACTTCGATGAGCTTTTTGCATATCGCCAGTCTTTCTTTCTCTAATTCCCCTTGAGGATAGAGTCTTTCATGTTGTTCTAAGTTCGGTCCCATTTTGATTCTAGCTTGGTACGCTTTTAACCACATGTCCAAGTCGTCTGGCTTTGGGTCAGCTAGAATTGATCCTGGCTTCTTTTCCTCTGAGCTAATTGGTGGTGTTTCAGGGATCTCCTTATGCGTTTGTTGTTCATTATGTTTTCTAGAACCCTTCGCTTGTTTTTTGCTGTCTTGGCTCTTGTTTCTTGCCCATTTCTCTTTGAGCTTTTCTCGTCTTTCTTTCCATTTTTGTACTTTGGTGTTTTGGGCATTCTCACATGAGTTCTCTGAATCCTCGACTATCTGAATGTTAGCGTCTCCTGTTTTATTGTTCTCTAGTTTCTCTTCCGGTTGTTTTCCTTTTTGTTGTTTTGCTTGAGCTCTAGTAATAGCTTTCAGTGGTACGGTGTACTCCTTATCACTTCCAGATTCTTCTATGACCTCTATTACATTGATTGGTGCAGGACCTTGAGTTTTTGTAGGGTTCTTAGGGCAATCTCTAAAAAGATGTTCTTTCCCACAATCACTACAATATCCTTCCCAAATCCTAGGTGGTGGAGGGTTGTAAGGTCGAGGACACTCCCGAATGAAGTGATCCCCTCCGCATCTATAACATGGTCCTCTCTGCACTGGTGGTCTCATGGGAGGTCTCACTGGTTGTTGTGCTTTGGGCACTGTATACATTAAAGTTGCCGTTTCCGCTCCATAAGTCTGATCAAATCCTTCATATCCATAATAGGCCGCGTCATATGTTGGTTCATATTCCATCATGTTGGCTTCATATGGATAGTACTCTCCTGGCGGAGGTTCATACCCTTGGTTGGTTGATTCTACATTGGTCGCTATTGAAGCTGGTATTATGGCTCTTTCCAAGTTTTCTTCCGGTTGAGTATACTTCACAGGTACAACTTGCTGAGGTTGTGACAGTTGGGGTCCCAATACTGGTTGTGGTGGTGGATACGGTGCTTGCTCATATTGTCTCTGTGCTCCTACCGGATACTGGTTGTATCTAGGCATCTCCCTACCAAGCTCTCTAGGTGGGTATCCATAAGGTCGGTATTGGGGTGGTTGGACAGGTCGTGTTTGCCTATTAAAGGGACAGTTCTCAGTTGTGTGATTGGTATATTTTTGCTCGATGTGGCAGTATGAAGAAGTCCCTTGTTGTTGCTGTCTGTTGTATGGATACATCGGTTGTGCACCAGCTCCTCCTCTGGTACACAAGTGTGTGGGATGTTCCCCTCCACATAAGTTACACCTCCTCAACATAGGCACTCTTTGAGCTGGATATTGGTAAGCTCTCTGTCCTTGGACTCCTAGTTTCTTTGCTAATAGTTCCGCTAGTTCTTCCACATTACTAGAATTGGACGTAACAGTGCTTCTTGAGTCTTCTGATTTTGTGAGGTCGGTAGTACCTTTGAGGTCCTCAGCGAGGTTATCTTCCAAGTCGATGCACTCTTGAAGACACTCACTCAATGTTTGCAGCCTTTTCACATACACTAGGGTTCTTAGGGTCCCGTTAGAGAGTCCATCCAAAAATAATGAAATCATCTTTTGTTGAGTCGGTC
The DNA here is from genome assembly GCA_020310875.1 of Ceratopteris richardii. Classification (NCBI taxonomy): domain Eukaryota; kingdom Viridiplantae; phylum Streptophyta; class Polypodiopsida; order Polypodiales; family Pteridaceae; genus Ceratopteris; species Ceratopteris richardii. The sequence goes on from CM035421.1 coordinate 86,122,012, forward strand.
TCTCAGCCATTGGGCATCTATCCACGTACTGGTTGAATCTTCGGGCAGCAGTCTTCACAGTTTCATTAGGGTTTTGTTTAAAGCTATGGATTAAAGATGCAGAATTGTGTTTAATCCCTCTCTTTGTAAATTCTCCAATGAATTCTTGAAAGAATTGTTCCATGTTCCCAAATTGATTGGGATCTAGAGGTTGGAACCAAGTTAGAGCTGTTCCTGTGAGGGTGAGTCCAAAAGACTCATACTGCACAAAGAAGTCCTCTACTTGCTCCGCTCTTAGAACTTGTTTAAATTCGGCAATATGATTGTATGGCTCCCCTAATCCATCATAATGGTTTCTCATACACTTAGCTACTTGGATTGGTCTCAATCTCCTCATTGGTTCAGGCGGTCTGGGCATTATAGGGAAGACCGGGACAGCTGGTCGTAATGGAGGTATTCCTGGCTGTCCTCCCACGGGTGGTTGTGGTCTGACCGGTGGTCGGAAATGGTTCCCCATCCCTGTGTGGGTCTGATTGTGTGTGTGCACTCCTGGGGTTGCAAACTGTACATGAGTACGGTTGGGCACACTTCTTTGACTGGTCTGTCCTGATGTGGTATGTTCCTTCTCTTGTTGATTTCCAAAAGGGTTCTGCGAGGTAGTTGCCTGCTCTCTCTGAGGAAATACAGGTGCACCCATATATCTCAACCGAGCCCTGTCTAGGACACCTACAGGCCAATATCTTCTTTGATTCTTATCTAGGTAAGTGAGTCTAGTTTCGTCATCTGGGTCTTTCAACTCATAGAATGTCATGGGGCTCTCTCCTATTCCTTGAACAGGTACGTCAGTTTGAAGCAATAAGTCCGCACCGTGAATCATGTAGACTTCCAACAGGTAGTCGTCTTGAGGTATCAAGTCTCCTCTCAAGACCCGTGATACTTGTGACCTGCCTCTGGGGGTGGTCACTAACTCTTCAGAGTTGTCGGAATCCATAAACTCTCCTCTTTCATTGATCCTCTCAGGAAATTCAGTTACTATGTATATGTGACCCATTTTGTCAATGTAAGCACCTCCCTCGTATTTGACAGCTGGTCGTGGTATGATGGTGACATTTTGGGCAGTTGCCATCCTGGCGACAGATCTGTTTAAGCCATCCAGGTAGATTGGAATCTCCTGGGTATTAGTGGACACATATTGTAAGGAGGTACGGTAGTCTCCCTCAACAGTAGTCATGAAATTTCCTGCTGGTGTAGGTCCTTGCATGTCTTCTGAAGCCATAAGTAACTCCTCTTCCGAGTCACTGGAAGTTTCTAAGTAGACTGAGTGATGACTAGCCTGGGCTGTACTTCCTACTGAGGATATGACACTCCTTCTACTACCTAGAACTCTTCCTGACCTCAAGTTCATTCACCCTCTGAAACCTCTCTTTATGCTGCTTAGATTTACTTTGGACAGCTCTACCAGTGATTCAGTTGTTTGCCAAAAGAAGGGTTCACTTCTGGGCGATACCACACTTGGCGATACTGCCCTCAGCGATACGATGCCAGAGCTCCAAACGACACGATACTAGACACCCAGACGATACGATATCAATCTGGTGTCGCGATATTGTCCTGGTTAGTAGACGATACGATACCAGATATAGTGTCACGATACTCCACTGGGGAACACCACGATACGATACCGACAAAGTAGACGTTACGATACTAGAGATTCGAGGCGATACGATCCCAATGTGGTATCGCGATACGATCCTTGACAGGAGACGATACGATACCACCGCAGTAAGTGCGATCGCGATACTAATCTTGGCGATACGATACCACTAAAGTAGTGTCGCGATACCAAGACAAGCAGTCGACGATACGACACTTGAGAGGGCACGATCGCGATACTAAAGTAATGTCGCGATACCAGGGGAGTGTCGCGATACCACTGTATCAAACGATACGATACCACTCGGTAAAGTGAGGTCGCGATACTAGAAACTTAGGCGATACGACACCACAATGGTGTCGCGATACCAAGTATTAGTACCGGACGATACGATACCGGAGTTCAAGCGCGATCGCGATACCGACTCAGTGTCGCGATACCAGAATGGTGTCGCGATACCAAAGCAGGTATCAAACGATACGATACTTCTGGCGAGTGTCGCGATACAAGGGAATTTTGGTATCGCGATACCAAAACTCAACCGATCGCGATACTCAAGCCAAAAGCAAGATTTTTTCCAAACTTTTTTACCCCCTTGCTCTCCTCACTCTCCTCTTCCTTCCTAGACCTCTGTATCACACAGTAAGATGACAATGATATTAGTTTTCCCCCCCCGCGATACTGCGCAGATTTTTAGTCACTTGTTTGATCATTTTTTAAGGTGTTTTTGACAGATAAATTGAGAGAATGTTTACCTTGGTACTGTCTTGATTGCAATGTGAGCTCAAACCTAGCTTTTACTGCCTGAATGCCACGATACCAACCCCACGATACTGGTCGCTGCTCGCAAACGATACCAGAACACTGTGAAGTGTCAAATGAGCCAAATTTTTTGGTTTTTATATTTTTTTGACTGAACTTAAAATTTTTGGGATTTTTTGGTGATTTTCTGAGAATTTTGGCCTACTCCTGCTCCTCTTCCCCTCACTTCTCCTCTCCTTCTAACCTAACCCTAACTCTTCCTTCTCTTCCCTCCTCCTACACTTAAACCTAAAACTTATCACACACACCTCAAGGATGAGAAGTGACAAGTGCTGAAATGGGATGCTACTCGTCAATGGACAAATTCGCCTCTACAAGTATGATTCGATCACACTTGCTCTCTAACTATCACGAAGGCACCTTGGTGGAGTGACTCCCCGGCAACGGCGCCAAAAACGTGTGTACTTGAGCCGCAATGACTCAAGGACTTGTACCAATGAGACTATACCTCGATTGCCATACAAGTGCATATAGTGGAGTTCTTTTCACACATTTAATTATCAATCCTAAGGAGTGACTTACCAAGTGTATGAGGACATGTGCACACGTGATAGAAAATGAAGTGAGTTAGCTATTCAAGCATGAGAAAAGACTAATACTACCCACACCTACTGAAATACTGGAAGTGTTGCCGCAAGCCTCTTTTCAGCAGTTTTGGTTTTTTGAGGTTTTCTCCCAGCCCAGAACTCCGAACATAGGCAATAGGGTACTCGTTTCGAAGCTCTCGACGAGACGAATCCAGCGGTAGTGGTTTCACTCAATTCTGACCACTCTGCTGCAAGTTATGGCAGAAACAGTGAATTACGGGAATTACTAACACCCGCGTTTTTGCTTCTCCTAGCTTACGCACGCACTACAGCCACTCAAAACAAGGGGAAAAGGGTAGACAACAGTCCTACACTTGCATTTCAAGCATCACACACACATACATGAGCAAATTGAAGATCAAAATCAGCAAGAAAGGGGCAAACTCGAAATTTCAGAAGTGCTCTTCTTCACAATGACAAGAAGTCTTTTACAATGAGTCACTTTTGACTTATATACTAGTGCCCTAAGTTTGGTCCTTTCACACAAGAGACCGGCACTTTATTCACTAAAATGCTAACTTCCTACTATTGTACATGGGTAATTCACTAATCTTCTGTGGGGATGCATCTAGAGGACTCCTCTAGTGCATTTACAATGGAAAATATATACAAGAGTGGTTATGATACAAAAGTAGTGTGTCCAAATCGGAAAAATTTTGGGGCCCGTCTTTTTTCTCTGCTTTGTGCGCTCTTTAGCTCTGCAACATGGAGCTACAACATAGGAGAATTTTTAAATCAAGAATCCATCCTCAAGGCATGATCATGACAACACATTGTTCACTACAAGAACAAATTCAAGGTTACGCTCTTATAGGAAAGATGATATACAAAAGGATACCCTTCATACACCTTTGTGTTCATGAAGACAATTACTTGCCCTATTGGAAACCACACACTGAGGTTTTGTAGGTGGACATTTTTATGTAGATCAAATTATATAGATGATCCCATTTTCTTGTCTACAATGGCCCGCCTTATCCATGGATGCTCAAACATTTGTGAGTAGGTGTAATACTTTGCCAACGGGGTAAATACCCATTCAACTTAGATCAAATGCCTCTTAGACTAATGATGGAAGGATGCACATTTTTAAAATGGGGAATAGACTTTGTAGGTCCTTTTAGACCATTTGTTGGAGGAACTCATGCTTGGTAGATAATAGTCATGATAGATTATATCAACAAATTGTTGGAGGAGATGGTGGATAGTCTTCATAGATGAAGTGGTGTTGCTTAAACCTGCTTCACACTAGCCAAGAACAAGTGTTGGAGAGTGTAGTGGGGCTCTTTAGCTTGCTATTGATCATAAATAATCACGTATGTTGTTTGGAACATGATCCACTAATCAATGGATCAAAACAGATAGATATGAAATTAATCCAACGTCATAGACTTGCTATTTTTGTCTCTACACATGTTCAGTATATTGAACAGTGCTCTGAGCACAGTAGCAATCAATCTAATTCCTTTTGGTGATGTCTAATTAACTTAGATAGCTACCAAATGAGTGATTTCAATAAAAATGATGAACTACACATTGAGTAATAAGAGTGCCCCGACATTTTCGGGATGCATCAATCAACACACTAGAGAGGAATGAAGTGAATATATCTCACGATTCAAAGAAGCAATGATAATGAGATTCTGTAGCTATAAAGTAGACAGTATACTGAATCTATGATGCTTTAAATCACGACAAATGATGAATCATACACTGAGAAAAAGCTCTAAGAATATCACTGTACTAAAGTAGTCATGGCAGAGAAGTGAAGTTAAGATGTAATGAAAATGTATGTATTAGATCATGTACAAATACAATGTCATTGGCAATAATCTATTGCACAATGTGAGATGAGTGCTTGAGCTATGGAGCGAGCTCTCAAATCACAATGTATCTCCTTCAAAATGATCTCCTCAAGTTGAGATATCACCCGGGTCTTTTGATCCTCTTTTTATAGTTGAGTTTGGAGCCAATCTTTTGAATTCAAATTCAAAACTCCACCAAAAAGTAAATCCTGAACTATAGGATATATTCTTTCATCAATCAACTACCAAATGGATCGAGATTTGATGCTTCCTAACTCCTCGTGGAATTAAGATTCTTTTACAAAGGTAAATGTTGTTGATTTTACAAGGGATTGATCATATAAGGCTCCATGAGAAATATACTAATCATCCACGTATGTGGGCTTGGATTCTCTTGCACCAGCAGCTCCCTCTCAAGTCTAACATGTTTGGTCTTCATTCCTCCTTGATTTCCTGCAAACCAATCATCAATTTGAATATGTTCATCTTGGTTCCATCCAAGGACTTTGTAAGTATATCTGCACATTGTAAATGAGTTGATACATAGGACAATTGAATGTCCTTGCTGAGCAATTTCTCCCTTACATAATGATAGTGCACTTTAATGTGCTTAGTCCTTGCATGATATATAGGATTAGCAGCCAAGTGAAGTGAACTAGTGTTGTCTCCAAAAATTATTGGAGTGTAAGAGTGCAATCCCAAATTGTGTAGAGTTGCTTGAGCCACATAGCCTCTTGAGTTGCATTTGCTAGGCCTCTATACTCTGTCTCTATAGATGATAATGCCACAGATGGTTGCTTCTTAGATGACCATGATATAAGCTTTGAACCTGCAAAAGACAAGTATCCTGAGGTGCTCCTCCTATCATCCTTAGAGCTAGCCCAATCTGCATCAGAATACATCGTTATGTCTAAGTTAAAAGTGAAGGGGTAAAATAGCCCTTCATTTATGGTACCCTTTAGATACTTTAGCACCCTCTTGGCAGCTTCCATGTGAGGCTTTCTTAGTAACAAGCCTATGGTTCCAAGATCTTGGAGCTTGCTTTAGGCCATAAAGGGCCTTCCTTAGCTTGCACACATAACTTGATTTATCCTTATCTTCATACCTTGGTGGTTGTGCCATATACAGTTCTTCTGAGATCCATCCATTTAGGAATGCATTCTTAACATCTAACTGATATAGTTTCCAATTCTTGGAAGCAGCAATACTTACCAAAACCCTAATTGTTGGCATCTTAGCCATAGGTGAAAAGGTTTCTTCATAGTCCACTCCATGGGTTTGAGCAAACCCCTTTGCCACTAACCTTGCCTTGTACCTGTTTATAGAACCACTTGAATTTTCCTTGATTTTATATTTCCATTTGGATCCTATTGCTTTCATGCTTGGCTTCTTGGGAACCAAATCCTAAGTATTGTTCTCCTAAAGTGCTTCAACTTCTTCATACTTGGCTTCTCTCCATTCTTCCTTTTTATTGGCCTCTTCATACGAAGAAGGTTCTTCTGTCATAGAGTCTTTAGGGTGATATGCACATAATGCTTGGTGACTAATGATATGTCATAGCCATACCTTATGGGCTTTTTACTCTCCCTTTGAGATCTCTTGAGTGCTTGATTAGAGGACTCTGGAATGTCTTCCAATTTCTTGAACTTAGTCTTGCCTCTTGACTTTTAAGCCTTGAAGTCAATCTGCTCTTCATCCTCTGAATTGGTATCTTCTGGTAATTGTTGATCTTCTTAAGTGAGAGTTGGAAAGTCATTTTACAAATCATAAGGCAACTTGATCTTCTTGCAGTCATCTTCAACCATGAATTATTTTCATCAAAAACTACATCCCTACTAACTATAAATCCTTTGTTAGTGGCATTATATAGCCTATAACCCTTCTGCTTTTGTTCATAGCCAATAAACGTATGTTTTTGTTCATACACTTCTCAACTTTAGGTTCAAGCTTCCGTCTAATCTGTGAGGGTATTTGTGCATAAGCTATGCACCCAAAGATTTTGCAATGATCCAATGGGGGTCTCCTTCCATTTCATGCTTCATAGGGTCTCATTCCATCCAAGGATTTGGATGGGAGCCTGTTAACCAAATATGTGGCTGTGGAAATAGCCTCATAGGTAATTGGGTAGTTTCTTCTCGTTCAACATTGACCTTGCAGCTTCTACTATCAACATGTTCCTTCTCTCTGCCACTCCATTTAGTTCAGGAGTATATCTTGTTGTGATTTCTCTCTTTATACCTCTATCCTGTAGAATGAATCAAATTCATGTGAAAAATACTCATCACCTCCATCAGATCTGATCCTCTTCAAGTTTCTACCTATTTGGTTCTCAACTAATGCCAAATACTTTTTGAAACATGTAAATACTTCATCCTTATGCTTCATGAAATAGAGAATTTCCATCCGACCCCACACATCAGTGTGTAGATGTTGCAAGGTGGAGTATTGTGCCTTGCTTTCCTCCTCTGCCCCTTCCTGTGGTACCTCTTCCTCTACCTGTGTAGTTAACTTGAGAGGTACTAACCTCTTCTTCATTCTTTTTGCTTTTATCCTTATCCTTACTTTTATTATTCTCTTGCACCAACACAAATGGGTGGAGGCGCATGTCACCACCAAGGCTGATGCTCAGAGAACTAGAAAGTTCTTGTTTGAGAAAGTATTTGCAAGTTTTGGCCTTCCCATTGAGATAATCACTTATTGAGGTACTTATTTCATCAATGAAGTCATAAAGGCTTTACTAAGAGAGTTTCTAGTTGTCCGTAAAAGATCCACTCCATATCATCCATAGACAAATGTTCCCTTGTCCTTGTATATACCCTAAAATAACACGTCAAGAAGGTATTGGAACAGCTACATGGCCCCTACGTGATTCATTGCATATTGCCTAGCAATGCTATTTATTTGGCCACACTAGAAGGGGATGTATTTATCAACTACATAAGTGGTTGTAGATTCAAGATCTAACAAGAACCCCTCATTGGAGACAGTCTAAGATGATATTACAAGTAGCTAGCTAGAAATAAAAAACACATTGAAGAATAACAAATCAAAGCACATGCCCAAGAAGAAGCCTTAGAATGTACATGCAAGAAATCACTCTTGTTAAAACATGTATTATAACCTACAATGTGAAATTCCCATGGAGTCATTTCTAGAACTTCAAGATTTTTTCATGGTTGTGTGCAACATGCATTACAATTCCAAGACAACTAAGGACAAAAGACCTCATATAGCTACTGAACTTGGGCACTCACCTAAGCATCACCCCATGTGTATATGCATCCTTCCTTGATCCTCTCCTCTTAGGACTCATGATTGGCATATGTGTGAAGTCGTATATGTAAAACCTCTTTAGCCCATTTGACAAGATATGTCGAACAATACAAGATTTATTTTGAAAATTCACACATGGAGCTCAACCTAAATGTCTAGAATATAGACCTTCTCAATAAACATTGACGCCCTTTGATATTTCAAGCTACCGATCCACACATAGGGAATACCAAATTTGTCCCATGGAGGACTCATGTCCATCTTGCTCTCTCCCTCCTTTCTTGCTTGAAGGAATGAAGTGAATCATGTAGCTCATTATATCAAGCGTCCGACTGCACTTTACCCTTGCATACAAGACAATTTGAACATGCATCTCACTCTAGCACAATGGCAAGTACCAACGTGAGGAGATCCACCTCATAATTGTTAATCTGTGGAAATGTGAGGACTAGTATGATGACTGTGAGCAAGAAGCAGCCTACTATGGCCACTTCTAGTTATGAAGTTGAGTATAGGGTAGCTTTCACAGCGACTATTGAGTGTTTGTGGCTCAGATGCCTTATGGCTAATTTGGGTGTTGGTCAGTCTTCTGCCACTACCATCTTCACTGACAGTCAGAGCGCATTGGCAGTTGCGAGGGACCCTGTGTTCCATGCTCACGCTAAGCACATTGAGGTGCATTATCATTATGTCATGGCAAGGTTCTCTGCTGGGGAGATCAACTTGGCATATGTGCCCACACAAGAGAACATAGGGAGAAGTTTGAAGCTTTCTGCAAAGCTTTGGGCTTATTTCCTTTTGTGGAGTGATTTCCACATAGCTTAGTTCCTTACACATGAGTGCCAACTCCTTGGTCACCGCATCACTCCCAGGGGGATTTGTTGATATATATAGGTAGTGATGTGTGTGAACACTCTAGGAGTGTCGGGGCACTTTTTTCCCTCTTTAGGAGGTTTTTCCTCTCAGCTTGTATATACGCCTATTTCCCTAAAAGGCTACTTATCTTTGTACATTCTAGTGGTAATTCATTCAGTATTGTGTCTTGTGCTCCAAGGTTCTTCTTCTTCCTTGTGTTGTTTGCATGCTTCCACACTCGTTTAACTCCAACAATTTTGACGCAAATGTTCAACCAGATGTGGCTAGAAAATTCTAGCAGTTCCGGCAATTTTTGGTTGAAAATTTTCAACGATTTTTGGCTGGAAATTCTCTGCATTTTCAGCTCTATTTTGCTAGACGTTTTCAGCCCTTTGAGCCTTAGTTGGCTGACCTACATGGCCATAGTCAAGCACACCATATTGGAACAAAGATAAGTGTATGAACACATCTTGTGTGCTAACTGTTGGTTGTTTATTGCATTCAAGTAGAGGAAAAACTCAATTTTCAGCAAATACAACATCTCGAATCACAATAATTGTGTTTTTCAATGGATTGTACAAATGATATCCCTTACTTTTAGCACTGTAAATAGGAAATATATATTTCTTTGCCTTATCATCAAGCTTGTGATGGCACAAGAGCATATGCCAAATAACCAAACAACACACATATGACTAACCATAGGCTTATGAACATTCCAAGCCTCATAAGGAGTGATGAATCTCAATACTTTTGTAGGGATGTGATTCAACACATAGTTTGCACACATGAATGCTTCCATCGTAAACTTATCAGGAAGATGCTTTTCTTTAACCACACATCTTGCCATTTCAAGTAGAGTTCTAGTTTTATGCTCGACAACACCATTTTTTTGAGGTGTATATGGCACTGTACATTGATGTGAAATACCTCTTTCATGAAGAAAAGCATTAAACTCATGTGACATGTATTCACCACCATGCTCCATGCGTAGAGTCAAAAGCTTGCTTGAAGAAAATCTTTTAGTCATAGCTAAAAATGCTTTGAAGCAATAAAATACTTCATTCTTTTCTTTCATAGGATACACCCATGTATGGCAAGTAGCATCATCAATGAAGGTAATAAAATATACATCCTTTCTAAAAGATGGAGTCTTGATGGGACCACACACATCACTATGAACAAGCTATAATTTTCTTGTAGTGTGTATGACTATCTTTTGGAAAAGAAGCGCGATGCATTTTTTCCAAGAATGCAACCTTCACATGCATGCTTTTCAATGCACTCAAGTGTTGGAAAACCAATAACCATGTCCTTCTTTTGCAAGTAGAGAAAACTATTGAAGTTCAAGTGACCAAAACAAGCATGCCAAAGATCCATTTTAGCCATGTAGAAGTATGAGCAACCAAGGAATTCGAGCCAACCCTCTTGTCTGTATCCATGTGATACAAACCATTACATAATGTACTGAACATCACGATAATATCACCATTACTGAAATCATGAACCATACACTTATCATCAACAAAGTGTACATGAAGTCCAATTTCGGCAATCAATGGAACTAAAATTAAGTTCTTCTTGATACCGGGTACATACAATGCAACTTTCAAGAGAATCAAACCTCCATTTGGAGCTGTAAGCTCGATTTCTTCTACTCCAATGATAGGATAAGAGGCATTGTTTGCACACACCACATGTCCTCCTTTGGGTGCATCTTTCAAAGATGCAAAAAACCTTTTGCATGAAGTTATGTGCTTTGAAGCACCACTATCAAAGAACCAATTTGAATCAACCTCACTCACAACCATACATTTAGAATGCAAAGATGAATCATAATGACACATGCCCAAAAATATTGACCCATGTTAGCTTCATCATTCCTTGCATTTGCTGAATTTTCAGCAATAGACATGCGCGATTCCTTGTTCTTTTCATTGCAGTTAGCAAGCTTTCTACACTCATCAATAACATGATTGGCCTTTTGGAAATATTTGCATCTCTTCTTCTTTTGCAAATCCGCATCATTAAAGGAATGAGTGGAAGAGGAAGGTTGAGGCTTTGTTTTTTATGAACCCAAAGCTAAACCATACTAGCTTTTCCCATTTTGTGAGATAGCAAATGCTTGCATTCCCTCAATCAAACCACTCCTATTCACTCTGGATTGCTCTTCTTGCAAAAGAAGAGACACACCCTTATCAAATGCATACATATTGGGATTCTATTTTGCCAAACGGAGTGTAGTAGCAAATGTTTAAAAAGATTCTAGTAATCCTTTCAACAATGTAGAGATGAGTGATGTATCCAGAATAATCTCATCTATGTTTGTCAATTGCTCTTTCAAGTCCTTTATGCGTGTCCCATGCTTGTCTTGATGTAGAACATGATCGAATGTGTGGAACTATATGATGGTTCACAAAAATGCATGAGCTTGAGCATCTTTTACATCCATCTAAGTTGCTCTTGTGTAGGTGGAGAAGGAGAAACCACTATACTTGAAGAAGAAGCTCCATCTGTGACAATAGATTGTGAAGTAAAAGAACCTGTAGGTCTTCGATCTACATCTGCCACTATGTTCCAAAGTTGTTTTGCAACAAGAACATGCTTCATCATGTAAGAACACATTGGATAGTTGGTGCCATCAAGCTTATCTTCAGCTTGAAGCATGCTAAACAAGTCATTGCTGCCTGCTATTTCATTAAAGAACAAGAATGTGACAAAATGTTTACTTCGACGAAAGTTGAAATGAATGCTGAAATTTTAGCTCACAAACCATCATTTTGATTGTGATCATGAGTGCATGAATGGATTCAAAATGGGGGTAAAACCCCAGCAATTGGTGGAAATGTTTCTTGGCTTTTGAAATTCACTCTTCTGTAGTACGAAGTCGATTTGCACGGTTAAAAGTGTGTGCACTGCAATGTGAAAAACCGAAACTTGAGGAGGAGTTAAATTTGCTTTGATACCACTATTGGGTGTGTGTAGAAGTGCCAGAGACACACAAGAAGCACACATAAGGAGCACAAACACAACAAGACACACATAGAAGACTGATGACTCAAATAGCTCTCTATTGATGATGAACTAAATTACAGTAAGAGCTGAATAATCTCCTTAAGTACAAAGTACCACCACATATGTGTGAATCATGTATGTGCTAACATGGGGAAAAGCCTCTAGCAAACACTAGAGTAAAACGTGCCCATGTATAGGGAAAAGGTTCACATCAAAGCTACTTGAGGAACACATAAGTATAACAAAGACACACAGAGAGTACTAATGGCTAGAATAGCTCTTTCTATTGACGATGAATAGAACTGAGGTAAGAGCTAATAATATCCTTAAGTACTAAGTACCACCATATATGATTGAACCATGTGTGTGGTAACTTAAACATGCAAAAACATTCAGATTTAGGCACATACAAGCAAGATGACAATGCATAAATGTTGATTACTGAGAGGGAAGGGATCTAAAAAGTTGTCCCTTGAGTTAGAATCTTAGAAGTATCACAAACATGAGAGAAAAGATAGCATGAAGGAAAAAGGAGATTGGGAGGAACTTTTATATTCATTATGCAAAATAACAAGTGAGGGGAATCTGTTATATAGTGGCTCCCCTCTTTATACCACTTTTTACAAAATGAGAAAATATGAAAATAACATCATTTTTGAGAGCCCTTTGATGTTTTTATTAAAGGTCTATTCTATCTAATCTGGATTACTGATTCAGGAATCGAAAGTGTAAATTGACTCAATCAAATTCGTTGAACCTTTTTAACTGCAACTAGCATACATGTGTTACAAATACTCCCCCCTAGTAGACATAATCGTTGAACATGCTACAACTTTGGTTCTTGCTAGTTTCATATGGGTTTGTGCTTATATTTCCATAAGATATTTGTATTCATTTTCAGGGTGAATGTTCACAGAAGACTTGAAATGATGCAAAGACATGAAAGAGACCACCATATTTCTTTCTTAGGCTATGGAGAACATGTTAGATCACTTGGACATGCCACACAATATGATAGCATAAATGGATAGAGAGTTGACCGTAGAGGCTTCCTAATGTAATAATGTGCATTTATTTGTTAATTTCCATGTAACTTTCATAATTAAAATGCAATTTTATGTATTTTCACTCCATCTTTGTAAAGATCGAGTCCTTTAGCCTTTGGAGTGTGAGTCCAACCTCTTAGGATTCTATAGGAATTTCTGAAGCTTAAATCGATCACGAAATGGGCTCTAGGATACATTTTAAGTTTAATTTTGCCAAGAAATGTGAAAGGCATCAACTCTTTCAGTGTAAAGGAAAATATCCCTAGGTTTTCATGACTTTTTGAATCAGCTTCAATGAGTTTTCATGCATCTTGCTTCTTGAACTCGTTTGTTTCATTTCCTTCCTCTCGTGGGGCTTCTATGATGTTCTTGGGATGTTTTTTTTTTGCGAGTCTCATAGCTTCGTGGAGGCTCATCATCGTCATACTTCTACAACAATGTTTGACATCATTGTCAGGAACCGTGTTGTTATTTGAGGTCTCCATGAATGGTTGGAGCATTATTGAAGATGATATGTGCTTTCTTGAGGGCGATGATGAGCATTCAAGTTGTTTCTTGAAGTGGTTTTCGCAAAATTGAAACTCTAAAATTCTTCTCCTTCTTCAGATTTAGTAGTGGCTATAATAGGTACGTTGTATTTAGCAGGCTTATGAACCCTTTTCACGTCATAAAAAACTCAATACATTTGCATACTTGCATTAGCAGTGCATCTATAACTTTCAATCCTTGGAAAATTAAAAAAAGTGCTTCATATGAACCGTCCATGTATAAACTGAATCAAAAGTAAGAAAGTCAACATTCATGTTTGAAATCGGAGAGAGAGAGAGAGAGAGAGAGAGAGAGAGAGAGAGAGAGAGAGAATTAGTCTTCTGGGGAGCAACAACAATAAATGGTGGCTTGCAACAATCACGTGTAAATACTCACACATATGGAGTGGAGCACAAGAGCAGGGATGTCTTCGGTACTAATGCATGAAGCCATTGAAGCATCTGTGTGGAAGAGACAATAGAGTTAAGAACATGAACTAATATGGTTTTGATTGAGTCTATCTAAGGCATAATTAAGACATTGTAATAAGGCAAATGAAAATTTGAGTGGAGAGCACGTACCTAGAGGCCATGCTTTCTTTGAGTAAAGTTGTGAGAGAGCCATCATAGGACTTGATCAATTTATCAGAAGAAGTTATTTACACATTATATAGGAAAAGAAGGGGGCGTTTAGTTGAATATTAGAAAATATCTTGTAAGGGAGTGTGAGAGGAGGTGATATAAATTGATGATTTCCTTGAGTAATGCAAATAAAAGGACATAAGAAGAGGAAACCTCACGAATTATATTGGATATTCATGGAGCCAAGTCCTAAGCAACACATTTTCTATACATGATGAAATAAAAAGGACAATTCAAAGCTTCAAATCATGAGAAATGAATGATTTATTTGGTGGGTCATTGAGTAAGGAAATCATTCCTTATTGGAAAAATCTTGTGTAGCACATATTGACAAAGTAGGCACTTGAGAAATAGAGGGCCATCTAGAAAAGTGCAAGGGTAGGCAGTTGGAGGTGAAAGAATGTGTCTAATCTTTGGTATTGCAAGGAAAGGATTTCCTTGGGTAGAAATGACTTGTAGAGACATTCTTGAGAGGTACCCAATGATTAAATTGACTTATTGAGTATACAAAGCAAGGAGTTAAGAGACAAGCATAGATGAAGTGGTGAAAAACAACAATATAGGCAATACATGTAAAAACTAATTGAACAAGTTCTCTAAGTCATTGAGTCATTGCCGACCAAAGAAATAACTCTTGCATAATCCAACTTTCTAGGATGAGAAGGGAACATCAAGATGATAACAAATATTGGCCAAGTTAACCAAACTAAAAGAAGAAGTGAATGTGAGTGTTAAGTAAGTCAAAGGATATCCCTTTCTAGGCATAGTCCAAAGACATCATTGGCTGAACAAGGGGATGTTGGAAGGTTTTTTGGGGCATAAAGAGCTAAAGGATATTTGGGAAAGTTGTGACCTAATTAGATGAGCCAAAAAGGACAAATCTTAAGATGCAAATATTGAGTGATTTCCGTAAGGGCTGATGAGATCATTCGAGGATGTTCCCAACAAAGAAAAAGAGTTTGAGGGAGTGACAATCAATTAGGACATAAATCTCATTAAGAAGAAGTGATTTAACAACTGATACCAAGAACAAGAAAAATACATCAAAGATTTCTCTCACTCCACCCTAGAAGAGAAATTCATGGTTGTAATCTCTCATTCTCACACTTAGAACCATCGGGGCCTTTTTTTTGCTCTTTAGGAGGTTTTTTTCCCAACACATTGTGGGCACATATGATGCACTCATAATGATTCCGCTTTGTATTTCTTTTATTATCTTTGGAAAGCTCCTAGTAAATTCAGTTGGACATAAAACCATATGTTAAAGTGTATGCGTGAGAGCTGCTTTGCAATCATTGATGCATGAACCACAACATTTAGAATCCTAGATAGGAGAGGAAGAATGAAAGGTGACTATAGTTTGAGGTGGTGCCATTTTCGTAGGCACTAAGAGTTGTTAGATATTCTTTTCTAAGTGAGCCATTTCAGTTATCGATTTGATTCAGAGTTTGAATGCATTTTGGAGCTTGATTCTATGTCATGGGATTCATCAGTTGGATGTGCTTTGTTGGGGCCAAAAGTGAATATGGAGAATGGTGGTTGTGTTTAGCATTTGAAACCAATGAGAGGAGTTTGTGGGAAATATACCAAAAAGAGAATAGGAATTAGAGTCTTCATTTGGAGTCAAGGAACACTGTGGAAAAAGGGGAGCAGGCATGGGAAATGAAAAAGGAAGCTTTCTAAAATGGAGGCCGTGATGGCAACACTCTCAATTCGTGGTGGCAATGGTCTTCTTTGGAAGGGAGGTAGATTTGGGATGCAAGTTTTTTGAACCAAAGATTATCAGAGATTATTAGATATGCAGATAAATTTGTCCAGATGATAAATACTATGGCGAGATGTTATCTAGAATGGTTATATTTGTGAATCTAGCACAAAGACAATATTTGTGAATCTTTCACGAGTTTGAAGTAATATTTTGAAGGTGTGCATAGCACAAAGATGGTAGTGGCTCTCCGATAGCCTAATGGATGACTTCTTGTTTCATATTAAGGGGATAATGCTGATGTGAAAATAGAGCAGGGGCTCAATCATCGTGAATCTGATAGTGAAGTGTCTATCTAGCATTTACTGTTTCTTCTTCTATGATCTTATGCCATTCTCTTCTAGGTGTTGTTTAGTGCATTTAAAATTGTGTTGTTTCTTCCCATCCTAGAAGTGTGGAAAGGATCCACCAACTTTAAAATCTTGTTACTGAATGTAAATGGAATGGCTCATGTCCCAAGTGTATGCTATTCTTATATATTCTTCCTTAGTCCATAAGACAATGCATGCTGGCATATAATCCTTTGTTTCCATTATTCAGGCTCCATCGATTCCTTAGGGATTGTAAGTTGTTTGGAATTCTATTTTTTTTGTCTTATCAACACTTGATAAACTTAAACACATAAGTAAACGTGTTTTATTTGAAGGGATTGGAAAGAAGAGGAAAATTGAACTTAGATTGAGTATCCCAAAAGGATTTTTGTGCTTCAATTTCAAGCTAAGTTCATTATTTTTTGCACCCCATGTGCACCCCCTAGACATGCAATATCATGATGACAAGCGTGAACCTGACGTGAAATGGTTAGGGGATTTATAAGTTGAATTTGACTTTGACTTTAAAAGTTAAAGCAAGATGGGTGAGGAGTCAAATTAGAGAAGAAACCATAGGAAAAAGAATACGAGGTGACTTTGACACATGAACTATTAATGCCCTATTAGAACTTATATCCATGACCCAAAACACCATAGGAAATAGAGACCATTTGGTACAAGAATTAGAAGCAATTGTCAAACACCATGTATTCTTTAATGGTCGAAATGTATTAAGATTTTTACATGCTTATGACCTTGAAACGGATTTCTATGGAGTACCAATGACTTTGAAATTATTCGACTTTGTGAGAGCGATTATGACAGGAATTAAACCTAGAATTATTACAATTCAAGAGCAAGCAAAATCTTGGGATGAACTTAAGAAGCTCTTGAAGGAGGAATATCTTCTAGATGACTTGACTATGTCCACGTGTCGGGCATTCAAAGAATGCCACTAGCTTCTCCTAATAAGGGACTTGTAGCAATAAAATTGCTATGCGAATTTGAAGAAAGATTTAATCAATTGGATGAAGCAGATAAAAAATGCATTCGGTGTCAACAAAGTTGAGTTTCTTTTTCAGAGTGATGATCCGGCCTTAGCCGTAGAGCTAGGAAATTTTCTTGAGGATTGGACTGAACCAATAGGTTGAACAAACTTGGAGAAGCTTGTAGGAGGTAGAAAAATGAGTTTAGAAGCGATGAAGTTTGGTCCAGCCAACCGGCACAAGAACAACCCTTGAGCTTATGGAGACTCGAAAAGACCTTATAGGCATGCGATAAGTGCAATAAAATGCACTATGTACTTTGGAGCATCAAGGAGAAGGAGTTGATATAAAACAATTAGGTTTGTGCATCGACTAGCTCCAAAAACTTACTATCTTTGGAAGAGATAATGAACTTCAAATGCTCATAGCGACTAGCATGATTACAATTAGAAAAAATCCTTTTATGGGAGTGATAAACATAGGGTTGAGTGTATATGATGCACAAGAGTATAAGGAATAAGCAAAATATGCTATAGGAATGCATCAGACACTCAACAGTGGTACCTCCTATTTTTTAGGAATACGTAGAGATTGGCCCTAAGATAGAAAAACTACATTTTCTCCCAATCTACTGAACCACATGCTATGAAAATAAACAGACATAAACTAGGCACTAATACCTTTCCAATGAGCCATGTTTAATCCAATTTGGAGCTCTGTAGAGAGAGCACCAACCTCTGCAAGCTTACTATTGGTGAAGAAGATGATGCAGAAAAATAAAAGAGCAAGACAATGATGGTCACAAGTGTATGTATATTGCTTTCATGTATTGTACAGGTGACTTGAAGTCTTTATATAAACTCTAGAAGTGATCCACGACTTCTACAAGTGGATTTTGAATTCAAATGAAGGTAGTAAAAGTTGTTGGAGGGAATCAATTCACTTTCCTACAATCTAGGAAACGTGAATATATAATTTGATCTACTATTATGTGATTGATTGATTGATTGATTAAATGCAACTCAACCACCACAAATTCGTGGAAGTTTGGCTCACTTTTTCTACTTTTACATGTGTAAAGCTCTAGGCTTTTACAATGGTAAATGAACCATAAAAAATCTCTCAAAAAAATACAATAAATGAGCATAGGTAAAAAAACTCGTTAAACATATATTCTTTTGATGTAATACCAGTGATAGCTTTTGATGTAGATCAAATCCACCTCAAGCATAGTGTAAGCTTGATGTTCCAACGGCTCCCCCTCAAGATAAAGTATGCTTTTGTCTTCATTCTCTAATAGGTTGGATAGATTCCATAGCTTTGAATCTACAAAGTTTTATTCCATTAAGTGCCTTTGTCATCATATCTACTACTTGCTTTTCAATTGGAACAAAAGAAATGTCAATATTCTTTGCCATGAGCTTCTCCCTAATGAAGTGGTAATGAACCTCTATGTGTTTGGTTCTCGCATGGAAAATAGGGTTTGCCCCTAGATGCATGGGACTTACATTATCTCCAAATATGTGAGGTTTGGAACTCATAAGTCCCAAATCTATATATAATGCCTTTAACCATATTGCCCCTTGAGTTGCTATGGTCAAACCTCATTACTCTGCTTTAGTTGAGGATACAACAACTCTTGGTTGCTTCTTGGAACTCCATGACACTAGCTTTGAACCTGCCAATGCTAAGTAACCAGAGGTACATCTTCTATCATCCTTTGCTTCTGCCCAATCTGCATCTAAATAGATTTTGATATCCAAATTTGAAGAGTGAGGATAGAATATACATTCATTGATTGTACCTTTGAGATACTTAAGTACTCTCTTAGTTGCATCCATCTGTGGTCATCTCGGTGAGTGCATGAATTGACTAGGCATTCCCACACTATATGTGATGTCTACCCTTTTATGAGTAGAATATATCAACCTACCTACCAAGCTTTGATATTCTTTAATGTCTTCAATTTTCTCACCTTCATAAACGCTAAGTTTATGATTCATCTCCAAAAGTGTACCTGCAGGCTTTGTGTTCTCCATTTTGAACTTGAGAAGTAGGTCTTCATTGTATCTTCTCTAAGTGAGATACATCCTTTCATCTGTATAAATCACTTGCATACCTAGGAAATATGTGAGCTCACCTAAGTCACTAATTTTGAACTCCTCTGCATGTGTCTCTTGATCCTTTGAATGCCATTTAGATCATCACATGTCACAATAATATCATCTACATATACACATAGATAGATAACCTCATTGTGATCCCTTTTGATGAATAGAGAGGGATCTAAGTTGCTAGGTTTGAACCCTTGATCTTGAAGGAATGTAACCAACATATAATTCCAAGCTCTAGGAGCTTTTTTCAATCCATACAATGCTTTCTTAAGTCTGCAAACATAAGATGGATGATTAGGGTTTTCAAAGCCTGGTGGTTGTGACATGTATACCTCTTCACTTATCTAACCATTTAAGAATGCATCTTTTAGATCAAGTTGGAGAAGTCTCCAATTCCTTGGAGCAGCTACACTTATCAATGTTCTGATTGTAATCATCTTTGCAACTTGTGAGAATGTTTTCTCATAGTCTATACCATGAGTTTGTGAGCATCCTTTGGTCACTAAACTTGCCTTATACGTACAAACTGATCCATCTGAGTTTCTTTTGGCTTTGTATACCCATATGCAACCATTACCTTTTGATTTGGTGACATTGCAACTAAATCCCAAGTGTCTACCTCCTTCAATGCATCTATATCTTCTTTTATGGCCTTTTCCCAATTAAGGGTTTTCTTTGCCTCTTCATAGGTTGATGATTCCTCTAAAATTGAGTCCTTTGTCAAGTAGATTGAATGCTTTATAACAAATGTGGAATCATATCCATACCTTTCTGGTTGTTTATTCTCTCTTGTTGATCTTCTAGATGCTTGCTTGGAGCATTCTCCATACTCTTGCATCTTTTCTTTGCCTCTTGACTTCCTTAGCTTGTAATCCTTTTCCCTTTCATCTTGGTCATAATCTGTATCACTTCTTGGATCTTGGACCTATGTATCATGCTTGTTTCCTAATTGATGAGAATCAGAATCATGATCATATGGTTAGTTACCTTTTGTTTGTCTTCATCATACCAAGACTTCTGTTCTTCAAACACAACATCTCTAATTGTAGAATTGCTTCATTGAAGGATTATAGAACCTTTAACCCATCTGAGTCGAGTCATAACCAATTAAAACCACCTTTGTTTCCCTTTTACCTAGCTTACCTCTTATTTGTGATGGTACATGTGTTGGTGCATGACAATCAACAATTGATGTTTTCATGAAGAGTTGAAGTCAAGGTTTGAAGGAAAGATTCAAGTTGTGAAGCATGGAAGAAGAATATATTCAGAAGAGGAAGATGTGTACACATATGTACATTATTTCAGAGATAGTTCATTTATATCTTGGAGTAGTCATAAGCTTGTAAATTTTTGTCTATATATACTTTGGAAAATGTTGGGGCAAGTATGAGAGAGCATGAGAATAGAGTAAATCAGAAGTTGTATATGTCATTAGACATCTTAGAAGTGAGTCAAGACTCTCTCATCACTCAGTTGTATTTTTCCTCAGAAATGAAGAAAATGTTGCGCCCAATATTTTTGAGTTTTCTCTTTCTGTGTTAGATCTTTTGTGAAATGCTTTTGTACAAGTCTAAGTCTATAGGTAATCGACTTCTGTACAAATTTTCAGCTTTCAATTGTGATCAGGCTGAGAGAATTGAGTGTAGGAACATTTGCATATGTAAATGAGAAGAAGTGAAGTTATAGGAGGCGCAAAATTCGATACGAATGTTTTGATCAATTCTCCTTCCACAGTTTAAAGTTTTGAGCAAGCAAGTACTTAATCTTTAATTTGGAAGGTAAGCTACTTGTGGCTAAAAGCATTTGTAGAAACGGGTTCCATATTGAGAGAACCAAAGGTTTAAAGTCATAGGTGTCTAAATCGACTTCTCAGAAGAACAGTTTTAGACATAGGTGACTTGTTGAAGTTATTTCTCAAGATTTACTGAATCTTTTGGAGTGATTCAACTTGGAGAAGGTGCGAAATCTATAGGCAACACCTCATACAAAGTTTTATAAAAAACTTTACACATTTGATAAGGCAATGAGTAAATTATGTGCAGCAGACTTTCTCTGTAATCTTCTTCTTCACAGTTTGTTCAAGAATTTGACAATTGAGTATTGATCTTCTAAAATTGGTTAAGATTTGAGTTATTCTTGTTATAGAGTTGCTCTAAATACAAGATTAACTTGTTCTTTTGGAGATTAACACTCTCCATCAGTGGTATCAGAGCAGGAAGCATCAAAATTGAAGGAAGGAAGACCTCGAGTGTTGCAGGTGCAAAGAATTCAACATCTGAAGGTTCAAAAGGTGAAAGCTTGAGGATAAAGCTTGAGAAGAAGGTCATACGACGCCAAGGAAGACAAAAAGAGTATTATTCGAAGTAAAGGTACATCTATTACTCATAAAGATTGAAGAATTCAATATACAAGTGAAGAAAGGATGGGAGATTCTCTTCAGATAGAGAAATTGGATAGAGAGAACTATCCAGCATGGTCGATGAGGATGGAAGCTCATCTAATGAGCAAAGACTTGATAGGTTATATTACAAGTGAAGAAGAAAAGCCTCAATTCAGAGATCCTAGTGTTCCAACTAGGGAGGAATTGTCAGATTTGAAGAATTGGATGAAGAGAGATGCTCAAGCTAGGAGCATTATCTATATGGCAGTCAATGATTACTTGCTACCTCACATTAGAGGCCTTGAAAGTGCAAGTGATATATGGAATGCTTTGGAGGAGCATTTCCAAAATACCACAAAGTCTAGGAAGGCATCCTTGTGGGCAAAATTTACCACATTCAAGAAGAAGGCCTCTCAATCCATCTCAGATTATGTAACCAGAATGAAGGACATTGCAGATGCATTAGGAGATGTTGATAAAGACATTGAGGAGGATAAATTGGTAAGGCAAATCCTCACAGGTTTGAGAGGTGATGACAAATGGAAGCCATTCATTTTGTCTACTGAATTATCACTTGATCATTTTACTCCTTACTTAAATCAGTTGCTAGGACATATGTTAACCTTTGAGCAAGATGTCAAAGGTGAAGGTGACAAGAGTACAGGTCATGCAATGTACTCAAAGGATAAGAAGAAAAATAGCAAAGGGAAGCAACAAGCAAATGAAGATGAAGGCACAATTAGTCAAGCCAACTTCCTAAGAGGAAGAGGAGGTGGCAAAGGTAGAGGAAGAGGCAGGAATAATAAAGATGGAGTCAAAGCTTGCTGGATTTGTGGTAAGACAAATCACTTAGCTAATGATTGTTGGCATAATAATCAGAGTAATGGTGGATATAATCAGAATTTTAATTCAAGAGGAAGAGGTGGCAGAAATCAAAGAGGTAACTTCAGAGCAAGAGGTAGTAGGGGTTACTTTGGAAGAAATGCAGGTAGAGGATTCCAAAGTCAACAATACAATAATACCTACTACAATTATGCTTCAGATCAGACGGAGGATTCAACATTGATAATGAATGCAACTTGTGAAAGGCAAAGTGAAGACCAAAGAGTCTTCTACATTGACTTAGGGTGTAGCAATCACCTGAGTGGTAACATAGCATTGATGACTGATTTGGAAAATAAGGTATCTAATCATGTTGTTCAAACAGGTGACAATACAAAGCACAATGTGAAGTCAATTGGATCAGTGAAGGCCAAGGATGGAAGTACTCTCTTGAGTAAGGTCTTGTATGTTCCTACAATTCCTAAGAATCTGATAAGTGTAGGACAAATTGCTGAAAAAGGTTATGAAGTTAGATTCACTAATGAAGGAGTGTTTGTGGAAGACCCTAGCAATGAGTATAAACAAATTGTTTCAGGGAAGAAAGAAGGAAGGTTGTTCACATTGAAAATTCAAGGTAATGTTGGTCATGCCTTGTTCACTTATGGAGGACATAAGATCTCAGAGTTAGATCTTTGGCACAAGAGGCTTGGACACTTCAATGAAAGAGGTATCAAAGATATGATTAACAATGGTTCAGTGCTTGGATTGCCTAATGTTGCAGGTCAACATATGACATACAGATGTGAGGCATGTCAATTAGGTAAGGCTCATAAGCAATCTTATTCCAAGCATGGTTTTATGTATTCAGAGAAGCTTGAGTTGGTACACACAGATGTGTGGGGACCATCAAAGGATTTCAGTATAAATGGTTCAAGGTACTATGTGATTTATGTTGATGATGCTACCAGATGGATCATTATCTATGTGATCAAAGATAAGTCAGAGGTATTCAATACATTCAAACATTATCATGTGTATGCAGAAAGAATTACAGGTCATAAATTGAAGAGACTAAGGTCAGATGGAGGGGGCGAGTATTTTTCTAATGAGTTCAGTGATTACTTGTGGAATGCGGGTATAAAAAGGGAAATCACTTGCAAGTACTCTCCTCAACAAAATGATGTAGCAGAAAGAAGAAATAGAACTCTTGTTGAGTTTGCAAGATCAATGATGAAGGAGAAAAATTGCCCAAATTATTTGTGGGCTGAGGCTGTAAATACAGCTACTTATTTGGTCAATAGGCTACCACGTAAAGCTTTGCAGGGTATGACACCATATGAGGCATGGTGGGGTAAGATACCTACCTTGGATCATTGCAAAGTATTTGGATGTTTGGCATATGCATATGTGCCATCACAATTAAGACACAAGTTAGACCCTAAAGCTGAAAAGTATGTATTCATTGGTTATGATGATAAGCAGATGGGATATAGGTTGTGGAGTCCATTCACAAAACAATTTCTTGTATCAAAAGGTGTTACATTTGATGAGCAAGGTACTTGGTATGCAGGTACAATCAATATTAATACAGGTGATGAAGAAGTTGTGAGTCAAAAGAAAGGTAAATCAAAGGTTCAGATATTTGATGAAATCAAAGAATAATGAAGTGCAGGTTGAAGTTGAAGAAATGCCAAGATTTGATCCTGAGTGTGAAGAACCAGAAACCTCAAGGAGTGGAGAACTCAGAAGGTCATCAAGACACAAGTGGCAACCTACAAGGTATAGCTATGACACTTCTTTTTTGGCTACCAAAGATTATGCTTACATGATAAAGGCAGATGAAGATCCTTCCACATATGAAGAGGCAAAAGGTAAGGAAAATTGGGAGAAAGCTATGCAGGAAGAATATGATGCATTAATGGAGAATCAGACATGGGATTTGGTTCCTAAACAAAATAGTCAGAAGATTATTGGATGCAAATGGGTCTACAAGACTAAGAGGTTTGCAGATGGAAGTGTTTCTAGGTATAAAGCTAGACTTGTTGTGAAAGGGTTTGCTCAGACATATGGTATTGATTATGATGAGACCTATAGTCCTGTGGCAAAGATGACAACCATCAGGACACTCATAGCCATTGCTACATGTAAAGGTTGGAAATTATGTCAATTAGATGTGAAGAATGCTTTTTTAAATGGTTACATTTCAAATGATGTTTTCATGGAGCAACCTCAAGGATTGAGAGATGGAAGGTATCCAGATCATGTATGTAAGCTCAAGAGAGCTTTGTATGGTTTGAAGCAGGCCCCAAGGGCATGGAATTATAGACTTGTGAAGTTCTTGAAAGAACTTGGATTTCAAGTATCTAAGGCAGATAGTAGCTTGTTTGTTAAAGCAAGTGATGATGGGTTCATTTACATGTGCATATATGTTGATGATATAATTCTTACAGGTACAGATGAGAAATGAATTCAAAGCTTAAAGAAGCAAATGGAGGAAGAGTTCAAAATCAGTGACTTGGGAGACTTGTCATATTTCTTGGGCATGGAGATTTCATACACTCAACATGGAGTGTATGTGACTCCAGAAAGGTATTTGAGAAACTTGTTAATCAAGTTTAAAATGAATGATTGCAGGGTAGCACCTACTCCAATGGAGGTGAATCACAAATTGAGCAGATATGGTGGAGACGAATTCAAGGATATGAAGCTATATCAGAGTTTGGTTGGTAGTCTTATTACATTAACTAGGCCTGATTTATCATATGCATTGTCCTAGGAAAGAACATTGGATTGTAGGTCAAAGAGTGTTGAGGTACATTAAGGGTACACTCAAAGAGGGTTTGTATTATGGTTTTACATCAGATACAAACATCAAAATATATAGTGATGCAGATTGGGCAGGAAATCTTGATGATAGAAGATCAACATATGGATACTTGTGTTATGTGGGAGATAAGTTAATCTCTTGGTGTTCAAAGAAGCAACACACAGTTGCTTTATCATCTACAGAAGCTGAGTACAAAGGTATGGTTGAAGCTGCAAAGGAAGTGATATGGCTTAAGACTCTCATGAAGAGTTTTGACACCATATAGAGTACACCTATCATTTATGGAGATAACATGAGCTCATTATATTTAGCTGCTAATCCTGTGTTTCATGCAAGGACTAAACACATTGAGATTCAGTATCACTTTCTGAGAGACAAGGTGATGGATAAAGAGATTGAAGTCATACATAAATTCAAAGATATGGCAGGCATAAAGAAGATAGAGAAAACCTCAATTGATGATTGAGGGCCCGGAGCTGTTGGTGCAGGACAATCAACAATTGATGTTTTGATGAAGAGTTGAAGTCAAGGTTTGAAGGAAAGATTCAAGTTGTGAAGCATGGAAGAAGAATATATTTAGAAGAGGAAGATGTGTACACATATGTACATTATTTCAGAGATAGTTCACTTATATCTTTGAGTAGCCATAAGCTTGTAAATTTTTGTCTATATATACTTTGGAAAATGTCGGGGCAAGTATGAGAGAGCATGAGAATATAGTAATCAGAAGTTGTATGTGTCATTAGACATCTTAGAAGTGAGTCAAGACTCTCTCATCACTCAGTTGTATTTTTCCTCAGAAATGAAGAAAATATTGCGCCCGATATTTCTGAGTTTTCTCCTTCTCTGTTAGATCTTTTGTGAAATTCTTTTGTACAAGTCTAAGTCTATAGGTAATCGACTTCTGTACAAATTTTCAGCTTTCAATTATGATCAGGCTGAGAGAATTGAGTGTAGGAACATTTGCATATGTAAATGAGAAGAAGTGAAGTTACAGGAGGCGCAAAGTTCAATACAAATGTTTTGATCAATTCTCCTTCCACAGTTTAAAGTTTTGAGCAAGCAAGTACTTAATCTTTAAGTTGGAAGGTAAGCTACTTGTGGCTAAAAGCATTTGTAGAAACGGGTTCTAGATTGAGATAACCAAAGGTTTAAAGTCATAGGTGTCTAAATCGACTTCTCAGAAGAACAGTTTTAGACATAGGTGACTTGTTGAAGTTATTTCTCAAGATTTACTGAATCTTTTGGAGTGATTCAACTTGGAGAAGGTGCGCAATCTATAGGCGACACCTCGTACAAAGTTTTATAAAAAACTTTACACATTTGATAAGGCAATGAGTAAATTATGTGCAGCAGACTTTCTGTGTAATCTTCTTCTTCACAGTTTGTTCAAGAATTTGACAATTGAGTATTGATCTTCTAAAATTGGTGAAGATTTGAGTTATTCTTGTTATAGAGGTGCTCTAAATACAAGAGTAACTTGTTCTTTTGGAGATTAAAACTCTCCATCAACATGAACATAAGCTAAACAACCAAACACCTTGCAATGTCCAAGACTATATTTTCTTCCATGCCATGCTTCATAAGGAGTCATACCTTGAAGTGATTTGGATGGTAGTTTATTGATGAGGTACACAGTAGTTGAAATAGCCTCTCCCCATAGATAATGTGGCAACTTCTTCTCTTCAAGCATTGTTCTGGCTGATCCAATCAATGTCTTGTTTCTCCTTTGTGCAATTCCATTAAGTTGAGGAGAGTACCTAGTAGTCACTTTGCTTTTGATACCTTTGTCATGAAAGAACGCATCAAACTCTTTGGAGAAGTATTCTCCCCCTCCATCACATCTGAGCTTCTTGAGTGATCTACCTCTATCATTCTCCACATGTGATAGTTCTTGAAGCAATTTCATTCTTACTCTTGATAAAGTATAGAGTAGTCCATCTACTATGGTCATCAATAAATGAGACATAATAACTTGATCCTACCAATGAAGGTTCTTGACTTGCCCCCCATACATCTGTATGTACTAAGTCCAATAAGTTGTTGTGGATGTAGCCTTTGTGGTTGAATGGTTGTGTTTGTGCCTTCCTAATCTGACATGCATCACACATGTTGATCATGTGTTGCTTTGATATGTTCGACAATCCTATAACACTTTGATCCTAGCATATATCCTTGAAGGTTCTTTTATTCACATGAGCTAGTCTCTTATGCCACACTTCAAGCTCACTTAGGGTTTGAGACCCAAATGTGAATAGAGCTATGTTCCTGGTTTCTCCTAATTCAAAAGTAAAGAGCCTACCATGCTTCTCACCTCTGGCTATCTTCTTGAAGCCTCGACATGGATCTTCCACAAAAGCTCCATGTTGGGGGAATCTAACTTCCAAGCCATTTTCAACTATTTGGCCTACAATCATTAGGTTTTTAGTGACATTGGGTACATAGAGAACCTTCGTCAGAATGTTTGTCCTTCCATTGGAAGCTTTGACATTACCAATCTTCTCCACATTGTGCTTTGTATCATCCCCTGTTTGTACTTCATGTCTATTCTTTGGACTTTCCAAATCAGATAGAAGAGCAATGTTGCCTGCAACATGATTTGAACATCCTCAATCTATGTAGAACAAGTGATCATCTTCTTTACCTTCTTTGTGGCTTAGTTTCATGAGAAGCAATGAGTCTTCATGTGGTTGATCTTCTGAATAATTTTTGAAGTCCCTTCTATTATAGCCTCTATTGTTACTGTTGAAGTTATGTCCACATCTACCTCTACTGCTGCCATATCCACCTCCTCCACTTCCTTTCGAGGTCTTCCCATTGAACCAACAATTGTAAGTGGTGTGGGTGTTCTTATTGTAGATGCCACAAGGTTGAACATTCTGACCTTTGGCTTTGTCATGCTTTGGCCCTTTCTTCTTCCCTTTCCACTTGCTCTTGCTTGCGAAGTTGGCTTGGGATGTCTCCTCTTCATCGTCTTCCTTCTTCTTACCTTTCAACTTCTTATCCTTCTTATTTGCGTATAGAGCACTAGTTGAATTACCATGATAGGATTTACCTTCCTTTATGCTATCGTTGGACTCTTGATTGAAGAGTTGTCCAAGAAAGATGTTGAAGTCTAGAGTTTGCACATCCATGTTGAGATCATAAGTTGTGGTGAAAGATTTCCATTGCTTATCACTTCAAATGCCATTGAGATTTGCCTCATGATAGCCTCTTCTTCAATCAACTCTCGAATGGATGCTAACTGATCCACAATCTCCTTGACCTTGGTAACAAACTCTGTGATAGTTTGCTTAGGTGTCTTCTTTATTTGGTTGAACTCGTTTCAAAGATGATTCTTTCTTGCTTTGGTACTAATAGAAAAGATTCTCTAGGGCATCCCAAGTCCCTTAAGATGTTTTGCATCCTCTATTATACAGTAATAGAAAGTTGGAGATAGAGTTTAATATGTACGACCTTGATTGAGCATCCTTGTGCACCAAAGTGTGAGCTTATCTGTCTACTCTTGTGTAGGTCCTCCTTTGGATCTTGGAATAGGCATAGCTTCATCACATGCTACAATTCCGTGAAGATTTCTACCTTGCAAATAGGCCTCCATTTTCATTTTCCAAGCCACGTAGTTGTGTCAATCAAGATTCTTGATGATTGAGGGAAAGCCGTCAGCCATCTTGATCTAGCTCTGATACCACTGAAAGAACTTGGAAAAGCTTGTAGGAGGTAAACAAGTGAGTTTTGAAGCGACGAAGTTTGGTCCAGCCAACCGGCACAAGACCAGCCCTTGAGCTTACAGAGACTCAAATAGACCTTATAAGCATGCAATAAGTGCAATAAAATGCTCTATCTAGTTTGGAGCATCAGTGAGAAGGAGTCGATACAAAATAGAGAGGTTTGGGCATCGACTAGCTCCAAAAACTTACTATGTTTGGAAGAGACAATGAACTTCAAATGCTCATAGTGATGAGCATGATTACAACTAGAAAAAATCCTAAGAAAAATATGCTATAGGAATGAATCAGACACTCAACAGTGGTACCTCCTATTTTTCAGGAATACGTAGAGATTGACCCCGAGACAGAGAGACTGTGATTTCTCCCAATCTACTAAACAAAATGCTTTGAAAATATACAGGCATAAATTAGACACTAATATATTTTGAATGCACCATATCACATCCAATTTGGAACTTGGTACAAAGAGCAGTAGCCTCTACAAGCTTACTGTTGGTGAAGAAGATGATACAGAAAAATGGAGCAAGACAATGATGGTCACGAGTGTATGTATATTGTTGCCACGTATTGTACAAGTGATTTAAAGTCTTTATATAGACTCTAGAAGTGAACCACAACTTTTACAAGTGGAATTTGAATTCAAATGAAGGCGCTAAGAGTTGTTGGAGGGAATTAATTCACTTTCCTACAATATAGGAAAAGTGAAGATATAATTTGATCTACTTTTAGGTGATTGATTGATTGATTAAATGCAATTCAACCACCATAAATTCGTGGAAGTTTGGCTCATTTTGTCTACTTTTACATGTGTAGAGCTCTAGGCTTTCACAATGATAAATGAACCATCAAAAATCTCTCAAAAAATACAGTAAATGAGCATAGGTAAACAATGCCTTTAACCATATTGCCTCTTGAGTTGCTATGGTCAAACCTTTGTACTCTACTTGAGTTGAGGATAAAGCAACTATTGATTGCTTCTTGGAACTCCATGGCACTAGCTTTGAACCTGCAAATGCTAAGTAACCAGAGGTACTTCTTCTTTCATCCTTTGCTCCTACCCAATCCGCATCTGAATAGATTTTGATATCCAAATCTGAAGAGTAAGGATAGAATATACCTTCATTGATTGTACCTTTGAGATACTTAAGTACTCTCTTAGCTGCATCCATGTGTGGTATTCTCGGTGAGTCCATGAATTGACTAAGCACTCCCACACTATATGAGATGTCTACCCTTGTATGAGTAGCATATATCAAGCTACCTACCAAGCTTTGATATTCTTTAATGTCTTCAATTTCTCACCTTCATAAACACTAAGTTTATGATTCATCTCCATAGGTGTATCTACAGGCTTTGTGTTCTCCATTTTGAACTTGAGAAGTAGGTCTTCATTGTATCTTCTTTGAGTGAGATACATCCTTTCATCTGTATAAATCACTTGCATACCTAGGAAATATGTGAGCTCACCTAAGTCACTGATTTTGAACTCCTCGTGCATGTGCCTCTTGATCCTTTGAATGCCATTTAGATAATCACCTGTCACAATAATATCATCTACATATACACATAGATAGATAACCTCATTGTGATCCCTTTTGATGAATAGAGAAGGATCTGAGTTGCTAGGTTTGAACCCTTGATCTTGAAGGTATGTAACAAACCTATAATTCCAAGCTCTAGGAGCTTGTTTCAATCCATACAATGTTTTCTTAAGTTTGGAAACATAAGATGGATAATTAGGGTTTTCAAAACTTGGTGGTTGTGACATGTATACCTCTTCACTTATCCAACCATTTAAGAATGCATTTTTCAGATCAAGTTGGAGGAGTCTCCAATTCCTTGCAGCAACTACACTTATCAATGTTCTTATTGTAGTCAACTTTGCAACTTGTGAGAATGTTTCCTCATAGTCTATACCATGCATTTGTGAGCATCCTTTGGCAACTAATCTTGCCTTGTACCTACAAACTGATCCATCTAAGGTTCTTTTAGCTTTATATACCCATGTGTAACCAATTACCTTTTGATTTGGTGACATTGGAACCAAATCCCAAGTGTCTATCTCCTTCAATGCATCTATTTCTTCTTTCATGGCCTTTTCTCAATTAGGGTTTCCCTTTGCCTCTTCATAGGTTGAGGGTTCCTTTGAAATTGAGTCCTTTGCCAAGTAGATTGAATGCTTTGTAACAAATGTGGAATCATATCCATACCTTTCTGGTTTTTTCTTGTCTCTTGTTGACCTTTTTATAGGTGCTTGCTTGGAGCATTCTCCACAGTGCTTCATCTTTGCTTTGCCTCTTGACTTCCATAGCTTGTAATCCTTTTCCCTTCCATCTTGGTCATCATCTGTATCACTTCTTGGATCTTGGACCTGTGTATCATGCTTGTTTCCTAATTGATGAGAATCGGAATCAAGATCATATGGTAGAGTTACCTTTTGTTTGTCTTCATCATAGCAAGACATGTTCTTTAAACAGAACATCTCTACTTGTAGTGAGTTGCTTGGTTGAAGGATTATAGAAGCTTTAACCCATTTGAGTTGAGTCATACCCAATAAACACCACCTTTGTATCCCTTTCATCTAGCTTACCTCTTATTTGTGATGGTACATGAACATAAGCTAAACAACCAAACACCTTGAAATGTCCAAGACTAGGTTTTCTTCCATGCCATGCTTCATAAGGATTCATACCTTGAAGTGATTTAGATGGTTGTCTAGTGATAAGGTACACAACAGTTGAAATGCCTTTCCCCATAGACAATGTGGCAACTTCTTCTCTTCAAGCATTGTTGTGGCTGATCCAACCAATGTCTTGTTTCTCCTTTCTACAATTCCATTCAGTTGAGGAGAGTACCTGGTAGTCACTTCCTTTTTGATACCTTTGTCCTAAAAGAACTCATCAAAATCTTCGGAGATGTATTCTCCACCTTCATCAGATCTGAGCTTCTTGAGTGATCTACCTATATGATTCTCCACATGTGCTAGATACTTCTTGAAGCAATCAAACAATTCATTCTTACTCTTGATAAAGTATAGAACAGTCCATCTACTATGGTCATCAATAAATGAGACATAATAACTTGATCCTGCCAATGAAGGTTCTTGACTTGGTCCCCATACATCTGTATGTACTAAGTCCAATAAGTTGTTGTGGATGTAGCCTTTGTGGTTGAATGGTTGTCATTGTGCCTTCCCAATCTGACATGCATCACACCTGTTGATCATGTGTTGCTTTGATATGTTCGGAAGGCCTAGAACACTTTGATCCCTACATATATCCTTCAAGGTTCCTTCATTCACATGAGTGTCTCTTATGCCACACTTCAAGCTCACTTAGGGTTTGAGACCCAAAAGTGAATAGAGCTATGTTCCTCATTTCTCCTACTTTAAAAGTAAAGAGCCTACCATGCTTCTCACCTCTGGCTATCTTCTTGAAGCCTTGACATGGATCTTCCACAAAAGCTCCATGTTGGGCGAACCTAACTTGCAAGCCTTTTTCAACTATTTGGCCTACACTTATTAGGTTTTTTGTTATATTGGGTATATAGAGAGCCTTACTCAGAATGTTTGTCCTACCATTAGAAGCTTTGACATTACCAATCTTCTCCACATTGTGCTTTGTGTTATCCCCTGTTTGTATTTCATGTCTATGCTTTAGACTTTCCAAATCAGATAGAAGAGCAATCTTGCTTGCAACATGATTTCAATATCCTGAGTCTATGTAGAACAAACGATCATCTTTTTTACCTTCTTTGTGGCTTAGATTCATTAGAAGCAATGAGTCTTCATGTGGTTGATCTTCTAAATAATTGTTGAAGTCCCTTCTATTATAGCCTCTATTGTTATTGTTGAAGTTGTATCCAACTCTACCTCTACTGCTGCCATATCCACCTCTTCCACTTCTTTTGTGGGTCTTCCCATTGAACCAACAATTCTCAGTGGTGTGGTTGGTCTTATCGCAGATGGCATAAGGTTGAACATTTTCACCTTTGGCTTTTTCATGCTTTGGTCCTTTCTTCTTCCCTTTCCACTTGATCTTGCTTGCAAAGTTGGCTTAGGAAGTCTCCTCTTCATCTTCTTCCTTCTTCTTACCTTTCAGCTTCTTATCCTTCTTATCTACGTATAGAGCACTAGTTGAATTACCATGATAGGAGTTACCTTCCTTTATGCTATTGTTGGCCTCTTGATTGATGAGTTGTCCAAGAAAGATGTTGAAATTTGGAGTTTGCACATCCATGATGAGATCATAAGCTGTGGTGAAAGATTGCCATTGCTTATCACTTCGAATCCCTTTGAGAATTTGCCTCATGATAGCCTCTTCTTCAATCAACTCTCCAACGGATGCTAATTGATTTGCAACCTACTTGAACTTGGTAACAAACTCTGTGATAGTTTGTTTAGATATCTTCTTCATTTGGTTGAACTTGTTCCAAAGATGATTCTTTCTTGCTTTGGTACTAGTAGAAAAGAAAGTCTCTAGGGCATCCGAAGTCTCTTGAGATGTTTTGCATCCTCTAATATGTGGTAATAGAATGTCAGAGATAGAGTTTAGTATGTACAACCTTGCTTGAGCATCCGTTGCGCACCAAAGTGTGAGCTTATCTATCTCCTCTTGTGTAGGTCCTCCTTTAGATCTTGGAATAGGCATAGCTTCATCATTTGCTACAATTCCATAAAGATTTCTACCTTGCAAATAGGCCTCCATTCTGATTTGCCAAGCTGCGTAGTTGTGTCAATCAAGCTTCTTGATCATTGAGGGAAAGCCATCACCCATCTTGATCTAGCTCTGATACCACTGCAAGAACCTTGAGAAGCTTGTAGGAGGTAGAAAAGTGAGTTTCGAAGCGACAAAGTTTTGGTTCAGCCAACCGGCACAAGACCAGCACTTGAGCTTATGCAGATTCAAATAGACCTTATAGGCATGTGATAAGTGCAATAAAATGCACTATGTACACTATGTGTTTTGGAGCATCAAGCAAAAATCCCTTTGTGAAAGGCCAAATGGCCTCCGAACACTTCTTTGTATATGTTCTTTAATAAAACATATAGTGGCATGTTTAGACATAGATTGTAAGTTTGACTGCATCTGTAAGACCTAAGAAGTTTGTCTTCGTGCTCCCTGTGTACTGTGTTTTTCCTATGTATTCTGCAACCTCTATGCGGAGTACCATGTGCGGCCCTAGGAGCTTAGCTTTCTACTCCGAGGATATCAATGTGTAGCTCTCAAGAAGGAGAGTGCGTTGTGGTGCATCACCATTGAATTACTTCACTGGTATCAGAGCAGTTTGACGCAAAATCTTTGTTCGTTTTTAGCGAGCGAAGTGAGAACCCCCTCAGCTTTCTCCAAGGCTTACAACTAAGGTGAATCAAGGCATAGACCTTGGCATACCTTGTCATCCAAGTCCTTGAAGTCACCATTGGCACCATTGGGTGTGTGTGAGGGAGGACCTCAACGATCAAGGAAGATAGAGGTTCCCGATATTTCCCAGGAGGTCACCCATCCTAGTACTGTTCCCCCTGGAGCTCGCTTAACCATGGGAACTCTTGCCACTAAGCTATAGTCTTCTGGTGTAGAAGAAGGGGAAAGACTAAGGTTAACATTACCTTGAATATGTTTTGGTCCCTCAAAGCGTCATTCTTTGCTTTCAAAGCGTGTTTCTGAAGCAGTTTTGGGGTGTTCTTTGGAGCCATTTTGGAGTACTTTTGCACATAGTTCTCTTCACACAGGTCCAAGAAAATCAAGAAGAGTATTCTTTGTACTTCTTCGACAATAAATATCAACCTTTGGGGCTGTGTTCTCAGCCACACTCATAAATGCAGGTTTCTCAAAAGGTTTTTACTTTTGGTGGGAGCAGCCACTGCAAATCTATGTAGGTTTTTGAGCATAAAACATCAGAGTTGATAGAGACTTGTAGGTGTTGTTGGCTAGTTTTTGGGCTGTGCATTCAGCCTCTTAGTGTCATTTTATTGCATATATTGAGCACATACACACCATGTACACTTCTATGGATACCGCTTATGTACGTCCATGTGGTCATTGATATAGCGGTTACGTTTTTTGCATAAAGCCTTTTACGTTTGATAAAGAGGGTCGTGGTGAGGTTTTCTTAGCTGGGAGATACCCAGATGTCGAGATATCTTCGGTGATGCAGGTGGAAGAAGACTTAGCTAGCCTTGCCATAGGAGATGTATGATAGTTGTTCATAGGTGCTCGATAAACCTAGTTGGCTTTTATTGGGTAATTGATGTGAAAATTTCCTATTGCCACAAGAAAAGAAGAAATGGATGATTCAAAAACATGGCAGAGATGAGAAGAAAACATATAAGTAGAAATTGTTTTGCAAATACTTTAAAGGAAATGATCATGTCATAAAGATTTGTCCAAAACTGGTTGATAAAGAGGCAAGAAAGAAAGAGGCTGGAATGGTTGTTGTAGAGGCCTCTACACCCAAAACAAAGTCTGCTAATCTTGTGCAAAATGAAGAATGGGCATTTACCATTGTTTTCCGTTATGGCCCATCTTCTCATGAACAACGTATATTTGCAGTAGACTCAGATGTTTGGTACTTTGATAGTGGGGCAACCAAACATATTACCTCACAACACAGTTTCTTCACTTCACTCGAGCCTTCCCTTACAGAGAATACTTTCATATACACCAACAACTCCTCGTATCCTTTCATGGGAGTTGGTAAGATCATTCTGACTACTACTGATGGTAGTTCTTTTACATTGTGAGATGCTTTATTTGTGCCAGGGATAAAAAAGAATCTATTATCAGTTTTAGCTTTAGCCAAGATTGGCTTGGTTGTGAAATTTGTTGATGATAGATGTGCAATTCATGATCTGTCAAATGGTAATTGTTGATATATTTAAGTTGTGATGTGTGTGAACACACTAGCACCACCGGGTTACTTTTTTCCCTCTTTAGGAAGTTTTTTTGCCCCACTTGTATATATGCCTATAGCCCTAATGGGTTACTTATCTTTGTAGTAATGCATTCAATATTGTGTCTCGTGCT
Source organism: Ceratopteris richardii (assembly GCA_020310875.1). Classification (NCBI taxonomy): domain Eukaryota; kingdom Viridiplantae; phylum Streptophyta; class Polypodiopsida; order Polypodiales; family Pteridaceae; genus Ceratopteris; species Ceratopteris richardii. The sequence continues at coordinate 86,158,172 of CM035421.1, forward strand.
CCAAGCTTCTCCTTATTCCTTGTGCTTTTTGTTTGCTTTTGTAGACGTCTAACTCCAACAATTGGTATCAGAGCATATCACCGCTTCATCTAGGACATCATCAATACTCCTTTGATCACAGTCTCAGAATCGCATGAAATTTGGTGTGCATACTCAAGGCAATTTGCAGATCAAAACATCTTCGCTTTGTGTGCCAAAATCGTGATAGGAGCTCGTTTTGGCCTCTAAACGCACTATAGCAATGCTTGTGCAAGATATTTTGTCTTTTTGAGCCAAAGATATATACAGGTTTTAGTTTGCTAGTATAAGCATCTTGAAGTCTACTATAGGTTTAGCAAAACTCCACAGGATAGTTCTGTTCAACTTTATGAGATACAATCAATTTTCTACATCAGGGTATTTTACTCAATGGCCATGAATGAAAGAAGTGATGTATTTCGTATGTTGGCTGTTGAGGATAAGTTCAATGTTACGAATCACCCATTATGGGCTTATATGATGCATCATGTATTGGTCACAAACCGATTATGGAACATTGTGTAGGGTGTTGAAAAACATCCTATTACATTGGTTGTGAAATTTATTGATGATAGATGTACAGTTCATGATCTATCAAATGGCAACATGATTATAGCTTTTGGCATTTTATGTCGTAGGCTATATAAGATCATAAACTATGAAAGATCTATGAATGATTTTAGCATGTGCAGTACATGATTCTCAGACTATGTAAGATGCAAAGTTTTGGCATGCATGCTTTGGTCATCTGAATTTTGCTAGTTTGCTATGCCTGCAGAAATTTGAAATGATGTCTTCTTTGCCCAAACTTGAGGCACCCGGAAAACATGTATGTGAAGGCTATATTTCGGGCAAAATGCAGCATTCCTCTTTTCCAAAAGATGGTTTTGTTCGAGCTATTAAAGAATTGCAGCTTGTTCACAGTGATGTCTATGGTCCTATGCAACCACCCTCTTTTGGAAATTATCTTTACTTTGTGACTTTCATTGATGGTTTTTCCAAGCATGCATGGGTATATCCATTGAAAGCAAAGTCCAAAGTTTTTATGTGCTTCAAAAAGTTTTTGGTTTTGGCTCAAAATCTGTCAGCATGTAAAATGGGAACCCTCCGTTTCGATCGAGGGGGGGAATATATGTCTTTTGACTTTAATGCATTTCTGGCTGAACGTGGGATAAAACATCAGTGTATAGTGCCATATAGACAATAGAATGGAGTTGCTGAACAGAAGAACACGTCACTCGTGGGGATGGCAAGATGTATGGTCAAGAGTCAAGATTTACCACATAGTTTCTAGCTTGAGGCTGTCATGTGTGCAACATATTTACTTAACATGTGTCCCACTAAAGCACTACAATCTATCACTCCATATGAGGCTTGGCATGGTTGGAAGCCATTCGTTGCTCATCTGCATGTTTTTGGTTGTCTGGCATATGCATTAGTGCTTGAACGACATCGCATGGAAATTGGATGATAAAGCAATAAAATGTATTTTTGTGGGGTACAATTCTGAAAGCAAAGGCTATCTTCTATATCATCCACAAATTAAACACATTTCGGTTAGCCATGATGTTGTTTTTCTGGAAGATGCTATTCAACCTTTACTTTCATGTATGAAGGAGACATCTGTTAGCTCCAAAGACATGTATGATACTTTGCTGCCTCTTTTTACAAGTGGAATGTCTAGTGCTGGTCCTAATGAGGCAAATTCTCAACGTATGTAAGTTTCATGTGATGATGCAAATCATTCCATTTCTGATGCAGATTTACATGATGTACTTGTTGATGAGAGAGCTGGTATTGAGGAGGTAGAAACTATTCCAAAATGGTTGATGCAGACTTTGTGTGATAGCAAATTAGATGCACCTTTGTCATATCATACTCGGTCAAGCTCTCATAGTGCCTCTTTTGCATCAGATTGCTATGTTGTGGCTACCTCTAGTCTCTATGATGAGAATGAGCCTGTTTCCTTTGATAAAGCATAAAATTCTAAAAATTGGATATCTGCTATGCAATCTGAGTATGATGCTACAATGAAGAATGGTACCTCGTCTTTACGTGAGTTGCCTCTTGGCAAGAAGGCCATTGGCACTAAGTGGGTATCCAAGCTAAAGTGTAAGCTTGATGGAATAGCTGATAGGTATAAGGCTAGGCTTGTTGCAAAGGGTTATGCACAGGAAAGAGGCATTGATTTTGATGAGACCTTTGCACCTACATGTCGAATGACTACTATTCGTAGCATCTGTGCACTTGCAGCTCATCATGGTTGGAATGTACATCAGTTGGACATTAAAACAACATTTTTGAATGGTGACTTGCATGAAGAAGTGTATGTTTTTCAGCCCCGTGGCTTTGTGTAGAAAGGGCATGAAAACCAGGTGTGCAAGTTAAAGAAGACATTATATGGCTAAAAGCAAGCACCACATGCTTGGTATGAAAAGATACATGCCTATCTGATTGCACATGGTTTTGAGAAGAGTCCAAGTGAAAGCACCTTATATGTTATGCGTGTTAATAATGTGCTTCTGATCATTGTTGTGTATGTTGATGAAATGTTGCTCACTAGTCCTCATGACAAGCATATTGCTGATTTTAAGGCTGATTTGCATGCCTTATTTGAGATGTCTGATTTGGGGCATTTGCATGATAATTTGGGCATTCAATTTATGCAAGTTGAAGGTGGAATAGCTTTGTGTAAAATGAAATATATTGACACATTGGTGCAGTGTTTTGGCCTTGAGGACTGTAAGCCTATTGCCACTCCTATGGATATAGGTTTACGATTGAGTCTTCGTGATGCTGGAGATGCATTTGATGATGTTCTCTATCAACAAGCTCTTGGATGCTTGATTTTCTTACGCATTACTTGGCCAGATATTCAGTTTTCTATCTCACAAATGAGGAGGTTTATGCATTGCCCAGGTGTCAAGCATTGGTAGGAAGTTAAGCACATCTTTTGCTACTTGAGTGGTACCCAACTACTTGGATTGTTTTATCCCAAGGCGGGATCACTACTACCAGATTTGCATGCTTTTTTGATAGTGACTGGGATGGTTGCTATGACACTCGTGTGTCCACTAGTGGCTTTCGCTTCGTGCTTGGTAGCTCATGTATATCTTGGTTGAGCAAGAAGTAGCATATTGTGGCCATTTCCAATTGTGAGGCTGAGTATAGGACAACTTTCACAGCAACTATTGAGTGTGTGTGGCTCAAACACCTTATGGCTGATTTGGGTGTTGGTCAGTCTTGTGCCACCACCATCTTCACTGATAGTTAGAGTGCATTGGCAGTTGCGAGGAACCCTCTATTCTAGGCTTGCACTAAGCACATTGAGGTGCATTATCATTATGTCAGGGAGAGGTTCTCCACTAGAGAGATGAGCTTGGCATATGTGCCCACGTATGAGAACATTGCAGACCTTTTCACGAAGGCTCTACCAAGGGAGAAGTTTGAAGCTTTCCGCAAAGCTTTGGGCTTACTTCCTTTTGTGGATTTATTCCACATAGCTTGGTACTTCCTTATACATGAGTTTCAGCTCCTTGTTCACCACATCACTCCTTGGGGGGATTTGTTGATATATTTAGGTAGTGATGTGCATGAACACACTAGGATCATTGGGGCATAATTTTTCCCTCTTTAGGAGGTTTTTTCCCATGGCCTCTATATACGCCTATAGCCCTAATGGGTTACTTATCTTTGTACATTCTAGTGGTAATACATTCAATATGGTGTGTTGTGCTCCAAGCTTCTCGTTCTTCCTTCTGCTCTTCGTGTGCATCCGTAGATATCTAAATCCAATAGCCATGTCATTATTGCTTCTGACATTTTATGTCATGGGTTGTATAAACTCATCGACTAAAAAAAATCTGTGAATGATTCAGCATGTGCAGTACATGATTCTTAGGCTTTGTCAAATGCAAAGATTTGGCATGCATGCTTTGGTCATCTGATATTTGCCAGTGTGCTATGCCTACATAAATATGAAATGGTGTCCTCTTTGCCCAAACTTGAGGCACATGGTAAACATATCTATGAAGGTTTTATTTTGGGCAAAATGTAGCATTCCTCATTCCCAAAAGATGGTTCAATTTGAGCTACTCAGAAACTGCAGCTTGTTCACAATGATGTTTGTGGTCCTATGTATACACCCTCTTTTGAAAACTATCTTTACTTCATGACTTTCATTGATGAGTTTTTGAGGCATGCATGGGTATATCGATTGAAAGCAAGGTCAGAAGTGTTTATGTGCTTCAAACAATTTTTGGGATTGGCTGAAAATCTGTCAGCACGTAAAATGGGCACCCTCTATTCTAATAAGGGGGACGGATATATATCTTCTGATTTTAATGCATTTCTGGCTGAATGTGGGGTAAAACATCAGTGTACAATGTCGTATACACCTCAATAGAATGGAGTTGCTGAATGGAAAAATAGGTCACTCGTAGAGATGGCGAGGTGTATGGTCAAGAGTCAGGCTTTACCAGATAGTTTTTGGCTTGAGGTTGTTATGTGTGCATCACATGTACTTAACAGGTTTCCCACTAAAGCATTGTAGTCTATCACTCCATATGAGGCTTCGCATGGTTGTAAGCCATCTGTTGCTAACCTGCATGTTTTTGCTTGTCTGGCATATGCATTAGTGCTTGAAAAACAATGCAAAAAATTGGATGATAAAGCTATGAGGCAACTTCTCAGCCTTTACAAGTTTCATGTGATGATGCAGATCATTCCAATTTTTATGAAGATTTACATGATGTAATTGTTGATGAGAGAGCTAATATTGAGGAGGCGGAAACTATGTCAAAATGTTTGGTGTATGCTTTGCATGATAGCAAATTAGATGCACCTCTACCATATCATACTCATTCAGGCTCTCATAATGCTTCTTTTGCATGAGATTGCTATGCTATGGCTACCTCTAGTCTCTGCGATGAGAATGAGCCTGTTTTGTTTGATGAAGCACAAAATTCTAAAAATTGGATGGCTGCTATGCAATTGGAATATGGTGTTATCATTAAAATTGGTCATTGGTCTTTATGTGACTTGCCTCCTAGCAAGAAGGCCATTGGCACTAAGTGGGTGTACAAGTTGAAGCATAAGCATGATGGAACAATTCAAAGGTATAAGGCTACTCTTGTTGCAAAGGGTTATGCTCAAGAAAGAGGCATTGATTTTGATGAGACCTTTTCTCCTACATGCCAAATGACTAATGTTTGTAGCATCTGTGCAATTGCAACTCATCATGGTTGGAATGTACATCAACTGGACATTAAAATTGCATTTCTGAATGGTGACTTGCACAAAGAAGTGTATGTTTTCAGCCTCGTGGGTTTGTGCAAAAAGGGCATGAAAACCAAGTGTTTAGGTTGAAAAAGGTATTATATGGTTTGAGACAAGCACCACATGCTTTGTTTGAATAGATACATGCCTATTTTATTGAACATGGTTTTGAGAACATTCCAACTGAGAGCATCTTATATGCTAAGTGTGCAAATGATGTCCTTCTGATCATTGTTGTGTATATTGATGACATGTTGCTCACTAGTCCTCATGAGAAGCATATTGTTGATTTTAAGGCTGATCTGCATGCCTCATTTGAGATGTTAGATTTGGGGCATTCACATCATTATTTGGGCATTTAGTTTATGCAAGTTGATGGCAGAATAGCTTTGTCTCAAACAAAATCTATTGTTACATTATTGCAATATTTTGGCCTTGAAGACTACAAAGCTATTGCCATTCCTATGGAGACATGTTTACGATTGATTCTTCATGATTTTGGAGATGCATTTGATGTTGTTCTCTGTCAGTAGGCTGTTGGATGCTTGATTTACTTATGCATTACTCAACCAAATATTCAATTTGTTGTCTCATACATGAGAAGGTTTATGCATTAGCCAAGTGTCAAGCACTGGCAGATGGTTAAGTGCATATTTCACTAGTTGAGTGGTACCCGACTACTTCGATTGTTTTATCCCAAGGGGGATCACTGCCGCCAGATTTACATGCTTTTTTTAATTGTGATTGGGGTGGTTGCTATGACACTCTTGTGTCCACTAGTGGTTTTTGCTTCATTCTTGGTAGCTCATGCATATCTTGGTTGAACAAGAAGCAACCTACTGTGGCCACTTCTAGTTGTGAGGCTGAGTATAGGGCAGCTTTCATAGTGACTGTTGAGTGTGCGTGGCTTAGACGTCTTATCGCTGATTTGGGTGTTGATCAGTCTTCTGCCACCACCATCTTCACTAAAAATCAGAGCGCATTGGTAGTTGTGAGGAACCTTGTGTTCCATGCTCACACTAAGCACATTGAGGTGCATTATCATTATGTCAGGGAGAGGTTCTCTACTAGTGAAGCTTTCCACAAAAAGCTCTGGGATTACTTCCTTTTGTGGATCGATTCCACATAGCTTGACACTTCCTTATACTTGAGTGCAAGCTCCTTGTTCACCCCATCACTCCTAGGGAGGATTTGTTGATATATTTAGATAGTGATGCATGTGAACACATTAGGACCGTTGGGGCATTTTTTTCCCTCTTTCGAAGGTCCCCCCGCCTTGTATATATTCCGATAACCCTAACGACTTACTTATCTTTATACATTATAGTGGTAATATATTCAGTATTGTGTGTTGTGCTCCAAGCTTCTTGATCTTCTTCCTTGTGCTATTCGGGTGCTTCTGCAGACCTTGAACTCCAACAATAAGCATCCCTGCAGTCAACTTGGCAGGTGTGGAGCAGGTTTTGTGCAACACCAGTGCATCTCTCGAGCATACTCAACCATCTCCTCACATAGAGAAGTGCCAAGCATTTGTTTATATAGGCCTAAGGGGCGGCCTTGCCGAATCTGAGCCTTAATTGCCACATATGCCAAAATGGTGGAGGAGTGGGTTAATTATGAAGATGGTGGCTAGCCATAATTAGGGCCCCCAATCATAGTGTCTGAGGCCAATAAAGCTTGATGAGGGTATTCGTTACATTAATTCTCACTGTAGCACTTAATTAATGAGACCTTAAGAAAAATATACTTCGTCACTTGCCACCACCAAAGGTAGCCCAATGGTGGAGCCCATCTCAATGCTTATGTCTTAGTTTCCTTATTTAATGTCATACATCATTTGGTAGATGCCCATTTTTGTGCCTTATTTGGTAGACACCCATGTTTATGCCTTATTTGGTAGACGCCCAATATTCCTTGCTTATCAAAAGTGGATGCCCAAGTGTGCCATTACAGTAGTCACCCAAGTGTATCATTACTTGGTGGAGGTCACCTAATCAATCATTATGTGTGCTTCCTCTAGAGGAGAGGAGGTAGTGTACCAAGAGGTAGTCACCTTAATTGTGACAATCAAGAGGAGGTAGTGTACCATCAGAAAGGGCATCGCAGGATTTATGTCAAGCGATAAAAAAATGGTAGTCGTTCAATTGCATATCCTGCAAGAAATGGAGCTCAGCCTTGGTGTGCTCAGCACAAGATGGAGGCCGCCCTTGGTATGTGCAAAGCATCAAATTGGTAGTCGCCCTATTAAGGAATGTTCCCATAATAATGTGTCGCCCATATCTTGGTGGAGAAGGTAATTAGAGGTCACCCATATGCATATCTAGCACAAGAAGGTGTCACCTAATTATTGCTTCACAAATGGGGCATTGCCCAAATTATACTAGGTCTTGGGGAGTGCCCAAGTCAGGCTTCATTGGCCTAGATGTGGTGGCATTGAGAAAAAAGGGTGCCACCTTTCAATGGAGAGACTCGAAGTTGGAGTCACCCCAATCCTATGAGTTGCCCAAAACGAGGTGTCCCCTAAATCATGCCACATCTCATGGTATGTGCTCCTACCTCTTTACTCATGCTTGATGTCTTCTGAACTTGATATCTTTTGATGTCTACTTTTCCATGATATGTTTGTTGTCTTCATGCTTAGTGGGTCCCCAAGGAGTGGCCACAAGATTTCCCCCACCCAATTGGGCGAGGGTCGCACCAAGGCTGAGGGTCACCCCAAGGGATGTCCCCAAGCCCACATGTGTGGGGGTCACCCAGGGTGGCCCCAAGGCCCTCCAAAAGGTCCCAAGACCCCCCCTAAGATGTCCATAATCAAGGGTTACAAGGGTTATGCAGAGGGATTGCCCCTGAGAGAAGGAACAAAGCATCTTCCACCATATCAATAATCCAAGAGAAAGGGACAACTTATCCTCTTAAGCTCATGCTTTTCAATTGCCTAGTAAGGATGTAAGCGTTAAAGTTCCCCGCATCAAATCCTTGTAGAGTCTCGATGCAATTCCTCTTTTATTTGCTTATTCAAACAAAATGAACTCCAATAGCCATGTCATTATTGCGTCTGACATTTTATGTCGTGGGTTGTATAAACTCATCGACTATAAAAAATTTGTGAATGATTCAGCATGTGCAGTACATGATTCTTAGGCTTTGTCAAATGCAAAGCTTTGGCATGCACGCTTTGGTCATCTGAATTTTGCCAGTTTGCTATGCCTGCAGAAATTTGAAATGGTGTCCTCTTTGCCCAAACTTGAGGCACATGGTAAACATGTCTATAAAGAGGTTTTTATTTCGGGCAAAATGCAGCATTCCTCATTCCCAAATGATGGTTTAGTTTGAGCTACTCAAAAATTGCAGCTTGTTCACAAATATGTTTGTGGTCCTATGTACACACCCTCTTTTGAAAACTATCTTTACTTCATGACTTTCATTGATGATTTTTTGAGGCATGCATGGGTATATCCATTGAAAGCAAAGTTTAGAAGTGTTTATGTGCTTCAAAAAATTTTTGGTATTGGCTAAAAATCTGTTAGCACGTAAAATGGGCACCCTTTGTTCTAATCGGGGGTGGGGGGATATATGTCTTTTGATTTTAATGCATTTCTGGCTGAATCTAGGATAAAACATCAGTGTACAATGTCGCATACACCTCAACAGAATGGAGTTGCTGAATGAAAAAATAGGTCACTTGTAGAGATGGCGATGTGTATGGTCAAGAGTCAGGCTTTACCACATAGTTTTTGGCTTGAGGTTGTTATGTGTGCATCATATGTACTTAACAAGTGTCCCACTAAAGAATTGTAGTCTATCACTCCATATTAGGCTTGGCATGGTTGTAAGCCAAGCTGTTGCTCACCTGCATGTTTTTGGTTGTTTGGCATATGCATTAGTGCTTGAAAAACAATGCAGAAAATTGGATGATAAAGCAGTGAAAATGTATTTTTGTTGGATATAGTTCAAAAAGCAAAGGCTATCATCTGTATCATCCACAATCTAAACACATTTTGGTTAGCTGTGATGTTTTTGTGGAAGATGCTATTTAGCCATTACTTTCATGTACTAAGGAGACATGAGTTAGCTCCAAAGACATGTATAGCACTTTGGTGCCTCTTTTTACAGGTGGACAATCTAGTGTAGGTCTTAATGAGGCAACTTCTCAGCCTTTACAAGTTTCATGTGATGATGTAGATCATTCCATTTTTTATGAAGATTTACATGATGCAATTGCTGATGAGAGAGCTAATATTGAGGAGGCAAAAACTATGCCAAAATGGCTGGTGCATGCTTTGCATGACAACAAATTAGATGCACCTCTGTCATATCATACTCATTGAGGCTCTCATAATGCTTCTTTTGCCTGAGATTGCTATGCTATGGCTGCATCTAGTCTCTATGATGAGAATGAGCCTGTTTTGTTTGATGAAGCACAAAATTCTAAAAATTGGATGGCTGCTATGCAATTGAAATATGGTGTTATCATTAAAATTGGTCGTTGTTCTTTATGTGACTTGCCTCCTAGCAAGAAGGCCATTGGCACTAAGTGGGTGTACAAGTTGAAGCATAAGCATGATGGAACAATTCAAAGGTATAAGGCTACTCTTGTTGCAAAGGGTTATGCTCAAGAAAGAGGCATTGATTTTGATGAGACCTTTGCTCCTACATGCCAAATGACTAATGTTTGTAGCATCTGTGCAATTGCAGCTCATCATGGTTGGAATGTACATCAACTGGACATTAAAATTGCATTTTTGAATGGTGACTTGCACAAAGAAGTGTATGTTTTTCAGCCTCATGGCTTTGTGCAAAAAGGGCATGAAAACCAAGTGCTTAGGTTGAAAAAGGTACTATATGGTTTTAGACAAGCACCACATGCTTTGTATGAAAAGATACATGCCTATTTGATTGAACATGGTTTTGAGAACATTCAAATTAAGAGCACCTTATATGTTAAGCGTGCAAATGATGTCCTTCTGATCATTGTTGTGTATATTAATGAAATGTTGCTCACTAGTCCTCATAAGAAGCATATTGCTGATTTTAAGGCTGATCTACATGCCTCATTTGAGATGTCAGATTTGGGTGCATCATTATTTGGGCATTTAGGTTATGCAAGTTGATGGCATAATAGCTTTGTGTCAAACAAAATATATTGTTACATTATTGCAATATTTTGGCCTTGAAGACTACAAAGCTATTGCCATTCCTATGGAGAAATGTTTATGATTGATTCTCCATTATTTTGGCCTTGAAGACTACAAAGCTATTGCCATTCCTATGGAGAAATGTTTATGATTGATTCTCCATGATTTTGGAGATGCATTTGATGTTGTTCTCTATCAGTAGGCTGTTGGATGCTTGCTTTCCTTATGCATTACTCAGCCAGATATTCAATTTGTTGTCTCATAGATGAGAAGGTTTATGCATTAACCAAGTGTCAAGCACTGGCAAACTAGTTGAGTGGTACCCGACTACTTTGATTGTTTTATCCCAAGGGGTATCACTACCGCCAGATTTACATGCTTTTTTTAACTCTGATTGGGTTGGTTTCTATGACACTCGTGTGTCCACTAGTGGTTTTTGCTTCATGCTTGGTAGCTCATGCATATCTTGGTTGGACAAGAAGCAGCCTACTGTGGCAACTTCTAGTTGTGAGGCTGAGTATAGGGCAGCTTTCACAGTGATTGTTGAGTGTGCGTGGCTTAGACGCCTTATGGATGATTTGGGTGTTGATCAGTCTTCTGCCACCACCATCTTCACTGACAATTAGAGTGCATTGGTAGTTGCGAGGAACCTTGTGTTCCATGCTCGCACTAAGCACATTGAGATGCATTATCATTATGTCATGGAGAGGTTCCTTGTTGGTGAAGCTTCCCGCAAAGCGTTGGGATTACTTCCTTTTGTGGATCGATTCCACGTAGCTTGATGTTTCGTTATACTTGAGTGCAAGCTCCTTGTTCACCCCATCACTCTTAGGGGAGGTTTGTTGATATATTTAAATAGTGATGCGTGTGAACACATTAGGACCGCTGGGGCACTTTTTCCCTCTTTCGAAGGTCCCCTCGGCTTGTATATATGCCTATAACCCTAATGACTTACTTATCTTTATACATTCTAGTGGCAATATATTCAGTATTGTGTGTTGTGCTCCAAGCTTCTTGATCTTTCTCCTTGTGCTATTCAGGTGCTTCTACAAACCTTGAACTCCAACAATAATGTTGTACCTCTGATAACCCTCCCACTTTTCCTTTGACGTCTTCAGCTTTCACGCGTTCCAAGAGAAATTTGAGGCCCTCAATCATGGAGTTCCACACATTGCTCTCTGCTGCCCAGCCACGTACTTAATCCATAAAGACTCTCTCTCTCTTGTAATTCCAATTTAGTTGAGTCACCTATGGCTCTACACATGGGTGCCACATGGCACTCATGTGTGAGCCCATCTAAATGGAGTTAAGAGGTGGTTCACACCTCCTCCATAGGTTGACTCCATATAACATTTCCTTCCCCTTAGCTCCATTTTTGTCCTCAAAAATGGTACTGGAAGGTCTAAAAGAAAGAGATAATCAATGGAATAGTACTCTCACTAAATCCCCATGTATAAAAATACATGGTCATGACTCCGTGTTGTTTCCCCCTATCCTTCCCCTTAAGAAAACTCTTGGAAAGGTAATCTAAAGTTGGGAAACTGTCTCTGAAGGGTGCTAACCCGCTCCCATGTGGCACTATCTTTTGAACTATCTTTCCACTTTACTAGACACTCTTTATACAAGTGACTTCTCGTCCGTTTCTCTCGAGTGCGTAGTATGCTCTTGGGCTCATGTGGAATAGATTGAACAGAAATAGGCTCTACTACCTCACTATCTGGAATGAGGTTGTCAGATTCACCCAATCTTTTCTTAAGCCGACTAACATGAAAAACTGGATGGATTTGACTATTCTGTGGAAGTTGGAGCTGGTAGGCCATCTTTCCTATTCTCTTAAGTATTTGGAAAGGTCCACAATACCTAGGAGATAGTTTTGGACAAGGTCCCATCTTCATGGTTTCAGATCTAGATGGAACTCTAAGATGCACTTGCTCACCTACCTCAAAGTTGATGTCTCTCCTTTGAGGGTCAGCATAGGCTCTAGCTCTATCCTGAGCTCTCCTAATGATGTCCTTAGCAAGACTAAGCATATCATTCATCTCTTCCAAGAAGTCCTTGCAGCTTGAACCTTTTCATTTTGCAAGCCTACTACATAAGGAGCTCTTGGTTGAAACCCATACAGAAGCATAAATGGACTATGCCCAGTGGAAGAATGCAAATCATGTCACTTTTGTAAAAAATTGTAGATTGCATCCTTATTTCTATCTCTTTCATCCCCGTAAAGGTAGTTGGCTTCAAGTCTTTCAGGAGGGGAGCTTCCCTAGATCTCTCTCCTTTGTGCTTACTAGGAAGAGAAGTATCCTTCCTAGTAATCTCTAGAGGAATAGGAGGGGTTTCTCTTTCCTTCCTAGCTAGGAAAGAGGTGACACTAGTCTCAAGTGAGATCATTTGAGACTTAAGCTGTTGTATGAGAGATGTGATGCTACCAAGATCTCTCTCTAATTTAAGGGTTTGTTCTTTCAAGTCTATGAATTGGTCATGAGTAAAAAACTCATCTAAAAGTTCCTCATATGTATATTCCTCTTGCTGCGGCTCTTTCTCTTCTAAGTTTTCTTCTACTTCTTGCCCTAATTCTACTTCTTCCATTCTAGAATCAGGATCCTCTAGTTGGTCTTTAGATGGAGAAGTATGTTCAACTATTTGTTTGCCTTTGGATTCCATGTTTTACTTCCCTTCCCCCGTTTGCTAACTAGAGTATATGGAAACGAATGGAAGTAATGCTTAAATACGCAAGAAGAAGAGAAATATATCACAAGAGCACTTCCCTGTTACAAAAATAAAGTTGCCGAAGGAAAATCCAAGTGATCCTTGAAGCTTTAGGTTGCTTATTTTGAATCCTCGCCATACCCAAACAAAAATTGGAAATGTCCGGTTGGTCTGGGGAGGTTCTAAACACCAAAAACCAACAAGAACAATGCCAAAACCACGTACCAATAGCCCCAACTGGGAAAACTGAGTAAAATTGAGCAACTTTTGAGATTTGACAGTCCTCTCCAGTCCAAGAAATGTAGCCCAACACCTGTACTTCAAAGATTTAAGACTATCCCAAGTGACAAAAGTGAATTTGGACATCAGATGATGAAAAACTAGGCCTGAAAGTGGTTGCCTAGTTCTTGATGAAGCATTGCAGAGAGATTTTGGTTGACCAAATCTCGTCCAAATCCAACAACAATGGTCTTTCCGTGAAGCTTAGGAGTGTAGCTTCATAACCTGACCAAGATTTTTGAAATCGGATATTGTATGAGCAAGCTATGGCACGGAGAAGCCGGGTATGTCACAAGTAGGAAGTGGAAAAACTAATGTTCATGGAAGGGTGAATTTGAGAAGCTCCAAACTGAGTAACTGTAGCTTTTAACTCAAACCCAAAACCCATAACCCATCTCCACAACCCATAATATATGTGTGCATCCTTAATTTTCCAAAAGCTTGGTGGATAGCATCAGATTTAACCTCTAGAATTCTAAAGAAAATTTGAAAATTTCCCCCATCTCCAACTAAAATCGACTGCAGTTTCGAACAAACAACAGGGATGATTATCCCACATGTGCTTATACATGAGTTGTTCTTTGAGTATATAAGGAAAGATGGCTTGAACAGTTCCCATCTCAGAGGGGAGGAGAGGAGGAAGGCCCTCTCGTGGGCTGGGGAGCTGGTGGACGTTCGCATGGTGATTTTCTTGCTGTCGACTCCTTCAGGTGCTGTTGTCGATTTGTAATCCAGGCGCTAGTCGCTATCACCCATAAATGCTCCGATACTAGCTATTGTACCTCTGATAACCCTCCCACTTTTCCTTTGACGTCTTCAGCTTTCATGCATTCCAAGACAAATTCGAGGCCCTCAGTCATGGAGTTCCGCACATTGCTCTCTGCCACCCAGCCACATACTTAATCCATAAAGACTCTCTCTCTCTCTCTCTCTCCTAATTCCAATTTAGTTGAGTCACCTATGGCTCTACACATGGGTGCCACATGGCACTCATGTGTCAGCCCATCTAAATGGAGTTAAGAGGTGGTTCACACCTCCTCCATAGGTTGACTCCGTATAACAAATAAGCATCCCTGTAGTCAACTTTGCAGGTGTAGAGCAGGTTTTGTGCAACACCAGCTCATCTCTCGAGCATACTCAACCATATCCTCACATAGAGAAGTGCCAAGCATTTGTTTATATAAGCCTAAGGGGCGGCCTTGCCGAATCCGAGCCTTAATTGCCACATATGCCAAAGTGGTTGAGGAGTGGGTTAATTATGAAGATGGTGGCTAGCCATAATTAGGGCCCCCAATCATAGTGTCTGAGACCAGCAAAGCTTGATGATTGTATTCCTTACATTAATTCTCACTATAGAACTTACTAAATGAGACCTTAAGAAAAATATACTTCCTCACTTGATGCCACCCAAGGTAGTCCAATGGTGTATCCCATCTCAATGCTTATGTATTAGTTTCCTTATTTAATGTCATACATCATTTGGTAGATGCCCATGTTTGTGCCTTATTTGGTAGACACCCATGTTTGTGCCTTATTTGGTAGACGCCTCATATTCCTTGCTTATCAAAAATGGATGCCCAAGTGTGCCATCACAGTAGTCACCCAAGTGTATCGTTACTTGGTGGAGGTCACCTAATCAATCTTTATGTGTGCTCCCTCTAGAGGAGAGGGAGGAGAGGAGGTAGTGTACCAGGAGGTAGTCACCTTAATTGTGACCATCAAGAGGAGGTAGTGTACCACCAGAAAGAGCATCACCAGATTTATGTCAAGCGATAAAAAAATGGTAGTCGCTCAATTGCATATCCTTCAAGAAATGGAGGTCAGCCTTGGTGTGCTCAGCACAAGATGGAGGCCGCCCTTGGTATGTGCAAAGCATCAAATTGGTAGTCGCCCTATTAAGGAATGCTCCCATAAGAATGTGTCACCCATATCTTGGTGGAGAAGGTAATTAGAGGTCTCCCATATGCATATCTAGCACAAGAAGGTGTCACCTAATTATTGCATCACAAATGGGGCATTTCCCAAATTATACTAGGACCTGGAGGAGTGCCCAAGTCACACTTAATTGGCCTAGATGTGGTGGCATCAAGAAAAAGGGTGCCACCTTTCAATGGAGAGACTCAAAGTTGGAGTCACCCCAATCCTATGAGTTGCCCACAACTAGGTGTCGCCTAAATCATTCCACATCTCATGCTATGTGCTCCTGCCTCTTTACTCGTACTTGATGTCTTCTGAACTTGATATCTTTTGATGCCTACTTTTCCATGATATGTTTGTTTTCTTCATGCTTAGTGGGTCCCCAAGGAGTGGCCACGAGAGTGCCCCCCACCCCATTGGGCGAGGGTCGCACCAAGGTGGAGGATTGCCCCCCAAGGGGTGGCCCCAAGCCCACATGTGTGAGGGTCACCCAGGGTGGCCCCAAGACCCTCCCGAAGGTCCCTGGACCCTCCCTAAGATGTCCATAATCAAGGGTTACAAGGGTTATGCAGAGGGATTGCCCCCAAGAGAAGGAACAAAGCATCTTCCACCATACCAATAATCCAAGAGAAAGGGAAAACTTATCTATTGATATATTTAGGTAATGATGTGTGTGAACACACTGGGACTGCTGGGGCAGTTTTTTCCCTCTTTAGGAGGTTTTTTCCCCCAGCTTGGCTTGTTGCAAAGGGTTATGCACAGGAAAGAGGCATTGATTTTGATGAGACCTTTACACCTACTTGCTGAATGACTACTATTCGTAGCATTTGTGCACTTGCAGCTCATCATGGTTGGAATGTACATCAATTGGACATTAAAAAAACATTTTTGAATGGTGACTTGCATGAAGAAGTGTATGTTTTTCAGCCCCGTGGCTTTGTGCAGAAAGGGCATGAAAACCAGGTGTGCAGGTTAAAGAAGGCATTATGTGGTTTAAAGCAAGCACCGCATGCTTGGTATGAGAAGATGCATGCCTATCTGATTGCACATGGTTTTGAAAATAGTCCAACTGAAAGCACCTTATATATTAAGCATGCTAATGATGTGCTTCTGATCATTGTTGTCTATATTGATGACATGCTGCTCACTGGTCCTATTGAGAAGCATATTGCTGATTTTAAGGCTGATTTGCATGCCTCATTTGAGATGTCTGATTTGGGGCATTTGCATCACTATTTGGGCATTCAGTTTATGCAAGTTGATGGTGTAATGGCTTTGTGTCAAACGAAATATATTGACACATTATTACAGTGTTTTGGCCTTGAAGACTGTAAGCCTATTGCCACTCCTATGGAGACAGGTTTATGATTGAGTCTTCATGATGATGGAGATGCATTTGATGTTGTTCTCTATCAGCAGGCTGTCGGATGCTTGATTTACTTATGCATTACTCGGCCAGATATTCAGTTTGCTGTCTCATAGATGAGCAGGTTTATGCATTGCCAGGAGTCAAGCATTGGCAGGCGGTTAAGTGCATCTTTCGGTACTTGAGTAGTACTCGACTACTTGGGTTGTTTTATCCCAAGGGGAGATCACTACCGCCAGATTTGCATGCTTTTTCTGACTCTGATTGGGCTGGTTGCTATGACACTTGTGTGTCCACTAGTGGCTTTTGCTTCATGCTTGGTAGCTCATGTATATCTTGGTTGAGCAAGAAGCAGCCTACTGTGGCCACTTCCAGTTGTGAGGCTGAGTATAGGGCATCTTTCACTGCTACTGTTGAGTGTGTGTGGCTCAGACGCCTTATGGCTGATTGGGGTGTTGGTCAGTCTTCTGTCACCACCATCTCCAGTGATAGTCGCATTGGCAGTTGCGAGGAACCTTGTGTTCCATGCTCACACTAAGCACATTGAGGTGCATTATCATTATGTCAAGGAGAGGTTCTCTACTGGGGAGATCAGCTTGGCATATGTGCCCACATAGGAGAACATTGCAGACCTTTTCACGAAGGCTCTGCCTAGGGAGATGTTTGAAGCTTTCCGCAAAGCTTTGGGCTTACTTCCTTTTGTGGAGTGATTTCCACATAGCTTGGCACTTCCTTATACATGAGTGCCAACTCCTTGTTCACTACATCACTCCCAAGGGGGAATTTGTTGATATATTTAGGTAGTGATGTGTATGAACACACTAGGACTGCCGGGGCACTTTTTTCCCTCTTTAGGAGGTTCCCCCCCCCCTTGTATATATGCATATTGCCCTAATGGGCTACTTATCTTTGTACATTCTCTAGTAATACAATCAGTATTGTGTGTTGTGCTCCAAGCTTCTTCTTCTTCCTTGTGCTGTTCGCGTGCTTCCGCAGACGTCTAACTCCAACATTATCCTCTTAAGCTCATGCTTTGCAATTGCCTAGTAAGTATGTAAGTGCGAAAGAACCCCGCATCAAATCCTTGCACGGTCTCAATACAATTCCTCTTTTACTTTCTTATTCAGACAAAATGAACTATAGAAAATGAAATGAACTGAAATATGGTATGTGCAATGAGTGAATATTTTCCATCATGATTCAAATAGAGTTAGACTCCACCCTAGAAATGCTATCTAGGGGCTTCTTGTCCTCATCCAATTCTGGCACCTATGGAAAGACATCTCTTCCTTAACCTTGATTGTTGACCATAAGTCCTCCTCTTTACTTCTCTCCTCATGTCATGAAATCTCTTTAGAGTTGTAATGCTTGTCTTCCTGGTTCTCTTTAGATCCATATTGTTCGTCTTCTTGTTCTGATATGTTGCTTCTATCCTTGTATTTTTCCTCCTCTTTACAGTAGTAGCAATACGATGCAAGTGAAGCTCTCTCCTCCAAAAACATTCTGCAACTTCAAGGTTCCTCTTGCTGCATTTCTTCCATGTCCTAGCTTCCTTGTCATCTGAGATTAACCTTATTTTTGGGCTATGTCTACATGGTACCATAATAATTTTGCTTTGTGGGTTGCTCAATTGATGATTTTCCTTCTCCACAAGATGAATGTCCTGTAAGAACGATTTTTATTCATTAATAAAGAAAAGAAAAATACTTATCTCATGCTATATGATTGGCTCCATGGTCCATTCTAACAAGATTTTTGGAGAGAGAACATCCTTTTGTACCATTGAATCATAGGGTGTAGTCTGAGGTGCTTGGACATTTTTTGCATATTTTAGAACAACATCCAAATAATTATTGACCTTGGTTTGTTTATGTGGAGAAAGGATTGTAGTGATCCTCTTTGGTAAAATTTGACCACTAAGGTCAATTGGCCCACTTGGTGGTTTCTGCCTCCCTGGAGATGCCTGCAACAATTGAAGTTGGCCAACTTGCTCCAGAGAAGGAGTTGGTTCCACAAAGAAAATTAGCCCATTTTGAGCTAGGGAAGGTTCCTTGTCTACTTGGCCACTACCTGCTAGGTGCCCAACTTGGGCCTCCTGATGCCCACTTGAGCTAGCCTAGTAGAAGTGCCCACTTTGGGCTTCATGGCACCCAATTTGAGAGAGGTGCCCAATTTGGGCTTCATGGCACCCAATTTTTGCTTCTTCATCCAATTTCCTATAATCACATATCTTACCTTTTTCCTTACTGTTTAGCTATAAACTATCAAGATTTTCCTCTTTTTGGACTCCTTGTGCTGCTTCTATAGAATCCTCATTTATCTCACATATTTCAAATGTGCAACATTCTGCACTTCCCATCATCCAATTCAATAGTGTATCATCTTCATGAGGTAAAGAAGGTAGTACCTGAGTGTCCACTGTATACCCAATAGCCTTGCTAGTGTTGGATCCTTCCTCCAAGTGTACCTGTAGTTGATTATTATCCTTCATAGAAATCCACAACCAGTTCCTTTCCCAATCCTGCAATGCTTTTGCTTGCCTCAGCCAAGACCTTCCCAAAAGTAGAGAATAAGAGGTCTCCCATGGTAGGACGATCACAACAAAATCTGAGAGAAACTGACAACGTTGAACTAGAGCCTCCATCTACAATTACTCTATCAAAACTTCATCTTTTATGGAAATAGACAATCTAGAAATTTCATAATCTGCCAGTGGTGTAGGAGGAAAATCCATCATGAACCCATCTGTACTAGGTCGTGGGCTGAGGTAAGAAGACTGTATGACTTTTAGTGTATGATTTCTCACATTTGCATCCATTTGTATAAGTTGGAATATACTAGCTTTGTGGTGAATTCCCTTCAAAATTTCCTCAATATTTACCTCCCGAGTATTTTCTTGAGGGCGATTAGGTTGATCTTTTAGTGAAGTCCTCGCTGTGTCGAAGGCATCTTCAATGGCCACTCCATCCCCAAATTAGCCCTTTTTCATTCTTCTTTTTCCTTGATGCCCAATTGTAGTCATACCTTCTTCTTTGGAGATAGTGCAATCATATAGATCAAAGCCGGGTAGTTGCAAGGACAATCCCTTGTATAATGATCCTTGGCATTGGGACAATGTTGACATGAAGGTGCACCCTCAAGCAGAGAGCATTTGCTTCGTACATGACCATATTCACCACAATGATAACACATTAAGGGTTTAGTATATCTAGGTTGATTCTGATAATTCTCCTCTCTATTATGCATAATTGAAGTAGTGGCATAAAAGTTATCACAAAATTGATTGTTACCTCTCTACTTGGATCCCATGAGGTTAAACATTCGTGAGCCTCATGACCACTTTTGCCACAATTTTGACATCTTATTCTGTTGGGGCAATTTATGTGGGAGTGACCACCATTGTTGCATGCGGTACACCAAACTTGCCTTTGTATGTCTTGAGAGGTCCACAAATCCTCCACTTATCGACAAAGTTGGGCCACTAAATCTTTGTTCTGGTGTAAGGGTAGGGAGACAATCTTTTCTTTATTTTGACTTTGTTGTATCTTTAACTCTTCTAATTCCCTTCTAAGCTGCTTGATTGGGTCGAGATTCAAGACTAGTTTGCTTGAGTCCCTCCTTCAAAGTGCATTCTAGCCTCCTCTATGTGAGAGGTGGCTTCCACAAAGTCGTTTAGTGCGGCATCGAGTCTGAGAGTTTCCCTAAGCTTCTATTGGGATGACCTAGGAAGAGCCTTTTCTATCCACTTCTTGACCATTTGCATGATCATTTGAAACCTGTAAAGTCTATGAAATTATGTCACTTGGACCAACACTTGATTGTCCACCTATAAAAAGAGGTACCAAAGTCTCATACATATCCTTTGAGCTAGCTGATGGCTCCTTAGTACATGAAAGTAAGGGATGAATTACAACTTCCACAAAAATCAACATCACAACTTACTAGAACATGCTTAATTTGCAGATGATATAAACAATAGACTTTGATTTCATAATTGTACCCAAAAAATATACATTTCACTTTATCATCCAATTTTAAATATTATTGTTTAGGCACCAATGAATATGCCAAGCAACCAAAAACATGCAGACGAGTAGCAGATGGCTTGCGGCCATGAGTAGTTGCATAAAACAATCTGAGTAGTTGGATACCACTCAATTAGCAAAAGATGTGCTTAATTGCCTACCAATGCATGACACATGCACAATGCACAAATCTACTCATCTCAAAGACAACAAAATAATTATCAGGTTGAGTTATGCGTAAGTAAATCAAGCATCCAACAACATGCTGATAGATCGCAACATCAGATGCATCTCCATCATCATGGAGACTCAACTTTAAACCTTTTTCCATGGGAGTGGCAATATCTTTGCAATCTTCAAGGCCAACACATTGAAATAATGTTCCAATATATTTTGTTTGATACAAAGCTATTTCCCCCATCAACTCGCATAGACTGAATGCCCAAATAATGATGCACATGCCCCAAATTTGACATCTGAGACAAGGCATGCAAATCAGCCTTAAATTAAGTAATATGCTTCTCACTAGGACTAGCGAGTAGCATACCATTGACATATACAAAAATGGTTAGAAGTACATCATCTACATGCTTAACATATAAGGTGCTCTTAGTTCGACTCTTCTCAAAACCATGTGTCAGCAAGTAGGCATGTATCTTTTTGAAGCATGCGGTGTTTGCTTCAATCCATACAATGCATTTTTCAACTTGCATACTTTATTTTCATGTCCTTTTTGCATAAATCCATGAGGCTAAAGTACATACACTTCTTCATATAAATCACCATTCAAAAATGTAGTTTTAATATCCAACTAATGTACATTTAAACCATGGTGAGCTACAAGTGCACAAATGTTATGAGCAATGTTCATTTGGCATGTGGGAGCAAAGTTCTCATAAAAATCAATGCCTTTCTCTTAAGCATAATCTTTTGCAACAAGACTAGCCTTATACCTATCAATTATTCCATCAGGCTTATGTTTCAGCTTGTATACCATTTAGTGCCAATGGTCTTTTTGCCTGGAGGCAAATCACAAAAATACTAAGTAAAATTCTTCATAATAGCATCATATTCTCAATGCATAGTCCCAATCAATTTTTTTAAATTATGTGCTTCATCAAAAGAAACAAGCTCATTTTCATCATGAAGACTATTGATATATTTTGGTATTGATGTGTGCAAACAAACTTAGGACCACCAGGGCACTTTTTTCCCTATTTAGGAGGTTCTTTTTCCTCGGCTTTTATATATGCCTATAACCCAAATCTTATCTTTGTACATTCATTTGGTAATACATTCAACATTGTCTGTTGTGCTCCAAGCTTCTTCTTCTTCTTCTTTTTCTCCTTCTTCTTCTTCTTCATTGTGTTGTTTGCATGCTTGCGTAGACCTCAAACTCCAACGATTGGTATTCGATCAAGTTTGCGCTTCATCTAAGGCATTGTCGGCACCACTCTGATCATAGTCTCAGAACATAAATAGGTCTAGGTTTGCTAGTGCAAGCACTTCAAAGTCTACCGTAGGTTTAGCGGAGCAAGATAGGGTAGTTTTGTTCAACTTTTTGAGATATAATTATTTTTCTACATCAAGGTATTTTACTTAGTGGTCATGGCTGAAAGCAATGATGTATTTTGTATGTTTGCCATTGAGGATAAGTTGGATGGTACCAATTACCCATTATGGGCATAGTTGACATGTCATGCATTGGTCACAAAAGGAATATGGAATATTGTCCAGGGTGTTGAAAAACCACCTACTACACCTCCAAATATAGTTATGGAAGGTGATCTAGATGGCATTGAAGATGATGATCTTCAAAT